>CP032254.1:20485710-21685710 GCA_005610355.1 Gossypioides kirkii | reverse complement strand
TAGTATATGTATTCGCATTCATTTGCATTTGTTACTAAACCCTTAAAGTGGAAGTGAGAAGCTATTCCTTTGTGAAGTTTTCACCTCCGTGTAGTATAGTGAATCACTTTCGGGATTACATCCGTACTTCCCTTAGAAGGAGTTATACCGAACCTTTTTGCAACTATCCAAGACAAGTTCTTAGGTTCTTTGTTTTATACTTGTATATTGATATTGATGTGTTTTGCTAACTTGTTATGTTTTGTCTCTTTTGCTTGCATTGCATTATACAAGAAAAGGTATTGGTTTAAGTTCGATTACCAAATAGAGAGCTTTGTAATGGAAAATTGATTTCTTGATAGAGTGGAAGATAACATGGCCGTGCGCTTATGGTCAGAGGAAAGACAACATGAGAAAGGAGACAGTTTGAAAGAGGGGCATTTATTAGAGTTTTAGGATTATACTTAGATAAAGGTGACTAAAAACAGTTTGCAAGAGTTGAAAAACATCTTGGGTTAGTGGGATAATGAGACGAAGCAAATGTTTTACCGGGAATAAGGAGACTTACCCTACTTACTCGATTTGAAGATAGACAAACACTTCTTTCGAGCTCTCACCCAACATTGGAATCCTGCATATAATTGTTTTTGGAAACTTCGACATGACACCCACAGTGGAAGAATACACCGCACTAATTCGTTGCCCAAGGATTCAAGTCGACAACGCATACTTGAAAGATACATGTGTCCCGATCTTTTTGAAAAGATCAATGAATATAATCAGGATGAGTGAACAGTGGCTTTCATCTCGGATCAAAGTAAAAGGAGATAATAAGTGTATCAATTGGAAAAGTCTACGAGATCTAATACTGACATACCCAAATGTGAACAAACGCATCGACATTTTCGCTCTCGACATATACGGGTTAGTCATTTTCCCAAAAGCATTAGGGCATGTAGAAGATACAGTTGCAAGTCTTTTTTATCAGCTTAGCAAAGGAATCACTCCGGTCCCAGCAATCCTTACCATGGTCTTTTCTTACATTACATACATGCATCCATTCGCATTGCATTTTCACATATTTTAGCATGGTAATTCTGACTAATTAAAACTTTAACAGTTACATCAGTAATCATTGAAAATCCACACCATTATAACACTCGCAAAAAAATCAAAGCCATGGAGCAGAGGCTAGAGAAAATCCAAAGAGAGATACAGGAAAAAAGGCAAGAACAGTTACAGGAACAAATGTCAAGAATGTATAGGGAGATGAAAGATCAGTTCATGAAAGCCCAAAGAAATTTAATGAATGAATTGACCCGAATGAGGCAAAACGGGGTTGACAAGGGAAAAGGTCCTGAGATAAACCCAATCGAGGAAGATGAAGATCCTATTAACCCCTCAAGTTTTACACCCCCACATAACCAAGCTCCACAGGAGGGACAAACACGGGAGGCAACTGTTACTATAAGGGCGCAACAACGTGCCACTGGTACATCAAGGCCATTTAATTATCCAGTAGGATCTGGATCTAACCCTGAAGATAATGTTGTAAATCTTGGTATCCTTGATTTCGATGAGATGATGAGAACAGATATTCCTAGACAGATGAAAGAAAAGTATAAGTAATTAGAGGAAAAGATTGAGGTGATACGAGGAACTGAAAACTTCTACGGGATAGACGCTAAGGAGTTAAGCCTAGTCCTAGATTTAGTACTCCCTCCCAAGTTCAAGGTCCCGGAGTTCGAAAAGTATAATGGAACAAGTTGCCCCGAAGCTCACGTTACCATGTTTTGTAGAAAAATGACAGGATATGTTCATAATGACCAACTGCTAATTCATTATTTTCAGGACAGTATGATAGGGTTTGCGGTTAAGTGGTATAACCAGTTGAGCCGGGCAACGATTCATTCATGGAGAGATCTAGCACAGGCTTTCCTAAAGCAATATGGCCATGTAACAGATATAGCTCCTAACCGAATTACACTGCAAAACATGTAGAAGAGATCGAATGAAAGTTTCAGACAATATGCACAGAGATGGAGAGATGTGGTAACTCAAGTGCAACCACTGTTGACAGAAAAAGAAACGACGATACTATTTGTTAATACTCTCAAGGCATCCTATCTTACTCATTTGTTAGGAAATTCCACCAAGAGTTTCTCTGACATGATCATGTCAGGGGAAATGATTGAAAATGCGATTAAAAGGGCTAGATAGAGGCTGGGGACAATGCCAAAAGGCCTGCTCACAAAAAGAGAGACAATAAAGTGAATAATGTAAACGTATACAGGTCGAACTACACAAGCCCGTTCATAACGGCACAGCCTAAAGCCCCGATGGGCAACTATCAAAATGCTCAAAAACAAGAGTCGAGCTCGAGGCTGAATAGGGAGAGAGTTCAGCACGCTCCTATTCCTGTGTCAAATAGAGAACTTTACCAAAGATTGTATGACGAGCATGTAGTATCCCCACAGCATGTAAAGCCATACAAGCCGCCATTTTCAACTTGGTACGATGTAAAGTCTTAGTGTGAATATCATGCAGGAGCATAAGGGCATTCAATTGAGAGTTACCCCGTCTTCAAAAGGTGAGTTAAGGGACTTATTCAGCTAGGGATTTTGAGATTTGATGAATCGACGAGACTGAACATAACTGGGAATCCCTTGCCCAATCACTCGGACCAAGGATTGAACGTAATAGTAGAGGAAAGAAGCCAAGGAATCAAAATGAAAGTCGAAGAGGTCAGGTTTCCACTCAAGTAGGTATGACAACAGATGGTCAAGGTGGAATTAATCGTAGAAAATAGAGAGAACACAGTAGTAATGATCCACAACTACTGCGAATTTCATGCCATTGAAGGGCATAAGATTCAGGATTGTGTTGAGTTCAAAGTTTTGGTGCAAACATTGATGGACAATAGAAAGATAGAGTTTTTTGAGGAAGGGGGCGAAGTTAAGGATGTTTACGCCTTCGAAGAGAGAGTAACAAAGGCCTACCGGATTAATTGCCCAGTGGTGATTATTTCTAAGCCCACAAATAGCGTGACAATGAAGCAAGTGACACCGCACATCATTATACAAAAGCCAGCGACGTTTCCTTACAAAGATAGTAAAAGGGTCCCCTGGAACTATAATTGCAATGTCACAATGCCAAGAGAGGAAGGACTCAAAATGGACGTGAGTCTTGTTACTCGTAGTGGAAAGTATTACGTCCTAGTGAGCAAGGAGAAAACAAGGGGAAAATAATAATAGTTGAGCCCGAGGAAGAAAGGATTAGCAATACCGAAGCACCCACAAATGAGCCTGTATCAAAGAAAGAGGCAAAATAATTTCTGAAGTTCCTGAGACATAGCAAATATAGTATAGTGGAACAGTTGCACAAGCAGCCAGCTCAGATATCAATTTTGGCCTTACTCTTAAGCTCAGAGGCCCATCGAAGTGCACTGATGAAAGTACTAAATGAGACATATGTGGCAAACGATATTTCTGTCAGTAAGCTGGACCATTTGGTCAATAATGTGAGTGTAGATAATTTTATTTTCTTCAATGATGATAAGATGCCAACTAGAGGAATGGGATCCATGAAAGCCCTACACATTACCACCCATTGCAAAAGGTACACATTACCCAGACTACTCATAGATAATGGCTCGGCTCTGAATGTGTTACCATTGGCTACTTTGAAGAGACTATTGATTGACAGCTCTTACCTGAAAGGATGCAACAATATAGTGAGAGCGTTTGATAAGACTGAGAGGAAAGTGATAGGCAAGATTGAAATACCTCTTCAGATTGGACCGAACACATACGAGGTGAATTTTTTAGTGATGGATATCAGACCTAACTATAACTGTTTGTTAGGAAGACCGTGGATTCATTCAGCTGCGACAGTACCTTCTTCACTGCATCAGAAGATGAAATTGATAAATGAAGGGCTACTAATCACGACCAATGCCGAGGAGGAAATTATTGCATATGTAACAAGTGACACACCTTATGTTGGAACAGATGAAGAGGCCGTCGAATGCTCTTTTCACTCATTAGAATTCGTCAATGCAACCTTTATTACATAAAGGAAGCAAGGTTCATGTACCTAAGTTATCATCAACTACAAGGATGAGCCTACGATTAATGGTTGGAAAGGGGGCGTTGCTTGGAATAAGACTGGGAAAATACCTCCAAGGGAGAGTCAGTGTGCCAACACTGATAGAAAAACGAGATCGTTATGACTTGAGGTATAAACTAGACCAAAGCAAAAGAAGAAAGAGTTGGAAAGAAGGCAAGAAAAAATGAGGGTAAGACTAACTAGAGAAGAGATTCGTGGGAACCCATGGTCTTCTTACAAGAAAACATTTGTCTCGGGAGGAGTGATCAACCTGGAGGAAAAGATGGGAAAGAAACAATTGGTGATCAAAACTGAAGCAATCATGAAGGATCTAGGCGTTAACGCTATATCCAAAGAAGGAAAGAAAGGGAATTTGTCAAGAATTGGTCCATGCGCACTTGAAAACACTCTGGATAATTGGACTGTAGAGGAACTCCCTGTAACTTTTAGGATTTCTTCAGAGTAAAGCTCAAAACACACCTATTGCTTTAGGCCCGAAAGTAATATGGATCTTTTTGTAAAGGGCCTATGATCACTATCTAGTTATTTTAATGAAAATGCATTTTCCATCCTAAATGGCAACTTTTTCGCTAATTATTCTTTCATTCTTATCCAATTCAACAAACCATTCATTTATATTCAAGATACAAAATTGATCATTCTTTAATACATACATTCTTGTCTAAATTGACAAACATTTATACTTATACTCATACCATACAGTCATTCTTTCGTAAATTTATTTTGTTCTCTAGACCTTTTTTTATTCCTTTAACAGGTCCTTGAATATCAATGATATAAGTGACACTGATGCTAACTTAGAGCCTCGTTTTGAGTAAGATATATGTTTAGAGGAACTTCTGGACTTTGAAGATGATCAAGATTATAATTTATCTCCTGATTTGTTAAGGATGGTGGAGCAAGAAGAAAAACAAATCTTGCCTCATAAAGAATCAGTGCAAGTTGTAAGTCTAAGGAACGAAGATAAAAAGAAAAAAGTGAAAATTAGGACAAGCATCTCCATAGAAACCAAAAAAGATCTTATCGAGTAGCTTCAAGAGTTCAAAGATGTCTTCGCATGGTCCTACAAAGATATGCCTGGCCTGAGTACTGACATTATGGTACGCAGACTCCCCATAAAGGAAGCATACAAGCATGTTCAGCAAATACTCCGAAGGATGAGACCAGATGTATTATTAAAGATAAAATAAGAGGTCAGAAAGTAATTCGACGCTGGGTTCCTCCAAGTAGTTAAATACTTGGAATGGATAGCCAACATAGTCCATGTTCCTAAAAAAGATGGGAAAGTGCGTATGTGTGTGGATTATCGAGATTTAAATAAATCTAGCCCAAAAATAACTTTTCATTGCCTCACATCGACACCTTAGTAGATAATACAGCAGGTCACTCCTTATTTTCATTCATGGACGATTTCTCCGGGTATAACCAGATAAGGATGGATCTTGAAGATATGGAGAAAACCACGTTTGTCACACTATGGGGAACATTCTGCTACAAGGTGATGCCTTTTGGATTAAAAAATGCGGGGGCAACTTATCAAAGAGTCATGTTGACTTTATTTCGTGACATGATGCATAAAGAAATTGAAGTTTATATCGATAATATGATTGCAAAATCCTGAATAGAGGAAGAACATGTAAAGATCTTAAGAAAGCTATTTGTGAGACTAAGAAAGTATCAACTAAAGTTAAACCCAGCCAAATGCTCTTTCGGAGCCACGTCGAGCAAGCTGCTACGCTTTGTGCTTAGCAAAAGGGGATTTAAATTGATCCAGATAAAGTCAAAGCCATACAGGAGTTACCACCACCCAGTACGTAAAAAGAAGTTCGAGGTTTCTTAGGGAGATTAAATTACATTTCTCGATTCATCTCACAGCTGACCAAGAAATGTGATCCCATCTTTCGTTTTCTTAGGAAGCACAACCCAAGTGTGTGGGATGATGAATGCCAGAAAACTTTTGACAAAGTCAAGGATTACTTGTCCAATGCTCCCATCTTGGTGCCCCCAATTCCTAATAAACCATTAATCTTGTACTTGGCAGTTTTTGAAAATTCTATGGGATGCGTACTAGGCTAACACAATGAATATGGAAAGAGGGAAAGGGCAATATATTACCTTAGCAAGAAATTCACCGATTATGAAACTCGATACTTGCCAATTGAAAAACTTTGTTGCGCTCTAGTTTGGACCACGCGAATATTGAGATAATACATGTTATACCATACAACTTGGTTAATCTCAAAATTGGATCCCCTGAAATATATTATGGAGTCAGCCGCACTTAATGGAAGGTTGGCCCGGTGGCAAATCTTACTTTCTGAATTCTACATAGTCTATGTCAATCAGAACGTAGTAAAAGGGAGTGCAATAGCAGACTTCCTAGCTAGTAGGTCTTTAAAGGACTACGAGCCAATAAACTTCGATTTCTCAAACGAGGACTTAATGTATATTGCAACTACTGAAGAGGGAACTATAGTGGAACATCCTTAGAGATTAAATTTTGATGGTGCTTCAAATGTCACGGGTAATGGAGTTGGGGAAGTCTTGGTATCACCAAAAGGAGGCCACTATCCTTTCGCCAGTAAACTCGATTTTGATTGTACAAACAACATGGTAGAATATGAAGCATATATCATGGGAATCTGTGCAGCTATAGAACAGGGGATCAAAGTTTTAGAGATATATGAAGACTCCACATTGGTAATTTATCAACTCAAAGGAGAATGGAAAATGAGAGATTCCAAGCTAATTGATTAATGAAAGTTGGTTCTCGAGTTAACCAAGGAGTTTGATGATGTCACATTCCATTATCTCCCACGAGAAGAAAATCAGATGGCTGATACCCTGGCCACTCTAACCTCGATGGTTAAAGTAAATAGACCAGAAGATATGAAATCTATTCAAATGAGCATTTTTGAGGCTTCAGCTCATTGTTATGATATTAAAAAAGAAGAAGAAGAAGAAGAAGAAAGGGATGATAGCCCGTGGTAACAAGATATTCTCCAGTATGTAAGAGATCGCAAATATCTTGAGCAAGCTTCTGAAAATGATAAAACGACGTTGAGAAGGCTTGCAAATGAGTATGTCCTAGACAGGGAAATCTTGTACAAAAGGAGAAAAGATCAGGTGTTGTTAAGATGTATCGATGCAATCGAAGCTAGAAAGATCTTAGAAGAAGTTCACGAAGGCATTTGTGGGCCACACGCCAATGGTTTCACAATGGCTAGGCAAATAATGAGATTTGGGTATTATTGGTCCACTATGGAAAGGGATTGCATTAATTATGCTAAGAGGTATCATAAATGCCAGATCTATGCCAGATCTATGGAGATAAGATTCATGTACCTCCATCACACCTTCATGTCATGACTTCTCCTTGACCTTTCTCTATGTGGGGCATGGATGTCATTGGACCAATTTCTCCAAAGGCTTCTAATGGTCATAGATTTATCTTCGTGGTTATCGACTATTTCACAAAATGGGTAGAAGTTACTTCTTACACTAACGTCACGAAGTCTACAGTCAGCAAGTTCTTGAAAAAGGAGATCATCTACCAATATGGGATGCCAAAAAGGATCATATCCGATAATGCCTTGAATTTGAACAATAGCACGATAGCGAAAGTTTGCGAGCAATTCAAAATATTCAAAATCAAACATCACAGTTCATCTCCCTATCGCCCAAAAATGAATGGAGCTATAAAGGCAGCTAATAAAAACATCAAGAAGATCGTTGCAAAAATGCCCGAGATCTATAGAGACTGACACAAAAAATTACCATTTGCCCTATTTGCTTACAGAACTTCGATCAGAACTTCTACTGGGGCAACACCATTCTCATTAGCATACGGTATGGAAGAAGTCTTACCTATCAAGGTTGTTATACCTTCTCTCCGAGTCTTGACAGAGTTACAATTAGATGAGGCAGAATGGATTCAGGCCCGATATGATCAGTTGAATTTAATCGAAGAAAAGAGGTTAAGAGCTATCCACCATGGTCAGATGTACCAGAAAAAAATGATACGAGCTTATAACAAAAAGATTCACCTTAGAGAATGATTCTCAACAAAGCATCAACAAAGCACTCCAAGTTTTTTAGATACATATCAGGCTCAAAATGATTCTTAGTGAGTAGGCTCAGAGAAACTCATCCTGCGATATCTGGGGCATCTAATTGTCTTTTTATTGTACTTGGCAATTCTTGACTAATATTTGTCATCTTTGATCCTTTCTTTTGAATTGCATCTTCAATAAATTTCGACCTTATTCTTTCATAATCTTATTCAAGCATCTTGCATTGAAAATAACGGATAATGAACTAACAATATAAATCATGCAAAGATCCATGAGCATTACTTTGAAATTTCCTAAATAGTATAGGGGCCTGAAACAGAACCACCAGTTGGAAAACAAACTTGAAAACAAACAGTTCAAGCTAAGCCTAGAAGAAGATAGGGGCAGCGCACCCACGAAAAAATTTGGACAAACGAAAGACCTTTTCAGCCCAAATAATAATAAATGAACCGAACATTCATCATGTGCATTCATATAGTTAGGAGCATTTGACTCATTTTGATTATGGCGTCCAATAATTTAGGCCTACATAGAGGTCTAGGTCTATAGAATCATACTTTACATGTCACATCCCCACAAAATGGCGAGATGAACCAAGGAAACATTGAAGCTGATGCCCTAGAGCATGGTGGGAAAGATTGAGACCACAAAGGTAAATCATCTTATACCCTGAAGTTAAAAAGGAGCAGGTTAAAGTTGTGACGATTGAAGGCACCAATATCTTACCCCGACTGCGGGGCAAAATGAAGCATTCAATCTTTTTTCCCTAACTAGAGGGTAGATTGAAGACACACCAGTATCTTCCTCTAACCATGAGGAAGATTGAAGCATACGATCTCTTACCCTGATCATGGGGAAGAGTAAAATGAAGCGGTCATCTTCCTTATGAGATACAGAGAAGTAAGACCAAATCAATGAAGCAAAACTCAATGTGAGTGAAACTTCAAACCCCCATCTTCCTGATGAGATACAAAGAAGTGGGTCGAAGCAATAAAAAGGTTATCTTCCTGATGAGATACAGAGAAGTAGACCAAATCAATGAAGAAAAGCTCAATGTGAGTGAAACTTCAAACCCAAATCTTCCTAATGAGATACGGAGAAGTGGGCCCAAGGAATAAAGTGGTCATCTTCCTTATGAGATACAGAGAAGTTGACCAAATCCGCCTTTCTGATGAGATACAGAGAAGTAGACCAAATCAATTAAGCAAATCTCAATGTGAGTGAAACTTCAAACCCCCATCTTTCTGATGAGATACAGAGAAATGAGCCAAAGCAATAAAGTGGTCATCTTTCTGATGAGATACAGAGAACTGGGTCAAAGCAATAAAGTGGTCATCTTTCTGATGAGATACAGAGAAGTTGACCAAATCCGCCTTCCTGATGAGATACAGAGAAGTGGATTAAATCAATGAAGCAGTCATCTTCCTAATGAGATATAGAGATGTAGATCAAATCAATGAAGCAAAGTTCAATGTGAGTGAAACTTCAAACCTACATCTTTCTTATGAGATATAGAGAAGTGGGTCAAAGTAATAAAGCCGCCATCTTTCTGATGAGATACAGAGAAGTGGACCAAATCTGCCTTCTTGATTAGGTACAGAGAAGTGGATTAAATCAATGAGGTAGTCATCTTCCTTATGAGATAAAAAGAAGTAGAACAAATCAATGAAGCAAAGCTCAATGTGAGTGAAACTTCAAAGCCCTCATCTTCCTGATGAGATACAAAGAAGTGGGTCAAAGTAATAAAGCGGTCATCTTCCTGATGAGATACAGAGAAGTGGACCAAATCTGCCTTTCTGATTAGATACAGAGAAGTGGATTAAATCAATGAGACGGTCATCTTCTTAATGAGATATAGAGAAGTAGACCAAATCAATGAAGCAAAGCTCAATGTGAGTGAAACTTCAAACCCCCCATCTTCCTGATGAGATACAGAGAAGTTGACCAAATCCGCCTTCCTGATGAGATACAAAAAAGTGGATTAAATCAATAAAGCGGTCATCTTCCTGATGAGATACAGAAAAGTAGACCAAATCAATAAAGCAAAGCTCAATGTGAGTGAAACTTCAAACCTTTATCTTCCTGATGAGATACAGAGAAGTGGGTCAAAGCACTAAAGTGATCATCTTCCTGATGAGATACAGAAAAGTGGACCAAATTCGCCTTCCTGATGAGATACAGAGAAGTGGATTAAATCAATGAAGCGGTCATCTTCCTGATGAGATATAGAGAAGTAGATCAAATCAAAGAAGCAAAGCTCAATATGAGTGAAACTTCAAATCCCTTTATTCCTAATGAGATGCAGAGAAGTGGGTCAAAGTAATAAAGAGGTAATCTTCCTGATGAGATACAGAGAAGTGGACCAAATCTGTCTTCCTAATGAGATACAGAGAAGTGGATTAAAACAATGAAGTGGTCATCTTCTTGATGAGATACAAAGAAGTGGACCAAAAGATGAAGTTACAAACACCAAGCACCTGAAGTGTTAGTGGATTGAATCAAAGACTACGATAACAAATCTAAATCTCTCTGAAGTTGCAAGTGGAATCGAGTGAAGTTACAGTAGCAAATTTTGTTTTTTGAAATTACCTTAGGGCAAGGTGGAACTACGGCACTAACAGTTGTAGAGAAGCGGATGCAGTGAAGTTGAATGACCAGTAAAGAAAAAAGTTGGTTAGTTGAAGAAAGAGCGTCAAAGAAATGAGACCTGACAAAATTGGGCCTCCTTTTGGTCTTTGCTCCGTTCTCGTCATACGATAACGAGCAAAGAGGGGCAGCTGTAGTAGGCCCAATTTAACCGGACCCGTTCCAAAACCAAATTAGCAAATAAATTTTAAATTTTAAATTTATTTCCAATTTTAATTGTCCAATTACATGTCCCTAAACCCAATTTAAAAGGCCCAATTACAAACCCAAACAAGCCTAATTACATGTCCCAAATTTGGCCCAAAATTAAACCTAAAGTCAAACCCTTATCTAGCAACTTGTGCTACTGCCTCCATCCTATCCACCCAGATGCCGCCACGTTAGCACCACCACCACCAGCAACTTGCACCACCGCCACTGTTGAATCTACACTGCAAAGGAGAAAAGACAGGAGTTTAATGGCAAGAAGACAACAAATCATGATTGTATTTTTGGTTATAAAAGTCAAATTAAAAACAAGTTGTAATGGTTACAAGACATTTTTTCGAAATCAATACAAAAATAGAGAGCATTCGAAATTAAATAGAAAATACGCAGACAGAAGCAATAGAGAAATACAAAACTAGATTACAAAACAATATATGTTCTCAAGGTATACATCCATTTATTGTTTATTTATTATTTCAAAACATTCTTTATTCTAAATATATATTAATATATTATTTATTATACTATTATTGCCATTATTAGTATTTATTTCGAAACATAATAAATAAATATAACATTAAATAATAATAACAAGATCGAAAGGTCATACCTAGATTTGAAGGGTCGTCGCCGTCGATTCAAATGGAATCTCTCTAGACTTCGTTTGTGTTCGTGAGGGACTCCGATAAGGTTTCATCGATTCAAAAAAAAAGGGGAAGGAAATAACAAAAAAGTACTAAAACAGAATATATGAAAACAAAAAATAAATCTCAAAAATGGAAAATGAAAAATCATCCAAACCTTTTTTTTTTCCTTTTCGAAAGATCTGTTTCAGATCTGGGTTTTTTTTTTACTAAATAAAAGTAGAAGAATAACTAAAAAGAAATCAAAACAGGTTTTTTTTTTTTAAAAAGCATAGATTTAAAAAAAACCCATTTTGAAAATCTAGGCTCGATCTTGTAGAACGGAGCCTAGATTTAAGTTTTTAACTCTAAAAATTTTAAAAAAAAAGGATTTTTTTACTTACCGACCGCCATAAATGGCGGTTGGCCGACGACGGAGCTCGACGATGATCGACGGAGACAGCGACGGATCCCTAGGGCCGACGGAAGGGACGAACGGGCAAAGAGGAGAGAGAACAGAGAAAAAAGAGATTTTAAAATCTTTTTTTAAAATAGGAAGTAAAATGAAATTTTTGTTAAAAAATTTGACATTTATAACACTATTTGAACGACATCGTTTTGGGAAGAAGTTTAAAGCCCAAAAACGACGCTATTTTGCCTTGCCCGACCTGACTCGTGCAGATCCCCTTGAGATCCGTGTGTTTTTAAAAAATGGGTTATTTCCCCACACGGTCCTTCCACATTTTTTTAATTTATTACTAAATTGCTTCTTTGACTTTTGGATGCATAGAAAGCTACCACGTGTCATTTTTTGATGTTATTTGCTTATAAAGCCTTTATTTTATTTAAAAATCATATTTTAACCCTTAAATTTTTTTAAATTACTTTTTAAACCCTAAACTTTTCTAAAATTACATTTTAACCCCTAAATTTTTCAAAAATTATATTTTAACCCCCAAACTTCCCAAAATCACTTTTTGACACCCAAACTTCCCAAAATCACTTTTTGACCCACAAACGTTTCCAAAATCATATTTTAACCCCAAACTTTTCTAAAATTACATTTTGACCCTTAAATTTTTCAAAATTGCATTTTGACCCCAAATTATCCTAAACTTCATTTTTCAACCCCTTTTTTTATTTTTCTTCAATTTTTTTGTACATAAAATTTAATTATTTAATTATTTCTCGTCGTATTTTAAGTTAATCTTGTTTTTCAATCCCTTTTTTTATTTTTCTTCGATTTTTTTGTACATAAAATTTAATTATTTCTCGTCGTATTTTAAGTTAATCTTGTTTTTCAATGATTTTGATTCACGATTCTTTCGTATTTCATATTTTATTAATTTTATGCTTAAATTTTGCGTACTTATTTATCTACTTAATTGTTTTGTCTTTGTATTATTTAATTTTACCAATAAATTACACATTCATATTTAATTTACGCACTCATTTTTAATTAAATTAAAATTGTTTTTGTTCTAAAAAATACAAGTGATTTTAAAATCGAGGTAATATCCTTTCGTGTGAAAACTTCGAATAACCATGCCCTAACGTGTTGGGTGTATTTTTTGTATAATTCTCACAATCGAATATTCTCTTTTAAATCTTTCAAAATGTCCTTCAATTTCGAAATTCCGGGAACGTCGTGCCCTAACGTGTTGGACACGACTTCAATTCTCCGAGAAATTTGAAACATACGGGCATTTTTCTTCGAATTTTATTTTTGAAAATCATGCAAAATAAATTATGTGTACAAGGATCATATTTTAAACTTCATTCGAGTTTTCAAATTTTTAACAATCAAGACTGGATAATAATCGACGTGGTACCAATTTTGGGCATGTGTGGGTGCTAATCCTTCCTCACACGTAACCGACTCTAGAACCCGTTTTCTGGATTTTGAAGACCAAAATATTTTTCAAAACGGATTTAAAACATTTTGTAGTGATCCAATCACACCAAATGAAAAAGATTGGTGGCGACTCCCAATTTTCAATAAAAATATTTTTCGATACCCTTTTTATTTTCCAAAAAGAACATTTCGACGGACATCATGTAATTTTTTGTTAATGTATGAACATTATGTTTGGATGAAAAATATAATTCTCAAGTTATTTATTACTTCTAATATTTTGCTTTTTAATTTAGAGGATAATTAAATTTTTTGTTTCGCTAATGATATTCTAGCACATTAAAATGCATTGTAGTTTAAAAGTAATAAAATAGACTATATATTATTTTTCTAATATTATAAATTTTTATTTTTCGAGACCCTTTTTCTGTTCCAAAAAAAAACTTTTCGACGGACATCATGTAATTTTTTGTTAACGTATGAACATTATGTTTGGATGTAAAATATAATTCTCAAGTTATTTAGTACCCTAATATTTTGCTTTTTAATTTAGAGGATAATTAAATTTTTTGTTTCGCTAATGATATTCTAGCACATTAAAATGCATTGTAGTTTAAAAGTAATAAAATAGACTATATATTACTTTTCTAATATTATAAATTTTTATTTTTATTACTTCATATTTTGATAATAATTATATTAAAAATATTATTAAATTGTATTTCATAATAAATATATTAAAATATAATTAAATTATTTATTATTTATTATTAAATTATATTTAATAATAATTCTATTAAAATTTATTAACAATAATCATTTATCTAAAAAATTATGATAAGGGTACACTGATCACTTCAGTTTTTTTCCTTATATTATTACAACATTTATTTCATTCAATCAAACACAAGAATACTATTATAATTCTATTCTGTTTTATTCAACCAAATAATTAAATTACTCATTAAAGCTATATTCCATTACACCTTTACTCCATTACAATGAATCAAACATAGTGTAAAAGTTTTGAAGTGAAGGAATGGGAGTTTACAATCCTTTCCTTCCCTTTATTTATTCTAATTGTTATTCAAACAAAGGAAGATTAACTTACCTTACTTTCCTTTTCTTTCCCCCACTTTCCCTCAACCCAAACATAATGTTAAGGAAAAGGAAAGTAAGAAATTTCTTTGTGAACGAAGAAAAGTAAAAGAGTTTAAACTTTGACACATTACTTATTAGAATAATTATCCTATTTTTCTAAAAAAAAAATTATCCTATTTGCACACACTAGTGTGAAAATCCTTTATTTGAACTCTAGATCTTAAAGTACTAATAGGGGAACCTCAATTACTCTTTAATTAAGTCATTTGGCTAAATTATGTAACTAGTCATCAAATTATTAGCATACTTTTTTTTTGTTATCAAATTATAAAAATTTTCATTTTTTGTCGCTAGCATTATTATTTGTTTTTGTTTTGGTCACCTTCTATTAAATCATTAACGGAGATGATTCCATGACCTTTCTTAAGTGATATAATTACACACTTAGTCTTTAACTTACACATTCTATCAATTTAATTCTAATTTTAAATAATTCAACAAATCTAACCATCTATATTTTCTACCGCCGATGATGATCAACTTTCTTTTTGTTCCATGCACTATTGTTATACCTAGTCTAGCGAGCCTTGCAGACCTTATAGTGCACCTCGCGGACCTCACAATGTACTCATAGAGAGCTTAACATGTGCCTCCTAATGGAGCCAACAACACCGTGGACATAGAGTTAGTTTACAAACCGCAAGGTTAGTTTGTGAACCTTAACTCGTCGAACTTCAGAGCTAGGCATCCCAACTAAGACCACGTGGTCACGTGGAGGCTTGGAGTAATTGATTATTAGTTACCCTAAAATGTCTTATCTTAAGACGTAGCATCACCGTTGCTGCCAAGAGTATCAAATCAAATTCCCATGTTAGTGACTTTAGGACACGTATCCAAGATTGTTCCCCACTATAAAAGAATCGTGCAAATAACTCATAGACACTCACGTAGACACACTTCCTAACTTCCCAAACTCTCTGAAAACCGAAATATCTCCCCAACCTTCATTCCATTCTCATCCATTCAACCATCATCTTCCTCCCTTGTTCACAACAACTCACATATTTCCACCCAATGCAAACTCCTCTGGTGACAATGAAGGGTGTTACTCACGCAAAAGCTACTGTTTTATATTTGCTTTGATTTGTGTTCATCTTTTTGGTTGAGTTTCCCATAATTTAAAATGAAGGTTTCCGTTACTTCAAATTTAAAATGCGAGCCAAAATTCAGTCTGATCTGACTTAAACATGAATTTTATGTATATATACTAAAATCTATTTCAAATTTAATTTTATTTAACATTTTAACCTTTTTTCGTAATCTCAATAAGGAATATCTTTCTTATCTAAACTATTCTAGTATCAACATTTCACATGATGCTTTATATTATATTACATTTTACGAGATTAAACTAAATATATGTTATAAAAATTTATAAAAAAAATAAATTTTAATTGAAATGTAACAAAAAAATTATACGATTGAAAGGGATATTCTAGTAAATATTTCATCATCAGCGACAGCAACAAATATGGAGAATTAAATTTGTTGAATTGTTAGAATTAAGATTTAATTGATAAAATATGTAAGTGTTGAATACTAAATGTGTAATTATACTATTTAAAAAAGGTCAAGTCGTTATTTTTGTTAATAATTTAATGAAGAGTGACTAAAACAAAAACAAATATTATCGTTAGCTACGGAAATGAATTTTTTTATAATTCACCAACCAAAATAAAAATACACTTATAATTGACTTACTAATTGTTTCTCTTTTTTTTTTTGTGAATTACAAAAGGAGGATAAAGTCCTAACAGCAACACGACTAACGCGATTCGAACCCAAATCATACTTGAGATGATGAACACCTTGATCATCAGATAACACGGAGTTCAATAATTATATCAATTTTAAATGGCTTAATTTATGGATAAAATTGACTTAATTATATTCTCTGTAACAAGTTTCCATCATTGACAAATTTAAAAAATGATAATTGGAAGTTTCTTCAAGTATGGAACCCAAGATTTATCTTAATCCAAAGAAAGGCCCACATTGAAGCGTCAATAGCTTAGTAAGTTGCACATATTTGGGCTTGGAACGGTAAGCATGCAAAGAATAACAGTCCAATTTAGTTTTTTTTTTATGAATTATAAGAAAAAAGTGAAGCTTTAACAAAAATGCGATTAACGCGATTCAAATTCAGATCACACTTAAAAACGATGAATATCCTGAATATCATGCTAACACTTTCAGTTGTCTTTAATGTTTCATTCTATACCTTTTGCTCTTGTCACTTCCACAGGGTACAGATACAACTGTTCAGCTATGAAGTGACATCCATTAGCAAATGCAGGACATCTTTAGAATAAGGTGTAGCTTGACAAGCACAGATATCCAACAGTTTGAAAGAAGATTCTCAGCTGATTATCCAAAATCAAATAATATGAAACGTATGCAGCTAAACTTGAAACAACAATTCATCAGTTCTCGGGATTCAAGTCTTGGACACTAAAAGATGAGCTTGTGAGTGATTTTTGACCCTTCATACAGAAAGGACAACCATGCCTTTCTGTTCATGACATTTCATTATCTGTTGCCTGAATGTGTCACATTCCATCATGTAAATCCAGGAAGAAACCAGACAAAGGAGTGGGTATTTAAGTTTTTTTTGCACTCAAGGAGCAAAAGGTAACAAAACAACGAACGGTGGCGACAGTACATCACCAAGAATGCTGTGCATATGAACAAGAGCAACAGCTAAAATACAAATCTCCTAAAACAATATTTGTCTTTCTCATTGTCCATTTCCTACAACATTAATGCGGAAGAGCTTCGTACAATCGAGAACCCTTCGAAAGAGTTCTTAGCTCTTATGAATACGGATAAGGAGAGTATATTTTGTAGTCATATTTCTCATCATGTAACTTAATTTTATAAGATTTTTATTCACCAAAAAAAAAATATTTGTCTTTCTCATTGTCCATTTCCTACAACATTAATGGCATTTGCCTATGTTTTAGATAAACAACAGAAAGAATTCAGTAAACACCTCACGGTTGAAGCTCAATGATGCTGAAATATGAACTACATAAACCCTCATGTTCTTTCTACTCAGTAATGTTTTGCTCGTGTCTTATTGATGAGAATGTTAGGGATATTTATACATATTCTTACTGGTATTATTACAGCTCATAATAGGATCCACTTTTTTGTTCTCTGCCACTAGTATTGACATTATCTGCGAGCTCCGAACCTGTTGGACACGTGTCTATGGAGCATGCATTCTTTTTTGTTCCTGAGATTGATGTCTTGAGCTGGCTCCGTACCTATCGAACACATGTATAGGTCGCCTGCGAGGTAAGTGGCTCCTTTCTGCGAGCTCGATCTACGATCCCATCCTGCGAGGTGAGCTCGCGGATCCCCCTCGACGAGTTCTTTTCGCAAGCTATATCTACGAACTCAATATCCTCTCGTGATCCGTCTTACACTTAATCTTCAAATGAGATATATGCAAATCATCGGTCAAAGATCCGGATCATTTTTAGGACTCGAATTGGCAGTTGCTGATGTATAACACTTTCACTTCTTTAATCGCATTTTGAAGCCTTTCTTATCACACTATTAGGCACTAAAAAGGGTCAAGTTTTATAGGAAGGAAACACATTCAACTAAAATGTATTACAAATATTTCCAATTCGATGGTTTTTTAATTCTTTTAATATATTTTTTAGTGTATTCATTGTTAAATAAGGATACGCATTTATGGATTTTTATCGAATTAATTAACTAAACTAAATTAATTCGATTAACTGAATTTACCAATTCAACACGTTAAATACTTAAAATAAAAATAAAAATACTGAGAAATCCATTTGTTGAATAAAGAGTAGTGTGTGGATTATTGTTTTCAATGTTAAACTTTCTTTAAAGGCTGTGAAGATTCTTGATAATGGTTTATGAGTGCCATTCAATGGAGATGCAGCTTTTTGAGTTTGAATTCATTGGATAAAGAATAATAATAGCTTTGTAAACTTGGATCAAAGTCTTACGTTCCCACCTATTTCAAACAAAATTTAACCAAAAATACCTTGCACATACAACAATGATTTTGGCCTACAACAAAAAAAAATATTATAGAATTTTTGTTATGAAAATACGAATTATTCATAAATTATTACAAAAAATTTAGAAAATTTGCATCTATCATATTTTTAAAGATCAATTACCAATTTTATGGTCAAATAAATTGAAATTTTTTATTAATTTACAGGTGTTTTTTGAACCTTCTCTAACTATGCGGAAATTAATCCAAAAAAAATATTATAAACTTTTGATTTTGTGTTTGTTTTTGTAATTGTTTAATGTTATTTTTATTTAATATATATATATAGTATAGTATTCGTTAACTTTTGGTGATATTATGCCCAAATCAATTATTGATGTTCACAACGTGCAAGTTACAATTATGAAAAATCAGAAGAATTAAGGTCCATGTTATTCATGATTACCAACAACAAAATGGTCCATGGGATTGATTTATACCACTGAAACGTTAAATATTGGAAGAAGTTTAATATAAATCAAGATAAAAAAATTTAAAATATTTGAGTTCATTTATTTATTTAAGTTGATTTATTTTGTAAAAAATACAAATTTCATTTTTAATTTTTAATATTGAGTAAACTGAAATTTTTCAATATTAATTAAAAATATCAAAAAATTTTAATACAAATTTCATCCCTTTAATGAGCCTATAAAATGTGAAGGATTGGTTACATATTTAAAGTGTTTTCAATGTAATTGGCCTATGGTTCAAATTTCCTAATATACATATTTTTATTGTTTTTTTTAAATTAAAAATATTAAAATATCATTGAATAATATAGTTTATTTTAAATACGAAAGGTTATTTTGTAATTTTTCAAACCGAATTGATATTTAATTAACCCATAATTAAAAAACTTTCAATTAATTCAAAGAATTATTGGACCATCAATTTTTTAAGTTGTAGTCAACAATAATCCAAACCAACTTTTTTTTCAACTAGCTTTTACTATTACATTGCATGTGATTTCATGTGATTTCATGTGTTTAATATTCAATCAATTTTTTGAAATATTATATTTTTAATTGCAGTAATTAACGTAAAATAATATTTGTTAAAGTTTTTTCTTTATGAATTACAAAAAGAGAGTAAAGCTCTAATAGTAACGCGACTGGCACGACTCGAACCTAGGTCACATCTGGGTCAATGAATACTCGTAACCATCAGGTCAACACACGAGCTTAAATATTAAACTATTTTTAACATAACCAACATACAATATAATTTTACTTTATATAATTGATTCAAGTAACATTGTTCAAAATAATAACTAATTAACATAATTAACTCTAGTAATAATTAAGATACTTAAAATTTTATATAAGTAATAATTTAATTTTACATCAATAAAATTAGCACAACTTTTTAAAAATCGATAAATAAAATTAGGACAACTTTTTTATATCAAAATTTTTATTAATAATTGTAATTTAAATTATAATTATCACATTTTTTTCTATATTTTAAAATTAGCACAACTTTTGTAACTAATAATTGTAAATTAAATTATAATTATTTGGGTTAGTTTTTGGTACACAAATAATACACTTTTTTATTCCACACCCAATCTTAATTTTTCTTTTCAAACTCGTGTTTTTAATTAAGTTATAATTAAGATGCTTAAAATTTTATGTAAGTAATAACTCAATTTTACATAAATAAAATTAGCATAACTTCTTTTTTATATCAAAATTTTTATTAATAATTATAATTTAAATTATATTTATCACATTTTTTCTATATTTATGTTTAGAGTTCTACTAAGTAATATTTTTATTTTAAAATTAACACAATTTTTTAACTAATAATTATAAATTACATTATTATTATTTTTAAATATGTAATTATCTCAATTTTTATTAAATTATACTTTAAAATGAATGATTATCATAATTAGCACAACTTTTTTAAAATAAAATAAAAACAATACAACTTTTGTTTAGGTCATTTTAACTTATATAATAGCAAATTATAATTATTATTATCACAACATTTTTTCTTATATTTTATACTTATAGTTTTATTCGAGTAATAACTATGTTTTAAAATTAGCATAAATTTTTTAATTAATAATTTAAAATTTAATTCTAATTTTAATTATTTTTAAACGTGTAATAATCAAACTATTTTCGTCAGATAAAAAAAAATTCAAACTGGTGCTTATAAATTATAAATAAAATCCAAGTAAGCTGAAAATAGCTTATTTAATTTATTATAGCGTCCAAAATCCGATTGCTGGTTCATGTAACCCTAAAACCATTATCCATATTTTCTTTGTTTATATAATTAAAAATGCACATTTTTCAAAGAAAATTTTGCAGAATGCACAGGAATCAAAACATTATCCATTTTTGGTTTGTTCATATAAATACAAATGCACATTTTTTGAAAGAAAATTAAATTAAATGTTGGAGATTCAACACTGTCTTGATCATGTCGTTTACACTATAAAAGGAAGAAAACTGAAGTAGGGTTTGTTGCTCAAGACAAAGCAAGCACCACTTCATTTTGGATTGTTTTGGAGGGGTAAACAATAAACATGTCATGTTAATTTAATATTGTGTTGAGACAAAATTTGCAAGTAAAAAACAATATAATTCAAGCATTTTCTAAGTAAAATATAGATGAAAAGAGAAGAAATTGGAAGTGTTGGGAAAGGGGGAGGGCAGCGGGGGACAAAAAGAACACTGCAAGGCCAACGCAATTAAATTCGAAGATACTGATCTTCGGTCTCAGTAACTAATGTTTAATTACTATTAAACCCTTTTTTCTTTTTTTCTTTTCTTTTAACAAAAATTACGGTGGCAGTAGAGGTGAAGTTAGAATTTCATTTTAAGGGAGGAAATTAAATTATAATTTTTTACGAAAATGTAATTTTTAAATGATTAAATTAAAATTTTATCATTTTAAAAAAATTAAAATATAATTTTATTTTTATTAATTTAAAATTTTTAAAAATTTTTAAAAATTTAAATAAAAAATTTTCTATTTTAGGGAATCAAGGCCTGCAAGCCTCTAGATTTGCCCCTAGGTGTCAGTCAGTGTTGTCTTCTATCTTTTTTTCTTTTCTTTGATCAACAAAGTTAAAAATGAGGATGAAATTGAAAGGAAAAAAAATACATTTGGCATCTATAATATGAAAAATATTGGAATGGGGTTTGAATCACGTGGGAATTGGACACTTGTATTACGTTTGGTTCGCTGTAATGGAATAGAGGTGTAATGGAATAGAACTGTAATGGAATAGAGCTGTAATGGAATAGAACTGTAATCAGTAATTCAATTGTTTGGTTGATTGGAATGGAATAGAGCTGTAATAATATTCTTGTGTTTGGTTTAATGGAATGATGCTGTAATAGCATAAGAAAAAATGCTTAAATGACTAAAGTACCCTTAACATAATTTTTTTAGTTAGATGATTATTGTTATTAAATTTTAATGATTATTATTAAATATAATTTAATAAAAATATTAATTTATTTAATTATATTTTAACATAATTATTATTAAATAAAATTTAATAAAATAATATGTAATTTAATAACATTTTTAATATAATTATTATTAAAATATGAATTAGTAAAAATTATAATATATAATTTTAGAAAAATAATGTATAACCTATTTTTTAGTTTTAAATAATGATGCATATATACTAAGCTTAAATATCATTAATAAAATAAATAATTTAATTATCTTCTAAACTAAAAAATAAAAGATTAGAAATATAAATAGCTTGATAATTATATTTTACATTCAAACATAATCTACACATCATAATCTATATGTTAAATTTTATAACATCAAAAAGTTACAACAGTCTGCGATATTCTATTAGTACCATCTTACGATCCAAATATTACATATACAAAAAGTTAATAAAACAACACCAACACAACCGTGATTTTTAATGGTCTGAAAGAAATCTTCTCACCCATTCCAGTCGCACGGAAGAAGGCAGGCTAAAGAAAACGATCATTTGCGTTGGATTGTCCGGGATTTTGCTCAACGCAGAATATCGTTCATCCTCCGTTAATCCTTCCACTTCGCATAAAGCCGGATATAATTTTTGAGCACTTTCTTGAATGATCATTTCTGACTTTTGTTGAATTAGCACTTCGGAGGCAATGCTTCTACTTATTTCAAGGCCGACAGTCTGTATGTTTTTCCCTAATAATGTGGTAGCCTCAAGAAATGAAGTAGAAGAAATTTGTTCACTTGCATCAGAAATCTTTTTTTTCTTCTTTGAAAACCTGGAATCATCTTCATTTCTAGATTGTTGCGGTTGTGTACCTGAAAGATCCATCTCATCTAAAGAAACATCAGCTTCACACGCATGGTCAATGTTTCTTTCTTCATGAGTATTTGCAGTACCTACATCTTCAGCATCTATTTCTTCAATAATATCAGCAGACGTTTGAGCATCTTTCCCAGTGGCACGATCCTTTGCATAGATGGCAGTAAGTTGGTTGTAGTAAGGGAAACTGCGATGTCTGAATTGACCGGCTTCTTTATGACTCTATAAAAAAAGGAGAAATTCATATTAGATATAAGTTAGGTCAAAGCAAGATAGTAAAGACATGAAATAATTCTTACACTTATATACGAGTTCCACACAGCATCTTCGGCAACAACAAGATGTCTATGCTCATCCCAACCAAAGCCGCTATTGCCTTTTCCACTGAGCATGTCATAAACGATTGCCCAATCCCTTTTCAATGTCCTAATCCTCGATTCAAGATTAGGTTTAGCCTTCAATTTTGCATGAGGTAAAACTTTTTCTAGCATCTTTTCTAGCTCATTTAAATATCCGGCCTTGAACCCCGTATCGGCATTAAAGGTTCCGACATTGTGCAAGTCAACCACACAAGCAACCAACGCAGCATCTTCTTCTGGAACCCATTTTCTTTTAGTTCCTCGAGAATTTTGAGAAGAACCAGTTGATTGTGAAAACCCTGACATAACTATCTTAAGAGAAAAACACAAATTAAAATTAGGCTTGATATAATGAATGAGAAGGTCAACACTTTATAAAATTATAACACATGACGAATCAGAAGAAAATAGATTAAATTTTCAATCCAACAAGTCTAGTACAATATATAAAGATAATTCAAACACCACCAAAGTTTCATAAACTAGGTACATTAAATAAAATAAAGAAATTAACCTTCTACTGTGTTTTAATAAACCTAACTAATTTCTAGATGTTTGCCATTCATAAAACATTTGATTGGCTAGTTCCATTCTCCAAGTAGCCCATGCATCCGATGGATGAATGTTTACAATATTCGACTCATCCTCATCTACCAAATTACTAGATAATTGTTCTTCCAACTCCGCTTCAATAGGATCAAGACTCATATAGGTTCGAATAAAGTTATGGAGCAAACAACATGCAATAATTATTCTATTGTGCACTCTCACAGGATAGAATGATGGACTCCTAAGAATTCCCCATCTAAGTTTTAATAACCTAAAGCATCTTTCAATCACATTGCGTGCCGAAGCATGTTTCATATTGAAAAATTCTTCTGGAGTACTTGGTTGGTAACCCTGACACCACTCATTCAAATGATATCTTTGTCCTCTAAAAGGCGCAAGAAATCCTTCACAGTTTGTATAACCACCATCAACTAGATAATAACAACCTATAAAAAAAACTAATTATCATGGTCAGTTTTTCGAAAAAAGTATGATCTTAAAAATCAATTCAAATTCCTCTAATTCTGCACTTTACCATGAGGAACCTTCAGTCCATGTCTCCTACTAATGGCATCTCGAAGAACTCGTCCATCAGCAACAGAACCTTCCCAACCGGTAAGAACATAAACAAAATGCATATCAGGTGTACAAACACCTAACATATTTGTTGCTATGTCACCTTTTCGCGTTCGATATCTAGGTTTATCAACTGTTGGAACCCTAATCTTGATGTGGGTTCCATCTAAAGCACCTAAGCAATTCTACACGAAATGTATAAAACCTCGAGTTAGGATACTATATTTAAATCTAAATCAACTAAATGATGTACGAGCTATATTAAAACTCATTCCAATACCTTGAACCATTTCCACCTTGGGTCTGTAGAATTAGCCATAATTGGCTCTGCCTTTTTAAATAGCACATCTTGTAAGCGTATGACAGCATTTAAAACATTGTGAAATGATCTGCTAACGGTTTCCCCAGACCTATTAAAGTGATGCTTGATAACTCGATTTTTAAGGTGATGAGAAATAATATGTAAAAACATTGCCACTTGCTCATCAACAAGCATGTTCCTTGACGACTTCAATTCTCCTAAAGTTTGTAACATCTCACATAGTTTAAAAAAAGTAGTTCTATTCATCCTAACTTGTTCAATACAAGTCTCATCACTAGCATATACAAGTCTTTTCACATAATCTCGTTTTGCATAAAAATCTAAAATATATGATCTAATCCTTAGTCTATAAGTATGTAGGCTATAGATGGTAGCTAATGAAACTAAGAACCAACTTGCAACTGTGCACATTTGTAGCCATACTGTCATAGCAAGACCAATTCTTCTATGCCTTTCACTTTGTACTATTAAAGGTAAACGAGCCATTACTGCAAGATATTAAAGTGTTATAAATCTTCAAATAATATACTTAATACAATTCCAAATATAAGTCATTGTTAACAGATAATGTTATAATTTTCTTTAACTTATTATGTAAATTAATTGAAATTTCAAAATAATTTTATTTTGATATTAAAATCTAAGGATTTTCATGGGTTAAGATTATAACATAGGTACTTATTTAACTACAAAAATAATTTAAGAACTTATTTAAATAAAATATAATAATTTAAGAACTTATTTAAATAATATATTAGCCATTGGAATACATGTAGTAGGAAATAAATGACATTCAATTGAAGTTCACAATGAATAATGCCTATGGTAGTCTATTTAGCTATCACTTTTGTACAACTTTTAATAAAGTTAATATTTATTTGTAGAAAAGTATATATTATTCATGTGCTGAAGGGTAAGACATTAGATTAAAACAAATAATTGTAAGTTCTGTCCAAGACTTCATTTTTATTTTTTAATCTTTTTCCTAATAGTTACTCAATTATTTTTTTATCAGATTAATCAGCAAAATTCACATAATTTCAACATAATTTCACATAATCTCAGATTAAAACTACAAATAATCAGATTACAACCTATAATAGCAGATTAAGACGAAGGGTTTGCTTCACATGCAGTTCATGCTTATGGCTTTATGGACCACTGTAACATGAATTTGGTGGACAAGTTTCTGCAATTTTTTAGTCCAAGCAAAGAGCCACCACTCTCAAATTATAGAAAACAAAAAAAAAAAACAGAAGCTGAAACATATCATATGAAGTTACTTGGTTCTATAATACCATTTTTTCACTGCAGTATAATAACAAGCCTAAATGCATTATCCAGTACTTGACCCATAGCATTGTCCTTCATTTTCTAATGCAAAGATAATGAAGACATGAAGGTTTATATCACAAAATGCATTTGTACCTATAAAATGGAAACAAGGTTTTCATCAAGCCTATAAAATCTCTACACATTAATACAAGAAAACTGCAAAAAATTAAATCATCATTAGAACAGAGCAATTCCACATGAAGAATCTGAGCAACATAGAATCTATCTTCTAACAAAATTATTTGTCAAATCAATATTTGTCGGATACAAATGCTTTAGCAACCAAATTATCCCAATATTTGTCGGATACAAATGCTTCTAACAAAATGAAGAATCTGAGCAACATAGAATCTAACAGAAACCATCTTCATTCTACTTGAAAATCAACAGGCATCAGTCCTAAGAGTTAGCTGTTTCCTACTTCCCTTCTAAATAGCCTTAACTTAGCAACACAAACTGGAAACAAACATCTTTATATTTAATCTATGCATGAAAAATAAAACAGAACAGTCAGAGTCTCCTTACTTCCTAATGACAGCTTAACATTGTGTCAGGAATACCAACGAAGTCAAAAACAAATCAATGTAACATCCAAGTTTAGTAAACGGGAGGAGCTATCAATGTACACCATTCCTAATTCATAGAAAAATGCACTATATTTACAAATCCACAAAGCAGAATTCAATTCGCTAGATTTATTACAGTGTGTGAAGCATTCAACCAATTTATCAAATCAATAAGGAACAGCACATCCAAAATGTATTCTGTACTAGAAATATTCTAAAAATATATATTTTAAAATTTATCAAATGCTCTATTTCCCCGTTATCATCTCAAATCCAAATTTGCTCTCTGTCATTTCAAACAACAAACAAATCTATCTTCTTTCAGTACATTAGATCCATGGATTCGGTGTTATCAAGGGAAAAAATACAAATCACAAACCCTGTCTAACTCGAATTTGAAAAAAAAATCAGGTTTTCTTTTGATAACTAAGAAATGAGGTCCATGTAAATCTACCTTTGCTAGTATATTTGTTTTAGCAAAACTGTCAGTAGCAAGTAAATTTACAGCCAAAATTGACTAGTAGAAAAAATAGTGAAAATATATACACAAAAATGCTAACATTAAATCTCCCCAATATATTTCAAGTTTTAATAAATTGGTAAAGTACCCAGATTTTGAAAGAAAGAAGGAAAACTTAAACCTAGATTTTGAACGAAAAGTTTATCAAAAATTGGATCTTTAAATTGTAGTTCATGAAACAAAATCACCAAATATATAAATTGTAGTTCGTGAAAATTATGGAGAAGAAGAAAAGCAGAGAGCTTGACAAGAAGGTTTCTCAAACAGGATGATGAGTTTATAAAATCAAACAAGAAGAAAACCATTGTAGCATAACAATCCAAAATCAAAATCAATTTATAAAATGTTTTTAAACGTCCTTTTTTCCAACAGAGAGCAGAGAGCTTGACATTCATAAGTTTAGCCAATCCAAAATCAGCAACAACTAAACAATGGTTTTTTCTACACCAAGATATCGCTATCAAGAACGGAGGGAGTTTACCTGAAGGATGTTGCGACGCCGGTGAAGACTGCTGTGGTCGGAGTCGAAGCAAAAAACGCTGTAACCGGTGCTAGAGGGTAAAGTGGGGAGGGTTGTATGAGCCTTGTATTCGGTGGTTTGTGATGGGAATAGAAATTGGGGGATATTGTTGAATATGACAGGAATGGAATAAGCCTGTAATCAGGCATTCCATTGAACCAAACAAGTGCATAGGGTGGGCATGCTGAATAAGGCTGTAATAGAATGGCTATTACAGCCAACCAAACAAGCTCTTGGTTTTTAAAATCACTGAGATCCACGAGAGATAAATGAAGGTGGCCACTGTCACTCACCCGTATTATCATGTCCCTTTCCCACCGCGTGTAAGGATTGTTTGGTCATTTTATCACGCTATAATAATTTATTTCATCCTCTGATTTTATAAAAAAAAACTTATTTTAAATTTTTATTTGGTTAAATTAGTTAAAAAGATTAGTTTTTTTAAAAAAGTTAACGGAATAGGTCAATTTTAGAAAAAGAATGTAAAAATACGTCTAGTGAGGCACACTTTCTTACACAATCAGCAAAACGCGTTCTACTAGACGCGTTTTCACCTTTTCTCTCCTCGTTCGAGTCAGCAAAACACTAATTCTAATTAAGAGTAGGTGGGGCGACAACCCTATTTAAACAAATTAAGGTTTGTCGTCCCTCTCTTTAAACATGAGGGCATTTGGACCTCTCCCATATTGGGTCCAATTACAAGTATTTTTTTGAACTTTTGACCTAGTACTTTATAATTCGATCCAACTCAATATTTGTTTTTCTATTTCCCAAAATAAAAATATTAAATTAATTTAAAGAAACTAATTTTTCAATTAAATAATTTTCTCAACCCAATTCTAACATTAAAATCATGACGACTTTACCATTAAAGAATCTATGATAAAATATATTTAACATTTCTATATTCAATGGATTCACTATGACCAAATGAATTATTTATGTTTTAAAACTTCATTTAGTTCGAAAACCATAAATTTATTTCCAAACCATTTTCATTTTGGAGAAAACTATATTCATTTTCAAATGTTTCTCATTTCTCTATTTTCACCATTTTTATCCAATTTTGTTCATGTGTTTCAACATGCAATTCATTTCTGCTTTCAACTAGCTAATGAAGGGACCGATCGAACATATACAATTAGAGCTCAAATTATTTATAATTAAGTTCCAACTTTTCGCCTATTAATTATAAACTAATTTAGTCACAAATCATTCCACTCTAGTACCTTGACTGAGCTCTCCCTAACAGCATACCATTGTGAAAGCAACATAATTAGTGCTCATCCAATGACCTTGTCATAAATGTGTTACCCTCATAGGATATCATGAATCTCTTTGGGATAAATTCGTTCTCCCAATATGATCTTATTTGATCTCATGGTAACTATTACATTTTACTTTATGAAAGTAAATTACTATCAAATAGTAATCAAGTCATTCATCACAAAGACGAATGCCTAGTGCCACGTTTACTTTTCATCAACTATGTAATGTCAATGATAAGATATCATTTACCCATATCTCGGGCTATGAATTTCACTATTATGAATGATGCTACATACTGTAGAAGTTGTATACCCAACGCACTAGCTTTCAGTTCCTTATCTATTTTAACTCAGACTTTTACATACATCAAAGTATAAGAGCCATGCATACATAGCCCGTCATCCACTCAGGATTAAGGTATTCCACAATTTGAAAGTCACAAGTGAATAAATCCATAAACAAGTTCAGGATCTATTCTTCTTGGGTCCAATTCGATGTATTGTCAGTCATATCTATGTCTCTATCTTCTAGGAGTCATCCACTCTGATGCCCATGACAAAGCATCTCTCCAATTGGATTTGATAGACGACACATTATTCTTTCAATTGGTTTGCTCATTTTCGATTAGACTAAAGAGATGTTTAGATTCATCTACTAATACAAGCTAGCTTTCTGTATTACAATCTGATCATGTAGTACCGCTTAGTATTAGTTTAGACACTAAACAACTAGTGAGCCAATATTTGCTTGTATTTTTCTTTGCATGCAAAAACCACATGAGGACATTATATAAAGTATATAAATGTAATCTCTGAAATATTTTATTAATCAATCTATTCAAAAAATTACTAGTGCACATAAACTAAAATACTACACTTAGAATACCAAATCGAACACATCGAAGCTTGTGATATGGGATGCTTTCTAATACTTAAGTTAGATAAGAGGTGATGGTAAGCTAAGAAGAATATTTGATAAAGCTTTTATATTGAAGGTGCCTTGAGGCCTTAGGTTGCATGAGAGTGCATTGGTTTGGGGCTTAGTGGGTTAAGAAACTAAAATAAACTAAATCTAATAGAAAAATCAATTCTTGAAATCATATTTCTTCCTTAATGACATGTACATAAGCTGAACTATTTATAAACTAAACCTGCTGCTTTAACTGCAAATAACTGCAGACTGTTAACTAACATAACTGCTTTAACAGCACTAACTGTTCTTAACCATATTAACAGAAGTAACTGCATACAGATACACTAACATTCCCCTAGCTTTCTATTTGTGATTGTTTAAAGACACCACATGTAATGCATCTCTGAAGGAAGCAAACTGTTTCGGTATGATTGGCTTGGTTAACACATCTGCTATCTGCTGCTCTGAGAGAACAAAATTCACTTGCACTAATCCATTAAGAACCTTCTCTTTGACAAAATGACAATCTATCTCTACATGCTTTACCCGAGCATGATGTGTAGAATTTGCTGCCATTGCTACAACAGACGTATTATCACTCCACACCACCAAAGGATGTGGTACCTACACCCCAATCTCATTCAACATGTTCTTAACCCACATTAACTTAGACACACAGTCAGCCAAACTTCGGTATTCAGCCTCAACTGACGATCTGGACACAATATTCTGCTTTTTGGACGATCATGCTATTGGATTTGATCCAAGATATATGCAATACCCAGATGTTGATCTCCTACCTTCAACTATCGAAGCCTAATCTGCATCATAATAACCAACAAGACAAATCTGACCTTCTCTGAGTTGCAAGCCATAGTCCAATGTCCCTTTTAAATATCTAAGAACTCTCTTGACTATCTTTCAGTGCATGTCACAAGGAGAATTCATGTACTAACTAAGCTTGTTAACACAAAAAGTAATATCAGGTCTCGTGATGAATGCATACTGCAACTTTTCAATAACACTTCTGTATTCATATGCATTCACAATCAGACTGCCATCTTCGTTAGTCAACTTCGGAGATCCTATCATTGGTGTAGGAGTTGGAGAGGCCTTCATCATTTCAGTGTTTTGAAGCAGCTCAAACAGATACTTTTTCTGAGACAACAACAAGCCATTAGCAGACCTATGAACTTCAGTGCCTAAGAAAAAACTAAGCTCACCCATGTCTTTGAGAGAAAACTGATCATGAAGCTGATTAATAACTCGATTTATTTCATCTTTTGAAGTCCCAATTACTACTATATCATCAACATAAACCATCATGAATATTTTGGATCTTGCTGTCTCGAAAAAATAAAGAAGGATCAACTTTTGAGGCCTGAAACTTGAGTGTACCTACTAAATGCTGTCTTAATGTGTGGAACCAGGCTCTAAGTGCTTGCTTTAACCCATACAAAGCTTTGTTGAGCTTGCAGACAAGTTTTTGACCATTTGCTCCATAGACCTCAAACCTTGGAGGTTATTCCATATATATCTTCTCACTTAGAATGCCATTGAGGAAGGTATTGTTAGTATCAATCTGTCTTAATGGCCAATCATTGATCACAGCAAGAGCCAGAACAATCTTGATCGTGACTGCTCGTACCACAGGACTAAAGGTGTCTGAAAAATCCAAGCTAGCATGTTGAGAGAATCCCTTTGGCACAAGTCTAGCCTTGTATCTCTCCACAGAACCATCTGGTTTCTTCTTCACACGAAACAACCATTTGCATCCCACTACTTTCCTTGACTCTAGAAGGGTGCAGAGACTCCAAGTGTGGTTGTTAATTAGTGCCTGCAATTCATTATGAACAGCATCTTGCCACTGTGGTGAGACCATTGCTTCATGTATGGTAGTTGGAACATCAGAGGATGAGTGAGTAGTAATATCAGTATTTGATGAACTGATTACCTTAGTAACATATGCCTTGGATTTGAAAATTCTTAATTTACTCTTGGTGACCATCGGATGACATTTCCAGCTGGATGTATTTGGTTTTGATTTTGATTTTCAGGTGGACATATTTGATTTTAATTTTGAGTAGATGAAAGTGTTTGTTGTGAATTGTTGTTATGTTCAGGTGCTGACAAACTCGAAGATAAGGATGGGGAAACAGAAGCTGCTGGATTAGGTGGGATATTTGTGTTGTTTGATGTGCTAGACATGGGGTTGATATTAAGTAGATTTTGAGACAACTGTGAGGCATTTTGGGTTACATTTGTTGGTGGGAAAACTACTAACTCTGATATAGGTGGCACTTTTGTGGTTTGACTCGTTGAAGGGTTGAAAACTTTATAGAGAAACACGTGTTCATTGAATGTTACGTGTCTGGACATAAAAATTTTCCCTGATGTGGGATCTTTACACTTGTAGCCCTTGTACTGAGGTGAATAGCCTAAGAAGAGACATGATGTTGACTGAAACTGTAACTTGGTTGTATTATATGACCATAAGTTTGGAAAACATTAACAACCAAAAACTCTAAGTGTAGAATAGTCTGGTTTGACATTAAACAATCTTTCATAAGAGGACAGATTTCCTAGAGTTTTGGTGGGTAATTTGTTTATAAAAAATGTTGCATTACTGAAAGCCTCATACCAGTGATGTAATGGCATACCTGTATGAGCCAACATTGACAATCCAATCTCCACCACATGCCTGTGCTTCCTTTCAACCAGCTCGTTTTGCTCTGATGTGTAAGGGAAAGTGAGTTTATGAAAGACACCCTCCTTTGCAAGATAAGCTTTCAATGCCTGAAACTCTCCTCCCCCATCTGTCTATAATGTGATCAACTTCACTCCAAGAGCCCTCTTTGCTTGTTTGAGAAATTGAGGAAAGATAGATGCAACATCAGACTTCTGTCACAGAAAATAAATCCATGTATACCTTGTGAATGCATTTGTAAAAGCCACGTAATATTTAAATCCATTAGATCTTAATGGAGCTGATCCCCAAACATCAGCTACCACCAGTTGGAAAGGAGCAATATATGTGGTTTATGAGCAAGAGAATGGAAGTTTACGTTCTTTACCCAGATGACATGCAACACAGTCAACTTTATTATCATGTATAGGAATATTACAACTTTTCAATACTAATCTATGTGTATCAAAACATGGATGGCCTAATTTGGCATGCCACATTGACAAAGGAAGAGACTTGACAGCAGACAAACACTCTGTTGAACCAGCAGATGAACAACCATCATTTTTCTTAAAACCAATTTGCAGCCTGTATAGACCTCCATGAACACCTCCTTGAAGCAGAACAGCTCTGGTTCGTATATCACACACCTGACACTTTGTGTGAGTGAACTCAAACACCACCTGATTATCCTTTGTAAATTTAGAGACAGAGAGTAAATTCTTAGTAATTCCAAGCACATGTAAAAGAGATTTCATATACAAAGGACGTGAGGAAGTAAGTAAAGAGGTCTGACCAATGTGTAACACAAGCAACGATAAACCATTGCCAACATAGACCTTACCTGTTCCTGTATAAGGTGTACTATGATCAAGTACTGAAGAGGAGTTGGTGAGATGATGAGTGGCACCAGAGTTTGGGTATCATGCATTATCACTAACACTCTCAGGAGTAGCAATGTAGGCTTGAGGTGAAGAACTTGAAATAGGCATGCTAGACAGATTAGCTGTTGGCTATGAAGAACCACAAAATGGATTCATCCAATTAGTTGTAGGAGCCTGAGAAGGTTGAACCATCTAGCCGCCGTATGGATTCAAGACAGGAAAAGGTAAAGTGATGCTGTAATTGGAACCCCATGATGGCATTGACATACCAGTACCAAGCATATAGACATTAGCTTATGGAGGCCTATAGCTGACACTTTTGTATGTGGCATCAAACCTGTGATAACACCAATCAACGAGGTGCCCCATCTTCCCACATAGTTGGCACTGAATCTTTGACCTCGAAAACCTACTACGTCCCTGACCTCGATAGGAGCTCGATGCAGGTCTGTAGGTAGGTGTTTGAGTACTCTCAGTTGCACCAAATTCTTAATGAGTTGCAACATGTGCCAGACTAGGAGTCTCAGAAACCACTGTAGCCATTTGAGCTTCTGCATCTAAGAGCAAAGTAGTAACATATTGCACAGTAGAAAGAACTTGACTAGTAGTTAACATAGTTATTTCTTGCTCATATTCAGGTGATAAACCATTAAGAATAGCTGTAACATGTTCATGTTCGGATATAACCTCACCACAGCTTGCTAAATTGTCACAGAACCCTTTCACCTTCATAAGAAACTCCTTCATTGGAAGATCTCCCTTCTGTTGTGAATGAAGAGCTCTTCTATTGAACATCAACTTGGACGTGGTTTTACTTCCATATATAGTTGATAGAGTGGTCCAGATTTAAGAACTGGATCCATTCTAATGAGTTGAGGCAATACTCCTTGGCTAATAGAAGAGAGTAACCATGACGCAATGGCATAGTCCTACTATTCATAAACCAAGAACGCTGGATTTTCTTGTGTTTCTCCATTATCAGTAGTTATAGTGGACGGAGGAGCAGACGTTTGTGGATGAAGAAATTTTTGAATATTATGAGTTTTAAGTGCAAGCAGTACTTGTTGTTTCCAGAGAAGATAGTTGGAATCATCAAGAAGGATGTTAATCCTCTTGGTAGAGAAGATCCAATTATCAACCACAACTTCAGCTGCCATTGAAACAAGAATTTTTTTTTTACAGGTCCTCAGAATTGAGCGACTTCTAATACCATGTTAAGAAACTAAAATAAACTAAATCTGATAGAAAAATCAATTCTTGAAATCATATTTCTTACTTAATGCCATGTACATAAGTTGAACTATTTATAGACTAAACTTGCTGCTTTAACTGCAAATAACTGCAGACTGTTAACTAACATAACTGCTTTAACAACACTAACTGTTCTTAACCACATTAACAGAAGTAACTGCATACAGGTACACTAACATAGTGGAGGTTGATGTTCTTCATTTGGTAGAGTTGGTCATGCTTTGGCAAGTACTAGCATTGACACATATGATTAAGCTTTCTCTCTAAGCTTAATGTTTGTTCTCTTAGATTTAATATCTCCAAGAATAACAAAAATCAATTGAAATTCTATACTTTGATAATTTCAAGAGTTGGTTTCGATATACCAAAAAAAAATATTATTGGGTATTTTAGAAAATAGAAAAAAAAAGACTATTTAATTTGCAAGATAACATATTATAAGAGGAGACCAAAGTTGAGTAGATGAAATTAATTGAACAATAAATGCCGTAATGGAGAGGTCAAGAACAGCCGCAGCTAATATGCGATTGCGTCTACTAAAAATACAAAATCCGGTCTATGATCTACGAGTAATGCCAAATTCTTCATACTCTGCATTAATGCTACAACTGCATCCTCATTGTGTTTGAAGAAAATACCTACAAATATGTAATAATTCACTACCAACAATCCATCCTTTATACCTTACTGGTTGGGTCCCCCAATTTTAATATATATAAATCGGTAAATTACTAGAATAATCATTTTTATTTGTCTCAAATTATATTTTAGTTATTTATATTTGAAATGTTACGTTTTAGTCGCTTACGTTATCGTTTTGTTACAAAATGGTTACTCTGCTGTTAAGATCTGTTACCACCCAAATGGCAGCTCGACATGACAATTAAAATGAGTTTTAAATGTCAACGTGGATGTCCAACTGGGATGAAAGAAGTTATTTTTTATAGAATACAATATTTGCTCTAAAAACCAATTTTTTCTAGTTTCAAAAGAAGCAAAAGTTGGATTTTTTTGCCCTAAAATCCATTTTAACTGTCACGTCGGACTATCATTCGGAAGGTAACAAAGTTAATGGCAAACTGATCATTTCGTAACAAAACGATAACGTAAATGATTAAAACGTAACATTTCAAACATAAGTGACTAAAATGTAATCTGAAGCAAACAAAAATGACTATTTTGATAGTTTACCCTATATAAATTCTTAAGACCTTCATATATATATATATATATATATATATATATATTTATATAAAATTTCATAAGAGATATCCATCTCTTATATTTTTTTGGTGAAATACAAAAACAGGGTAAAACCCGAATAACAAATATGATTAGCGTGATTCAAATTTAAATCACATCTAAAATGATAAATATCCTGATCATCAAGTCATCAGATAAGATTTTATCTTATCCTAATTTTATTATTTATGTTGAAAAATATCAAATTCATGTGTATCAAAATATATATTTCACTTATTAAAATAGAAAAAAATTCATAATACAAATGTTTTTGTCATATAATATATTTGGTCAAATGATTGGGATTAAATGAACGTTAGATTTAGTAGGTTGATCACTTGATTTTAGACCATTGAATTAAAGTCACTTCTCCCAACTCAATTTTTTCCCCTTTAATCATTAACATTGTCCCTCCCAAATGCAACAAAATATCACTAAAGCAATTATTTTCTTTTTAAAAACAGAAAAAAAATAAGATAAAAATAAATAAATTTACCCAACAACAAAAATCCAAATTTAAAATAAATGAAAACCTTTTGGCAATTATGAAAATTCTCTTTTTTTTTTAAAGAAAAATAAAATCAAGTATTAGCCGAACCAAACAAATAAAATCACACATCTCCTGATCTTCTTCTTCACTCATCTTCTTCCCATCCCTCCATTTCCTCCCAAATCCATGACAGGGACTGAAAAGAAAAGAGAAACAATGAGGTGGCTCCTCTGTCTACTACTGTTTCTTCTCCTCCACATTTCCCATTGCTCTGCCGGACGAACCGTGTCGGAGTTTCAGGCGCTTATGGCTGTTAAATCCTCCATTACCGACGACCCTCAATCATATCTCTCCAATTGGAATGCAACCACTCCGCTTTGCTCATTTACTGGCGTCACCTGCGACTACACCGGTCGTCACGTGACATCCATCGACTTAAGTTACTTCAACCTCTCCGGAACTCTTTCTCCCTCGTTTTCCCACCTCCGATTCCTCCAAAACTTTTCCCTCGCTGCCAACCAACTTTACGGTCCGATTCCGACGGAACTTGCGGCACTCTCCGCTCTCCGTTACCTCAACCTTTCCAACAATGTTTTCAACGGTTCTTTCCCCACCCAACTTTCCCAACTCAAAAATCTCGAAGTCCTTGATTTGTACAACAACAACATGACGGGAGACTTGCCGATTTCTGTCACCGACCTTCCTAACTTATGCCACTTGCATTTGGGAGGGAACTTTTTCACCGGTCAGATCCCGGCAAGTTACGGTCGTTGGGAGCATCTTGAATATTTGGCCGTTTCAGGTAACGAACTCAACGGTAGAATCCCACCGGAAATCGGTAACTTGAAAAAGCTGCAGGAGTTGTACATTGGTTATTACAATAGTTTTGAAGGTGGTTTGCCACCGGAGATCGGGAACTTGTCGGAACTCGTCCGTTTCGACTCTGCGAACTGCATGCTATCAGGCGAAATACCACCTGAAATCGGCAAGTTGCAGAAGCTTGATACATTGTTTCTCCAAGTCAATGCACTCTCTGGTTCATTAACTCCCGAGCTGGGAACCTTGAAAAGCTTGAAATCCATGGATTTATCGAACAATATGCTGGCCGGAGAGATTCCAGAGAGTTTCGCGGACCTAAAAAACTTGACTCTTCTTAATCTTTTCAGAAACAAGCTTCACGGGCAGATTCCTGAGTTCATTGGTGAGTTGCCCGAGTTGGAGGTTCTACAATTATGGGAAAATAACTTCACCGGAAATATTCCTCAGACATTGGGAAGTAATCGAAAGCTTCAGCTTCTCGACCTTTCGTCGAATAAGTTAACGGGGACTTTGCCGCTGAATATGTGTTCCGGCAACACGTTGCATACGTTGATTACTTTGGGGAATTTCTTGTTCGGTTCAATTCCAGAATCGTTGGGGAAATGTGAGTCGCTCAGTCGGATTCGAATGGGGGAAAATTTTCTCAACGGATCAATCCCAAAAGGCCTTTTCGGGTTACCTAAGCTTACTCAAGTTGAGCTGCAAGATAACTATTTAACTGGGGAGTTTCCAGTTACTAATTCTTCCATTTCACTGAACCTTGGGCAAATTAGTTTATCGAACAATCGGCTTTCGGGGCCTTTACCAGCAACTGTTGGTAACTTCTCACGCGTTCAGAAGCTTCTTCTTGATGGGAATAAGTTTTCAGGACCAATCCCAGCTGAGATTGGCAACTTGCAACAACTTGCAAAGATGGACTTTAGCCATAACAAGTTTTCAGGCCCTGTTACTCCGGGAATTAGTAAATGCAAGCTGTTAACCTTTGTTGATCTTAGTCGGAACGAGCTTTCGGGTGATATTCCTACTGAGATCACAGGTATGAGGATATTAAACTACCTGAATCTGTCAAGAAATCATCTTATTGGGAGCATTCCTTCATCTATATCTACCATGCAAAGTTTAACTTCAGTTGATTTCTCGTATAACAATCTTTCGGGTTTAGTTCCGAGCACCGGTCAGTTTAGCTACTTCAACTACACCTCATTTTTGGGGAACCCTCAACTTTGTGGCCCTTATTTAGGGCCTTGCAAAGATGGGGTTACTAATGGAACTCATCAAAGTCATGTTAAAGGTGAACTCTCTGCTTCTTTGAAGCTTTTGCTTGTCATTGGGTTGCTTGTCTGCTCGATCTTGTTTGCAGTCGCGGCTATAATCAAAGCAAGATCCTTGAAAAAGGCGAGTGATTCTCGGGCTTGGAAGTTAACTGCTTTCCAGCGCTTGGATTTTACTTGTGATGATGTTTTGGATTGTCTGAAGGAGGGTAATATAATTGGCAAAGGAGGTGCCGGGATTGTTTACAAGGGAATTATGCCTAATGGTAATCAGGTTGCAGTTAAAAGGTTACCAGCAATGAGCCTAGGGTCTTCTCATGATCATGGATTCAATGCTGAGATACAAACGTTGGGCAAGATTAGGCACAGACACATTGTGAGATTGTTGGGTTTCTGCTCAAATCATGAGACAAATCTTTTGGTTTATGAGTATATGCCGAATGGTAGTTTGGGAGAGGTTCTTCATGGGAAGAAAGGGGGTTATTTGCACTGGGATACCAGATATAAGATTGCAGTTGAAGCTGCTAAGGGGCTTTGCTACCTTCATCATGATTGTTCCCCTTTGATAGTCCATCGAGACGTGAAATCGAACAACATCCTCCTTGACTTGGATTTTGAAGCACATGTTGCTGATTTTGGCCTTGCCAAATTTCTGCAAGATTCCGGCACATCTGAATGCATGTCTGCTATAGCTGGTTCATATGGATACATCGCTCCAGGTATATTCAACCTCAAAACTTGGTGAATCTTGTTAGTTAAAACTTTTCTTCATTTCAATTAGTATATACAGCTTTCAAAGTACATTAGTTAAATTTGACTAAAACGATCATAAGAAACCATAATTTATTAGTTCAAACTTCTTGTTTCAAATCATCTACAAAAAGTTGAAATATCAACTGTCAATTTACTAATGATTCATTTAAGTTTACATATAGACTGGTTGTTCCCATAATTTGACTGAGAATTTCATTGCCCTGTTTTTTTACAGAATATGCCTACACGCTTAAGGTGGATGAGAAGAGTGATGTGTATAGCTTTGGTGTAGTCCTCTTAGAACTTGTTAGTGGCAGAAAACCAGTAGGTGAGTTTGGTGATGGGGTGGACATTGTTCAATGGGTCCGAAAAATGACGAATTCAAAGAAGGAAGGAGTTCTGAAAATCCTCGACCCGAGACTATCGTCAGTACCCCTCCATGAAGTAATGCATATATTCTATGTAGCAATGCTGTGTGTTGAAGAACAGGCTGTGGAGAGGCCAACAATGAGGGAAGTTGTTCAAATTCTAACAGAACTCCCGAAAGCATCAGACTCAAAGCAAGGAGACCCCACAGTAACAGAGTCCTCACATTCACCAACCTCAACTTTAGAGTCTCCTAATAATGCCACAACAACAAAGGATCCAATGCCTCAATCACCAACGCCCGATCTTCTTAGCATTTAAAGCCCTGTTTGTTTTTCTTTTTGGAGGAATTGGCTTGTGCTCTAAATTTCATGAACTATGCTAGTTTGTTGCTTTGAGTTCTTTTATTAATCTTGGGCGGGAGTTTGCCCTAGCTTTTAAGGTGTTTCTTATTTTGTACAGTAGGGGGATTGGCGGGGGGTATTTTTTTTTCATATAAAAGTTTGTCTTCATCAAGATGTACTGCTACTACTACTGGCTGCTTCACCCTTTTGCTTTACTGCACAGTTGTTAAAATTGTCCAACCCCTGCAAGAAAAACTCAAGCTACAGTGGTTTAAAAGAGTGTTAATGAGAATTGAGAGTGAAATTTGAGAGGTGTGATCAGGGTAGGCACAAAAACACAAATGAAGAAGTGTCTGAATTACACAGAGAGCAGGGGCCAGTAGGCTAACCACTGGGGGAGAAAACAGTGATTCGAAGTCTGGCCATTTATAAGCTTTTGGTGTAGGAGGGGGGACCAGGACCATGAGGGTTAGGTTTTTCATTTGGTCTTTGGTTTTGGGGGCAAAAGCAAATGGTTGCCTGTCAAGTTGGACCCCATTTGTGGCTTCTGCCACACTCCTAATTTTTATTCAGTTTGTTGATCGTTATCTAAATAGCAAGATTCTCGTTTTGATTTTTTTTCCTTCTAATTTTGGAGGAATTATTATTTTTGGGTGAATAAAACAAACTTAAAAAGTTATGTTACGCCAATACAATAAAAAATGCCATTTACTCACTCACCAAAAAAAAAAAAAATGCCATTTACTCTATCGTTTTCAAGAAAAATTAAAAGATCCATAAGAGCATATGTCAAAATTTTAATTCATTTTGGAGCTAAACTCTGGAAAAAAAACTTTATCTTTTTGGGTGTGTTTAGTATTATTTTTAAAAAACATTTTTAGGTAAAAAATATTTTTGGGAAAAAATATTTAAATAAATTGTTTTTTAGAGAAAAAAATGTTTTTCCAAATCAAATATTGATCCAAAAATACTTTTTTCATAAACTCGAAATTTTAACTTTTCCTCAAAAATAATTTTTTTCAAAAATATTTTTGAGAATCATTTTTAAACTAGACTACATCAAAATTTCTAATTTATATTAAAAATTTTAATTTCAATATAAAATTTCTAACACATTTAAAGGGCACAGTAGAATTTTCTACAATCTTGAATTGATTGTGGAATATTATATGGAATTTATGCGGTTTCTAATTAGATAATTGTACAATTATAATAAAAATTGTTGCGAAGTCCCAAAGAAAAAGCCTCGATGGTAAATAGACGAAATGTTTATTTGCACTTAGTGTAAAATAAAGATAGCGGTAAGATTAGATGCGGCAACGATACTATAATATTAGATAAAAAGTAAATTAAATGCACCGTACCGTCCATCTAAACTCACCCTAAGTTTCATTAAAAATACGTTAAAATATCTCTGTTTTTGTAAATTTAAAATTTAATTTTTGTACTTTTACTTTTAAGAATTTTGTCCCTTTATCTTTTAGATTTCAAAATTTAAGTCTAACTATTAATATATTAATATTATTTTCTTAAATTTAGATTCATTACAACATCAATTTTTTAGTTATATTGTTACTAAGTAAATATTTTTTTTATTTCAAAATGTTACATCAATAAATTTGACAAAAAAAAAATAATAGTGCTAATAATTGACTTGAATTTTAAAATCTAAAAATAGAAAACTGAATTTTTAAAATTAAAAGTATAGAGACTAAATTCTAAATCTATGAAAAATATAGTGACTTATGACATTTTTTGATCTTAAAAATATGATCATAGTAGACTTTTAAGAATTAATGTATGGATAATTTCTTAAAATTCCATTTTTTTTATAAAACATATAAATGCCTCTAAGTTTATTTTTTATGTTGATTATTTAATTAAATTGGTGTCATTTTAGTAAAGTATTTTATATAATAAATTATGGCACATAAAAAATAAGACAATTTAATTAAAAATTAAATGATGAATTGATTAAAATGTTAAAACTAAAGCGTTAGAAATCATGTTCTCTTAGTATTCAAATCTAATATATATGAATACTTCTATAGAATTATTTTGGTTTAATTTAATTTTTATAAATTTTATATAAAAATATAAAAGGATAAAAATACTCTTATAATAACATTGGTTAATTTTCAATGAGGCTTTGGTTCTGTTGGCGAAGACGGAGGTCCTGAATTTTGAGGTCAAGTTCGAAATTTACTATGCATAATTATATACGTGGGTCTTCGAGTTCCACCATGTGGGTTGTCGTGTGTGGGTTTTGACTTAGTTCAATTAGTTTAATCTGTTGGCTTTAATATGGATTGTACTAGTACTTAGTCTGTTTGTGCTTGTAATTGTTGGATTCTATTTGTGATTATTCAAACAATTCATGTTGTAATATTTTGATACTTGTTGTTACTGAAACATGTATTTGTATTGTACTTGTAGCACTTAAAAAAAAACATTGGCTAATTGCTGAAAGTACCTACAAAGTCCCTCTATTATAGTGATTAGATTAAATTAGTCCGTCTACTATTAAATAAATCATTTTAGACCCTATACTATTAAAAAAAATTAGATAAAACCAAATTGAAACAAGGTTAACATTCATTATTTAAAAAACCACATGAAAATTATCTTTTTCATTTACAGTTAAACTTCAAATGCAGAATCATAAAAAAGCTTTCAAAACATAACTCTGTTATACAATAAATGTTGATTCTATTAAAATCTAGACTTATTTAATTGTTTAATAGTACATCGGCTAAATTGACTAATTTAATAGTAGATGGATTAATTTGATCTATCCCTATAATAGAGGGATTGACTAAGTACATTCACCTTATTTCATTTGTAAAAAAAAAAAATTAGTTTGTCATTTCAACTCAGTTGATATTTAGTTGACTCGTGAGATTATTTCAATTAAAAATTCAAATAATACTTATATAAATAACTAGTTGTATATACTCATTGAGTTTTTTTAAGTAGAATATGTTAATGTTTCAAGGGTCAATATGTAACTTATCCCCTAAGCTTTTTTAAAAGTACCTAATTGATACTTGATTTTTTTTTTGTATTGAGTTGGTACTTGAACTTGTACTCTATCACACACATTGCCCCCAATTTGTAACAACATTAATTTTTTAAGGGTTAACATGTAGTCTGTATCCTAAACTTGTTTAAAAGTAACTAGTTAGTACTAACTTGTCCAAAAAATATACTTTTTAAAATTAATTTATATTTTCTAAAAAAATTTAATTTTTTAATATATATCCGCCACATCACGTCAGCACAAACTAACAATATTAATTCGAAAATATAAACTTAAGTGACGAAATATAAATTTAGATACTAGTTAAATTCAAATACCAACTAAATATTTTTTTTGACAAATTCAATTAACAAACTACATATTAACCCTTACTTCAAATTGTGATGACAAAAGCAGACGTCCCGTCCCTACTTTAGTGGCGGTTGTTCTATTAGGTATGCGTAAAATCCGATTTGATTCGAAAAATAATTTAAATTTTGAATTAAATAGTTCAAGTTATTTGATTTAATCAAGTTATTCGGATCAACTAGAATAAAAAACTAAGTTTTTCGGTTTAACTCAAATATGAATTACACAATTCGAGTTATCCGAAAATCCGAATAAAAAAGGTAAAACTACATCGTTTTAATAAATGTTTACCTTTTCTAAAGTTAAAAAGTCAAAACCATTAAGTTAAAAGTCAAAACTTTGTCGTTTTAATAAATGTTTACTCGTTAAGTTAAAAGGCAAAACCATTATATTGTTTTTGTAGTTAAATAATATTGTACTTCGTCTACTAGTTAAACAATCGGTCCATGTAAATGCATCATTGGGTATAAATAATATGATTCGTTAACTTGACTCGATTTGACTCGATTCGAAAAAAATTCAAATTGAATTTGATTGCTAAAATAAGATTCATCAACTCGACTAACTCAAAATTTTTTGACTCGATTCGACTCGACTCGATCGAATACTCACCTCTATGTTCTATCCGCTTGTGTTTGGCCTTGATTTGTACAAATGGCTAAAGATATGGCCATGTTTTTGTTTGAATCTATTTATATATTTTTTTCAAATTTTCTTAATTTTAGAAAAAAAAGAAGGAAAAAAATATTTTTTATCTATACATTATATAAAAGAAAGATCCTAACGCCTTCCTTAATATTAAGTTGAGCAAAATTCGATTTGATTTGAAAAAGTAATTTTTTTGAATTTCAATTTATTCGAATCGAATTAATCGGGTTAATCAAATCAACTCGATTTTTTTTAATTTTGAGCTTGAATTGAGTTAAATTTTCGAATTCAAACAACTTTAATAATTCGAATAAACCAAACACCAAACCCTCTTACTTCCCTTCCCTCAACCCCCGACCCTTTTACTTCCACCCAAAAATTTTACTTCCCAAACCTCCAAAACTTTTTTCCTTTTACTTTCCCCTTAAAACTTTTACTTCCCCCTCAAAAAGTTTACTTCCCCCAAACCCCCAAAATTTTTTTCCTTTTGCTTTCCCTCAAAACTTTTACTTCCATCAAACCTCAATTTTTTTCGAATTTATGTCTACTATTTATATTATAGAATTACATTTAACATATTTAACTATTTATATTATTAGATGATATAATAAGATTTGTCAACTTGATTAACTCAAAAAATTTTCATTCGATTCGATTCGACCAAACGCTCACCCCTACTTAACACCTGTCCTCCTTTTTTTATATGAAAAATAATGATTAAATTTCACTTTTAATCCTTCTACTTTTTAAATATTATATAAGAATGGTTAAATTTCAGTTGATCCCTATATATCACTAAATTTTGAGATTTAATTTATATACTTTAATTTTAGCATAATTTAGACACCTGTCCCTTTTTTTTCTTTTTCTTTTTTTTACATGAGAAAATAATGGTTAAATTTCAATTCTAATCCATATTCTTTTTTTAGATTATATAAGAATGGTCAAATTTTAGTTTTGAATCCTATATTTCACTCAAATTAGTCTTTCTGGCACTTAAGGAGATTGCTTTTAAGTCATTCAATGTTATTTTGATGCATTTTTCGTTTTAGTAACTTAGATTCAATAATTAGCAAAATAAGCGTTTTACACATAATTTAGCATTATATGACCTATTGGGCCAATACAGGCCTAAGGTAGTATTAACGAGCTTAATCGAGTGTGCAGGACACTTATTTTCAGGCTTAAGAACATCAAGAACAACAATCGTGTCAGAACATAAGCACCCGAGGTCACAACTCTGTTGAGCAAACTCTGGAATTTCCATTCGAAGTTGCGTGTTGAAACACCCACATCTTGTGCCGCGACATTGTTGTGACGAGGGCAAGAATTATGCCAGGGGTATTTTCGTGCGCACAATAAACTTTTATCAGTTTTTAGGCTTGTATTAGACCTAATTAGGGCAACTAATATTGCCTACAAATAGCAATGCTTAGGCTAAGCTATGGGGAGGTCGTTTTTAGGTTATTAGTTAGTAGATTTAATTTTAATTAGACTTTAATTTTAATTTCCATACAGAATTTCATTCTTGTTTCAGACTTGGATTCGATTTGGATCCAAGCCTTTGTTTATTCGGTTAATCTAAATTTTCTTATGGTTTTCTATTGCAATCGATGATATCTTGCTAACTGTTAAAGTATTTTCAGCAACCGAGCGCATCCAATATAAAAAATGGATCAATTTCTCTTTTCCCTTGTTTTTAATTTAATTCATGTTTGCATGTTTAAATTAATTGTTGGAGAAACTACATCTAGATTCATGAGCGGCTAAAATCCTTAGGGAAATTAACAATCAGATGTAGGAGTAATTAACTAAATAATTAGGGTTTACGGTAGATTTAGTTGACTTAAATTATGCATGCTTAAACCTTGACAACCCTAGGAAATAATTTAGGTAAATGAGGTCAAGAGAATAGTCTACCGAGCAGCTCATAATTTACCCAGTTTAAACTGCGAAGTCAAGAGATGAGTGGTTTTTTCAATTAATTAATCAGTTAGAGGCCGATAGGTAATAATTGGTTAGTTATTAGCTAATTTATTGAAACTCGAGTTCTGAAGTTAATTATGAACATTGATGAGAGTTAATCTTCTACTTGTTATCTGAGATTTAATTTGATTGTTAATTTATTTTTAGTAATTTTATGTTATTCAATTTTCTTATTATTTATCGTACTATAATTTTCGGTTATTACTACTGAGCCCTGTTCGTGTAAAAAATAATTTTAAGTTTAATCCATCCTCCATTCGGTATGATCCTCAGAATACTTCCCGAACTGTTCCGTTGTAAACTTGCTATATTACAATTTGACTCGTATACTTGCAGACACCACTATTCTATTTTCAATATTTTGTTGCAGTATTTCCAGCCTAAACGTTCACCCGTTTGGTGGCGATCAAAGTCGCAACATCATACTACTATATTTATGGTTGTGGTATTCTCCCCTTGGTGTCGCGAAAATATCCTCATGTTTTTATTATTCTTACGTTTTAGTCCCCCATTCGTCATCGAATTAGTATGATAAAACGAGGCTTTCGGGTTCAAATTTGATAAAATGGGCTGCAAATTCAGAATTAGGACGTCGAAAATTGGCAGGGTAAGGCTGGTAAAAAAGTCAACGACCAAATTCAAAATCAACGGTCTAAGTCAACACTCAATGGTCATTGATTCGATCAACAGTCAATCGGTCGGGTTAACGGTTCGGGTCAACGAGTTGACTCGGGTCGGGTTGGGTCATAAACGGTTCAGGTTTCACCGAAATGGGTCAATATTTTGGGTGATTAGTTAGTTTGGGCTTGCACAATGGGTCTCTGGTTTTGAGCTTAGGTTTGGATATTTGGGGTTTGTGTCACACAAATTTTGGCTCTCAAAAGGGGTTGCTAATTGGGCCATTGGTTGGTCTTCCAATTGTGTCACACACATGGGGCCATTGGTTTAGGTCTCCAAACTTCCCAAACGCATAACCATGGCAGTAAGCAATTAGGGTTTTCTAACCCTTATGGCATTGTCGTCGGCATCACAACGAGACAGTGCTAACTCGTCGAACATGACACAAAAATGACCACGAAAGTGGCCTCATCACGGAAAACAATTAACCTGCAACACAACAGCAGCCGAACGACGAACCAAAAGGTGGAGGAAATGATGAGGCGAAGGCTGAACAGTTTAACACGTCGTTCTCACGAACGATTGATGACGTGGGGTGTTTGTTGGGTGGGTTTTGTTCACGACACCACAAGGAAATCGATGTCAGTAACGGTGTCGTGCACGAATAGGGAATGGCCAGTGATCGGAGCATGATCGGAAAATCGAGTAATAGGGAGAGAGGGAGAGAAAATCATTTGAGAAGAAAAGTTTGAGAGGTGAAGGGTTTGAAAAGGGAGTGAAAGAGGGTTTAAATACCCAATAAAATGGGTAATTTACTTAGAGGTTCCCAAAAAACACTAAGGTTTTTAAAATAAGCCCAAAACTTAACCCACTTTACAATTAAGTTCTAAAAATCTCAATTTTCCCTATAGAGTTTTATTTCTAGCTCAATTTAGTCCCTAGCTTTACTATATTTATGAAATAATCCCTAAATTTTAATAAATTTCCAATTTAATCCTTAAAATCACTAAAATCACAATTTAATCCCAAAATTAAAAATTGTATTGTTATAGATTCACAAATCGCTTCCACAATAAGATTAGATAATTATTAGTTAGAATTGATGGGTTATAAGATTTGGATGTGTTTTGGGTAGTTTTGTGCTGGAGAGTCACTTTGGTGGTTATTCTGTCACTTCAGATTTGGATCAATCCGTTTCGATTAGGTTTGGGGGTGCCACAAACAAAGCATAAATAGAGATTTTTAAGAATAATTTTTAAATTAATTATCCTAAGGACTGAACTGTAAAAAACACAAAATAAAGAAAGTATCCAATAAATAAATAATGGTGGTTGATTGATTTCAATATGGTTCACCGATCCTTAAACAATACATTATCCAATGATGAACAGGAAACTATATGGCGAAATAGAGTCCACCAAGGCAATGAACCATGAAGCCTACCAGGTAATGAAAAGGGAAGACACTAAAAGACTCATGATGTGAGAAGTTTGATATGATGATTTTGGAGAGTTGAGAACACGGTAAGCGTGCTTATGAGAGGACCCACTAAACTACAAATATAAGAAAAATAGGTAATAGCGCCTTAACGCGGGTATGCGTGTAAGAAAGGGGTATTTCCTTCAAATTATCAAAAAATAAGTACCTACCGCTGAGGGGTTTATTAGTATCGATGCATAAACCACTATTGGGTACGAAGTAATGAAACAATTCTCAAGGGTGAATTCTAAGTGTAATTAATAAAGAGGTTGCTAGAAACGTAGAAAGTATGCCCAAGATCACTTTGAGGGGATGCTTGTCCAAAATGTTTAATCGGTAAAGTCTGCCAGAGTTCTTTAGAGAAAGAGGATGTCCACTAGGACTAAGTAGTGCAGGAAAAGTCTGTAGGGACTAACAAATGAGTAAGTTTGCCACGGGCTACCTTGGGTAGAAAGTTCGATGAAAAATAATGGAAGAAACGGAAGCCCATCAAGGTTATATAGAGCAGGAAGTTCACGTGGAACTATCAAATGTGGAAATCACTAGAGGAAATCTCAGTAAGAGATAGTTCGCCAGAACTATCTATTATTTAAAGTATCCTAATAGAGCTGTCTAAGGTCAATAAGTCCGTAGGGGCTACAATGCAAGTACGAGTTCGTGAGGAAGAAGGGGTGTTTATTCAATCCGCCAATTATCATGTTCAAGATAATGAACAAAGATATGAGAAAGATTCATTCTTTAAGAAAGGGTCCAAGTAATGGCTAAGTTGAAAGAAGAAAATCTTTACAATAGTATGGTAAATACATATGGAGTTTAGTGTGGAATGAAGGTATCAAGGTAACAATCCATAGTTATGGCGAAATCTCAGCTAAACCGCTGATAGTAGTCTTCAATCTGCATCTATGAACATGGGTATCAGTGTGGAGTCATAACATGAAGGGTACAAGGGAAGCATGAGAAGAGGATAATTAGGGTCAAATCCAAAAAGGAATTGTTTTTTGGAAAAGCACATTTACAATTAAACCAGATGATAGGTCCGTAAATGGCGGAAATCAGAAAAGGAAAGGCGTTGACCTCACCGAAGAATCCGTGGGATTCCTAGTTAATACATAGGGAGTTTAAATTTTGTGCCCTTATTCTTATTGCCTCATAAATATAGAATATTTATGATGCACTATTGCGCAGAATCTTACTAAGTTAATTTTGAACTTACGAGTTTACTTCTTTGTATGCAGGGTAAATGTAAAACTCTAGTATCAAGCGGAAGGGACTAAGTTAGACGCCACCAAAACTGCATGAAAGTCATGGTAGTTGTATCATGCGAATTGAGGGGTATCCTTAGAGGTCACGCCTCAGAGATTAATTTAGTATATCTTTAGTAAATTCTTAAGTTTCAATAATTGTTTTAACAATTCTTTGTGCCTAATGAGGTGTAATGGTTATAAGAACTTAGTTTTGTATGGAATAGAATATAATTGAAATTTATATTTTAAAATTTTTTATTACCCGTGAATATAAGTAAGGGTTGCTCAGTAGTAATGGATGCATAATTAATAATGGTTAAGATTGTAGCTCAGATAGATATTTCGTTGAGTAATTCGAGTTAATTGTGGTGTTCGGTATCCAGACTCGATGGTCGGGTCTGGTATAGTGTGTTGCACCATGTATCAGTTTATTCAATTTCTTAGTTTTTAACAAGATTCTATTAGAGATAAATTGATGAATTAGGCTTGAAATTGAAGAGATTAATGGATAGTGAGCTTAGATTGTGATAATGACTAAATTAAAAACTAATTAAACTTGTTAGATAAGTTAGTAACATTGGTGAATAAATTGAATAAATTGAAAATTTTCATGAATTATATTATACATAGGAAGTGTAAGGTCCCTAAGGAAAGAATGTGAAATCAGATTTTGATACGATGTTGGATATTGAAAAATATGAGTATCCCAAATATAAGGAATAAATTGAATAAAATGCAAACTATGTTTGTTTATGTATTTGAATGTTAATTGGATGTAAATTGTGGTTGTTCTATTATTGAATTATCAAACATAGTTAAAGGCGACGTTCAGCCATCGCAAGAGAGGGGAAAGTTGAAAATCGTAGACGAGTGTGTGTGATTGTTGCAATTCTACCTATTGAGGTAAGTGAATTACTGCTTTTAGACTCGATTTATACATGATGATATTGAATTTCGAGAATTTGATTGAATTGAATATAGTAAAAGAGCATGATATAATTTGATAAATGATATGTGATGTGAATTGATGATGAAATGTGGTGAATTGAGTTGAAATGAACACGATATAATAGAATAGGAAATGAAATTGTGATATATGATATGAAAATGGGATGAAACTTTGATATGTGAAAATGTAAAGGTAAGTAATTGGATCATTGGTACCCTATTAATTGTTCAGGTGGAGTCGAATATAATTGACTATCCATAGGATTAGATTGTGTACAAGTGTGACACTATATTTGCTTTGGTTTGTCCGGGGATGCACTATGTGTGCCTGTATATTTCCTTCAGTTCATCCAATGATGCACTATATGTTCTAGTATGCACTATATGTGCCAGTGTGCACTATGTTTGCCAGTATATTTGCTTCGGTTCATTTGATGATGCACTATGTGTGCCAGTATATTGATGTTAGATTTTCCTATGATGCACTAATGTGCCAGATTAGTATGATGATGCACTATGTGCCAGGACTTCAGACTTTTTTGGTATGCACTTAGGTGCTAGATTGGTATGGGTTGAAATGAAATAAATGTATTCTAGTTGTTAGAAATATGGCATGATATGTGGTATTGATTTACCAATCATGATAGTGTATGAATTGGTGTATAAGACATGAATAGGTGAATAGGCCAATATGGACGTCCTTGCTAAATTCACAAGCCAAAAGTTACATTATCCCAAGATATTGTGATAAATATATGTATATAAAAACCATATGATGCATATAGTAAGTTTTCAATTCCTTATTCCTCTTGTGCAATTTGAAAAACAAGCATCAAATATCATCCTGATATATGAAAAATGAGTTTGTATTTACTACACTGACAATGTACTTTTTTACCTTTTACAAGTAGAGTTAAAAAATTGTCACGTGTTTCATTACCCTTTACAAGTAGAGTTAAAAAATTGTCACGTGTTTCATTTATTATTTATATTTATTTTTTGAATATTTTAATATACTCTATTGGACATTTGTTGTCATCTTAACCTTACTTGTGTAGTCTAAAAATTTCCTAACATTGTACCAAATATTTTTTCATATAAAATAAGCTTTCAAGAATACTTATTTAGTATACTAGTGGTAGAAATTTTTAACTCGATAAAAAAATTGAGATTTTACCATGTGTCTTTAAACTATATTTAAATAAATAAGACATGAAACAAAATTTTAAAAAAAAATTCTACAATCTATCTACCAAATAATTACCCATATGTACTGTTTTTTTTTTTTTGTTTCTTCCTCCCATAATTTCTCTCAATTATTTTCTCTTTGGCAAGATAATTGAAAAAGCGGAATAACATTGAAACAAAAAAGATGAATTTTTGGGGGTTTTCATTGTTTCTACGCAATAATATTTAGCAATGTCGATGACCCTCTTTTTCTAACACGGAGACCCACCCAATGGCATGAAGTTGAAAGGCCTCAACCTTTCATGCAAAGGTCACTAATAATCTACCCCACACTCACGTCCATGCCCCCCATTACAATATATGGCCATCATTTGTGCCCACTTTGCTGGGATTTGGCCATAATCTATCTCTTCGGTTCATAATGTAAACATTTCTCTAATTTCCCAATAATCTACATTTTACTAAGAATTATTTATTTCGATCTCCATGTGTTGATCTGATGATTAAAGATATTCACTGTCTCAAGTGTGACTTGAATTCGAGTCGCACCAGTCGCATTGTTGTTAGAGCTTTACCCTCCCCTTATAATTAAAAAAAAAAAAAACTGTTTATTTCATACTCTCCAATTTCATACATGTGCTTTGCTTGCTGATTCATTTTAAGAGTGAAACCATTTCATTTTGAATTTCTTTTTATATATAATTAATTGATTTCTTCCATAGATCTTATTGAAGTAAATTATTAAATAATAAATTAAGGAAACTAAATTTTTATTTTGTTCTTCTTTATCTATTGAAGGAGGTTATACTATTGATTTGGGTTCAACTAATGCAATTAAGCACATTGGCTGTAAGGTAGCTTAACAAGTGGACATAAATCTTCAAAGCTTAACCTCACTCATCTAATACAGTTAAAATAGTTGGAAGGTTACAATATTATAGGGACTAGATCATATTAGTCTCTCTGGTATTAAACGGATCAATTAGTCTCTATATTATTGAAACGAATCAAATAAATTTAAATTGTAATAGAGTTAACATATACTATATAAAAAATATATTAAAAATTATTTTTAAATTATAGTTCAATTTCAAACAAAAAATTTCATTTAAAAAATCATAAAAACTTTAAAAATACTAACTCTATTAAACAATAAATGATATTTTTTTAAACAGTAAAGATTTATTTTATTTAATTTGGTCTAATTTGATTCTTTTAATCGTACATAGACTAAATTGATCTATTTAATAGTAGAGAAACTAATTTAATAAGATCTCTATAATAAGGAGATCTCTGAACCAAGGGCGGAGCCAGGGGTTGATGTAACGCTCTCAACCCGACCCGATTCACCGAATCTAAATCTTAAGTGTTACATTACTATTATAAACTTAAACACACATAAAATATAAAAAATTTCAAAGAAATACATCTTACTTAGTAATAATGCCCGTCAATATTACATTTGGGCATACGATATGTACAGAACTTACAAATATAATTATACATCATCACATTTGCTTATATTCTCCTTCTTAAATAACCTTTAGATAATATTACTGATTTCATTTATTGGCCAACTCAATCCATTCATCTTATGAAGCTTACAACTGGTAGGGGTCCCATCTTTAAAATTGAAAATTTTCTATTAAGACTCTTTTATAATTTATAAAATTTTAAATTAATAATGATAAAATTATATTTTGACTCTTAAAAAATGATAAAAAATGATAAAAATTAATTTAATTTTTTAAAAATTATAAAGATATAAACTATTAAAATAATAAAATTATATTTTTACTATCATAAAAACATATAATTTAATTTCAACCTCTCCTAAAGATTTTCTGATTTCACCTATTCTTTACTACAATCACTTAGTTTAATTATATTATTCATCTAACGTAAATGAACAAAGCATTTCAATTAGTTTAACCAACGACCTAAAATAATTATTTATAATAATTTATTTAATTTGATAAATATATAAACGAATAAAAACTATTTTAACTATTTACACAAAAACCTAATTTTTGAAACATTAATAATGAAATCTCACTTGTCGCTTTTAATCTTAAGATGAACATTTTTTATTCATAACTAGTTCGGTTGAGTATTAATTCGGTTGACATCAGTATTGGTATTGTCGTCGTGTTAAAGCGTGTTTATCTTCTTATTTAAAAATTACTAAGGGATTATGAATAATTTTAGGTATTGTATAAAAAAACTATTTACTTCTGGTCAAAATTTTCTATTAGTCCCCGAACTATGCGTAAGTTGCAGATTTAATTCATATACTTTGATTTGGCATTTTTAAGTACTGTATTTTTGAAAATTTAAAATTTTAGTCCTAGCCAAACAACAATTATTAAATTTTTAAGTTAAATTTTGCTATTTCAAAATCTTTATATGGGAATTATATTATTACATGTGTAATGCCTTGTCAATTTGCTATTTTCACATAATACTAAAAAAATAACTTTATTTTAGTTAATGTCTTTAATTTCTATCACTTGAGTTAGTATTAGAATTTTAAAATTCGAAAATTATAAGGATTAAAAATGATAAAATTGACATGATGTGATGGCCTAATAGTCAAAGGTGTTCACTACCCCAGGTATGGCCTGGGTTAGAGTCGCAGTAATCGCATTTATTGTTTGGATTTTATCCTATTATTGTAATTCACAAAAAAAAAATGATAAAATTAGAGAACATAGATTAAATCCGCAATTTATGGTGAATATTACCTAATTGATTTAATTGCTACTGGTTCGGTTAGAACATAAATTTGAAATTTTGAAAAATATAATAATTACAATTGATCAATTTGAAAAATAAAAAACTAAAATGGATCAAATTAGAGTCTAAAGCCATAATTACTTATACTATTGGGACTAATAACAAATTTTGATGTTTGGTTTCCGAAGAAAGTAAAGAAGATATATCCTCGTTTCCCACTTGTCTATTATTTAAAGAAGCTATGGAAGCTAGAAGGGAAAGAAAATATGGAAGCTATGGAAGAGAGATGGATGAATGCTCAATGATTGACTAGAAATGGAACCTTTAGAAAACTCGACTGCAAAAAAAGGACAAAACATTAGGAATGAAGGTAAATAATTGTGATAAGGTGGAAAAAACATAACGTGTTTCATATTTCTTGTGATTCGGACATTTCATTTGATATTTGATGTTGATTTTTTTTCTTTTGAAATCATAGGAGATATTAAATAAAAAATAATACATAAAATCAAAACAAAAAAGATAAAAAGAGAAATTATTTTTCAGAAACGTCTGGATGGAGAGGTGTTATACAAGAGGTTGTTGGGATTATTGGAACAGTTCATGCAATACTAAATAACGTCAATTAAAGAACACAATCACAAAAATATTACAGATGTTTTGGGTGAATCACTTACGTTTGCAAAGTTTTACCTAGATATTGAACAATCAGTAGTTACTAAATCAAGTTTAGTATTATTGTAACCATAGTGTTGCACATTCTCAATGAATTCTCTGAATTACTTTAACTTTTTTCATTGAAGGTTTCAATATTCTGAGATGAGTGAATAAATATTTCTAAATGCATTGATAATAAGTTTCTTGTTGGAAAGATTATGCTTTCTATTGGAGGAAGCCATGGTACGGACCATGCCGCACCAGTAGAATCCGTATAGAACTATATATTTTTTTAATTGACATTGATTAGAATAGAATTTTTCAACCTTTAAATAGATGTAGTCAAAATTTCTCTTGTATCATTTGATTTTCAACATTAGTGAATTTCTCCTTTTCTACCCGTGGTTTTTTTCGAAAGGATTTTTTTTTCTTATTGCTTTGCGAGCGTTCTATTGCCATTATCGATTTTTATTATAACACATTACAAAATCATGCTTTTAACATAGGATGAAAACCTTTTAAATAAAGTATTTGTTGCAAATCAATAAGGTGCTAGTCTCACGGACTGCAAGCCAAAGTCGGTGACTAATGCACAAAGAGCATCCCATGGAGATCAATTAATTAAATGTGACTCATTTGAACCACTTGAACTAGCCTGATTCATGGAACATGTGGAGAAGCTCATCTACTTGAAGCGTTGGTGGCCCAGTGAAACACTTAAGGAAAACTAGGGTTACCATGATAAATATGGAAATTGACCGCCTCCGAACGTACTCCCATTCGGTGTAGATTTTAAGCTTTCGCAAGTATACGGGTTAGGTTGTAAATATAGTGTGTACAATGAAACACTTGGTAGTATTTTGAGGATCGTATCCAAAGGAGACATGAGACAATAGTAATTTAAATAACTGCAAAGAATAAAAGTAATTAGTAATCACTTTAGGGATTATAGTACGAAAGATAATAAAAAGAGTAGTTTGTAAAAAGCATAAAAAGAAACTAAAGAAAGTAAAGAGTTTGAGACGTAGAATGTCGATAAACAGTTTTGGGGATTTTAGGTTGCTTCCGTATAAGTTCTTCAATTGTTGGGTTTTGGGGATTTTCTTCCAATCAACTAGTTATTATCACAGTTGGATCTCTCGATCTTCCACCAGCATAGCAAGTCGATAGAGACTACTTATCGCTAGATGTCACAACCTAAATTGGTTTGGGGAAAAGGTTTTCATGGTTGGAAAATACCAATTTTGGGTTCATTCCCACCTAAATGACGTTCTGGGGTTGTCAGACCTAATGTTTGTTTGATTTTTTCCTTTCCCAATTAGCTAATCCAAAAAGTAAAATCCCTGTTAAACTGCAAATAAATATTCATACTTCCACTCCCTAATTCCTCAAAATGGGATTAGTTTCTCATGGTTTTCTTGATCATCATTAAAATAATAATATATGAAAACATATAATTGAATAAAGAGAATGACTAGAATTGTGTTAGCAATCTATCGGGAAAAATTCCTCGAACGTTTATGTGAGTTCTACTATCTCGTTTCAAACAAAAATACAAAATGAAAACTAAAAGCTAATAAACTATGTGTTTAAACCTAATGCTAAAGGACCTATTTATAGCCTTGATCGACCGTTTTCATCAACCCTATGTCAGCTGTCGTCCTTCATTTTTAAGTCACATTGTGAAGACGAAAATGCCCCTCACTCGATGTAGAATTGCAACTTGGGGTCGATGTCGCGACACACCAGGTCTTGTGTCGTGACAAAGCAAGCTGTTTCTTTTTTCTTTGTTGTTGGCCCCTTTTGTTGCGACATAGAACTTCTTATGTTGTGACGAAGTGGTCAGTATCACTGTTGCTCAGCTGCTAATAGTCTCCTGTGCACTCACGAAATAGGTTAGCTAATCTTTAGGCCTCATTTGGCCTTGAAAGCAATAAAATATCCCTTTTCAGCACAATTTATTTGAAAGACAAAACTAAACTAAAATCCATAAAACATAAGGAAAAGTACTTGATTTCAAGCTCTTCAAATGTGAAAACTAGTTCAATCTGCTAAGTATAAAATCGACAGATCAAACTCCCCCACACTTAAGTCTTTGCTTGTCCTCAAGCAAACAAGAAAACAAAATCAAATAACAAAGAAAGGAAATAAAGAAAAATAAGTGAGCTTAAAACTGTATTATACAAAGATAAGGTTCTTTAACATCTATTCTAGGCCCTATGTATTTGTTAATAATTTTAACATGATGAGTGAGCAATTTTTCTATTTTTAAGTAGAAAAAATATAAATTCAGTAAGTTACAAGAAATACAAATATTAAAGTTCTATCGATATAACTCCATCAATACCTAACATAAGTACTTTGATTATCCTAGTATAATATAAACTATTATAATGATATTATGCAATTTCCACATTTATCTATGCATAGAGTTGTTTAGGTCACATAAGGCTTTTCAGCTTGAAACGTGTTGCAGCTTAGGACAAGTATGATTTTCAAAGAACAGTTAAGCACAAAAGAGGTTACAAAACACGAAAACAGTTAAACACTTATTATATTGATATCCCTATTTTTATTTTGTAACCACCACCTTAATGTATCTACTTACCCTCAATACATATGGTAATACGTCCATTTTCATGCAAAATAGGACCAAAGAAATACACAAATCATCATTCGAGGTTTTAGAGGCTTATAATGAGTGTCGAAATGTTTTTTTAAAAAGTCCCGAACTTTTTTTTTTAAAATTGAAAACGGAGTCGCCACCAAATTTTTTATTTAGTGTGATTGGAGCACCTTAAAACATCTTTAAGTTCTTTAAAAAAACAAATAGGTCTTCGAAATCTGGAAAATGAGTTCGGGAGTAGATTACGTGTGAGGAAGGGTTAGCACCCTCACACGCCCAAAATTGGTACCAAGTTGATCTTTAAAAGGTCTTAACCGTTAAAAACTTGAAAACTCGAGTGGAAATTAAAATGCGATCCCTAAATACATGATTAACAAATTTAATATTATTTTTAGAAAAATAATCGAACTTTGTGAGGAAGACTCGTTATTCTGAAATATTGAGAAAGGAAGTCATGTCAGTAAGTTAGGGCACGATACCTAAAATTTTCAAAAATAAAGAGCATTCCCTTTTACTCAAAATATCACGTTTTTATTGTATTTTTTTTTAAAAAAAGAGAGAAGGGTATTCGATTATTTCGATTCGAAGAAAAAAATCGCACCTAATAAGTTAAGGCATGACTTTTCCACTCACGAAATAATGAATATTGTCTTAATTTTAAAATCATTTGTTTTATCAAAACACAAATAAATACCTTTTTTTTAAAGAGGATGAATGAATAAACACAATATGCACATATAATAATAAAATATGACATGGCATAAATGCATAATGACAAATTAATACGTGATAAAATAGAACAACAATATGCACATTTAATACATGAAATAAATAAACTACTATATTAATAAATAGATTTAAAATAGGATTGAATTGAAAACTAAATAAAAAACAATGTCAAAATTCAAAAAAATTAAAAGATATAAAAAATTTTCAACAAATTATTTTAAGGAGGGGTTAAATGGAAAATTTCCACATTATTTTTTGAAAGAGTGGTCTGAAGACCGCATTTTAAAAGAAACAAAATTAGTTTTCTAATTTAAAAAATAATTTAAAGGCGAAAATGGATAAATTTCCCTTTTATTTTTGTAAAGTTCATGGTCGAAACGACGACGTTTCAAAGCCATTAACCTGGCTCTAAATGACGTCGCATAGGGGCAACATTTGAGGATACAAGGACCAAATTGGAACTCCATGAAGCAAGGAGGGACCACAAAAATGATTTTCCCCTCCAACTAAATACACGCAGACCCTAAACGGGTTTGGAGCGGGATGGATCGGAGCGTCAAAACGACACCGTTTTGGCCACTGACTTTCTACTCCAAAACGACACCATCCACATTGGGTATTTAAGTTAATTTTTTTTAAATTTTTTCATTTTCTTCATTCTTTCTAAAAGAACCTCTTCCCCCTTTTTTCATTTTCTCTCAAATGGGTGGGAGTCCAGTCACCGGTCTCCGGTCGTCTACTCTGGACCGCCACTCACTGATGCCGGCATACATCGTGTACAACGTCCCGATTAAAAAAACCATTTTCTCATCTTTTCTTTTTTTTTTTTAAAAAAAAACCTAGATCTAGGCTCGAATCTTCTGAGATTGAGCCCAAATCTTCAAACAAAAAAATAAAGAAAGTTTGGATTTTTATGGTTTTTAAAATCAAATCGGTGTTTTTTTTTTTGTTGCTTTTTTTCTTTGGTAGCATACCTCTTATTTCGAATCCCCCTCTCGAATACTAATGAGTTCAGAGGGACTCCGTTTAGCCATGACGGCGGCATCGAGGAGTGATCGGTGTTTTTGCAACACAACGATTGTGCAAGCGTACAGATGTCGATGCAAGTATAATTGATAGACAGAGCTATGGGATATCGATCCCACAAGGAAATGGTTCCCGATGTTTTAATGTCAGAGAAATCAGTATTAAAAATCAATATAATGTGAGTAAGAATGTCAGCGCAATTATGTCAGATCTGCACACTAAAATAATCATTACTGGCAACGTAATTAGAGTTAAATATCAGAGATTAAATGTCAGTGTACTGAAAATAAATCCAAATGTGTTGAATGTTGAGTGCTAGAAATTTAAATGTAGGAAATATAAAAGTGATCAAGTGTAAAGGGTGGAAATGGTTCACTGATTCTACTGGTTGCAACTTTAGATGCGTCGACAAGGTAGAATATAGACGAATTGTAGCAGCAATGAAGTCCCTTCAAGTTCTTACCCACAATAGCTCCCTACTTAATCCCGACTCAAATACACTACTCCACCTCTCGATGCAAGCAATGATGTGTATCCAAGAACAAGTAACTAGAGTTTGTACCAGTCCCGAGCAGCTCTCGTCTAACCCACTTGTTAATCTAACCTGTCACCGCATCTCTCGATGTCGGTGTACTGCAATTTCACTTTTGTGTTTAGAGCGGTTAAATCCAAGAATAAGCGGATAAGCAATGTAAAGTAAGAATCAAAATGATATAATATTAAAAGATACTCTCGTATTCATTTAATATCAACAGAATCCATCATCGTTTAAGATTAAATAAAAAGTACAACGAAGCTTATTATCTCTAGACTACTAGGCCTACTCTCTACTTGTTCCTCTTACTCTGCATCAAGCACCTCTCGTCAGAAGTGTTGCAGACTTGATTCATCAGCTCCCCGAATTCCATCTCAAATCTTTGATTCACACAGAATTTTTGGAATTTAATCCCCTTGTTCTTGAAAGATCTTTTTCTTCATTTTTTCGTCTATTTATAGCCTCTAAATAATTTTAGAATTCAGCCTTCATTCTCAGATTTAGATCTAGATTTTTGCAGCTGTCAAAGTTAGTTAGAGTACAGCTGTGCACTTAAGCAGATTACATGTTTTCTTTAGAGATCTGCAGGTTGTCGCTGTACTGTTAGACGCAATCTGATATTGTAATTGCAGCGACATCTGTGATATTCCTGCGCTGGTGCTTCCAGTGTAAATTCAGCTTAACTCTATTCATTTGAGGTTCAACTTCAATGCGTTGACATTGCTGGTCGCAATTCGAAGCTTGTCTTATGGCTCCATTCTGTCAATGGTGATCTTCTGAACTGAGCTCCTATGCTGGCAATCTTAAAAAGCAATATACTAACTACTTGTGTCAAAATTAGTACAAAAATAGATAAAAATAACAAGAATTTAAACTAACTAGCAATGTATTAGAAAATATGAAAACTGATTATAAAATGCTTATGATACATGCTAAATGAGATACAAAAGATACAATAAAAGCACTAAATTAGGGAGAAAATATGTCATTTATAATACCATCACACCCCCAAACTTAAGTTTTTACTTGTCCTCAAGTAAACAAAAATTAACAAAGTCACAAGCAAAAATGTCACCGTAATCATTATCCATACAACTTGAATTCTCTAAATTTCTAATATACAAATTGTATTCATATGATAGAATAATGCACTGACAATTTATAGAAATGAATATTTAAGAATTGCAACTTCATAAATGTTAGTGACATGCATTGAATCCTAATCTTCCTTGAACCAATACAAGATTTAAATTAATTTTTTTTTTCAAGTGACTGAGAGATGTCATTGCATTACTCTACCTTTGTTCCTGGGCAGTAACGATGGGGTACAACAAACCCCCAGGAGGTATGTAATTGCGCCGACACACACTCTTGCAGTGATAGCCTTTTGCTAGATGATTTTTCTAAACCTGCAGCGAAGTGTTCTCCCTTTAAAAGTCATAATGCACTCACATTGGAGTGTCTTTTATTTATATAATGTTGCTGCAGTGGATCAATTAGTTAAAGATTCAAACATAAACACTAATCATTCATTGCTGAAACAATTCCAATCATTCATTCAAAAATAGCAGACTCATCATTCATTCATATTCATCCAATATATACATCAGCATCCAAACAATTCAAGAATTACGCATTAAGATAAAAATTGTAAGCATATTCAAGTTGAAATTTTGTGAATTTTCATTAACCAAAGAAACAAATAAAATTTAAATACGTGGGTGTAATTGCATTTCCATTTCACACATCATCTCCCCCCAAACTTAATGTCTACATTGTCCCCAATGCACTGACAATAATATATAGAAATAATGGAAATGCAACTACAATGCAACTAAGTTAAAAAAATGATGCAATGACAAAATAAAATGAAATGATAATAAAAAAGCATTAAAACTAAAAAAAAATGTACCAAGTCATTCATTAGCAGCTGATGAAGCAGCTGGCTTTGCTTTCTTCTTTTTCTTCTTTGGACGCTCCCTCTTGTCATGGTTCTTCTTCACTTTCTTGCCCTTTCGCCTCTTTCGCTTCTTGTCCTTTGAACCAACTGGCTCGATAGATTGCTCTCCCTCAGTAGGTTGGGTGACGACCTCATCAATTGTCACATCAGATGGATGGATTTCGGTGAGTGGTGCTATGTATGGTATAATAGTGAGGATTCAGTTCCTCTATTTCGCCTATGACAATTTTAACTTGACTCGTAGTAGGTCTAGTCACTTCTGGGCTGGATGCTCCTACATCATCCTCCACGATCAGTGCTGGAGCATCATCAGATTCCTTCTTCTCCTGCACCTCTGCAGGCTCTGTTTCTTCCTGCTCATTCTCAATTTCTTCCTCCTTCTCTTGTTCATCTCCTTGATTGGCTTCCTCTTCCACATGTTGTTCATCCTCAGTTGGGCCCTTGTCATTGCAGTTGACTGCATCGACATCTTCTTCTGCAATATCTACTCTGTCAGGCATATTTGCGCCTAAACTATTTGAGAATTCTTCCTTGAATAGATCAGCTATATTGCGATAACAATCTTCCTCAGCATTTGAATGCCCTTCGTTGTTGTCATCATCAGAGATGTGAACTCTTGTTGGCATTTGATTGGGCCTACCATCAGTGGTGGGCTTGTCAGATGAAGATTGTTGCATATGAAAGAAGATATCAGGGAATTTTGGAAAGTCTAGCAGTGGTCTAGTACTAATATGATGTAGTGCAGCGACAATGGCCTTATTCCAGGGTTTTGTATATGCATAAAATATATGCTGCCTGTAATCCAAATCTTCTAAAACACTCAAAAGACGGATTGTACGCACATCAACACGGTCAAGAAGAATTTCCAAACTAGCCAGTCGTCTTAATATTTGTGGATTTGTGGGTGCATTAGTCTGTTCTTCTTTCTTTTTCCCTTTTTCTTTATCTTTCTTTGGCCACAGGCATATCTTGGCCTCTTGTCATCCTTTTAATCGATATATCATTGATCAGACCGTTATTTTCCATAACCTCCTCATCATCTTTTGGCACAATGCCTTTATGTTGACACATGAGTATAATAAGAGAAGGGAAAGGGAGAATACCATTTTGTTTCCCAGCAGCTTCCACAATCTGATCATGTATGATCTCCTCAATGTCGATATGACGATGGTATGAGTTTGAATGCAATAAACACATGTGGTCCAATGTGGCCGTAGTACTATGTATAGAGGGCATCACACGACGATTAACAAAGTGAAGCCATACCTTACAGAAAGTCATCAAATAACGCCAATGCATTGTAAAATTGTGAAATCCTCTGCCCATCCATGAAGCATTGTCGATGCAAAGGTCATTAATCATCGCAGCCAGGCTATCTTCATTCATGCTATGCATGAAGGGTGAGTGACTGTCTACCCGTTCCGGTATTCGTAGCAAGACATTGATATGTGCCGCACTCCATGGTATAAGCCCTTCTCGAACAAAAACAAATTCTTGTTCCTTGTCTACTAAATTAGCATAAAATTCCCAAACCAAAGTAGAGGAATAGCCAGATGGATGGTCGCAGAAAAATTCCCACCCTAAGCGATTGATGGTGCGGTGGACCTATTTTCTTAGGGTCAAGTTTGGTGATAGTTGGATGCCCTATTCAGGATGTATACCGTTTCAGCATGACATTGTGATATCTGGCTTTGGTCGCATTCGTTAAAAACAAAACTGGGCCTCTGGATGAAGACGGTGGTGTTGTGGACGGAATCTCAATAGGGGTGGTCAGAGTATTTCAAGATGAAGGTTTTAGAGTGTTTTTGGATGCACGATTTTTAGCCATGGTGCAAATAACAAAGAGTAAACAAAGATTGCAATTTTTTTTTTTTGAGTAAGAAAAAGGAAATCGGCAGAGAGGGATAAGTCATAGTAACAATGGCGATTGTGAAGGAGATAACTGCAGTGAGGGTTTTATAAACTAAGTGTAATGAGTGAAAACATATGGGGAAACGGTGCGTCTGCAACCATTAATTTCCAGGCTGTAGATCGTACCAATTTTGTTTCAATCCAATGGCTGGGATAAGAAAGAATCAATCGCGCGATTCTTGCTGAAAAAGTAATGCCGACTCATCGTCGAATGCCCTAACAATTTATGCTTTAATGCATCAACAAAAAGATGACCTTTATTTTTTCTAAGAATATGAAGCAAAAAAACTAAAAGTGAAATAACTGAAAGTAAATAAAGAAATGCGTCGACATTAATTAAATTTCACCAAGTTGATGATTTTGTCTGGTTCTTGAATGTTTGGGCTCACTTAGTGTTTAAGACGTTGGCCATTCACTTTGAATTGTTGTCCATCTTGTAAATTTTCGATTATCACTGCACCACTTTGAAATGCTTCGGCAAATTTGAAAGGACTTGACCACCTTGATCGAAATTTTCCTGGATGCAATTTTAAACGTGAATTAAATAAAAGTACCAACTGATCAGGATGAAATTGTAGACGCAAAATGATGTTGTCATGCCATTTCTTTTTCTTTTCCTTATATATCGAAGCATTCTCATAAGCATGGCGTCGGATTTCTTCTGATTCCGTGATGTCCAGCAATCTTTTCTTCCCAGGAGCATCATAATCCAAATTTACCTGTTTAATTGCCCACATGGCTTTATGTTCAATTTCGACAGGTAGGTGACAAGATTTCCCAAATACTAGCTGATATGGCGACATTCCCAATGGGGCTTTATAAGTGGTGCGAAGTGCCCACAATGCATGATGAAATCGCATTGACCAATCCTTTCTAGATGGATTAACCACCTTTTCTAGTATACTTTTAATTTGACGATTGAATGCTTCGGCTTAACCATTGGTATGTGGGTGATACGTGGTAGCCATACGATACTTCACACCATATTGTTTCAATATAGTCACAACTTGATTGTTGTAAAAATGAGTGCCTTGGTCACTTATCAATGCTCTCGGGGTTCCAAACCTTGTGAGGATGTATGTGTGAAAGAATTTCAAGATTGTCTGAGCATCGTCTTTTGGTACCATAATAGCTTCGACCCACTTGGATACATAATCAATAGCTACTACCATATACATATTTCCAAAAGAGTTTGGGAATGGTCCTATGAAATCAATACCCCAAACATCGAAAAGTTCTACCTCCATGATAGGTTGTTGGAGTATCTCATTACGACGGGAAATGGAACCAATATGTTGACAACGATCATACTGTTGCACGAAATTATGGGCATCTCGAAACAAATTGGGCCAATAGAATCCGGATTGTAGGACCTTTGAAGCAGTCCTTGTTCCACCAAAATGACCTCTACAAGGGGCATCGTGGCAATGTCATAGTATCGACATCATTTCTTCTTTAGGAACACAACGACAAATTATATTGTCAGCGCATATCTTGAATAAGTATGACTCGTTCCAATAATATTTAGCGGCATCACGTATGAACCTGATTTTTTTATGACCAGTTACACTCATGGGTAGCTTTCCACACATAGGATAATTGACTCCATCAGCATACCATGGTGATGTGTCGATAGTGAATAATTGCTCATCAGGAAATGCTTCGACAATCTGATTCTGTTGTCCATTTTCGCTCCCACTTTCCAGCCGAGACAAATGGTCAGCTACCTGATTCTCGAATCCCTTCCTATCTTTGATTTCAACATCAAACTCTTGGAGGAGTAGGATCCATATAATGGGTCTAGGCTTAGCATTTTTTTTGTTGAAAAGGTGTTTCAAAGCTGAGTGATCTGTGCAAACTGTAGTCTTTGCATCGACAAGATAAGAACGAAACTTGTCAAATGCGAAGACCACTGCTAGTAATTGCTTTTCAATTGTGGTGTAATGAACTTGCATTTCAGTTAGTGCTTTACTAGCATAATAGATAGCATAAAATACAATTTTCTTTCCTTTGTCTGAGAACAGCTTCTACAGCGAAGTCGCTAGCGTCGCACATTAATTTGAATGGTTGCATCCAATCCTGTACGATGACAATCGGAGCTTGCACCAACTTTGTCTTTATTGTTGTAAATGCATCCAGACAGATGTCATCGAATACAAACTTTTTATTTTGCTCTAATAAAGAGCATAAAGGTTTTAGCTATCTTGTAGAAATCTTTGATAAATCTTTTATAAAAGCTCGCGTGTCCAACAAAGCTTCTTATTGCCTTGACAGTGGTAGGTGCTGGTAATTTTTTGATAATTTCTACCTTTACTCTATCGACTTCAATGCCTTGACACTGGATTCGATGGCCAAGGATAATCCCCTCTGTTGTCATGAAGTGACATTTTCCCAATTCAGAACTAAGTTTGTTTCCTCGCATCTTCTCAAAACATTTGCCAAGTTGTCGGCGCATTAGTCGAAACTATATCCATAGACTGAAAAATCATCCATGAATACCTTGAGTGAGTCTTCAATCATATCTGAGAATATTGCCATCATACATCTGTGAAACATTGCTGGCGCATTGCACAAGCCAAACGGCATCCATTGGAAAGCAAAAGTCCCAAAAGGGCATGTAAATGTGGTTTTTGCTTGATCTTTCGGCGCAATAGCTATTTGATTGTATCCAGAGTAGCCATCCAAGAAGCAATAATAGGCTTTACTAGCTAGCCTATCTAACATTTGATCGATGAAAGGAGATGGAAAATGGTCCTTCTTTGTGGCCGCATTCAATCGTCGGTAATCTATGCACACACGTCATCCAGTTGCGAGGCGAGTAGGGATTAACTCATTTTTATCATTAGTCACAATTGTAAAACCACTTTTTTTGAAACATATTGAATGGGGCTTACCCAATTGCTATTGGAAATAGGGTATATTATGCCTGCATCCAACCATTTGATGATTTCGTTCTTTACCACTTCTTTCATTTTCTCATTGAGTCGTCTTTGTTGCTCAATGAATTGCTTCCCTTCTTCTACTAACCTTATATTATGCATGCAGAAAGAGGGACTAATGCCTCTAATGTCTACGATGCTCCAAGCTATGGCTTTCTTGTGTTCTTTCAGGATTGCGATAAGCTTCTCTTCTTGTGTTGCATTGAGGGATGCATTGATAATGACAAACAGTGTCTCATTGTCACCAAGGAATACATATTTTAAATGTGTTGGTAGAGGTTTTAACTTCAAGGTAGGAACTTGCTCTTTAGACGGTTTAAAGACTAGAATTGTCCTTTAGACAAATCCAATGACTCCATTTTCCATTATCTTCGTAACTCACAATTGTTCACCTCCTCTTTGTCAATACAGTCTTTTAGGATATCATCAGTAGATGTCGCCGTATCAGTATCAGATAATGTTGAATTCTTGGCATGAAATTGTTCAAAAGTAATTTCATCCAACACATCAACGTGGTGACATTGTTCCTTAGGCACTAATGGTGCTACTTCAAACACATTGAAGGTTATGTGATCATTATTATGACGCATCACTAGTTCTCCCTTAAACACATCGATAAATGTTCGTCCCGTTGCTAAAAATGGCCTTCCAAAGATAATGGGTATCTCCTTATCAGTTTCGCAATCTAGGATGATAAAATCAGTAGGGAACACCAACTTATCAACTCGAACAAGAACGTCTTTGATTTGTCCCTCCGATTGTGCTAGAGATCTATCCGCTAATTGCACTATCACCGCAGTGGGCTTCATTGATCTGATTCCAAGCTTCTTGAAAGTAGAAAAAAGAATTAGGTTAATGCTAGCTCCTAAATCACATAATGCTTTACCTAAGTAATAATCTCCAATGGAGCATGGAATTGTGAAGCTGCCAGGATCTTTCATCTTTGTTGGCAACTTGTTTGTGGGTCTAGCGCTGCACCCCTCTATGAGTGTAATTGTCTCGATGTCGGATAGTTTCTTTTTCTTTGATAGTAGCTCCTTCATGTATTTCCCATAACTGGGTATCTGCACAAGAGCATCTATTAGAGGCATTAATATGCAATTGTTTCAAAGTAGAAACAAACTTGTGGTATTCTTCATCATGGACTTTTTCTTTGAAACGTTGTGGGAATGGCAAAGGTATGGTTGCAGTAGGTAGGTGTGGATAACTCTGTTACTTTGACAGTGATGGTTGTGTCGACAACTTATCTGGACAAACTGTAGGCAGAGATGGTACTACAGTTAGTTCTTCCACATTTTTTTGTGCTTGACTTTCTTCAATTATAACCTTTTCTTACTACTGCGAATTGGACGCTTCAACATAGTCTTGATCAGAATTACTTAATTCTATCGTCTATTCTCCACTTCTTAGTTTTGCAATGCTCCTTCCCTCTTTGCATTGGATTTTCAGTATCACTGGGTAGAGTACCCAGTGATCTGGTGTTAAGATTAGAGGCCAACTATCCAAGCTGCACTTCCAATGCTCGGATAGAAGAAGAATTACCTTGCACTATCGCTTCGATTTGTGTGATATGTTCGTGCATCATCACTTCAAGAGCAACCATAGGATCTACATTAGGTTGATTAAATTGTTGCTATTGATGTTGATGATGTTGTCCTTGCATTTTTGGGAGAACAGATGATTATGGTTGTAATCGCGATTGTCGTTGCATTTGGCTATGTGACTGATTGGTTCAGTATGAGAATTTACTTGTGAATTTTGATGGTAGTTCTGTAATTGGCTATTGTTGTAACCTCCTTGCCTATAACCTCCTTGGTTCGAAGAGTTCCCATATCAAAATATGGATGTATTCTGATTTCCCCAAGGTTGTTACGAACGATTGTTATAGGAGTTACCAAAGGAACCCCCTCGGATGTTGTTAACATAATATGCATTTTTTGCATGCTGTGGGTAGTCTTCATAGCTGTGGTTGTCACCGCAAATTTCACACGAAAATATCGATGCATCCGTTTGCTGGGCCATTTGTATCGGAGCAATGTTGCTTGTTCCATTCATGTTCTTAATGATCTTGGCCAAGGAAGATACCTGCGTTGATAATGCAAAAATAGTATCTAATTCAAGAACTCCAAGGTTAGATTTCACCTGTGCAGAACGAGAAACCGGATATTGGTAATCATTTTGGTCTATCCTCTCTAGAATTCGAATAGCTTTATCATATGTGCAATCCAATAATGGACCATTTGCAGATGCATCAACAAGATTCCTTAGATGAGCATTCAAACCATTATAAAAGATTTCAATCTGAGTCTCTTGTTGAATTCCATTCATTGGGCAGCGTCGAAGTAATGCTTTGTTGTGCTCCCATGTTGTGTGTAAATTCTCCTCATCGAGTTGATGATATGGAGTGATGTCATTTCGCAACCTTGTGTTCATTGTCAGTGGATTAAATCTTAAGACAAACTACGTTGCTAAAGCATTCCAGGATGTGATAGATCCAGCTGGCAATCCTAAAAACATGTTCTAGCTTTTCCCTGCAATGAATAAGGAAATAATTGCATCTTCAAAGCATCATCAGGGACACCATGTTGACTAAAGGATGCACAAATAAGTAAAAATGATTTCAAATGTTCAAGCGCGTCCTCATGTGGAAAACTCGAATACTGTCCATTAAAACCAGAATAATTGATCGGTGTTTTTATGACACAACGACTGTGCAAGCGTACACACGTCGATGCAAGTATAGTTGATAGACAGAGCTATCGGATATTGATCCCACAAGGAAATGGTTCCCAATGTTTTAATGTCAGAGCAATCAGTATTAAAAATCAGTATAATGCGAGTAAGAATGTCAGCGCAATTATGTGAGATCTGCACACTAAAATAATTATTACTGTCAACGTAATTAAAGTTAAATATCAGAGATTAAATATCAATGTACTGAAAATAAATCCAAATGTGTTGAGTGCTAGAAATTTAAATGAAGGAAATATAAAAGTGATAAAGTGTAAAGGGTGGAAATGGTTCACTGATTCTACAGGTTGCAATGCTAGATGCGTCGACAAGGTAGAATATAGAAGAATTGTCGTAATAATGAAGTCCCTTCGAGTTCTTACCCACAATAGCTCCCTAGTTAATCCTGACTCAAATACACTACTCCACCTCTCGATGCAAGCAATGATGTGTATCCAAGAACAAGTAACTGGAGTTTGTCTCAGTCCCGAGCAGCTCTCGCCTAACCCACTTGTTAATTTAACATGTCACCGCATCTCTCGATGTCGGTGTACTACAATTTCACTTTTGTGTTTAGAGCAATTAAATCCAAGAATAAGCGGATAAGCAATGTAAAGTAAGAATCAAAATGATATAATATTAAAAGATACTCTCGTATTCATTTAATATCAACAGAATCCATCATCGTTTAAGAAGAAATAAAGAGTACAACGAAGCTTACTATCTCTAGACTAATAGGGCTACTCTCTACTTGTTCCTCTTGCTCGACATCAAACACCTCTCGTCAGAAGCAGTTGTAGACTTGATTCATCAGATCCCCGAATTCCAGCTCAAATCTTTGATTCACACTGAATTTTCAGAATTTAATCCCCTTGTTCTTGATGATCCTTTTCCTCATTTTTTCGTCTATTTATAACCTCTAAATAATTTTAGAATTTAGCCTTCATTCTTAGATTCAGATCTAGAATTTTGCAGTTGTCAAAGTTAGTTAGAGTACAGCTGTGCACTCACGTACATTACATGTTTTCTTTAGAGATCTGGAGGTTATCGCTATACTGTTAGACGCAATCTAATATTGTAATTGTAACGATATCTGTGATATTCCTGCGCTGGTGCTTGTAGTGTAAATTCAGCTTAACTCTATTCATTTGAGGTTCAACTTCAATGCATCGACATTGCTGGTTGTAATTCCAAGCTGGTCTTGTAGCTGCATTCTGTCAATGTTGATCTTCTGAACTGAGCTCTATGCTGGCAATCTTAAAATGCAATATACCAACTACTTGCATCGACATTAGTACAAAAATATATAAAAATAACAAGAATTTAAACTAACTAGCAATGTATTAGAAAATATGAAAAATAATTATAAAATGCTTATGATACATGCTAAATGAGATACAAAAGAGACAATAAAAGCACTAAATTAGGGAGAAAATATATGTCATTTGTAATACCATCAAGGAGAAAAGGTATGAAACCCTAATCCCTTTTCATTTTATATTTTATTTATTTTATTTTAGTTTCAAAATATAAAAAAAGACAAAATAGAGTAGGAAATATATATATATAGATTAATTTTTGAAAATAAGAAAGAAATAAAATAATATATATATATATGTGTGTGTGTGTGTGTGTGTGTGTGTGTGTGTATGCGAATGCCAGTATGCCTTGCACAAATGAACTGTTGAGTATTCTATATTTTGAATCTAATTTCTAATATAAATTGTGAGTAAAAAAAATTACAACTGAATTTGTGTGGCTTTTATAGCCAAAATACAATATCTTCTTTTTCTCCTTTTTTTGATCTGTTTTGCAGGTGATGGTGGTAGTGACAGAGGTGCTTTCAGCCGCCCAATGTGGTGGCTAGGTGTGGGGATGTCAGGAGCGTGGTGGTGGCCTTGTGAACACGGATTTGATGTGGAAGGGGCTTACGGTGCCGAAAAACCTTTGGCAAATTAAGGTTTCATGATTTTTTAGTGTATTGAGCTTATTGGATTTGTATGGGTATTGGGCTTTTTAGATTTAGGTGGGTAAATTGGGTTTTTGTGTTTTTTAGTTTATGTAATGGACTTTTTAAATTAAAATAAATTTTAATTTAAAATTTTATTTATTTTTGTTTGCTTTGGTTTTGGGTTTTAGGCTCGGACAAATTAGGCTTAAACGGTTGCGCCTCTTTGCTCATCACTGTGTAATGGGAACAAAGCAAAGACTAAAAGGAGGACCAATTTCATTCAGTCCTACTGAATTCGGTTTCTTTGGCTATTTTTCTTCAAGAAGCTTGCTTTTCGCCTTTTTTATTATTTAACTTCACTGTACCCGCTTCTCGTAATCTTAGGAACATTGAGATTCGCTTTGTTCCGATTGAACACCGTTTTGACCCACTTCTTTGTACATTACTAGGAAGATGAGATTTGAAGTCTCACTCCACTCCATTGTATCCTTTTGGATGTTGAGATCTACTTCGTTATTTTTATTTGACCCACTGCAACTCAGGGGTATAGAATTTGGTACTTCACTCCACTCCACTCCACTATAACCTCAGGGATGTTGAGATTCTCTTTGTTTTGACCCATTTATTTGTACCTCACCAGGAAAATGGGATTTGAAGTCTCACTCCACTCCATTGTATCCTCAAGGACGTTGAGATCTACTTTGTTATTTTTTAATCCAACCCACTACAACTTAGGGGGTATAGGATTTGGTACTTCACTCCATTCCACTATAACCTCAGGGGCGTTAAGATCTGCTTTGTTTTGACACATTTCTCTATACCTTACTAGGAAGATGAGATTTGAAGTTTCACTCCACTCCACTGTATCCTCAGGGACATTGAGATCTACTTCATTATTTTAATCCGATCCACTGTAATTCAGGGTATAGGATTTGGTGCTTCTTGGACCATTACGACATTTTGTGAGGGATGAAACCTGTAGAATATGCTTCTATGGAGTTCTATGTAGGCTAAATCATTAGGATGTCATGATTAGAATGAGTCAAATGCTCCTAACTAAATGAATGATCATGATGAATGTTAGATTTCTTTCTCTCTCTCTTCTTCTTCTTCTCCTTTTTTTATTGTTTATCATTTTGTCCGAGTTCTATCATTGGTGTACTACCCTGTCTTCTTTTAGGTTTGCGATGAGACTTGGCAGAGTAGTCATAGTTCAAACTACTTGTTTCGAGTTTGGTTCTTACAACTGGTAGTCCTACCTCAGGTCCTCGTACCATTTAGGAATATTTAGAGTGATATGCATTGATCCTTGTATGCCTTATAACGTCAGTCCATTATCCGTTATCTTAATGCAAAAATGCTTGAACACGGTTGTGAAAGAATAAGGTCGAATTTTATTGAAGACAAAATTCAAAGGAGAAAGTTAAAATGACAAACATTGGTCAAAGAAAGCAATCAAAAACAACATTAGGTGCCCCAGATATCAAAGTATAAGCTACTCTAAGTCAACTTGACGAGGATAAATCTGAACCCGATATGTGTCTAAAAAAATCGGAGTGCTTTGTCGATGCCTGAAGATGTGAAATTTCTCCGTCTTGTTATGTTTGAGGGAGGTGATCATTTCAAGTCCATTCTTTGCTCCAAATTTGAGTTGCCTTTTTTGGGTTTTCAACTCAAAATCTCTTTGGTTTCAAGATGCCCTTTGTGTGTTTTCATCTTGACCTCTTCTTTTTTTTTAGGTGAAATATTTCTTCACCGAGTCCGAGTTGACGTGATTATGCAGATCTTTGTCATCCATTTCAGTTAGAATGAGAGCTCCTCCAAAAAGGCTTTCTTTACCACATAAGGTCCTTCTCAATTGGGTATTCATTTTCCTCGAAAGTCTTTGTGTATGAGAAGTATCTTTTTCAAGACTAGATCCCCCTTATGGAATTCTCTAGGACGGACCTTTTTGTCAAAGGCTTGCATCATTCATTTTTGATACATCTGACCATGACGTATAGCTCTTAATCTCTTCTCTTCGATTAAGTTTAAATGATTATATCTGGTTTGGACCCATTCTGCCTCATCTAACTGCAATTCTGACAAGACTCGTAGAGAAGGAATCTCAACCTTAATAGGTAAAACCGCCTCCATGCCATACACTAGTGAGAATGGTGTAGCTTTAGTAGAAGTTCTGACTGAGGTCCTATAAGCAAGAAAGGCAAATGCTAACTTTTCGTACCAATCTTTATAGGTTTCTGTCATCTTTGCAACAATCTTCTTGATGTTTTTATTAGCTACCTCCACTACCTCATTCATTTTTGGGTGATAGGGAGATGAATTGTGATGTTTGATCTTGAATTGACTGTAAACCTCCGCTATCGTGCTGTTATTCAAATTCAATGTATTGTCGAATATGATCATTTCTGGCATCCCATAATGGGAAATGATCTCTTTTTTCAAGAATTTACTAACTGCAGACTTCGTGACGTTGGCATCGAAAGCAACTTCTACCCATTTGGTGAAATAGTCGATAACCACAAAGATGAATCTATGTCAATTAGAAGCCTTTGGTGACATTTGTTCAATAACATCCATACCCCACATAGAAAAAGGCAATGGAGAAGTCATGACATGAAAATGTGACGGGGGTACGTGGATTTTATCTTCGTAGATTTGGCATTTATGGCACCTCTTAGCGTAATTGATGCAATCACCTTCCATGGTGGACTAATAATATCCAAATCACAGAATTTGCCTAGCCATTTTGAAACCATTGACGTCTGTTCCGTAAATGCCTTCATGGACCTCTTCCAGGATTTTTCTAGCTTCGATTGCGTCAACACATCTTAGTAATACCTGATCTTTTCTTCTTTTATACAAGACTTCTCTGTCCAGGACAATCATTTACGAGCCTTCTCAACATCCTTTTATCATTTTCAGTAGCTTGCTCAGGATAATTACAATCTTTTACATACTGGAGGATATCTTAGTAGCATGGACGGTCATCCATTTCCTCTTCTCCTTCGATGTCACAACAATGAGCTAGAATCTCGTAGATACTCAATTGAATGAGTTTTACTTCCTCTGGCCTATTTACTTTAATCATTGAGGCCAGAGTAGCCAGAGCGTCAGCCATCTGATTTTCTTCTCGTGGGAGGTAATGTAATATGACATCATCAAACTCCTTGATTAACTCGAGAACCAGCTTTCGATAATCAATCAACTTAGAATCTCTTGTTTCCCATTCTCCCTTGAGTTGATAGATTACTAGTACAGAATCCCCATATACCTCCAAAACTTTAATCTCTCGTTCTACGTCTACACGGATTCCCATGATATATGCTTCATATTCTACCATGTTGTTTGTGCAATTGAAATCGAGTTTACTAGTGAGAGGACAATGGTCTCTTTCCGGTGATACCAAGATTGCCTTAATTCCCTTACCCGTGGTATTTAAAGCACCATCAAAATTTAAATGCCAAGGATGTTTTACTGTAGTTCCCTCTTTAGTGGTTGTAACATACATTAAATCCTCATTTGGGAAGTCAAAATTTATTGGCTCATAGTCCTCTAGAGCTCTGCTGGCTAGGAAGTCTGCTATCGTAGTTCCCTTTACTGCCTTCTGGCTTACATAGACTATATTGAACTCAGAGAGTTGGATCTGCCATCTAGCCATCCTCTCATTCAATGCGGTCGACTTCATCATGTATTACAAGGGATCTAATTTTGAGATTAACCAGGTCATGTGGTATAACATGTATTGTCTTAGTCGCCAAGTGATCCAAACTAAGTCGCAACATAGTTTTTCAATTGGCGAATATCTTGTTTCGCAATCAGTGAACTTATTACTAAGATAATATATCGCTCTTTCTTTTCTTCTAGACTCGTCATGTTCGCCCAGCACACATCCCATAAAATTTTCAAAAACTACCAAGTATAGGATCAATGTTTATTAGGACTTGGCGATACTAGGATTGGAGCATTAGACAAATAGTGCTTGACCTTGTCAAAAGTCTTCTAGCATTCATTGTCCCGCACACCTGGATTATGTTTCCTAAGAAGACGAAAGATGGGGTCACATTTCTCAGTTAACTTTGATATGAACCAAGCAATGTAATTTAATCTCCCTAAGAAACCTCAAACTTCTTTTTGTGTACAGGGTGGTGGTAAGTCCTGTATAGCCTTAACCTTATCTGGATTGATCTCAATTCCTTTCTTATTGACCACGAAGCCTAACAATTTTCCTGGAGTGGCTCCAAAACTGCACTTTGATGGGTTCAACTTTAGCTAAAATTTCCTCAATCTTAAGAACAATTTCCTTAGGACCTTTACATGTTCCTCTCCAGTTCGGGACTTTACAATCATATTATCTACGTAAATCTCAATCTCCTTATGCATCATATTGTGAAACAAAGTCAGCATGGCTCTTTGAGATGTTGCCCTTACATTTTTAAGTCCAAAAGGCATCACTTTATAGCAAAATGTCCCCCACATTGTGACAAATGTAGTCTTCTCCATATCTTCAGGGTCCATCTTTATCTGGTTATATTCGGAGAAACCATCCACGAATGAGAATAGCGAGTGACCTACCGTGTTATCTACTAAAGTGTCAATGTGAAGCAGTGAAAATTATCCTTTGGGCTAGCTTTTTTAAAATCTCGATAATCTACGCACATACGTGCCTTTCCATCTTTTTTAGGGATAGGGACTATGTTGGTTACCCATTCTGAATATATAACCACCTGAAGGAAACCAACGTCAAATTGCTTCTTGATCTCCTCATTTGTCTTTAATAATACGTCGGGTCTCATCCTTCGGAGTTTTTGCTGAACTGACTTGCATTCTTCTTTTATGGGGAGTTTATGTACCACAATATCAGTGTTTAGGCCGGGCATGTCTTGGTAGGACCATGCAAAGACATCTTTAAATTCGTGAAGCAACTCAATAAGATATTTTCTTGTTTCTGCAGAGATACTTGTTCCGATATTTATTTCTTTCTTTTCATCTTTATTTCCCAGGTTCACAACTTTTACTGGTTCCTTATGAGGCAAGAATTGTTTCTCCTCTTGCTCCACCATTCTTAACAAATTGGGAGGCAATTTACAACCCTGATCATCTTCCAAGTCCTGAAGCTCATCTGAACACATATCTTGTTCAAAATGAGGCTTTGAGTTAGCATCAGTGTCACTCATATCATTGATAACCACAGACCTGTCAAAGGAATAAAAGGGATCCGAAGAAAATAAATTTAAGAATGATTGAGTGTATGATATGAGTATGAGTATAAAATGTTTGTTAAATTGGACAAGAACGAATGTATTTAAGAATGATTAATTGTGTAAGTATAAATGAATTGTTTATTGAATTGGATAAGAATGAAAGAATAACTTTACGAAATATTCGCCAAATAGGATAGAAAATGCATTTTTCCATTAAAGATAACTTAATAATGATCATGTGCCCTTTACAAAGGATCCATATTGCTCTCGGGCTTAAAGTAATAGGTGCGTTTGGAGTATTACTATGAAGAAATCCTAAAGGTTATAAGGAATTCCTCTACAGTCCAATTATTCATGATGCTTCTTGGAGCAAATGGATGAAATCCCGATAGATCCCTTTCTTTTCCTTCTTCAGGTATAACATTGATGCTCAAATTCCTTATGGTTCCTTCGGTCTCGATTATCATTTTTTTCTTTTCCATCCTTTGTCTCGGGTTGATTATTCCTCCAGATATGAATGTTTTAGATATGTGAGGAAAGATCATCGATTCCCATTTGATTTCTTCACCGGTTAGTCTCGCTCTCCTTCTTTCCTGCTTTTTTTCCAACTCTCTTTTCTTCTCCATAAAACTTGGCTTATACCCTAGGCCAAAACGATCTCGCTTGTTTGTCAATATCGGCGCATTGATCCTCTCTCTTGGAGATACTTTCCTAGTCTCTTTCCTGGCAAGGTTCCTTTCCCGAGAATTAATTGCAGACCTATCCTTGTACTTTGTGATATTTTTGGTACAGGGATCTTGCTTCCTTTAGTAATGAAGGTTGTGTTAACAAACTCCGAAGACTGAAAAGAGCATTCTAAGGCCTCTTCATCTACTCTTATGTAGGGTGCATAATTTGTTATAGATGCAATTATGTCTTCCTCAGCACTGATTGTGACTAATTGACCTTCAGTCACCAGTTTCAATTTTTTGTGCAGTGACGACTGCACTGCCTCTGCTGAATGGGTCTTCCAAGCAAACAGTTGTAGCTTGATTGATATCCATCACCAAAAAATCCACCTCATATGTGTTTGGCACAATTTGAAGTGGCACCTTAATCTTGCCCATCACTTTTCTTTCAGTCCCGTCAAATGCTCTCACTATATTATTACACACCTTCATATAAGAGCTGTCAATTGGCAACCTCTTCAAAGTACCAAAGCAGAGCCATTGTCTATGAGTACCCCTAGCAATGTGTCCCCTTTATAATGTGTGGTAATATGCAGGGCCTTTGTTGACCCTATCCCTCCATATGGTATCTCATCATCGCTGAAGAAAATAAAGTTATCTGCACTCACATTATTGACCAAGTGATCCAACTTACTGAAATATAGTTAGTCACGTATGTTTCATTTAGCATTTTCATTAGTGCACTACGATGGGCCTCTAAGCTTTAAAGTAAGGTCATAATCGAAATACGGGCTGGTTGCTTGTGTATTTGTTCCACTACGCTGTACTCACCATGTCTCAGAAACTTCAGAAATTCTTTTGCTTCCTTTGTTGTCACAGGTTCATTTATTGGTGGCTCTAGCTCATTAATCCTTCCTTCTTCAGGCTCAACCATTAATTTCTTTCCTTTACTCACTTCTTTTCCTTTGTTTGCTGAGTCATAACACTTCCCACTTCGAGTGATGAGACTTACATCCTACTTAAATTCTTCCTCCTTTTGGTACGGTTACATTGCAGTTAACACTTCATGGGACTTTTTTGCTATCTTTGTACGGAAATATCATCGGTTTTTGTATAACAATGCATGGTGCCACTCACTCTACTACCCCATGCTTCTAGGTTTAGAAATAATCACCACTAGGCGATTGATACCATACGCTTTCGTTGTCCTATCTTCCGAAGCACAAATATCTTCAACTTCTTTCTCTTCTTCAAAAAACTCCATCTCCTTGTTGTCCATTAACTTTTGGACCAAAGCCTTGAATTCAACATAGTTTTGGATCTTATGTCCTTCAATGTTATGAAATTCGTAGTAATCCTCGATCCTTGCTACTGTGTTCTCCCCATCCTATGTGATCAATCTCATTTTAACCATTTACCGTCATACCCACATCAGAGGGGATTTAACCTCCTTCATATTAATTTTGACACCTCGGTTTCTTTGCTTTACTATTACATTTATTCCTTGGTCAGGATGATTGGGCAAGGGATTTCTAGCTACGTTAGGTCTTGTTGGTTCGTCAAATCTCACAACTCCTAACCGAATCAGCCTTTTGACTAATTTCTTGAAGGTAGGGCAATTCTCAATTGAATGCCCTTCTACTCCCGCGTGGTACTTGCATTGAGAATTTGCGTCATACCAAACTGGGAATGGGGGTTTCAACGACTCCAAATAGTGCGGAGATACTACGTGTTCATCATATAATCTTTGGTAGAGCTCCTTATGTATCATAGAAAGGGGAGTGTATTGAATTCTTTCATTTTTTGCTCTAGGACCTGATTCTCGTCTCGGAGTGTTTTGGTAATTAGTCATCGGGACTTTTGGTTGAGATGTCATAATCAGCTTTATATAATTTGGCCTATACATGCCCGCATTGTTTGCTTCATTATCCTTTTTCTTGGGAGCAGGCTTCTTGGTGCTTTCTCCGGCTTCGATTTTTCCATTTTTTATTGCGTTTTCAATTATTGCTCCAGACATGACCATGTTGGAGAAACTTTTTGTGACATTTCCTAGCAAATGGTTTAGGTAAGGTGCTTTTAAAGTACTGACAAAGAGTATAGTCGTCTCTTTTTCTCTTACTGGTGGCTGTCCTTAAGTTAACATATCCCTCCATCTTTGGGCGTATTGCCTGAAGCTTTCACTTGGCTTCTTCTCCATATTTTGTAATGTGATCCTATCGAGAGTTATGTCAGCAACATGACCGTACTGCTTCATAAAAGCCTGTGCCAAGACTTTTCATGAACTTATTTTTTTGCGATTAAGCTGATTGTACCATCTAGCAGCAGATCCTACCAAAGTTGTTAGAATGATGATTGTGATGACAATTTTGATTGTGACTTTGTTAACTTTTATTTACTTGAGGACAAGTAAAAACTCAAGTTTAGGGGTGTGATAGCATTAGAAATGACACCTATTTTCTCCCTAAAACTTGTGTATTAATTGTTCCTTTTGTATCATATTTAGTATGCATGTTAAGCATTTCATAGTTAGTATTTGCATTTTCTAACTTAATGTTGAATGACTTTAATTCTTTTCATTTTAGCCTCTTTTATACTACTAATGTCACCGTATGCAGTATAAGTTTTGATTTTGAAATTGTCAGCGTAGAAATCTACCGCTGAAGATCAGTGCTAAGAAACGTCAAAAAATGCAGCTACAAATTTAACATGGAATTACGACCAAAGATGTCACCGCATGAAGACCTTCACCTCGTACAAGTGAATACACACTACAAACATACCTGGAAGCACCAGCATAGGAGAACGCTAAGTTGTCGTCGTAAGTAAAAATCATAGATTACACCCAGAGATGCAGCGACAACCTGCATATGCCTTATGAACACACCAGATCTACATGAGTGCACAGCTGGAAATAACCAACTTGTACAGCTGTCAAAATGGTTAGATCTGAGAAGAGAGGAGAGCTGCATATTTCAAGAGCTTATAAATAGGAGGGAAAAGAAGAAGATGAGCATCAAGTTGTGAAGAAGTAAACTCTGTAAAATTTCTCAAATCTTGAAGTAAGCTACCATGGAAGCTTGAGATTCGAAGGAAGGTGATCTGACAAGCAAAAGAGCAAGACTTCTAACGAGAGGTGCCTATCTACGGTGCAAGAGGAGCTATCACGGAATAGTTCTAGTAAACTAGGAATAGGATGCTTCGACTTTTTTCTTTGATACCTCTTAATTGTTGATAAATATTGTTGATTATCAATTGAGTATGAAAGTACCATTTGAAGTTAGATCTAATTTGGTTTTTACTCTATTCTCTTTATCTGTTTACCTTTGGATTTAATAGTTTGACCACGAAAGTGTGATTGCAGTCACAGCCACTAGAAGGTGCGACGACAAGTTAAATCAATAAGCAAGACAACGAAAGTTGCTTAAGGCTAAGAAGGAATCCTAGCCACTTGTTCTTAAGTGCAAGGCATTACCAACATTGGAAGGTGTGGTAGTTACTAGCATTTGGGTGTTTGTTAAATAGAAGGAGTGATAGCAGTAAGATTTCATTGAAGTAAAAATGCGGTGACAATTCATTTATTTGTTACCTTGCAGCCACATTTAGCATTGCGACTTGTGAAATCAATGATCCTCTCCACTTCTTTACACTCGATCATTTATTTTAAGTTCTAAATTTACCTTTACAAACATCCCAACAACTATTCATTTTATCTTAATTTGCTCTGACAATTTATTTCATATTTGCGTTTACAAATTTACTCTTTTAGCTTTGCAGATCTTATTCAATTGCTTGACATTTTTAGCAGCAATCCTTCTAATTTTAACTTTAGTTACTTCGACAATTAGACATCAAGAACCCTATCCTTGTGGGATCGATATCCGATAGAGCAAATCTATCAACTATACTTGCATCGACAAGTGTCCGCTTGCACTTAAATGTTGTGACGTTTACAGGCCGATCAAGACGGTCTCCCACCTAGTATTCTTGGAGAGTTACTCCCCATTGAAGGAGTTCGTGACCACACCTAGGCGAGAAAATATATCCGAAGAAAAGTGGATGGAAATCCTTCAAAGTCTCCGAGACGAGGACATAGAATGACGAGCACCATGGTTTGTTCCCAATGAAATACTTTACCAATGTAGAGACTTCGATTGGGTTCCATTGGCAGGAATATGGGGACCTGTGTGATATGCTCCTTTACTTATGTCAAGATAGTATAGATCAAGACAGTTCATATCGAAAACTCAAGGATTAGCCCAGTGTGAATTTGCGTATAAGGGAGAGAATAATAATAAGAAGATTCAAGAGATTTCAAACGCTTGGAACCAAGTTCGTAAAATGAAGGTGTTTGGTGCAAATCCCATGACAACCGCGGAATATGACTGGTAGAGGAATAGGAGGATCAACGACAACATTCCTGTGTCGAATCTAGAAATCATTCGCTCGATTGAGGAGCACTTGCAAGTTGTCCCGACAAAGTTAGAGATTATTAAGCAAGACTTCGAGAGAAAGAATTCTGAGTTGGGAAAAATGATAGAAAAGTTGGAAGGAGAAAAGATGCACTTGGGGTTAGATATCGATGTCCAAAAATTTGAGGCGGAAAGGTTGAGAAAAGGGAAGAGTAGAGCCGAGGAGGATCTCGATAGCTTAAAAAAAGATTACAAGAAGCTCCATTTGTCATTAGGACTGCCAGTTTGGGTAAGACATCTGAACAATGGAAATAAGAGATTCGTGAAGAAAGGGTTAGAATAGATCAGTGGAAAAACAAGTTTCAAGATGTTCAGGTTCAGGAGAATGCAATGAAAAGTAAGTTGCTGGAAAACCAAGCTGAGAGTGCTGAGCTAAAAGCCCAAATAAAATAATTGGAGGAATCCTTACACAAACATCGCAGTCATAACACGATAACCAAACTGAAAGCGAGTCGAGTCGAGCCGAGAATGAGGGGTTGAAAAAAAGAGTGGAAGAACTTGAGGCCTCATTACAGAATAGCGAGATACAAACTAAGATTCTTGAAAGGACTCTAGAAACAAAGGAATGACACCTTCAGCACACTCAAAGACAAGTTTGAGACAGAGATTAGGTTATGGGCGAAGCTCTAACACAAGTACACGGAGTAGCCACTCACTTGCGAACACTAGCTGCTAAGGCAAATGTTTTAAGCATGTAGTATGAGTCGAAGTTAGATCGAGATCAAAAGCTAGCTAGGCTTCTTAAGAAAATTAAGGCTTTGGGCATTAAGGTAAAGCCGTATATGTAAATTTTCCTTATGTAAAGAAACTTGTTATCTAATGAAGTTTTATAATAAAATTGAATTATGAGTCAATACCTTTCTTATGCATACATACATTCATAAGCATCGCATTTATTAACATGCATTAAATTCCAAGGAAAATATCCCTAATTAATTAAACTTGTAACAGTTATATCAGAAACCATTGAGAACCCTCACTGTTACTACACTCCGAATAAATCTAAAGTCATGAATTAGAGGATAGAAAGGCTCGAACAAACCACAAAGAGACATGTAGGAGCAAATGCATGCACAATTACAAGATCAAATGGCAAGAATGCAGCAAGACATGAAAGATCAAAGGGATATGATAAACCAATTAGCCTAAATGTTAAGAGAAAGGCTAATAAAGGAAAGGGTCCCATAATAAATCTCGAGGAAGAAGAAGAGGATCCCATTAGTCCCCCGGGCTATACACCTCCATACAACCAAGCCCCACCTAAAGCATACGCACAAGGAGCTCCCATCACTATAAGAACGCAACAACACCCTACTGGCACGTTAAGACCAAATAATTATCCAATAGGACCAGGATCCAACCCGGGAGAAAACGTCACAAATACGGGTGTTCCTGATTTTAATAAGATAGATAGAATGGATCTCCCTAGACAAATGGAGGAAAAATACAAAATGTTGGAAGAAAAAATTCAAGCAATACAAGGAGCTGAAACCTTCTATGGGATGGATGCCAAGGAGTTAAGCTTTATCCTAGACCTAGTGCTTCCTCCGAAATTCAATGCCTTAGAATTTGAAAAGTATAATGGGACGAGTTTCCCAGAGGCTTATATCCACAATGACGAACTACGGATCTTTTCTTCTTCTTCTCTATTTTTATACGTGACTGAGAGATGTCATTGCATTACTATACCCTTATTCTTGAGTAGTAACGATGGGGTGCAACAAACCCCAGGAAGTATGTAATTGCGTTGACACACACTCTTGTATGACAGCCTTTGGCTAGATGATTTTTCTAACACATGCAGCGGAATGTTCTCCCTTGATAAGTCACAATGCACTCACATTGGATTGTCTTTTTATTAGTAAATATCGCTGCAATTGGTAAGTTATTTCAAGATTCAAAGATTGATACTACCCATTCATTACTAATGCAATTCCAATCATTCATTCAAAAATAGAAGGACTCAGTATTCATTCACATTCATCCAATTCACATATCAGCATTCCAATTAATTTAAGATTTACGCATAGAACAAGAATCGTGATCACATTTTTCTTGTAACTTTACATATTTTCATTGAACTAAAGAGAAAAGTAAATTCTTCAAATATGTGGGTGCAATTGCATTTCCATTTCACACAAATTCCCCCCAAACTTAATGTCTGCATTGTCCTAATGCATTGAAAATATAATACAAATAAGAATGAAAATTAAACTACAGTGCAAATGTACTAACAAATAAAATGCAGTGACAAATAAAAATGCAATAAAAACTAAATGAGATGCATGCAACTAACTACTCATTGTTCAGCAACTGATGAAGTGGATGCCTTGGCTTTCTTCTTCTTCTTTAGGCGTTCCTCTTCGTGCTTCTTTTTCATTTTTTCCTTCCTCTTTATTTTCTTGTCCTTGGAGTCAATCGGGGCAGTAGATTGCTCCTTTATAGCCGATTAAGTGGAGGCTTCATCGATAGTCACGTCGGATGGGTGGACTATAGCAAGTGGTGCCACATAGGGCACAATAGCTAGAGAATTAGAATCCTCAATGCTACTGGTGACTACCTTGGCCTGGCTCGCTCCAGGTGGCACTGATTTTTCAACGAATGCCCCTGTATTGGTAAGAGCATTGACAAATTCTTCCTCGAAATTTGTCGGGGCATCTTCTCTCTCTTCATCAATTTCCTTATTCTCCCCAGGTTCCGCCTTCTCGACTGTGCCTTCCTCTTCTTTTTCCTCTCCTTCTCATTCTTCTATACCTATAAACACAACTGGTGTGCGCATATCCGTAGCAACAGCCTCTCTTTCTGCCATGTTGGTCCCAAGGCTGATTGAAAATTCATCCTCGAGTAGATTGACAATGGTTCTGAAACAGTCCTCCATGTCCTTGGAATGTCCCTCGTGCTTTTCATCATTGGAGATATGAATTCTAGTTGGGGATGGGACGAGCTAAGGTCTACCGTCAGGAGTAGGTTTCTCAGAGGATGATGGGGCTTCCCTAACAATAGGGGAAAAATAGGAAACTCTGATATGGGGTTTGGGCTTAGATTCCTTAATGTGGTGACAATAGCTTTGTTCCATACTCGAGTATAGGCATAGAAGAGGTTTTGTCTGTAATCCATTTCTTCCAGTATGCTGACAAGTCGTATTTGGTGCATATCCATGCGATCAACGAGTTATTCTATCTCAGTCAGCTTCTTCCCCATTTGAGGGTGTGTGGGCGTATTTTCTTGCTTCTCCTTTTTCTTTTCTTTCCCTGCCTCTTTCTTCTTGGGAATCTCTTTCACCAGAGGGGTTTCTTGCCCCCTCATCATGCGCTTCACTGAGATGTCATTTATAGGCCCCTTGTTCTCCAGCACCTCCTCACCATCATTGGGCACAATACCCTTTTGTTTGCAGAGCATCATTATTAAAGAAGGGAAAGGTAAGATACCTGTCTACTTGTTTGTAGCTTCAGTAAATTCATCATGGAGAATTGCACCGATATCAATGTGGCCTCCCTTCAGAATAGAATGCAAGAGGCACATGCGATCCAGTGTTGCAGTGGCGTTATAGGTTGATGGCAGAATGCGACAGTTAACAAAGTGGAATGACACCTTGCTTTGAGTGGTGAGATAATGTTGGTGTATAGTGTAGTTATGCGAACCGTTGCCAATCCATATTGTTCCCTTGACGCATAAGTCTCGCAGCACCAAGTCGCACTTTCATTAGTTAAAACTTCCAAAAACACAGTATGGGCATCTTCCTTCTCAACAATGTGGAAGAGTTCGTTCATATGGGTGGCACTCCAGGGCACCAGACCCTCGCATACAAAAACAAACTCCTGGTCAGAATCCACTAGGTTAGTGTAGAACTCTCTTACCATAGTGGGGGAATAACCAGCCGGATGGTCGTAAAAAGACTCTCAACCTAGGTGAGAGATTATCCTTGCGACTTGTTTCCCTAACAACTGTTGTGGGGACAACTAGAACCCCTGCTCAGGGTGACAGTTCTGCTTGACCAGCACTTCATGACATTTGTCCCTTGTCGCCTTTGAGAGGAACAAAATAATTTCTTTTTATGGTGGTTGTTCGGTGTGACGAACCACGACGGCTATTGATTCAGTAGGGGATTTTGAAGGGCTTTTCGCTTCTCGCATTTTAGCCGTAATAGCTAAAGAAATAGATTAAGAGTAACTGGCAGAAAAATTATAAGAGCAATAAAGAAAATGATTGCAGCAGTAATGGAGGTTGTGAGTGGAAGAAGAGAGTCGGCAGAAGAAGGATTTTATAAACTCTGGAGGGGAGGAGATGTGTTTAATGTAATTGGCGTCGGAAAATGTTGTGTTTGTAGCCAATAAGTGCTAGGATTGCAGATCGTACTTTTTGGGTTGATCTAACGGTTGGGGATGAATGGAGATCAACTGGCGTGATTCTTGGTTGAAATGCTTCGCTTAGTCATCACAGAGTGCATCGACATGTTGTCCTATCAGATGCGTCGACAAAAAGAAGATATTTTTATTCTTGCATAAAACTAAAAAGGAAACGAATGAAGATAAAAAGCAAAAAGTAAAAGTAAAAATTGCAATGACATTAAATAAATGTAACTAGATTAATGGTCTCGCTTTGTTCTTTAACATCTGGGCTTAAATAGTGTTTCAATCGTTGGCCATTTACTTTAAACTGGTAACTATCATTCATATCTTTAATTGTTACCGCACCATGCTGGAATGCTTTGACAACTTTGGAAGGGCCTGACCATCTCGAGCGCAATTTACCTAGATATAATTTCAAACAGAGTTAAATAAAAGTACTAACTGACTAGGGAAGAATTGTCACCGCAAAATGATATTGTCGTCCCATCTCTTAGTCTTCTCCTTATATATGGCTGCATTTTCATGCACATTGCGTCGAATTTCTTCCAGCTCGAAAATGTTCAACAATCGTTTCTGTTCAGTAGCATCATAATCCATGTTCACTTGTTTAATCGCCAACATGGCTTTATGTTCAAGCTCAACTGGCAAGTGACAGGATTTACCAAATACCAAATGATACGGTGACATTCCTAATGGAGTTTTATATGTAGTGCAAAGCGCCCATAACGCATATGTAGCCGCGAAGACCAATCTCTTCTAGATGGATTAACCATCTTTTCAAGAATGCATTTAATTTGTCGATTGGAAACTTTTGCTTGGCCATTCATTTGCGGATGATACATTGTTGCCATACGATGCTTCACACCGTAGAGCTTTAAAGCTGTCGCCACTTTATTGTTATGGAAATGAGTGCCTTGGTCACTTATCAATGCTCGAGGTGTTCCAAATCTTGTAAGGATGTATGTGTGGAAGAACTTTAACACCGTTCGAGCATCGTCTTTCGAAACCGCGATTGCCTTGATCCACTGGGAGACGTAGTCAACAACAACTAAAATATTCACATTCCCAAAAGAGTTTGGAAATGGTCCCATAAAGTCTGTACCCTATACATCAAATAACTCCACCTCCATGATAGGTTGTTAGAGCATCTCATTGCGTCGAGATATAGAACTTGTGCATTGACATTTGTCATATTACTGCACAAAATTGTGGGCGTCTCAAAACAATGTGGGCTAGTAGAATCCTGATTGTAGGACCTTTGTAGCAATCCTAACACCACCAAAATGGCCTCCATAAGGAGTTTCATGGCAATGCTTCAGGATAGAAGACATCTCCTCCTCAGGAACACAGTGGCGGATAATGTTGTTAGCGCATACCTTGAATAGGTTGGCTTATTCCAATGATATCTCGTAGTGTCTCTAATGAATCTGATCTTCTTGTGACCTATTGTACTCAAAGGTAGCTTACCACAAACTAAATAATTGATAACATCAACATACCATGGAGATGCTTCGACATAAAATAATTGCTCATCTGGAAATGCGTCGATGACAATGTGTGACTGATTGCCATCTTCGCTTCCAGCTTCCAGGTGAGACAAGTGGTTTGCTACTTGGTTTTCAGATCCTTTCCTATCTTTGATTTTAATATCAATCTCTTGTAAAAGTAAGATCCATTTGATCAATCTTGGTTTGGCATCTTTCTTCGCAAAAAGGTATCTCAAAGCAGAGTGATCTGTGTAAATTGTAATTTTTGCGTCGACAAGATATGAATGAAACTTGTCAAATGCAAAAACTACAGCTAGTAATTCCTTTTCAGTAGTTGTATAATTCACCTGTGCTTCAGTCAAAGTTTTACAAGCATAATAAATTGAGTGAAATACCTTCTCCTTGCGTTGTCCAAGGATAGCTCCCACAGCGAAGTCGCTCACGTCGCAGATTATTTCAAATGGTTACGACCAGTCTAGTGCAACGATAATTGGAGCTTGTAAAAGCTACTTTTTCATTATGACAAATGCATCCAGACATGCATCATCAAACAAAAACTTTTTATTCCGCTCCAACAATGAGCATAGTGGCTATGAAATATTTGAAAAATCTCGAATGAATCCTCTATAAAAACTAACGTGACCAAGAAAGCTTCTTATTCCTTTGACATTTGTGGGTGGCAGTAACTTCTCAATGTTTTCTACATTTGCTTTGTCTACTTCAATACCCTGACATGATATTCAATTGCCAAGCACAATGCCTTCAGTTGCCATGAAATGACATTTTTTCAATTCAGCACTAGATTTGTGTCCTCGCATCTCTTCAATACTTTCGCCAGATTGTCAGTGTATTGGTGAAAATTCTGCCCATACATAGAGAAATCATTCACGAATACCTCCAATGAATCTTCAATCATGTCTGAGAAAATAACCATCATGCACCTCTGAAATGTAGCTGGTGCATTACACAAACCAAACGGGATACGTCATAAAGCAAAGGTTCCAAATGTATAAGTGAACGTTGTCTTTGCTTAATATTCCGGTGCAATGGCTATGCCATCTAAGAAACAGTAATAGGCTTTACCAGCTAGCCTATCCAGCATTTGATTAATGAATGGAAATGGGAAATGATCTTTCTTTGTGGCCGCAGTTAGAAGATGGTAATCCATACGCACTCGCCAAGCTGTAGCAATGCGAGTAAGGATTAGCTTGTTCTTCTCATTACTTACTAGTATGATGTCGCTCTTCTTGGGTACACATTGGATAGGGCTAACCCATTGCTGCCTGCGTCCAGCTACTTAATGATCTCTTTTTACACTACCTCTTTCATTTTCTTATTAAGTCTTCGTTGTTGCTCAATGGATTGCTTCGCTTCATCTTCCAGCTTGATTTTATGCATGCAAAAAGAGGGACTAATGCCTCTAATATATGTAATTCTCTAGACAATGGCTCGTTTGTACTGCTTCAAAAATTACGATAAGCTTTTCTTTTTGACTTGCAACGAGGTTTGCGCTGACAATCACGGGTAATATGTCATTGTCACCTAGAAAGACATACTTCAGATGCATTGGCAATGAATTTAACTCTAAAGTAAGAGCTTGTTCAATTAATGGTTTAAACACAGGGATCGTCCTATTAGACAGATCCAAAGATTCCAATTGCTAACCCTATCTTCGTTCACAAATATTAGCCTCAGCTTTGAGGTCGCATTCAGTTAGGATATCACCAATGGAAGTCACTGCATATTCGTCTAGAACTACTGAATTTTTTCATTGAATTCTTCTATAATAACTTCATCCAACACGTCAATGTGGTGACACTGCTCCTTTCTTCCTGAAGAAGATGCTTCGAACACTCTGAAAGTGACATGCTCGTCATTATGACGCATAATCAGCTCGCCCTTGAAAACATCAATGAGTGTACGTCCCGTTGCTAAGAATGGGCGTCTCAAGATAATGGGGCCCCTCCTTATCTGCTTCGTAATTAAGGATGATAAAGTCAGCAGGGAACATGAGCTTGTCAACTTGGACAAGGACATCCTTTATCTGTCCTTCAAGTTGTGCCAAAGATCTATTTGCAAGCTGTAATGTCACCGCAGTAGGCTTCATAGATCCAATTCCTAATTTCCTGAAAGTGGACTGAGGCATAAGGTTAATACTAGCTCCCAGATCGCATAAAGCCTTACCTAGATAGTGGTTTCCAATGGAGCATGGAATCGTGAAATTGCCAGGGTCTTTCATCTTTGGTGGTAACTTGTTTGTTAGCACAGTGCTGCACCCCTTTGTGAGCGTAATCATTTCGATGTCAAAAAGCTTTTTCTTCTTCGATAGTAGCTCTTTCATAAATTTCCAATAATTGGGGATCTGCATAAGAGCATCAACTAAAGGTATATTAATGTGTAATAGCTTCAAGGTAGAGATAAACTTCTGATAATCTTTTTCATGATCCTTCTCCTTAAATCTCTGAAAATGGAAAAGGTATATTGTAAGTGGGTTGTTGTAAAGGATTCGGTTGCGTTGACATTGGCAGTTGCGTCGACATCTTTGTTGGTCGAATTGTGGGCATAGAAGTAACTACAGGTGGTTCCTCTTCATTTATTTCTGCTGGGCTCTCTTCAGAGGCAATTTCTTTTTGTTGCTTTGATTCGAATGCATAGACATGTACTTGGTTGGAACTACTGCTTAGCTTAGTAATTTGCTTTCCACTTCTCAGCGTGATAGCCTTACAATGCATCTTCCACTTCTGAGCCAGATTTTCCGTGTCGCTAGGCAAAGCACCTGGTGACATTGTGCTCATGTTAGAAGCCAATTGTCCTAGCTGAGGTTCCAACGCGCGAATAGAAGAAGAGTTTCCTTGAACGATTGCTTCTGTTCTTGTAATGTGCTCTCATATCAATGCTTCAAGAGTAGCCAATGGATCTGCTCTTGGTTGAGAATATTATTGTTGTTGTTGTTGATGTTGTCCTTGCACATTTAGCATCATATTCTGGTGACGGCATTCGAGCTTGTGGTTGCATCTGGTTGTATGAATGCATCTGATTTTGTGATCGTATCTGGTCATGTGATTGCATATTATCTGGGTGTGCATGCAATTATGGAGTATGATTATAATTCTGCTGTTGTTGGTTGTTGTTGTAACTCCCTTGTCTAAAATTCCCTTGAGTTGAGGCATTTCCATATCTGAATATAAATGCATTTTAGTTCCCCCAAGGTTGTTGTGCACGATTAGGATTACTGTATGAGTTACCATAGGAATTTCTTTGATGTTGTTGAAGTAAAATGCGTTCTCAGCATGTTGTGGACAATCCTCAAAAATGTCGGGACATCCAATTGTTGAGCCACTTGAATAGGGGCAACTTCACTTGTTCCCTTCATATTTTTTATCATGTTTGCCAATGAGGATACCTGTGCACTCAAGGCTGATATAGCATCTAATTCCATAACATTAGGGTTAGTTTTTACCTGAGGAGAACGAGAAATTGGATATTGATAGTCATTCTGTGCAATTCTCTCTAATATCCGTACGGCTTCATTATAGGTGCAATCCAAAAATGGTCTATTAGTAGATGCATCCACAAGATTTCTTGTCTGCGCATTCAACCCATTGTAGAAGATTTCAATTAAAGTCTCTTGTTGGATTCCATGCATGGGGCAACGTCTCAGCAAAGTCTTGTAACGTTCCCATGTAGTGTGTAAATTTTCATCATCCAGTTAATGATATGCTGTGATATCATTCCGCAATCTTGCATTCATTGTCGGCAGATTAAATCTCAACACGAATTATGTTACGAGCGCATTCCAAGAAGTAATGGATCCAGCTGGTAAACTAAGGAACCATGTTCTTGCCCTCCCTTGCACAGTATAAGGAAACAACTGCGTCTTCAAGGCGTCATCAAGAACACCATGTTGACTAAAAAAACCTCATATGAGTAGAAACAATTTGAGATGTTCTCTCGCATCTTCATGAGGTAAACCTGCATATTGCCCATTCGAATTAAGCATTTGAAACATAACCGATTTTAATTCAAAATTATCAGCTTGTATTACTGGTCTAATAACCCCTGGTTGTAAATCATCAAGCACAGGAACAACAAAATCTCTGATTGTCCTATCTGAGATTTGCTCCACTTGTGGTAGCAGTGGTGATATATTATTAACTCTTTGTGGCTGTATTGGAGGAACTACATCTTGTGGTAGCGATGGTAGATCATTATTGTTTCCAGCCATTTTCTTTTGCTCTTGCTTCCTCCTCCGAATTGTCCGTTCGAGTTTTGGATCTAAGCTCACGATATCCTTAGGATTTCTCCTTGTGGACATGCAATTTCTGAAGAATTTCAGAGAAAATCAAAGAAAGTTAGACAGATTAGTAAAAATAAAAAGTTAAGTAAGAAAAAATTATTGCAACTACAAAAATAAACATCAAACAAACTCTATCCTCGACAACGGCTCCAAAACTTGATCGACCTATAAACGTCACAACTTTTAAGTGCAAGCGGACCCTTGTCGATGCAAGTATAGTTGATAGATTTGCTTTATCGGATATTGATCCCACGAGGATAAAGTTCTTAATGTCTTATTATCGAAGCAACTAAAGTTAAAATTAGAACAATTATGACAAAAAATGTCAGCGCAACTGAATAAGATCTGCACAACTAAAAGAGTTAATTTGTCAACGCAAATATGAAATAAATTATCATAGCAAATTAAGATAAAATTAATAGTTGTTGGGATGTTTGTAAAGGTAAATTCAGAACTTAAAATAAATGATCGAGTGTAAAGAAGTAGAGAGGATAAATGATTTCACAAGTCGCAATGCTAAATGTGGCTACAAGGTCACAAATAGATGAAATGTCACTGCATTTATACTTTAATGAAATCTTACTACTATCACTCCCTCTATTTAACAAAGACCCAAATACTAGTAACTATCACACCTTCCAGTGTTGGTAATGCCTTGCACTTAAGAACAAGTGGCCAGAATTCCTTCTTAGCCTCAAGCAACTTCCGTTGTCTAGCTTATTGATTTAACTTGTCACCGCACCTTCTAGTGACTGTGACTGCAATCGCACTTTCGTGGTCAAAACGATTAAATCTAAAGGTAAACAGATAAAGAGAATAGAGTAAAAATAAAATTAGATCTAACTTCAAATGGTACTTCCATACTCAATTGATAATCAACAGTATTCATCAACAATTAGAGGTATCAAAGAAAAAAGTCGAAGCATCCTATTCCTAGTTTACTAGAACTATTCTGTGACAGCTCCTCTTGCACCGCAGATAGGCACCTCTCCTCAGAAGTCTTGCTCCTTTGCTCGTCAGATCACCTTCCTCCGAACCTCAAGCTTCCATGGTAGCTTGCTTAAAAATTTGAGAAATTTTGCAGAGTTTAATTCTTCACCACTTAATGCTCATCTTCTTCTTTTCCCTCCTATTTATAAGCTCTCAAAATATGTAGCTCTCCTTTCTTCTTAGATCTAACCATTTTGGCAGCTGTACAAGTTGGTTATTTCCAGCTATGCACTCACGTAGATCTGCTATTTTCATCAGGCATCTGCAAGTTGTCGCCGCATCTCTAGCGTAATCTATGATTTTTACTTGCGGTGGCAACTTAGCGTCCTCTTACGTTGGTGCTTCCAGGTATGTTCGTAGTGTGAAATCACTTGTACGAGGTGAAGGTCTTCATGCGGTGACATCTTTGGCCGCAATTCCATGTTAAATTTGTTGCTGCATTTTTGGACGTTTCTTAGCACTGATCTTCAGAGGTAGATTTTTGCGCTGACAATTTCAAACGCAAAACTTATGCTGCATACAATGACATTAGTAGTATAAAAGAGGCTAAAATGAAAAGAATTAAAGCCATTCAACATTAAGTTAGAAAATGCAAATACTAACTATGAAATGCTTAACATGCATACTAAATATGATACGAAAGGAACAATTAATACACAAGTTTTAGGGAGAAAATAGGTGTCATTTCTAATGCTATCACTTCTCCACTTTCCAAAAGTGGCTATGAAACCATACCAACAATAACTTTGTGCAACCGATCAATCTTCCCTCTCTTTCTCTTTGGCAGGCGTTCAACGATCTGAAAGTCTTGGCTAAAATTACCGGAATAGGACTAACTCTTTTGTCGAGACGATCATACCAACAATAACTTTGTGCAACCGATCAATCTTCCCTCTCTTTCTCTTTGGCAGGCGTTCAACGATCTGAAAGTCTTGGCTAAAATTACCGGAATAGGACTAACTCTTTTGTCGAGACGATCGAACATGATGGTGACTGCGTCTTCTATATATCCCAATGCTTTAGGAAAGATGACCAAATCGTACAAACTTAGGGAAAAGATGTCAACTTTCTTTCTTGCATCCGGATTTGTTAGGATCAAATCTCGCAAACTCTTCCAAGTGATGCACTTATGGTCACCTTTCACTTAAATCCATGCTGAAACCCATTCCTCACTCATCCCCGTAATGTTTATCAATCGCTTGAGGAAAGTCGGGACATTAGAAGCCCTCGAGTAAGCCTTATTAACTTGAATCCTCAGGCAACGGAGAAATGTTGTGTACTCTTCTATTATGGGTACCAAATCTACATTTCCGAAGGTGAAGCAACTATATGTTGGGTTCCAATACTGTGTAAGAGCTTAGAGCAAATGTTTGTCTACCTTAACTTCGAGCAAGTATGGAAGATCCCCGTACTCATGGTAGAAAGTTTGCTTCATCTTGTCTCCCCATCGGTCCTATATTTCCTTTAACTCTTGCAAACTGTTTTGAGTTGTAATTATTCTAGTATAGTCCCAAAAATCCGATACGTGCCCCTCTACCAAGCTATCTCCTTTCTCGCGCTGTCTATTCTCCGACCACATACGGACAGCCACATTATCCTCTACCTCATCAAGATACCACTTCTCCATGATCAATTCTCTATCAATAATTGAGCTTAAATCAATACCTTTCCTAGTATGAGAATGTAATGCAAGCAGAGACGCAAAATAAGACAAGTTAGTATAATTGTCATAAATTTTAATAACAAAATACAGATATAGAACAAGAAGCCTATGTATTTGTCTTGGGAAAATGCTAATAATTCAGTGTAGTTCTATCTTAAGGCAAGTGCTTAGGGCTCACTATATGTGGTTTCATTTCTAGAGTAAAGGTACCTAAACCAATAGATTCCTCGATCCTCACCGATTATAGGCTCATACGGATAATTTCGGTTTAGGGGGACACATTTCCCATATGTTTGCACGGAAGTGAAAACTTCACGAAAACATAGGTTCAGATGTAATCTCGAAAGTGAATCACTATCCTACACGGAGGTGAAAATCTCACGAGTAAGATGCAAATGAATGCGAACCTATAATAGCAATAATATTATCATGGTATCACAGAAAATGCAAAGGATCGCATATTAATTTAAATCGAGTTTTTTTTAATTTTTAATAAAAAAACCCAAGAATAATCGACTTTTGGCTTGACTCTCTTATTTATCCCCAGTAGAGTCGCCAAGCTATCGAAACGTTTTTTTTTAAAAAGTCCCAAACTTATTTATCCAGTCCATATTTTCCCTTTTGTACTCCATTGCCACAAACATGCGATACATGCAATTCAAATACATATTATCATGACCCTTTTCATATATGCCGACACACTTATGGAGACTCAATCAGTAGAGATCATACCAGGCATGGAGTATACAAACTCATCTGATACTGCTTTGTCTCGCCAGCTTAGCTTTTTCAAACGTTGCTAACTCCATTCTCCTATTAGCTAAGCAGTGTAACCAAAATCATGAGTTAAACTCAATATTTTCAGCTTAAAACTTTATTTTTAAGAAATATGCAGAACCTCTAAAATGGTTTTGAAAGCCCTTAACTTTGTTTTCTAAATCTTACGCACATCGAAGGACTTAGAACCTTACTAGCTTCTTGGATTCTCTACTTTTCTGATTAAATTCTCATGATCACCGCTCCATGAAGAGCTTTCCATAGTCATCTCTTCTTCAAAGCAACCTAGGAAGAAGAAGAAAAAGAGAGGAAAATGAAACAAAATTGAGAAGAACTCTCCTTGAGAAGTCATTTCCCAGCCATGTATAACCCATCACGCGTGACTTTCAACCCTATAAAAACCATCTGTTGGTGATAATTTTGTCTCCCACTAAGAACCCAATTGGTTTGAATCCAACCAAACCAGCATTGGATTTTAGTCATGTCCAAATTAGTTACTATCTTTTCCTGATTTTCCAATAGATGCCACCAACTTATGGCTTCTTTCAATTTAACCCCCAACTATCCCTAATTTTTGGATTTAAAAGAAACCAGCTTTGACATGAGCCTTGTATTAAATACAAGGGGCGACAACCCTAGAATTTCTACAAGGGTGCCACTGCCCCTTACTTCTACAGTTCTAGTAAGAACATGTTTTCTATTAAAATAATATTTTTTTATTGAGGACTTATTCAGCCAGAACTCTTGTACTTCTCTCTATAAATAGAGAACACCAGTTAAGCTATTAACACACAATTTCCATACACCATTATTCTACCAAAAAGTTGTGGTAATTTATTTACAAAGAATAAATTCTATTTCCTTGGAATAACAAATAATTACTAGTTCATAGAGAGAATTTACTTTCCTATTGAAAGTAAATGAATCTTTTTTATTCTATGTTTTGATTCATGTTGCTCGAGTCCACACTCGACGTAGTTTTTGGTTCGAGGATAGTGGAAATGGTCGTTCGGTTGAAAGTTAGGATTGAATTTAGTCCACCTCGCACAAAGCACATGTATAATTCTAGTTAAGATTTATTACTATAAATATCACAAAAGGGCTTGAGCTTAGAAAAAATTTTAAACTTCCGTTATACGTAAAATAATAGTTTCTTTACGATTTTTCCAGCAATGTCTTCTTCCTGTATCCATTCCAAGAGGGTGACAACTAAGATAAAATTGCACCTATTGGAATTGAATTAAAAATATTGATTTCTAGTTCACTTATTTTGAAACTAGAACTTGCAACTCGATCACTTGAACCATGATATGTTTTCTATTAATGATGGAAAATTCAAAATATTTTAATGCTAGGGATTTATATATACCTTTCTTCTCATTTCTGTATGGGTTTTCAAGTGCAATCTTGATGCGTGCCGAGTCACCAAATATAATTCCTATGACAAAATGATACTAAAGAGTAGTATAGAGTAATAGGGTCGAATCCTCAGGGACTAGATATCTAGTTTTGCTTTTTCTTGTGGACAAAATTACTGTCGTTGGAATGGTCCCCTATCTTGTGATAAGCTTCCTAAAAATAAGGTAAAGGGGGGTTTTAGTGATAAAAATATTAAACAAAAAAATATAAAATGAAATAAATAAAGTGAAAATGAAGTCTTGTTGCAAAATCAATTAAATGAGATAAAATAAATTGGAGAATATATATATTAAATCTTAGTCTCAGTCTCGATTCTCTCTGATCTTGGACCGATCCTCGAAAATTGGTTTTTCTCTTTTTCAATCGATAAGTTGGTTATAGAGCCCAAGAATGTCCCAATCACCCACTTTCCTTTTGTAGTCAGTTCCGTTACGACCTGCAAACTGACACTTGTCGAATGTCTAACCACTTCGCTCGTGCCCGTAATTTAAGATTTTGTCAGCCTTGTGATCTAGAAAGCCTAACTCAAATTAACGGCCTCAACCTCATTGTTTATTTAGATCTGATCACTGTCTCCCGTGACAGAATCCAACTAGCTTTCTCCAATTGAGCACACCAATTTTTTCGCGAGAATTCGAATACAGCATGGCCGACTCGACCTCCCAACTGTACGCCAAACGATCCCAACTCAATGAATAGTTTTTGAATTGAAAACGAATTAACTTTAAGGAAAGAATTTGTATTATCCCATATACCGGAGAGATAGCAAATATCGAGTTGAAATGGTTTTTCTAATGCGCATTCATATCTAATGATTTTTTCTTGCCAGAGCGATAATCGGGCTAAGGTTAAAAGAGATTTAGTTGAGCATGAAATTAATCATGTTTCGTAGGTTTATGGGAATGAATCTAGTAGAAATGCTGGAAGATGGAAAGGGAAAAGGGCTTGGAAGGCAATTAAGCCAAAATATTGTAAAGGAAAGAAATTGAAACGAAATAGGCAGAAAAAAATGCTTACAAGCACAAGAAAAAGGAAATAAATTGGAATAATTGCATTCAATTCTAATCAATTGAAGTGTGTCCTCAAGGTTACCACACACATCCTATTTATACACAAACTACATGCTAAATTTGAACTAACTCCTTAACAACCCACTATATAAAATTAAAATAAAATCTTTTTTTTTTAATTTTGGCTTTTACAAAGTCAAAAAAAATATGATAAGCCTTTAAACATTTTCGAGTTTCTTATTCGACCCTTATTTTATTGCTTATGCTGCAAATTAGTCTTTTTCTGCTTGTTTTATATTATAGCATCTCAATTGCATTCCTGATAGGATTAAAACATAAAATCACCAATTTAGTAGGGTAAAATTAAAGAATTAATTGATTTAAACACAACAATCATGCAAAATTGTCATGTTATCAAATCCTCCTACTTAACTTATGCTTGTCCTCAAGCACACTATATGTTCCTACAATAGAAACTATCCATTAATTTATAAAAAAATCAAGCCTCACTTTCGTAACCATGATCAATTCAAATAATTTAGGCGAAAAATGAATAAGTGCTCAAATACTCAGTTTAATCAACAAGTGTCTATAAAATTTAAACATGTAAATTCAATCATTTCACTAAATTAAATTTAAACCAAAATTTGTAATGCATTTATTCTAAATACAGTAAATTTAGGATATAATCAAACCTTTTTACGTGAACTAGGATGACAACCAAGCATCTTACCTTAGTTACTCAATTTGACATGTCTCCAAATGGACTATTTCTCCTTACTCATGGTAGCTCGATTAGTGGAGTGTTTGCAAGTTTTTGGTTCATCACTTGAACCATTTTAATTGAAATGAGATAACAACCCAAGTACTTCATTTCGATTACTAAGTTCAGTCACATTCCCGAAATCTTCACTCAAAACTTAAGCTATCAGCGAAGTAGAATTTATTTATTTATTTATTTTCATCCTTTTCTCTTTTTTTTCTTTTCAACATTAGAAGATCTTCAAAACCAAATAAAAATGATGTACTTAACAAGCAAATTTATAAAGCATCAATTTTCATAAAACAATTTAGTTACACCATTTAAATTTTATAACACACACGTCGATTTAAACTAGATAATGAACATTTTAATTCAAGAATTGCCCAACTATTTAAATTGACTAAGCATAGGAACTAGAGGCTCAATGTCAAACAAATTAATGAATAATCCCGACACAAGAATTAACGTATGCTAAAGAGAAACAATCATGCATCTTACTAGTCTCGCACCCCTACTTAACCTATGCTTTCCTTAAGCATATTGTAAAGAATTAAAGTACAGTAGAGAGAAAAGTAAAGTGTACTCCTCGTGTATTTTTATCGAGGCGGAGGATGGTGGAAGTGATAACGGAAGGCAATTGTTCCTCTTGTTCCCTAGTAGGAAAATTATGACGTTGGTGAAAGACCCTATAATTACGAGAAGTTCGTGTACCTGGACGAAAAAAATACTATGTAGTAGAGGTGCTGGGAAGAAAACCCATACAATCCAAACAATACTCGTATAAAGCATCCATAGTATATGCAGATGTAAAGGAAGATAAATCTAATTTAGAGGGAAAAAGGTGGAAGATTGAATTTGTAATATATGTGCCAAGTATGAGTGGTCAATTAAAGCGTAAAACATCATGAAATTTCGTGCAAACCAATATCCTAAATTAACTTAAGATTCAGAATGCATACAACACAAGAAGAACAATTTTGTTTTGGTTAAAATAGATGATGAATCATTTCGACCTGAATAGCAAAAAGCTAAGAATAGATGAATACATCTTAAAGCTAGTTCATGCACTTACAAGTCCTTAGAGCTCTTGGGATTATAATGATGGTTCCTAGACTTAGTCAAAGTAGAATAAGTAGTATTAGCATCAAAATTACTTGGTATATCCAACAGAGTAGTATGGTATGAATTAGTTTAAACATTGTCAGGGTCAATGAAACCCATGGCGATGTTAAAATGTGAAATTGACATTCTAAAATTCTTACCTAGCAACCGAAAACAAACAATATCTCGATGTTCAATAGTTTGCAATGAATTTATATTAAAGCTAAACTTCGCATAAAATTCATAGACTAGTTCATAATACGTAGCACATCAAATATTTGCATACGAATTGCAACCAATAGCATTGAAATAGTTTAACACAACATCGTGTATATTAAGCATGTCAAGAGTGTAAAGAGAAATCATCTTACAGATCGGGAGTGGCCGTTGTCAAATGTTGTCCTATCTTGCGTGATGCTCCAAGGTCGTGTAGTTCAGAGACCCACGAAATTCTGCTTCTGTCGGAGTACTGTAGATACGGCCTCCCTTATTATGATGACATTCTCGAGGTGGTCGAACATTTCCTTTAGGTAAGTCAGGTGGTTGACTCAAATTTTCAGTAGCTTCAGTACTACTATAAGGAGACATTACTGGTTCATCAAGTGGTGGTCGACATACTCTAGTGGTGGATAATCATGTTCGACGCACTGGAAGGTGCTTACTTCTATTCGAATGACTTTCACCATGGTTGTTAGAAGTCTCGATTTTGTCTGAATAATCTGCATAATATGTTAGTAAAGGAAAAATAGGTTGTTCGTTAGAAATTGACCTTTCAAAAATAGCAAGATTGCTATGAGAGCATTTTGTCTTGATTGAAGTTGGGCTTCACCGGTGATGATCCCTAAGAGGCGCGACAGTTTGTCTTGTAAGGGGGTAGAGGTGGTGGCGAGTCTTCATCATCTAACTCGATGACTGGAGGCAATGAAAATTGATTTTGACCGTGATGAAGGGAGGTTGAAAATCTATTGGTTTGGTGATTTCTAGTGAGAACCATCACTGCTTTTGGGCTGGAGGAATGAACGATGGTGTCTATTCAGTGGCGATGCGTAAAAATGGTCGGTGACGACTATGAACGACGGTGGCGACTTGCGCTTGGGCAATAGTGTAACAGATTGGGATGGTCTTTGAAGGGTGGTGGTTGGGGTTTGAGTTTTGAAAGGTTATGGTGAGTGTTTTAAAAGGTGTTGTTGTATATAATGAAAAAAGGGTGGGGGTTAAGTGTGGTGGTGCTTTTTGGTGGAGTTTCGACAGTGGATGGGAGAGCAATGATCAATAGTGGTGCTTGTGAATCAACGTCTTTTGGCACGACTCGGTGCTGTAAAGGTGTGATGGTTGTGGTGGACAATCATGGTTGTGAGCAGGAATAGGAAGAACGGTGGTGGAGCTCGCAAAACGACGTTGTTTCTCCATCATAACCATCGTACCTCTACCGCATTAAGGCCTACCAAATGACGTCGGTTTGTAGGTCATTGTAGTATAGTGGTGAGTATTCCCACCTATCACGAGGGTGATCCAAGTTTGATCCCCGATAATGGAACAAAAATTTGATGCATGCCGAGTCACCAAATATAATTCCTATGAAAAAATAATACTAAAGAGCAGTATAGGGAAATAGGGTCGAATCCTTAGGGACTGGATGTCTAATTTCGCTTTTCTTATGGATGAAGTTACTATCGTGGGAATGGTCTCTTATCTTGTGATGAACTTCTTGAAAATAAATTAAAGGGGCTTTAATGAGAAAAATATTAAACAAAAAAAAAACAAATAGAAACTGAAAAACAATAAAGTGAAAACAAAGTTTTTTTGCAAAATAAATTAAATGAGAGAAAATAAATTGGAGAAATATATAGATTAAATCTTAGACTCAGTCTTTGTTCACTACAATCTTGAACCGATCTTCGAAAAGTGATTTTTCTCTTTTTTCAATTGATTAGTTGGTTAAAGTGAACGAGAACGTCCCAACCGCCAACTTTTTGTTTTGTAGTTGGTTCTGATATGACCTGCCAATTGACCTTTGTCGAATGTCTAGCCATGTCGCTCGTGCCCATAATTTAAGATTTTGACAGTCTTGCGATCTAGAAAGTCCAACTCAAATTAACGGGCTCAATCGCTTGGGTCGTGTAAATCTAATCACTGTCTCCCTTGACGGAATCCAGCTAGCTTTCTCCAATTAAAAACACAAAATTGTTCACGAGAATGCAAATACATCACGACCAACTTAATTTCCCAACTATACGCCAAACGATCTCAACTCAACAAACTCTTTTTAAATTGAAATCAAATTAAATTTAAGGGACAAGTTTGTACAATCCCATAAATCGGAGACACACCAAGTATGAGTGGTTGATTAAAACGTAAAACATCATGAAATTTCGTGCAAACCAATATCCTAAATTAACTTAAGAGTCAGCATGCATACACCACAAGAAGAACAATTTTGTTTTGGTTAAAATAGATGATGAATCATTTCGACCTGAATAGCAAAAAGATAAGAACATATGAATATATCTTAAAGCTAGTTCATGCACTTACAAGTCCTTAGAACTCTTGGGATTATAAAGATGGTTCCTAGACTTAGTCAAAGTAGAATAAGTAGCATTAGAATCGAAATTACTTGGTATATCCAACAGAGTAGTAGTGTATGAATTAGTTTGAACATTGTCAAGGTCAATGAAACCCATGGTAATGTTAAAATCTAAAATTGACATTCTACAATTCTTTCCTAGCAACTGAAAGCAAACAATATCTCGATGTTCAATAGTTTACAATGAATTTATATTAAAGCTAAACTTCGCATAAAATTCATAGACTAGTTCATAATACGTAGCACATGAAACATTTGCAAACGAATTGCAACCAATAACATTGAAATAGTTTAATTCAGCATCGTGTATATTAAGCATGTCAAGAGTGTAAAGAGAAATCTTCTTACAGACCGGGAGTGGCCGTTGTCAAATGTTGTCCTATCTTGCGCGATGCTTCAAGGTCGTGTAGTTCAGACACCTAGAAACCTCTACTTCTGTCGGAGTATTGTAGGTATGGCCTCCCTTATTATGATGACCTTCTCGAGGTGGTCGAGCATTTCCTTTAGGTAAGTCGGGTGGTTGACTCAAATTTTTAGCAGCTTCAATACTATTATGAGGAGACATTACTGGTTCGTCAAGTGGTGGTCGACATGCTCTAGTGGTGGATGATCGTGTTTGACGCACTGGAAGGTGCTCACTTCTATTCAAATGACTTTCCCCATGGTTGTTAGAAGTCTCGATTTTGTCTGAGTAATCTACATAATATGTTAGTAAAGGCAAAATAGGTTGTTCGTTAGAAGTCGACCTTTCGAAAACAATAAGACTACTATGGGAGCATTTTGTCTTGATTGAAGTTGGGCTTCACCAGTGATGATCCCTAAGAGGCGCGACAGTTTGTCTTGTAAAGGGGTGGAGGTGGTGGCGAGTCTTCATCATCTAACTCGATGATTGGAGGCGACAAAAATCGGTTTCGATCGTGATGAAGGGAGGTTGAAAATCTATTGGTTCGGTGGTTTCTAATGAGAACCATCACTGCTTTTGGCTAGAGGAATGAACGATGGTATCTATTTAGTGGCGATGCGCGACAATGGCTAGTGACGACTACAAACGGCGTTGGCGACTTGCGCTTGGGCAGTAGTGTAAAGATTGGGATGGTCTTTGAAGGGTGGTGGTTGGGGTTTGAGTTTTGAAAGGTTATGGTGAGGGTTTTAAAATGTGTTGTTGTATATGATGAAAAAGGGTTGGGGGTTAAGTGTGGTGGTGTTTTTGGGTGGAGTTTCGGTAGTGGATGGGAGAGCAATGATCAATAGTGGTGCTTGTGAATCGACGTCTTTTGGCGCGACTCATTGCGGTAAAGGTGCGATGGTTGTGGTGGACAATTGTCGTGGTGAGCAGGAGTGGGAACAATGATGGTGTAGCTCGCGAAATGGCGTCGTTTCTCCATCACAGCCATTTTAACTCTATCGCATTGAGGCCCGCCAAAAGACGTCGGTTTGTAGGTCATTGTAGTATAGTGGTGAGTATTCCCACCTGTCATGCGGGTGATCCGAGTTTGTTCCCCGATAATGGTGAAAAATTTTGATGCGTGCCGCGTCACTAAATATAATTCCTATGAAAATATAATACTAAAGAGCAGTATAGGGTAATAGGGTCAAATTCTTAGGGACTGGATATCTAATTTTGATTTTTCTTATGGACAAAGTTACTATCGCGGGAATGGTCCCTTGTCTTGTGATGAACTTCTTGAAAATAAATTAAAGGGGGTTTAATGAGAAAAATATTAAACAAAAAAAACAAATAAAAAATGAAAAAAATAAAGTGAAAACAAAGTTTTTTTGCAAAATAAATTAAATGAGAGAAAATAAATTGGAGAAATATATAGATTAAATCTTAGACTCAGCCTCTGTTCACTACGATCTTGAACCGATCCTCCAAAAGCGGTTTTTCTCTTTTTTCAATTGATAAGTTGGTTAGAGCGACCGAGAACGTCCGAACCGCCAATTTTTTGTTTTGAAGTTGGTTCCGATACGACCTGCAAATCGACCTTTGCTGAATGTCTAACCATGTCGCTCGTGCCCATAATTTAAGATTTTGACAGTCTTGCGATCTAGAAAGTCCAACTCGAATTAACGGGCTCAATCGCTTGGGTCGTTTAAATCCAATCACTGTCTTCCTTGATGGAATCCAACTAGCTTTCTCCAATTAAAAACACCAAATTGTTCGCGAGAATGCAAATACATCATGACCAGCTTAATTTTCCAACTATACGCCAAACGATCTCAACTCAACGTACTCTTTTTAAATTGAAATCAAATTAACTTTAAGGGACAAATTTCTGCAATCCCATAAACAGGAGACACAACGAATAACGAGTTGAAAATGTTTTTTTAGTGCGGGTTCATATCTCACAATTTTTTTTCTTGCCAGAGCGATAACCGGGTTAAGGTAAAAAGGGATTTAGTTGAGCATGAAATTAATTATTTTTTGTAGGTTTATGGGAATGCATTTAGTAGAAATGGTGCAAGATGTAAAGGGAAGCTTGGAAGGCAATTAAGCCATAATATTGAAAAGGAAAGAAATTGAAACGAAATCGGGAAAAAGAAAATGGTTACAGGCGTAAGAAAAAGGAAAAGAAATTGGAATAATTGCATTGAATTCCAATCAATTCAAGTGTGTCCTCAAGGCTACCACACACATCCTATTTATACACAAACTATATGATAAATTTAGACTAACTCCCTAACAACCGACTATATAAAATTAAAATAAAATTAGTTTTTTTCTAATTTTGGCTTCTAGAAGGTCAAAAGAAATCTGATAAGCCCTTAAACATTTTCAAGTTTTTGATTCGACCACTCTTTTATTGCTTATGCTGCAAATTAGTCATTTGCTGCTTGTTTTTTACTTATAGCATCCCAATTGCATTCCAAACAGGATTAAAATATAAAATCATCAATTTAGCAGGGATTAATTCAAGAATTAACTTTTTTAAACATAAAAATCATGTAAACTTAACATGTTACCAAATCCCCTTACTTAGCCTATGCTTGTCCTTAAGCATACTATAAATTCCTACAACAGAAACTATCCATTAATTTATAAAAAATCAAGTCTCTCTTCAGCAACCGTGACCGATGCAAACAATTTAGGTGAAAAATAAATAAGTGCTCAAATACTTATTTTAATCAACAAGTGTCCATAAAATTTAAACATGTAAATTCAATCATTTCATTAAATTGAATTTAAACCATAATTTGCAAGGTATTTATTCTCAATGCAGTAAATTTGGGATAAAGTCAATCCTCTTTTCACGAATTAGGATGTCAACCAAGCATCTTACCCCGATTACTCAATTTCACACGTCTTCAAACGGACTATTTTTCCCTACTCATGGAAGCTCGTTTAGCGGAGTGTTTGTAATTTTTCGGTTTGTCACTCGAACCTTTTTACATGAAATTAGATGACAACTCAAGCACTTCATTCCGGTTACTATGTTCAGTTGCATTCCCGAAATCCTTACTCATATCTTAATATATTAGAGGAGTAGAATTTATTTATTTATTTATTTTCATCCTTTTCTCTTTTTTATTTTATTTTCAACATTAACAAATATATTCAAAATCAAATAAAAATGATGTACTTAACAAGCAAATTTATAAAGCATCAATTTTCATGAAACAATTTAATTACAACATTTAAATTTTATAACACACACGTCGATTTAAACTAGATAATGAACGTTTTAATTCAAGAATAACCCGAATATTTAAATTGACTAAGCATAGGTAAGGCTCAATGCCAAACAAATTAATGAATAATCCCGGCATAAGAATTAACGCATGCTAAAGAGAAACAATCATGCATCTTACTAGCCGCACCCGCACTTAATATATGCTTGTCCTCAAGCATATTGTAAAGAATTAAAGTAAAATAGAGAGAAAGGTAAAGTGTACTCCCCGTGTATTTTTAGTGAGGCAAAGGGTGGTGGATGTGACCACTTTGTAGAATTGTGAGGATGGTGGTGACTTTGGCTCCAATTGTTTCCATTTGAGCCTCAATACAATTTAGTCTTACTTCCATAGCAGAAGGCGGTTTCTGGTCTTGTTCCTTAGTAACGAAATTGTGACGTTAGCGAAAGACCCTATTACTACATGTAGTTCGTCTACCTAAAGGAACAAAATAATATCCAATAGGGGCGCAAACAACAAAACTCATAGAATCTAAACTATACTCGTCTAGAGTAGGCATATTTTATGAACATGTAAAGGAAAACAAATTGATTTCAGAGGGAAAAAGGTGGAAGATTAAATTTATAATATATGGGCCAAGAATGAGTTGTCGATTAGAGCGTAGAACAAAAAGAAAATTTTGTGCAAACCGATATCATAAATTAATTTTATATCTAGAAAACATATACCATAAGAAGAAGAATTTTTTCCTGGTTAAAACAGATGATTAGTCATTTCGACTTGAATAGCTAAAAGCTAAGAACCAATGAATATATCATAAAGCTGGTTCATGCACAAACAACAACTTAGTGGTCTTAGGATTATAAAAATGGTTCTTACATTGAGCCAAAGTAGAATAAGAAACATTAGCATCAAAAATTTCTTGGTATATCCAATAGAGCAGTATGGTATGAATTAGTTTGAACATCGTCAGGGTCAACAAAACCCATGACGATGTTTAAATCTGAAATTGACATTCTAAAATTCTAACCAAGCAATTGAAAATAGACAATATCTTAAGTTTCAACAATTCACAATGCATTTATATTGAAGCTAAACGTCACATAAAATTCATGAACTAGTTCATAACATGCAGCACATGAAATATTGCAACGAATTCCAACCAATAGTATCAAAATAGTTCAATACAACATCGTGTGGATTAAGCATGTTGTCATAAGTTATCGTCTCGGGGGGTCAAACATTTCCCTTGAGAGAGTTGAGTGGTGGACTCAAATTTTTAGCAGCTTCAATATTGCTATGAGGAGATGTTACTTGTTCATCAAGTAGTGGTCGACGTGCTCGAGTGGTGGATGATCGTGTTCGACGCTTAGGTACGTGCTCACTTCAATTCGAAAGATCTTCTCCATGGTTGTTAGAAGTTTCTACTTCATCTGAATAATTTTCATAATATGTTAGTAAAGCAAAATAGGTTGTTCGTGAGGAATCGACCTTTCAAAAATAGTAGGACTGTTGTGAGAGATTTCTATCTCGATCGGAGTTGGGCTTCATCGGTAACGATCCCTAAGAGGTATGGCAGTTCGTCTTGTAGTGGGTGGAGGTGGTGGCAAGTCTTCAACATCTAATCCGATGACTAGAGGCCTCAAAAATAGATTTCGATCGTGATTAAAGGAAGCTAAAAATCTGTCGGTTGACTGTTTCTAATGTGAACCATCACTGCTTTCAGGATGAAGGAATGAACGATGACGTATGTTTAACGGCGGCACAAGGCAACGACCTACGACAGTAGAGGACGATGATGGTGGCTCGTGCTTAGGCAGTAATGTAACAAATTAGGACGGTTTTTGAAGGGTGGTGGTTGGGGTTTTGGTTTTAAAAGGTTATTGTGAGGGTTTTAAAAGGTGGTGTTTTATATGGAGAAAAAAGGGTGGGGTTATGTACGATTATGTTTTTGGGTGGAGTTTCGACGGTGGATGGGAGAACAATGAGCCATGGTGGTGTTCGTGAATCAACCTTTTTTTCATGGATCGGTGCAATTGAGGTACGATGGTTATGGTGAAGAATCGTGGTGGTGAGCAGCAATGGGAAGGTCGATGATGGAGCTTGCGAAATGGCACCGTTTTTCCATCGCACTTAATTACGCCAAAAGATGTTGGTTGCAGGTCATTGTAATATAGTGGTGAGTATTCTTACCCATCACGTGGGTGACCCAGGTTCGATCCCCCACAACAGTGCCAAAATTTCATGTGTACCGAGTCACCAAATATAATTCCAATGACAAAAAATAATACTAAAGAGTAGCATGGTCGAATCCTAAGAGATTGGATGTCTAATTTCGCTTTTCTTTTTTGTGGAAAAAATTACTATCGCGAGAATGGTCCTTTGTCTTGTGAAAAGCTTCCTAAAACTAAATTAAATGGGGGTTCAGTGATAAAAATATTAAACAAAAAAACAAATATAAAATGAAATAAATAAAGTGAAAACGAAGTTTAGTTGCAAAATAAATTAAATGAGATAAAATAAATTAGAGAAATATATATATATATTAAATATTAGCCTCTGCCTCGATTCACTCCGATCTTGAACCGATCATCAAAAAGTGAGATTTTCTTTTTCAATCAATAAGTTGGTTATAATGCCCAAGAACGTACCGCCAACTTTTCCTTTTGTAATTGGTTTTGGTACGACCTGCAAATCGACCCTTGCCAAATATCTAACCACGTCACTCGTGCTCGTAGTTTAAGATTTTGAAAACCTTGCAGTCTAGAAAGCCCAACTGAAATTAACGACCTCAACCATATGGGTAGTTTAAAGCTGATCACTATCTCCCTTGACGAAATCCAACTAGCTTTGTCCAATTCAAGACGCCAATTTATTCGCGAGAATTCAAATACAACACGACCAACTCAACTTCCCAACTGTACGCCAAACGATCCCAACTCAACGTGCACCTTTTGAATTGATATCGAATTAACTTTAAGGGATGAATTTGTACTACCTCATAGACCGGAGACATAATGAATATCAAGTTGGAAAGGTTTTTTTAGTGCGGGTTCATATCTCACGATTTTTTCTTGCCAAAGTGATAATAAGGCTAAGGCTAAAAGGGATTTAGTTGAGCATGAAATTAAACATGTTTGGTAGGTATATGGGAATGGATTTAGTAGAAATGGAGGAAGATGAAAAGGGAAAAGGGCTTGTAAGGCAATTAAGGCAAAATATTGAAAAGGAAAGAAATTCAAAAGAAAATGAAACGAAATTGGTATAAAGAAAATGCTTACAGGCGTAAGAAAAAGGAAATAAAATTGAATAATTTTATTGAATTCCAATCAATTCAAGTGTGTCTTCAAGGCTACCACAAACATCCTATTTATACATAAACTATATGCTAAATTTGGACTAACTCCTTAACAACCCACTATATATAATTAAAATATTTTTTTTTCTAATTTTGGCTTTTACAAGGTTAAAAGAAATTTGATAAGTCCTTGAATGTTTTCGAGTTTTTGATTCGACCCCTCTTTTATTGCTTGTATTGCAAATTAGTGTTTCTTGCTTGTTTTTTACTTATAGCATCCCAATTGCATTCCTGACAGGATTAAAACATAAAATCACCAATTTAGCAGGGATCAATTCAAGAACTAACTGATTTAAACACAAAAATCATGAAAAATTAACATGTTATCAAATCCCCCTACTTAGCCTATGCTTGTCCTGAAGCATATTGTAAGTTCCTACAACAGAAACTATCCATTAATTTATCAAAAATCAAGCCTCCCTTCAGCAACCATGATCAATGCAACTAATTTAGGCAAAAATGAACAAGTTCTCAAATATTCAGTTTAATCAACAAGTGTCCATAAAATTTAAACATGTAAATTCAACTATTTCACTAAATTGAATTTAAACCAAAATTTGTAAAATATTTATTCTCAATGCAATAAGTTTGGGACATAGTCAAACTTTTTCACGCGGACTAGGATTGCCCACAGCATGAAGGGAACGAGTGATGTTGCCCATATTCAAGTAGACCAATAGATAGATGTCCCGACATTTTCCTGTGAAATTTGCGGCGACAATCATAGTTATGAGGATTGCCCACAGCATGCTTAAAATGCATTCTATGTTAATAACATCCGTGGAAATTCATATAGTAACTCATATAACAGTTCAAGTAGAGCTCAACAACCTTAGGGTAGTCAGAATGCGTCCACATACAAATATGAAAATTCCTCAAATCAAGGTAATTTTAGACAAGGGAGTTACAGTTAACAACAGCAGAATTATAATCATAATCAGCAAGTGTATGCGCAGCCTGATCAGATGCAATCACAGAACTAGATGCAGTCGCATACTTAGAGGCAGCCATAGGTTTGAATGCAACCATAACAAACTATGCTACCAAATATGCAAGGACAACATCAGCAACAACAAAAACAGTATCATCAATCAAGATCAGATCCATTGGCTACCCTTGAAGCTTTGATGCTTGAGCATATTACTAGAACAAAAGAAATTGTACAAGGAAATTCATCTTTCATCCGAGTGTTGGAAGCAGAACTAGGACAATTGGCTTCTAACATGAGCACACGACCACTAGGTGCTTTGCCAAGTGATACTGAAAATCCAAATTAGAAAGGAAAGGAGCATTGCAAGGCTATCACATTGCAAAGTGGAAAGCAAACTGCAGAGCAAGGTAGCAACTCCAACCAAACACTTGTCGTCGCAAATGAACCAAAGCAAAAAAGAGAAGTTGAAGCTGAAGAAGACACAACAGAAGTAGATGAGGAGGAACCACCAGTAGTCACACCGATGCTGACAATTCATCCTAAAAAGATGTCGATGCAACTGCCCATGTCGACGCAACTACCCATGTCGACACAACCGGTTATAACAAAACAACCCATTATGAACATACCTTTGCCATTTCCACAGCGATTCAAGGAGAAAGAACATGACAGAGATTATCAAAAGTTTGTATCTACCTTGAAATAATTACATATTAATATACCTCTAGTTAATGCTCTTGTGCGGATCCCCAGTTATGGTAAATTTATGAAGGAGCTATTATCGAAGAAGAAAAAGCTATCTGATATTGAGACAATTGCGCTCGCAGAAGGGTGTAACGCTATGTTGACAAATAAATTGCCACAAAAGATGAAAGATCCTGGCAGTTTTACAATCCCATGCTCTATTGGAAATCATTATTTAGGTAAAGCTCTATGTGACCTAAGAGCTAGCATTAATCTTATGTCACTGTCAACTTTCAAGAAATTAGGAATTAGTTATTTGAAGCCCACTGCGGTGACATTACAACTTGCGGACAGATCTTTGGCACAACCTGAAGGACAAATTAAAGACGTTCTCGTCCGTGTCGACAAGTTTGTGTTCCCAGTCGACTTTATCATACTTGATTGCGAAGTTGATAAGGAGGTGTCTATTATTTTGGGACACCTATTTCTCACAATAGGACGCACTCTTATCAATGTTTTCAAGGGTTAGCTGATTATGTGTCATAATGATGAGCATGTAACCTTCAGCATTTTCGAAGCATCTCCATCACGCAGTAAGGAACAATGTCACCATGTTGATGTTCTGGACGAGCTAATTACAGAGGAATTTAATGAAAGAAGCTTAGCAGTACCAGAGGAATATACGGTAATAGCTGATGACAATATCCCACCTAAATATGACCACACAGTTGAGGTTAATGTCTATGAGCTGAAACATGACTGACAATTGGAATCTTTGGATTTGACTAATCGAACAATCCCTATTTTTAAACCATCGATTGAAGAAGCTCCGACTCTAGAATTAAAGCCATTGCCAACACACCTAAAATATGTTTTCCTAGGTGACAGTGATACATTGCCTGTAATTGTCAGCACAAGTCTCGACGCGAGCCAAGAAGAAAAATTAATCAAAATACTGAAGCGACACAAAAGAGCCATCGCTTGGAGCATAGCGAACATCAAAGGCATTAGTCCCTCTTTCTGCATGCATAAAATTAGGCTGGAAGATGAAAGCAAACAGTCAATTGAGTAATAACGAAGACTAAATCAGAAAATGGAGGAAGTAGTGAAGAAGGAGATTATCAAATAGTTAGACGCGAGCATAATCTACCTTATTTCAAACATCACATTGGTGAGCCCAATCCAATGTGTTCCTAAGAAGAGCGGCATCACGGTAGTAAGTAACGATAAAAATGAGCTAATCCCTACTCGTATTGCTACAAGTTTACGAGTGTGTATGGACTATTGTCGTTTAAATGCAGCCACAAAGAAGGATCACTTCCCACTTCCATTCATTGATCAAATGTTGGATATGCTAGCTGGTAAAGCCTATTATTGTTTCCTTGATGGGTACTCTGGATACAACCAGATCACAATCACGTTGGAGGATCAAGCAAAGGCGACTTTTACTTGCCCATTTGGAACCTTTGCTTTCCGACGGATGCCATTTGGTTTGTGTAATGCCCCAACCACATTATAGAGATGCATGATGGTCATCTTCTCCAATATGATTAAGGATTCATTAGAGGTATTTATGGATTATTTCTCTATGTATGGGCAAAATTTTGATATATGCGCTGACAATTTAGCAAAAGTGTTGAAAAGATGCGAGGACACCAACTTGGTTCTAAATTGGGAAAAATGTCATTTCATGGCAATCGAAGGAATTGTCCTTGGTCATCAAATATCTTTTCTGGGCATTGAAGTGGATAAAGAAAAGGTGGAAATCATTGAAAAGCTACCTCCACCTAATAATGTGAAGGGAATAAGGAGTTTTCTCGGCCATGCTAGATTTTATAGAAGATTCATCTGAGACTTCTCCAAAATAACAAAACCATTATGCTCCTTGTTGGAGCAAAACAAAAAGTTTTTATTCGATGAAGCTTGATTGGAAGCATTTCTAAAGATTAAACAACAGTTAGTACAAGCACCCATTGTTATCGCACCAGATTGGTCACAATCGTTCGAGGTAATGTGCGATGCGAGTGACTTTGTTGTAGGTGCTGTGCTTGGACAAAGGAAAGATAAGGTATTTCATTCAATATATTATTCTACTAAAACTCTAACTGAAGCGCAGGAGAATTATACGACTACTGAGAAGGAGTTGCCGGCAATAGTTTTTTCATTTGACAAGTTCCATTCATATCTTGTCGGTGCAAAAATTACAGTGTACACTGATCACTCTACTTTGAGATACCTTTTTGCTAAGAAAGATGTAATGCCCAGGCTGATTAGATGGATCCTTCTATTACAAGAATTTGACGTCCAAATTAAGGAGAAGAAAGGGTTGGAAAAGCAAGTAGCGGACCACCTCTCAAGTTTGGAAACTGGAAGTGAAGATGGAAATAAATCACAAATTGTTGACGCATTTCTAGATGAGAAATTATTTTTTTGTCAACGCATTTCTAGATGAGAAATTATTTTTTGTTGACGCGTTTCCATGATATGCAAATGTAGTCAATTACTTAGTCAGTGGAAAGCTATCACTAAGTGCAACAGGTCATAGGAAGCTCAGATTTCTCAGGGATGCTGCTAAGTATCATTGGAAAGAGCCATACCTATTTAAGGCATGCATCGACAACATCATTCACCGCTGTGTTCCATAGGAGGAGTTATCTATCCTGAAGCATTGCCATGATGCTCCTTATGGAGGTCATTTTGGTGGTGTTAGGACTACTGCAAAGGTCTTGCAATCAGGAGTTTACTGGCCTACATTGTTTCAAGATGCACACAATTTTGCTCAACAGTGTGACAAATGTTAGTGCACTAGTTCTATATCTCGATGCAACGAGATGCTTCAACAACCTATCATGGAGGTTGAGCTCTTTGATGTGTGGGGTGTAGACTTCATGGAACCATTTCCAAATTCCTTTGGGAATGTGTATATCCTGGTAGCTATTGACTATGTCTTCAAGTGGATCGAGGCAATTGCTGTTCCAAAGGATGATGCTCGGACGGTGTTAAAGTTCTTTCACACATATCCTTACACGATTTGGAACACCTCGAGCATTAATAAGCGACCAAGGCACCCATTTCCATTGCATTCAGGTGGCGACAACTTTGAAACGCTACGATGTGAAGCACCGCATGGAAACCACCTATCATCCGCAATCGAATGGACAAACGGAGGTCTCCAATCGGCAAATTAAAAGTATTCTTGAGAAGGTGGTTAACCCATCTAGATGGGATTGGTCCTCGCGGTTACATGATGCGTTGTGGGCACTTCGCACTGCTTATAAAACTCTGTTAGAAATGTCACCATATCAGCTGATGTTTGGTAAATCATGTCACTTGCCTGTCGAACTTGAACATAAGGCCATGTGGGCAATCAAGCAAGTGAATATGGATTATGATGCTGCTGGACAGAAAAGATTGTTGGACATTTTAGGGTTGGAAGAAATTCGGTGCAATGCTTATGAAAACGCTGCCATTTACAAAGAAAAAACTAAAAGATGGCATGACAACATCATTTTGCGACAATAATTTTCTCCTAGTCAGTTAATGCTTTTATTTAACTCACATTTAAAATTGCATCCAGGAAAATTGTGCTCACGGTGGTCAGGACCTTTCGAAGTTGTCGAAGCATTTTCACATGGTACGGTGATAATTAAAGATTTGAATGATGGGAACCAATTTAAAGTGAATGGCCAACGATTGAAGCATTACTGCAGCCCATACATTAACGAATGAAACAAGACCATTAACTTGGTCACATTTCCTTAATAATGTCATTGCAATTTTTTATATTTACTTTTTGCCTTTTGTTTATTTTTAATTTGTTTCCTTTAGTTTTATGCAGGAATAAAAGATCTTCTTTTTGTCAAAGCACACAAAAACACGACTTGTCGGTGCATTTATTTGATGACTCAACGAAATGTTTTGGGCAAGAATCTTGTTGTTTGATTCACCCCAATACCAAACCGTTGGATCGTCCTGAAAAAGTACGATCTGTGTCCTAGCATTTATTGGTTATAACCACAGTGTACTCTCTGCTATCATCACGTCTCTTCGCCTCTATCATCTATAAAACCTCATTTTCGTACCGACTGCTCTCTCACGCTCACAACCTCCATTATTGTTGTATTTTTTTATCTTCAACCTTCTGTGTTTTCTGCAAAATATTCTCACTTTATTTCTTTCAGTCCTCATGGCAAGATCTCGTAGAGCGAAAACCCCATCTAAATCAGTGGTTAAATTCTCGACTGCTATGGTCAGAAATATTGACCAACCACAACCCAAAGAGCCTGTTCTGTTCTTGTCAAAAGTAGCAAAGGACCGCTATCATGAAGTTATGCTAAAGAAGAACTGTCATCCTGAACAAGGATTTCAGTTGTCCCCGCATCTGACTTTGGGGAAGCAAGTTAACAAAACAATCTTTCGTTTGGGATAGGAGTAGTTTTGTGACCATTTGGTCGGGTACTCTCCCTCTTTGGTAAGGGAATTTTACGCTAATCTGGTGGACTCAAAACATGAATTCATATTTGTTCGTGAAGGTTTAGTGCCCTGGAGCGCCGATCACATAAACTCTCTCTTTCATATTGCTGAGGGAGAGGATGAACACATCGAGTTCTTGGAAAATCTGAGTGAGAACAGTACCGACCTTTTACTGAATGATTTATGTGTCGATAGCACACTTTGGACTGGCAACAATCCAAAGAACTACACCATGCACCTTCGCTTTCTTACTGTTCAAAGTAAGGTATGGTTCCATTTTATAAACTGCCGCCTACTGCCATCTACCTATAGCACCACTGCAACACTAGATAGAATGTGTCTATTGCATTCTATACTGAAGGGACAAAGAATTCATGTTAATGTAATCCTTCATCAAGAAATTGATGAGGCCACCACCAAACAAATAGGTATCTTACCCTTCCCTTCTCTAATAATGTTGTTGTGTAAACAAAGAGGCATTTTGTCTCGTGAAGGGGAGAATACTTTGGAAAATAAAGGCCCAATCAACGATGTTTCGGTGGAGAGGATGACAAGGAGGCAAGAAACCCCTATGGTAAAGGTGGTCCCGCAAAAATGAAAAGGGAAAAGGAAAAAAGAAAGCCGCCAAGACCCATGTGCCCACAGACACTCAAATTTGGAGGAAGCTTGATGAGATTGAAAATTTTGTTGATCGGATGAGCACCAGACATATCAAACCTGTCAGCGCAGTGGAGGAGATGCAATTCAGACAAAATTTATTCTATGCATATACTAGGGCATGGAATAATGCTATTGTCACCATATTGCGTGGCTTGAGCAGGAACCCAATGCCAGAATTCCCTATGTTCCCTCCCATTATCAATGAAGCCACTCCATCATCGAAGTAGCGTGGTTCAGAAGGTAAAACCCAATCCGTTCAATCCCCAAATCGAATCCATATCTCTGATGATGAGGATCAAGAGGCGTAATCCAAGGAAATGGAAGATTAATTCTAAAACATAGCTAGCCTCTTTGAAGATAAACTATCAAACAGTTTGGGGGCCACTATGGAAGAGAGAGAGGCTACTACGGTGGAAGAGCACACACCAATTGCCTCTATGGGTATTGAGGCAAAAGAGAGAAAGGAAGAGAAGGAAGAAGAAGAAGGAGTTGCCCTGACAAATTTATCTAAGAAATTTGTCGACGCACCTACAAGTGAGGGTGCATCTGTAGAACAACTGGTGTCATCTGGGGCGAGCTGGGCTATGGCAGTCATCTTCGAAAATGAAGATTCCAATCCTCTAGCTATTGTGCCATATGTGGCACCACTTGCTGAAATTCATCCATCAAACGTGACTATTGATGAAACCAACATTCAACCAACAATGAAGAAGCAATCTACTCTACCGGTTGAATCGAAAGAGAAGAGGCACAAATGGAAGGTATACAAGAAGAGCAAAGAGGAGCGCACCAAGAAGAAAAAGAAATCCAAAGTAGCCACTTCCGAGGCTATAACACTAAGTTAGTTTACTTTTTCTAAGTTACTTGAATGCATTTCTTTAATTGTCATTGCATTTTTTATTGTCTCTGCATTTTATTTGTTCTAGCATTTGCATTGTAGTTGCATTTCCATTATTATTTGTATAGTATTGTTAGTGCATTGGAGACAATGCGGACATTAAGTTTGGGGGGAAGTTAGAATGGAAATGCAATTACACCCACAAGTTTAAGAATATATTTGTTTCTTAGTTGAATAACAGTATGCAAAGTTAAGAAAAAAAATTTGTGACCACAAGTTTTCATTTGATGCATGATTCTTGAATTATTTGGAATGCTAATGCGTGAATTGAATGAATGTGATTGAATGTTGAATCCTTCTATTTTTGGATGAATGGTTGAGATTGCATTTGTAATAAATGAGTAGTATCATTCTTTAAATATTGAATTAACTTATCATCTTATAGCTATATTTATAATTATATTTACTAAATAAAAGGCACTCCAATTTGGGTGCATTGTGACTCAACAAGGGAGAACACTCCATTGCAAGTGTTAGAAAAATTATCTAGCCAAAGGTTGTCACTGCAAGAGTGTGAGTCGGTGCAATTACATGCTCCCTGGGGGTTTGTTGCACCCCATCATTACTGCCCAGGAACAAGAGTGTATTAACTGTAATGAAATCTCTCAGTCGCACAAAAGAAAACGGAAAGAAATAAAGAAAGAAAAGTTGATAAAAAGAAAAATATATATATATTAGTATACAATAAATGTTGTGTTGGTTAAGAAGATTTAAGATTTGAAGCATGATGCTAGCATTAGTGAAGTTGCAATTTTGATTACTGATACCTATAAATTGTTGACGCAATATTCCAACGTATGAATGCAATTTATACATTAGGATTTCAGAGAATATAAGTTGCTAGAATGATGAATGTGGTGACAAGAATTTGGATATAACTTTGCTAGCTTTTATTTACTTGAGGACAAGTAAAAATTCAAGTTTGGGGGTGTGATAGCATTAAAAATGACACTTAATTTCTCCTTAAATTAATGTATAATTTGTTCCTTTTGTATCATATTTAGCATGCATTATTAGCATTTCATACATAGTATTTACATTTTCTAACTCAGTGTTGTTGGATCTTATTTTCTTTCATTTCATCTCTTTTGTACTACTAATGCCGCTGTATTTAGTACAAGTTTTGCATCAAAAGTTGTCAGCGCAGAAATCCACCTGGGAAGATCAGAATAGGAAAGCATTCAAAGTTGTGGCCACAAGTTGATCCAGAATGGCGATCGAATATGTCGTCACATGAATGCTTCTACATCTCTATCAGGAATTTCACGCTGCTAACATATCCAGAAGCACCAGCGTAGGAGAAAGACAAATTGTCACCGCAAATTAAAATCATAATTTGCATTCAGAAATGGCGCGACAATCTGTAACTGCTCAAAGAACAAACCAGATCTGCGTGAGTGCATAGTTGGAAATAACTTTTACAGCTGCATCAAGGAGTTAGATCTGAAAAGGAAGAAAGATCTGGAATGGCCAGTGATTATAAATAGAAGGAAGAAAGAGAAGATTGATATCAAGGTGTGAAGAATTCAACTTTAAAATTTCTCTCATTCATTCTCAAAGATAGCTACCATGGAAGCTTAAATTCTAAAGGGAGGTGACCTGATGCAACAAATAAGCAACAACTTCTAACGAGAAGTGCTTGGTGAGACACAAGAGGAATGATTAAGGGAGAATTCTAGTAGACTAGGAACAGGATGCTTCAATTCATTTGTTAATCCCTCTTAAATGTCGATGAATACTATTGACAATTGATTGAATACGGAAGTATCTTTTAATGTTAGATTTAGTTTGAGTTCTATTTAATTCTTCTCATCTGTTTATATTTGGATTTAACTGTTTTGACCATGGAAGTGGAATTGTAGTCACAGTCACTGGAAGATGCGGTGACAAGTCACTGGAAGGTGCTGTGACAAGTTAGATTAACAAGCAAGACAACAGAAGTTGCTTGAGACTAGGAGGAATTCTGGTCACTTGTTCTTGAGTGCTCAGCATTACTAGCACTGGAAGGTGTGGTAGTTATGGGTACTTAAGTCTTTGTTAATAGAGAGTTGATATTAATACGACCTCATTGGTACATAATTGTGGCAACAATTTTTGCATGAGTTACCTTGTAGTCACATTTAGTGTTGTTTACTTGTGAAGTCAGTGATCCTCTCCACTTCTTTACACTTGATCTATTTCTTTATATTTCTGAGTTTACATTACAACATCTCAACAATCAATTCATCTCTTAACATTTCTTATCATTCAAAATATTTAAACATAAACAGTCATCTCTATGGGATCGGTATTCGACAGGTTCATTTCTGTCTACTATACTTGCATCGATAGTGTACGCTTGCACATATTTGTTGTGATGTTCATAGCGCGATCACTATTTAATCGTTTTCATCGCGCTATGAAGGTCACAACGATAATGTGTAAGCATACACTATCAATGCAAGTATAGTAGATAGATGTAAATTTGTAGGATATCGATCCCATAAGGATGGTTGTCTTTTGTTTATTAATGTCAATGCAATGAATAGATAAAACAAGATAAATTGTGATAATAGTTTTCGGAGCAATAACTTGAAAATAAAGATGAAATATGATAATGATAAAATAGGGTCCCTAACGTGAATATTTGGCAGAATACTATGTGTGGCTCACAAGCTATGAAAGGATAGGTGATTGTCACTATAATAAGGCATAATGAATGTCTTACCAAACTTGGCCCCTCTATTTGATCTAAGACTTAAACATGTACACTAACTACACCTTCCAATGTTGGCAATGCAACACATTCAAGAACAAGTGGATTAAATTCCTTCAATCCCAAGCAACTTCCGTTGTCTTGCTTGTTAGTTGAAATTATCGCTGCACCTTCCAGTGACAGTGATTGTAATAACACTTCCGTGGTCAAAACATTCAAACCCAAAGATTAAACAGTAAAAGAAAGCTTGGATAAAATACCATTTAGTCTAAAAATCAAGTGTACTTTCATACAAACTTGAAATAAACATTCATCACCAACGTTTAAGAAAGAGATATAAAAGAACAAATGGAGAATAATATTCCTAGGCTACTCGACTTGCTCTCTTACTCTCCTTTTATGTCACACTTAGGGGCTCCTCGTCAGGAGCAGATCTGCCATCTTCCTCACATCGGTTCGCCCTTGGGAAGCTTAGGCCTCAATAGCCGAAAAGCTTAAAAGCTAGGTTTTAGAAGATGATGCACAAAAGAGACTAAAAGAGACCCTTTTTTCTCTTTCCTTATGAGTATTTATATCCCTCCAAATTGTACAAGTGTCTCTTCTGCAGAATTGAGCTATCTATGGTCGTACCAGTTGGTTATACTAGACTGGGCAGCTCATTCAATTTCTGTTATTATCCGGACAACTGTCAGATGTGGTGACAATTCTAGGTGTAGTTCTGGATATGCTCATGCAGACAACTATTAGATGTGGTGACAATTTTGGGCGCAATTCTGGATATGCTCATGCAGTAACATTAGTAGTAAAATATGGCAAAATTAAGGGCAACTAGGCTAAAGTCTATTAAGCTAGAAAATACAATAAACTAAACTAAAAAAATGCTAAAATATGTGCTAAGGACAACTAAATGGGAACAACTTAACTAATAAGTAGGGAGAAAACAATGGTTCTTTCTAGCACTATCACTCCCCCAAGCTTGAGTTTTTACTTGTCCTTAAGTAAAACAGAAACTAGCAAAGCTACACAAAAAATTCACCAAGGCAAATGATCATTCTAGAAACTTGATTCATCTAAAATCCAAATGAATGAATCACATTCAGATGATAGAATATTGCGCCGAAAAATCATAAGTATGAATAACTAAGACTACAACTTCATCAAAGCCATCATCATGCCTTAAATCCTAAATTCCATCTACCAATACAACATTTATTGTACAATAATATATACATATATTTTTTTTTTCCCCTTTTTTTTATGTGATTGAGGGATGTCGTTGCATTACTATACCCTTTGTTCCTGAGAAGTAACAATGGAGTGCAACAAACCCCCAAGGAGTATGTAATTGTGTCGACACACACTCTTGTAGCGACAGCGTTTGGCTAGATTCATTTTTCTAACACTTGCATTAGAGTGTTCCCCCTTAAATAGTTCATAATACACTCACATTGGAGTGTCTCTTATTTATAACTATATATATATAAGTAGCTGTAAAGGGCAGATTCATTTAAGATTCAAGGAATGATGCTAGTCATCCATTACTAATGCAATCTAAATCATTCATCAAAGAATTGAAGATACAACATTCAGTCAAATTTATCCAACTCATTCATTGATAGCTCGCATGATTCAAGAATAAAGCATCGAATCTAACAAAAATTTTCAAACACATTTGCATTAACCATTCATAAACCTTGCATGCTTCAATAAACTCAAAAAATAATTTTTGAAATGAGGGTGCATCTCCAAACCCCATATGTATTCCCCCAAACTTAAAGTTTGCATTATCCCCAGTGCACTAACATTTAAATACAATGACAATGAAAATGCAACGACAATGCTTACTAACAAAATAAAAATTACAGCTACATACAATGCATGAATACTACAACTAAAAATTTAAAATAACTAACTCAATTTTCCACAGCCGTCGATGTGGCTACATGGTGCTTCTTCTTCCTTCTCTTCTTCTCTTCCTTTCTACGCTTTTTGTCCTTGGAGTGCCTTCTCTTCCTTTCTTTGGGCTTCACCCGATCCTCGGATTGCTCCTCAGTATCTGGCTTTGCCTTGGCATCATTTGCTGCTTCTTGTGTAGGATGGTGCTCCTCACTGGTTATCTCTGCAGCTTCCGTCGGTCTAGCTTCATCTCGCTCCAAATTCTCAGTAGTTACACTCACAACTTTGGGTGTAATGACAAATTCTTCAGCAGAATCTTCCTCAACTTCTTTTCCTTCATCTTCCTCTTCCTCTTCTTCAACTTATGTTTCCTCCCCTTCAACAGGAGTTTCCTCTTTAGTAACATGTTCATCTTGACCAATAGTAAACTCATCCTCAAACAAGTTCTCAATATTCAGTAAACATTCCTCCACCATCCTCGATTCTGCCTCTTTCTCTTCATCAAAGATATGCACCATTAGAGGGGAAGCCATTGATTAGTCTTTATGCCTTGAGTCAGCCTCCTCAGTTGAGGGTTCATACTCTCTAATAATTAGAGGGAATATTGGGATTTCAGGGAGAGGAGCTTTGCTCATTCGCCTTAATGTGGTCACAATAGCACTATTCTAGGCCCTGGTGTAGGCGTAGAATAAATTCTGTGACCTGTCCATATCCTCTATTACAGTGACAAGCCTGATCTACCTATTACTGATGGAATGTATCAAACACATTCTATCAAGGTTGATTGTGATGCTGTGAGTAGAGGGCTTCAATCAGTGCAGGAGAGTAGCTTTCAAGATGAGTGCAGAAAGTCTCCCACTTCAGCTTGGAGATAGTTTTGTGGATTTGCTTGCCCAAGTCTTGTTGTTGCAACAGGAGAATGTAGTTGATGTACAGCTATATGAATTGCATTGACAATAAAGCCCAAGGGCGGCGACAATGGTCCTAATTATTTTGCAAAAACAATACGTAAAATAAACTTGAACAAAAACAAAAATAAAATAAAATAAACACTTGAAATAAAATGTGAAAATAACAACAAAAAGAAAAAAAGTTAGTAGCAATTGAATATTATATAATAAAGATAAAGTGAAAAAACAAAAATAAACATCAAACAAACTCCATCCCCGACAACGGCGCCAAAACTTGATCGCGCTATGAACATCACAGTAATAATATACAAGCATACACTGTCGATGCAAGTATAGTAAACAGATGTGAATCTGTCAAATATCGATCCCACGAGGATGGCTGTCTTTTGTTTATTAATGTCAATGCAATGAACAGATAAAACAAGATAAATTGTGATAATAGTTATCGGAGCAATAAATTGAAAATAAAGATGAAATATGATAATGATAAAATGGGGTCCCCAACGTGAATATTTGACAGAATACTAAGTGTGGCTCACAAGGTATGAAAGGATAGGTGATTGTCGCTACAATAAGGCAAAATGAATGTCCTACCAAACTTGGCTTCTCTATTTGATCTAAGACTTAAATAGGCACACTAACCACAGCTTCCAGTGTTGGCAATGCAACACAGTCAAGAACAAGTGGATTAAATTCCTTCAATCCCCAAGCAACTTCCGTTGTCTTACGTGTTGGTTTAAATTGTCGCTACACCTTCTAGTGATAGTGACTGCAATAACACTTTCATGGTCAAAACTTTCAAACCGAAAGATTAAACAGTAAAAGCAAGATTGGATAAAATACCATTTAGTCGAGAAATCAAGTATACTTCCATACAAGCTTGAAATAAACAGTCATCACCAGCGTTTAAGAAAGAGATATAAAAGAACAAATGGAGAATATTATTCCTAGGCTTCTCGACTTACTCTCTTACTCTCACTCTCCTTTTGCATCACACTTAGGGGCTCCTCGTTAGGAGTAGATCTGTCTTCTTCCTCACGTCGGTTTGCCCTTAGGAAGCTTAGACCTCAATAGCCGAAAAGCCCAAAAGCTAGGTTTTAGAAGATGACGCACAAAAGAGACTAAAAGAGACCCTTTTTCTCTTTCCTTGTGAGCATTTACATCCCTCCAAATTGTGTAGGTGTCTCTTCTGCAGAATTGAGCTGTCTCTGGTCGTACCAGTTAGTTATTCCAAACTAGAAAGCTCATGCAATTTTTGTTCTTATCCGGATAGCTGTCAGATACGGTAACAATTTTGGGTGTAATTCAGGATATGCTCATGCAAACAGCTGTTAGATGTGGTGACAATTCTGGGCTGAATTCTGGATATGCTCATGCAACGACATTAGTGGTAAAATATGGAAAAATTAAAGGCAACTAGGCTAAAATCCATTGACCTAGAAAATGAAATAAACTAAACTAAAAAAATACTAAAATATGTGCTAAGGACAACTAATGGGAACAACTTAACCAATAAGTAAAGAGGAAACAATGGTTCTTTCTAGCACTATCACGTCTCATTTAGCAAAGACGATTCTCTTAATGGATTTTCATTTGATTGCATCAATGTTAGTGCAACTGTGTCTATTCCTACTTTCCATTCGCAACTATCATCACTTATTCCCATGATATTGAATGATATTTCTGCATAGGGTTCTTGAAACCATTGAAAGGGTTCAATTCTTCATGAATTTGTTTCCTTCTTTCATGAGGACATAATTACTTTGACATCCGACGGACAAGGTGATGGCTCATAGATGTAGATCTTTCTGGTTATCTGAAGTGTATGAAAAATCCCAATATTATTGATTTTTGTAGGGATCTGCTTCAAAAGAGATATGTACATTATGGTCATTTCCCATATAAAATCTAATCCTTGATCCATAGATTCTTCAATTGTCAACATTTCTTCTGTGTGTATGTCCATAATAGTGGTTAATTGAAGATTGATGCTCTGTAACTGGATACCACCACTTCTATCTAAAGAAATCACTTCTTCACTGGATTGAGGTTCACTTTCGATTCTCAAAATATGTTTAATTTCCTCTTCCAATGATGATTCTTTTGTATGCTAAATGGTCTGGTCAACAGGTTCCTCAAAAGTTTCCTTGTCCTAATCAACACATGGCTTCTCCCCTTGTTCTTTTTCTTTTCGTTTGGGTTCTTCATGTAGTCTTTCAAAAGATTCGTTACTATGTCGTTCGAGAATTGGGATTTCTCCTCGAAGTTGACTCAACTTGAGCAACAACAACCTTTGATTTTTCTATATCTCTCAATCTTCATAGTATCCATCTTCATAGATGTCATCGTCGTAACTGTATTCCTAATCTGAACACATGTAATAATAGTCATTCACAGTATGAATTTACTGTGGAAATGTTGTTTGATAGTGATGAATCTGAAAATAATGAATTGTTAGTGTCTGTTAAATAAGAATCGTAACTATATCCTAAAAATTTTCTAACTATTCAAATGAAATAAAAATCACTAAAGACGTTGCCTCCCTCGCAACGGTGCCAACAACTTTATCGCCTTCGAACGTACTCCCGTTTGGTGTGTGTTTTAGGGATTTTACAAGTACATAGTTCAGGTTGTAATATAGTTCTGTTTACAACGAAACACTTGGTAAGTATTCTGAGGATTGTACCCAAGGGAGGCTGAGCGATAGTAGTTTAGATTCCTAAAAAAAAAAGAAATAATTAGTAATTTCCTTAGGGTTATAGTACGAAAGGAAAATGAATGGGTTTTGGAAAGAAAACAAATAACATAAAATGAAATATAAATAAGGAAATAGAGATAAGAAAATTTGATAAACAAATTTGGGGAGATTAGTTCGCTTTAGTATAGGTTCTTTAATCTTCGATTTTGGGGACTTTTCTTCAATCAACTAGTCGCTACCCTAGCAAAATCTTCCGATCACCAACATAATGAGTCAATAGAGACTACTTATCTCTCGATGTCATAGTCTAAACTGGTTTGGGGTAAAGGTGTTCACGAATAGACAATACCAATTTTGGGTTAATTCCCACCTAAATGACTTTTTAGGGTTGTTAGACCTAGTGTTTATTTCACGTTCTTCCTTTTTCAAACAATTGATCCGATTGAAAATCTCTGTATACAACAATTAAATAATTGTACTTTCACTCTCTAATCCCCCACAATGGGATTAGTTCCTCATGGTTTCTTTAAACATCATAAAATCACTAACATATGTAATCATAAAATTTAAGATTGAATAAATGAAGTGAAAGAAACTGGAATTTGTATAGCAATCTATTGGGAATAAAATCTACAATCGTTTATGCGAAGTTACAAATCTCGTATCCACAAAATGAAAATGAAATAACAAAAGAAATTAAAATGCTAAACTAGGGATGTGTAAACTTAAGTGCTAAAGGCCATATTTATAGCCTTGGACAATCGTTTTCCTCAACCCTAGGTTAGTTGTCATTCTTCGTGTTTAAGTGCCATTGTAAAGATCGAAATGACCTTTACTCGGTGTCAAATCCGCATCCAGGAGTCGATGTCGCGACACACAGGAGCCGTGTCATGACAAAGAAGTCAGTCCACTCCTTTGGGTAATTCTTCCAGGCATTATCGCGACACACCATGTCTTTGTCGCGACACAAAAGGGAGTCGATATTCTTCAGTTCTGGTCTCTTTGTTGCGATGTAGATCAGTCCATGTCATGACATAGTAATCAGCTTCATACTTATTTATCTTCTAAAGGTCTCTTGTGCACTCACAAAGTTCGTTAGCTAACCCTTAGGCCTCAATCAGCCTTAAAGACAATAAAAAACACCTTTTCACACAATTTATTCCCTATGTGAAAACTAAACTAAATCCTGAAAACAAAAGGGAAATGCTTAATTTCAAGCTCCTAAAGTGCGGAAAGTAGTTCAATCTGCTAGGTACAAATTCAACAAATTAGTTAGTAAAGGAAAAATAGGTTATTTGCTAGGAATTGACCTTTTGGAAGCAGCAAGACTGCTATGAGAGCGTGTGCCACACGGCCCAACCACACGGGTTGCTCAATCTGACACGACCGTGTGCCACACACGACCTACCACATAGCCGTGTGGGAACTGGGCACTTTTGAAACAACCTCTATTTCGTAATTTCATTAGAACTTCTTTGATGTTTTAGGGCATTTTCACACAATTGAGAACCCACAAACCCTACATTTGTACAATACATCACACGAATTGGCCAACGAGAACACACCAAAATTCACATTATCAAACCAAAATTTTAGACCTCAAAGCTTAATTCAATAACTTACTTCAGGAAACAATGTCTCAAACAGCGATTACTCCATTGGAGGTATTTGATTTGCGCACCCTTCGCCTATCTACAATACAAGAATGTTTGTCACAATTCTGAATGAATAACGTTGTAAAATCTCATTCTTAATCAAACAATGAACAAAAATACTAATCACAGAAAATTCACTTAACCATACTTGCCCTTAACGAGGAGTTATAGACCTACTTCAAAGGTAAGACAGAAAAATTGAAGAGAAAGGATAATTATGAAGAAATAAAAAAGGACAAAGGCAACAAGGAAACATCAATTCGGCACACACAAAGAAAAACAAAGAACAAAAACATGAATAAATAAGTCAAAAGAATAAAAGAAATGTGAGCAATAAATAATAGGGTAAATTGAAAAGAAACGTGCACTAGATTTTGGGGTTATGAGTGGTTAGTTTAAGAGCAAAAATAGGAGTTTAGATAGGATTTAAATTATCAAAGAGATTTATTAAAAGATTTTAGAGAATTCAACAAAAATTCTAATACAAGGACTCCAAAAAATTTACCCCATATCCGCGTTGGACAGAATTCGAACTTAAGACCTCAAGCAAACTTCTAAAGCACTTAACCACCATATCAAATCAAATTATTTGCCAAAAATACACATTCATTAATTCAAAAATTTTGGGACGTTACAACTCTCCCCTCTTAAAAGAAATTTTGGCCTTGAAATTTACCTGACTAAAAAAGATGAGGATACTACTGACGCATGAAATCCTCAAGCTCCCAAGTGGCCTCCTAGGAACCATGATTCTGCCAAAGTTCCTTAACTAGAGGAATGGTTTTCCCTCTTAAGACTTTAACTTCACACTCCAAAATTTGAATCAGCTCCTCCTCAAAAGACAAATTTAGCCTCAATTCAATCTCCTCCACTGGAACCAAATGCGAAGGATTAGATCAATAATGTCTCAACATAAACACATGAAAGACGTCATTGATATAATCCAACTTTGGAGGCAACTCAAGTCGATAAGCAACATGGCCAACACACTTTAAAAGCCGATACGGCCCAATGAAACGAGGGCTCTACTTGCCCTTACGACCAAACCTAAGAACTTTTTTCCAAGGAGACACCTTAAGGAAAACATGGTCCCCAACTTTATACTCAATCTCTCGTCTTTTAAGCTCCGCATAAGACTTCTGTCTATCAGAAGTGACCTTAAGACGATCTCGAATCAAGTGAACCTTGTCCTTACTCTCAGCCACCAACTTAGGACCCAAAACTTTCCTCTCACCCAACTCAGTCCAACAAAAGGGAGTGTGGCATTTTCTACCATACAAAGCCTCATAAGGCGCCATCTGAATACTAGAACGAAACTTGTTATTATAGGCACATTCAGGTAGCGTCAAAAACTCTTTCCAACTCCCTCTGAAGTCAATCACATAACTCGTAAGCATATCCTCCAAAATTTAGATCACCCTCTCTAACTGACCATTAATCTAAGGATGAAAAGTCGTACTAAAATCCAGTGTTGTACCTAAACCCTCATGTAGCTTCTTCCAAAAATGAGAAGTGAAACAGGGATCTTGATCTGAAATAGTAGACACTAGAACCCTATGCAATATGACAATCTCAAAACATAAAGCTTCGTTAACTTCTGTAAGGAGTAACCAGTTCTAATAGGAATGAAGTGTGCAAACTTAGTTAACCAATCCAAAATAACCCATACTAAGTCTTTCTTAGTGGGTGTTAAGGGCAAGCCGCTAACAAAATCCATGTTTACCCATTCCTATTTCTACAATGAAATCTTAACAGGTTGCAAAAGTCTAGACGAAAGTTGGTGCTCTGCCTTAACTTTCTAGCACCTCAAATAATGAGATAGAAACTTAGTTACTTCATGCTTCAGCCCAGGACACCAATACAAGTCATGTAGATCACAATACATCTTATTACCTCTGGGATGCATAGCATAAGAGCTACTATGCGCTTCCCATAAGATAGACTGTCTCAAATCCATATCCTTAGGAACACAATATACCTCGAAAACACAAAATTCAATCCTCATTATACCCAAAATATGTTGTCTTACCCTCAACCATCTGCTAAACCCTACTAATGAGAGACTCATCCAAAAGCTACCTACTCTTAATCTCATTTAACCAAGATGGTCTAACTTGTAACTTTGCCAGGATCCCACCATCATTGACCAAACTTAGACAAGAAAACATCACCCTCAAATCAGAAAAAAATATCCGACTAGGTGCATTGGCCACCGCATTGGTCTTACCAGGATGATACTCTATCGAACAATAGTAATGCTTAAGCAATTCGATCCAATGATGTTGTCTAAGATTCAACTCCTTCCGAGTGAAGAGATATTTCAAACTCTAATGATCAATGTAAATGATGCATCTCTCATCATATAAATAATGCCTCTAAATCTTAAGTGCAAAAAAAATCGTAGCAAGCTCAAGATCATGAGTCGAATAATTACCCTCGTGCTGCTTTAATTATCTAGAGGAATAAGCATCCACTTTATCATCTTGCATCAACACACAACCTAAACTAGTTTAGGAAGCGTCACTGTAGACAAAAATCTCCTTTCTAGGCTCAGGCTGAATCAAAACGAGTGCCTGAGTCAAAACTGACTTAAGATTCTCAAAGCTCGATTGCTGATCATCAACCCAAACATATGGAGCATTCTTTCGTAGTAACTTAGTTAGAGGTGCTGCTATTAAAGAAAACCCCTCCAAAAACTTGTAGTAATATCCCATCAGACCTAAAAAACTCTAAAGCTCAATCACATTTCGGAGCTTCTTCCAATCTAGAATAGCATCAATCTTCTTAGGATCCACTTGGATGCCATCAGCAGAAACCACATGCCCCAAGAACATAACCTCACCTATCAAGAATTCACATTTACTCAGTTTAGCATAGAGTTCTTTTTCACGAAGAATCTGAAGAACCATACAAAGATGCTTGTCATGCTCATCCTCAGTCTTAGAATAAACCAAAATGTCATTAATAAACACAATGACCAACTGATCCAAATGAAGCTGAAAAACTCAGTTCATGAGATCCACTAATGCGGTTGGAGCATTAGTCAATCCGAAAGGCATAACAAGGAACTTATAATGTCCATAACGATTCCTAAAGGTAATCTTATGCACATCAGCTTCCTTAACCTTCAACTGATAATACCTAGATCGAAGATCAATTTTTGAAAACACAAAGGCTCCACGGAATTGATCGAATAAATCATCAATCCTATGAAGTAAATATTTATTCTTTATCATCAATTTATTCAACTGACGGTAATCTATGCACATCCTCATCGACCCATCCTTCTTCTTAACAAAAAGCATTAGTGTACCCCACAGAGACACACTGGGTCGAATAGATCCCCTATCCAGAAGTTCCTAAAGCTACAAAAGTTCCTTTAACTCTTTCGGTGCCATATGATATAGAGCGATGGACACTGGAGCTGCTTTCGACAATAATTAAATCCTAAACTCAACCTCCTTATCATGAGGCAAACTCGATAATTCCTCTGGAAAGACATCCAGAAAGTCCTTAACAGTGTGGATCTTTGCCACAGCTAAACCAATGCTACTTGTTTCATGCACAAAAGCCAAGTATGCGTCACAACCCTTACGAATTAGCTTTTCAGCTACTAGAGCGAATATTAGGTTAGATAATCTTGTTGCTCTCCTACCATTACAACCTCTAAATCATCTCTAACCCTAAAGGTTACTCTCTTAGATTCACAATCCAATCCAACTTGATGCTACACCAACCAATCCATACCCAATATCAAATTGAATTCCCCAAAAGGAAATTCCATCAAGTTAGAAAGGAATGCATATCCCTAAACCTCAAGCGGACATCTCCTATGTACCTTACTAATTCATACAGATTGACCCAAGGGACTAATCACAAAAAGTTCATTACTAGCATCCTCAGCCACAACTCCTAAATTACCCACAAAACTACTAAATACATAGGTATGCGTAGAACCACAATCAATTTAAGCAAAATAAAGAAATGAATAAATAATAAACGTACCGACAATCACATCCGCCATATCTGTATCCTCATGGCGTCTCATTACATAAACCAAAGTTGGTTACCTAGCCTCAACCTGACTCGCGCCTCTACCGAATGCCCTCTAAACATGACTACCACCATTACCACCTCGAGCCTGACCATTACCCCTAGCATGCTACTGACCAACCCTCTGAGGAAGAATTTGACCCTAAATCGGAGACCGATCAAGCTCAACCATGAGAGGACACTCACAGATCTTGTGGCCTATAACACCACATCTAAAACAAGCACCATTCTTCTTATTCTTATTTGACTTTTCTCTCTATCCCTCCTCTCACGCTCAATGGGCTTAACCTTCTCAATCACCTTGGCCTTATCTACAAAAGTAGTAAAAACTCGCTCCCTCTAAGGAGCTATCAAAACCTTAAGATCATATCTCAAACCCTCCTCAAATCGTACACTATTCTCATAATCATTAGAAACAAGTCTACGAGCATATCGGCCTAAACGTAAAAACTCGACCTCATATGCGGCAACAGATCTATCTCCCTGCATCAAACTCATAAACTCTTACTTATGGGCCTCTACATAACTCGCGCCCACATATTTACCTTGAAAGGAATTTCGGAAGTAATCCCACGTCAACTGCTCAAGCTGAGTGCCCCCTTGAATCGTTAACCACCGCTGGTACACTCATCACAAAGTAAGGATATCGCACCCTTCAATTTTTGCTCAGGGGTGCAATCCAAGTCATTCATTATTCTCTCGATGGCTTCTAGCAAGCACTCACTTATGTCGAGGCGACTCTATTGACACCCCTAAATAATTTAGCTCCATTGGACTGAAGTCGTTCAGTAATCGACCCTCAACTCCCTGATCCAGATCCAGTATGGGTCCCAACAACCCTCTCTAACTCCCTCAGCATTGCCTGAGATAGTGCGTCATCCCCGACAGTCTGAGCCACAGACTCAATTTCCATAGTCGGAGTCCTTATGATCTCACTCGTATCTAATTGGGGCTATTACCTATCAAAGAATATTTAGATCGGGTACCACGACGGTGACCACTGCGCCCACGGGTACCACATCCACGAGATTCACGAGAACTCATTATCTTATCTACAATTTTCAGAAATTTTATGTCATCAGTTTAAGTGTTTAAACCTATAAAATTTTAATCTTAAAGTCTTATGGTAATACTTATCAGGATATAGAGTGTTTTCTTACATTACAGTCTCTAAAAGTCATATCATATACTAAACCATCATACCAAATGTTTTCTAAAGTTTAGAGTACTTACATGGATTGGCGTCGAAATCTCAGTTTCACTTATCCAAATAAAATTCAGAAATAATTTCAACAAAATTAAAATTTTAAACAAAAATTTTGTAAAGTTTATTTTAAACCCAAAAGCACACAGTCGAATTTTGCAACCTATCTTTGATACCACCAAATGTAACACTCCAAACCAGACCTAGACGTTATGGTTGGATTGTGGAGGTCACAACGCTTAAATAAAAACATTAACCATTTCGTTTAAAAAAAATCAGTTCATCGCATACTATTCCTTGAAAGTTCAAAACTTAAACTGTAATCCCAAAATTTAAAATTAAGTTCACTTATGAAATTTTGTGTAATCTCTCAACTTATTTTGCATCAGAAAATCTCTAAGTTTTCATTATTTGAAGAATGAAATTTCATTTTAGTTATATTAAATTTGGTACCACTATCCCGTTTGAGTTCATACTTGATAAACCTTTATAGTTTTAGTCTTCTAAACTAAACATAAATAGAAAATCTGAAAAAGTTAAGCAAACCAAAACAGAGCTCGAAATGTCAAAATTTTAACATTTAACAAATTCGAAAATAAACTAAAATAAATAGTGAAACCCGAGCTCTAGTGTCGCCGTCCAATTCTAAGTCAGGGGATTACTTGAAATAGTACATACAAAAAGTAAGCCTAAAGCTCAATGTGTGATTCGACCCATAATCAAAAGTAATCATATGAATATTTATATTTCAAATGCATAATTCATATATCAAAATTCATACCGTTCACATTTTATCATGTCATAGCATATCATGCTAAATCATAATGAACATAACATATTGAATCATAACATACGTACATAATATCCTACCCCTCATCCGCTACACACCATCTCTGTCCAGTCAAGCACATCATATTGGACTATAAGAGTCCATCCACCTAATTACACCACACGTGGCGATATGCCACTCATATAACTGCAGCTGAGTTGCCATGCATATAATTTTGTAATCTGGCCGTCATATTTGCAATAAATACTGTCATAAACACTTTTTCCATCATAACATATCCTACCCCAAACATATACATTTCATACGTATCATAGAAATATCTTATACATATCATATACATATTGCTTTCATACAATATACAAGTCGTATTCATAAACATACGTTAACATATATCCAGCACATGTCACATAATATGCTTACATACTTAGTTTATTTTGCACATAACATACTTTATAACTTAATTAAAGCTTAACATATTTTTCATGCTTTTCATGCTAGACATACGAACTTACAGTTTTTTCAGCCCATATGAAGTTCCTAGACCTAAATCTCATGTTTCCTAAGGAACCCTTAATCTACTAGTAAAATTGGTCAAAATGGGCCACATGGCCAATAAGCCTAGCCCGTGTGGTCCACACTAGCCACTGACACAGTCTATACATTTTTGAACGACCGTGTGGGAACTGGGAAATTTTGAAACAACCTCTATTTCGTGATTTCAGTAGAATTTCTTTGATGTTTTAGGGCATTTTCACACACCTAATTGCGTATACGATAAAAAACACAACTGAGAACCCCACGAACCCTACATTTGTACAATACATCACACCAATTAGCCAACGAGAACACATAAAAATTCACATTATCAAACCAAAATTTCAAGCTCCAAAGCTTAATTCAAAAACTTACTTCCTGAAACAGCGTCTCAAACAGTGATTACTCTGCCGAAGGGATTTGATTCACACACCCTTCACCTATCCACAACACAAGAATGTTTGTCACAATTTCGAATGAATGGAGTTATAAAATCTAATTCTTAGTCGAAGAATGAACAAGGATCCTAATCGCAGAAAATTTACTTAACCATACTTACCCTTAACGAGGAGTTATAGACCTACTTCAAAGGTAACAGAGACAAGAAAATAATAACGAAACAAAAGGCAGATAGGCAACAAGGAAATAGTAGTTCAACGCACACAAAGCAAAACAAAGAACCAAAAATTGAATAAAGAAGTCAAAAGAATAAAAGAAACGTGAGTAATAAAAAATAGGGTAAATTGAAAAGAAATGTGCACCATATTTTGGGATTATGGGTAGTTAGTTTAGGAGTAAAAATAGGAGTTTGGATAGGATTTAAATTATCAAAGAGATTTATTAAAAGATTCTACAGAATTCCACAAAAAAATTCTAATACCTAACAAGGACTCCAAACAAAAATTACCTCATACCTGTGCTGGACAAAATTCGAACTCAAGAGCTCAAGCAGACTTCTAAAGCACTTAACCACCATATCAAATCAAATTATTTGCCAAAAAAACACATTCATTAATTAAAAAATTTTGGAATGTGATAGACTGGATGTCTAATTTCGCTTTTTCTTATGGACAAAATTATAATCGCCAGAATGGTCCCTTGTTTTGTGATGAGCTTCCTGAAAATAAATTAAATGGGGGTTTAGTGATAAAAATATTAAACAAAAATATAAAATAAAATAAATTAAGTGAAAAAAAAGTTTTTTTGCAAAATAATTTAAATGAGATAAAATAAATTGGAGAAATATATATATATTAAGTCTTAGCCTCAGCCTCGATTCACTTCGATTTTGAACCAATCCTCGAAAGCAGTTTTTTTCTTTTTCAATCAATAAGTTGGTTATAGCGCCTGAGAACGTCCCAACTACCCATTTTTTCTTTTGTAGTTAGTTTCAGTACGACTTACAACTCGACCCTTGCCAAATGTCTAACTACGTCGCTCGTGCCTGTAATTTAAGATTTCAATAGCCTTGCGCTCTCAATCGTGTAGGTCATTTCAATCCGATCATTGTTTCCTTTGACGGAATCCAACTAGCTTTCTCCAATTGAACATGTCAATTTGTTCGTGAGAATTTGAATACAACACGGCCAACTCGACTTCCCAACTGTATGTCGAACGATCTCAACTCAACGCGTGCTTTTTGAATTGAAATCTAATTAACTTTAAAGGTCGAATTTGTACTATCCCATATACTAGAGACATAACGACTACCGAGTTGAAAAGGTTTTTTTTTAGTGCGGGTTCATATATCATGATTTTTTCCTTACCGGAGCGAAAACCGGGCTACGGCGAAAGGGATTTAGTTCAACATGAAATTAGTCATGTTTGGTAGGTTTATGGGATTGAGTTTAGTAGAAATGGTAGAAGATGGAAATAGAAAAGGGCTTGGAAGGAAATTAAGCAAAAATATTGAAAAGGAAAGAAATTGACACAAAATTGGAAGAAAGAAAATGCTTACAGGCGCAAGAAAAAGGAAATAAAATGGAATAATTGCATCAATTCCAATCAATGCAAGTGTGTCCTCAAGGCTACTGCACACATCCTATTTATACACAAACTATATGTTAAATTTGGATTAACTCCCTACCAATCCACTATATAAAATTAAAATAAAATCATATTTTTTTTTCTAATTTTGGCTTTTACGAGATCAAAAGAAATCTGAGAAGCCCTTGAACGTTTCTAAGATTTTGATTCGACCCGTCTTTTATTGCTTGTGCTGCAAATTAGTCCTTTTCTGCTTGTTTTTTACTTATACCATCCCTGACAGGATTAAAACATAAAATCACCAATTTAGCAGGGATCAATTCAAGAACTAACTGATTTAAACACAAAAATCGTGCAAAATTAATATGTTATCAAATCTCCCTATTTAGCCTATGCTTGTACTCAAGCATAGTGAAAGCTCCTAAAATAGAAACTATCCATTAATTTATAAAAAATCAAGCTTCTCTTTCGCAACCATGATCAATGCAAACAATTTAGGCAAAAAATAATAAGTGCTCAAATACTCAGTTTAATTAACAAGTGTCCATAAAATTTAAACATGTAAATTCAATCATTTCACTAAATTGAATTTAAACCAAAATTTGCACGGTATTTATTCTCAATGCAGTAAATTTGGGACATAGAAAAATCTTTTTACGTAAACTAGGATGACAACCAAGCATCTTACCGCGATTACTTAATTTGACATGTACCCAAACTGACTATTTTTCCCTACTCATGCAGCTCGATTAGCGGATTGTTTGCAAATTTTTAGTACGTCACTCAAACATTTTTACGCGAAATGATATGAAAACCCAAGAACCTCATTCCAGTTACTAAGTTCGATCACATCACTCATAACTTAAGCTATAAGCGAAGTATAATTTATTTATTTATTTTCTTCCTTTCTCTTTTTTTCTTCTTTTTAACATTAGTAAATATATTCAAAATAAAATAAAAATGTACTTACCAAAAAAAATTATAAAGCATCAATTTTCATGGAACAATTTAATTAAAACATATAAATTTTATAACACACACGACGATTTAAACTAGATAATGAACATTTTAATTCAAGAATCGCCCAACTATTTAAATTGACTAAGCATAGGAACTAGAAGCTTAATGTCAAATAAATTAATGAATAATTCCGGCATAAGAATTAACGCATGCTAAAGAGAAACAATCATGCATCTTACTAGACCCGCACCCCTTACTTAACATATGCTTGTCCTCAAGCTCCCCGTGTATTTTTAGTGAGGCGAAGGATGGTGGAAGTGACCACTTTGCATAATTGTGAGTATGGTGGTGACGTTGGCTCCAATTATTTCTATTTGATCCTCAATGCGATTTAGTCTTTCCTCCATTACAGAAGGTGGTTGTTCCTCTTGTTCCCTAGTAGCAAAATTGTGATGTTGGCTAAAGACCCTAGTATTACGAGCAGTTCGTGTACATAGAGGAATAAAATAATATGCAGTAGGGGTGCTGACAAGTAAACCAATAGAATCCAAACAATGCATCCATAGTATATGCACATGTAAAGGAAGATAAATCGACTTCAGATGGAAAAAGGTGGAAGATTAAATTTGTAATATATGGGCCAAGTATGAGTGGTCGATTAGAACATAAAACAACATGAAAATTTCGTCCAAACCAATATCCTAAATTAACTTTATATCCAGAATGCATACACCACAAGAAGAACAATTTTGTCTTGGTTAAAATATATGATAAATCATTTCGACCTGAATAGCTAAAAGCTAAGAACCGATGAATATATCTTAAAGCTGGTTCATGCACTAACAAGTCCTTAGAGGTCTTTGGATTATAAAGATGGTTCCTAGACTGAGTCAAAGTAGAATAAGCAAAATTAGCATCAAAATTACTTGGTATATCAAATAGAGCAATATGATTTGAATTAGCTTGAACATCGTTAGGGTCAACGAAACCCATTGCAATGTTAAAATCTAAAATTGAAATTCTAAAATTCTTACCAAGCAACCGAAAAAGAAAACATCTCGAGTTTCAACAGTTCGTAGTACATTTGTATTGAAGCTAAACATCAAGTAAAATTCATAGACTAGTTCAAAATACATAACACATGAAATATTTACAAACGAATTCCAACCAATAGCATCGAAATAGTTCAATACAAAATCTCGTATATTAAGCATGTCAATAGTGTAAAGAGAAATCTTCTTACAGATCGAGAGTGACTATTGTCGAATGTTATCGTATCTTGCGCGACGCTTCGAGGTCGTGAAGTTTAGAGATCCATGAAGTCATGCTTCTGTCGAAGTAATGTAGGTACGACCTCGCTTATTACGTTGGCCATCTCAGGATGGTCGAACATTTCCTTCAGGCAAGTCGAGTGGTGGACTCAAATTTGCAATAGCTTCAGTACTGCTATGAGGAGACGTTACTGGTTCATCAAATGGTGGTTGACGTGCTCGAGTGGTAGACGATCGTGTTCGACACTCAGGAAGGTGTTCACTTCTATTCGAAGGACCTTCGTCATGGTTGTTAGAAGTCCCAGCTTTGTCTGAATAATATGCATAATATGTTAGTAAATGCAAAATAGGTTGTTCATTAGAAATCAACCTTTCAGAAACAGTAGGACTGTTGTGAGAGCATTTTGTCTTGATAAGAGTTAGGCTTCATCGATGACTATCCCTAAGAGGCGCAACAGTTCATCTTGTAGGGGGTGGAGGTGGTGGCGAGTCTTCATCATCTAACTCGATGATTGGAGGCACCAAGAATCAGTTTTGACAGCGATTAAGGGAAGCTAAAAATTAATCGGTTGATTGGTTTTTAGTGCGAACTATCGCTGCTTTTAGATTGGAAGAATGAATGGCATCATCTGTTTAACGGTGATGCACAATAATAGTCGACGATAATGGTAGATGGCGATGGCAGCTTACGCTTGGGCAATTGTGTAATAGACGGGAAAATCTTTGAAGGTGGTGGTTGGGGTTTGGGTTTTGAAAGGTTATGGTGAGGGTTTTAAAAAGTAGTGTTGTATATGAAGAAAAAATGGTGGGCGTTAAGTGCGATAGTATTTTTGGGTGGAGTTTCAATGGTAAACGGGAGAGCAATGAGCCATGGTGGTGCTCGTGAATCGATGTCTTTTGGCGTGGCTCGGTGCGATAGTTGTGGTGGAGAATCGGGGTGGTGAGCGGTAGTGGGAAGAACGATCGTGGAGCTCGCGAAACGGCACCATTTCTTCACCACAACCATCACACCTCCACTGCACTGAGTTGTGCCAAAATACATCAGTTTGCAAGTAGTTGTAGTATAGTGGTGAGTATTCTCGCTTGTCACGCGAGTGAATCGGTTTCGATCTCTGACAACGGTGCCAAAATTTGATACGTGTCGACTCACCAAATATAATTCATACGACAAAAATAATACTAAAGAGTTGTAGGGTAGAATCTTTAAGGACTAGATGTCTAATTTCCCTTTTTCTTGTGGACAAAATTATTATCGCGGAATGGTCCATTGTCTTTTGATGAGCTTCTTGAAAATAAATTAAAGGGGAGTTTAGTGATAAAAATATTAAAAAAAAACAAATATAAAATGAAATAAATAAAGTGAAAATGAAGTTTTGTTGCAAAATAAATTGGGATAAAATAAATTTGAGAAATATATATATATTAAATATTAACCTCAGCCTCGATTCACTCCGATCTTGAGCCGATCCTCGAAAATTGGTTTTTCCCTTTTTAATCGATAAGTTGGTTATAGCGTCCGAGAATGTCCCAACCCCAACTTTTCCTTTTGTAGTCGATTTTGGTACGACCTACAAACTGACCCTTGTTGAATTTCTAACCACGTCGCTCGTGCTCGTAATTTAAGAGCTCGACAACTTTACGCTTTACAAATTCCACCTCAAATTAACGGACTCAACCACATGGGTCATTTAAATCTAATCATTGTCTCTCTTGACAGAATCCAACTAGCTTTCTCCAACTGAACACGCCAATTTGTTCTCGAAAATTCGAATACAGCACAGCCAACTCAACTTTCCAACTGTACGCCAAATGATCCCAACTCAACGCATGCTTTTTGAATTGAAATCGAATTAATTTTAAGGGACAAAATTGTACTATCCCACATACCGGAGAGAATGAATACTGAGTTGAAAAGGTTTTTTTAATCAGGTTCATATCTCACGATTTTTTTTCTTGTCAGAGTGATAATCGAGATAAGGCTAAAAGGGATTTAGTTGAGCATGAAATTAATCATGCTTGGTAGGTATATGGGATTGGGTTTAGTAGAAATGGTGGAAGATGAAAATGAAAAAGGGCTTGGAAGGCAATTAAACCAAAATATTAAAAAGGAAAGAAATTGAAATGAAACTGGGAGAAAGAAAATGCTTACAGGCATAAGAAAAAGGAAATAAAATGGAATAATTGCATTCAATTCCAATCAATTCAAGTGTGTCCTCAACGTTACCACACAGATCTTATTTATACATAAATTATATACTAAATTTGGATTAACTCCCTAACAACCCACTATATAAAATTAAAATAAAATTAAATTTTGGTTTTTACATGGTCAAAAGAAATCTGATAAGCCCTTGAACGTTTTTGAGTTTTTGATTTAACCCCTCTTTTATTGCTTGTGCTACAAATTAGTTCTTTTCTACTTGTTTTTTACTTATAGCATCCCAATTGCATTCCTAATAGGATTATAACATAAAATCACCATTTTAGCAGGAATTAATTTAAGAATTTGATTTAAACACAAAAATCATGCATAATTAACATTTTATCAAATCCAAATTTACTTTGATGAATTCATGTTTGTGTGGAGGTTGTAAAGTCAATTTGTGAGAGAATTTAATATGTTTCCACAACAAAAGTACTCATCTTTTTGGTGTTTGCTTCTTCCTTTGATAGTATCTTCAAAGTTTGTAAGTGTTACTTCTAGTAATGATTGTAGATTTAGATTAAGGACGTAAAATATATTTAACGTAGTTAATATGAAAACCATCTTATCTTTCCATCTTGTGTAATTAATTCCATTAATCCTTGATCATATCTTGATAGATCTTCAAACTTGAAGTTAATCCGATCTCCATAATTGTAGGTCAACTTAAAAAAGACTTAAGATTGTCACAAATGTACGGTGGAGGAAGGAAAATTAAGACGATTAAAAAAAAGATTTCAAGTGTGAATCACTTCCCTTAAGGCTTTTAATTTATATTCTAAGATTCAACACGTCATAAACAACAAAGTAAAGTGAATGATAAATTAAATCAATTCTTTTTATACAAGCAATGAAAAAAGGCGTGTTAAAGAATATTTCTCTCTACACTATTTTAAGACTAACGTTGTAAAGTCTTACAGATGATGTGACGTCGCAACTTGATTACTAATGACGCTACATCGCACTACTTATTTAGCATAAGATGTATCATTTCATAATCTCTTCCAAGTATTTTTCAAGTTAAGACTTTTCAAAATAATTATTCATACAAATATTTTTGGTAAACTAATAATATATTAAAAATTTCATGACTAAACTTCAAGTGGCCCAAAAGCCAAAATCTTCCTATATATGACAAATAAGTAGCCCACTCTACATGAGCATGGGCTAGTTATGGAGACTAAAATAAACTTTTTAATTTATACGTTATTTTAGTAACTTGAAATTACTTCAACATTGAGTAATAACTATATATGTTCAGAGTAAATTATTATTATAATTGATATAGAATCATTTGAAAATACTTACATTCCATTCTAGTCTCTAATTTTTCTTTTCTTTTTGAACTATTCTAGCCTATGGGGTTGATTCATAATTTAAGTAAGGCATAATAACAAAAATAGTCTCTAATGTTTGAATGTTGGGGCATTTTGACTTTTAATGTTTTTTGAAGTACTTTCACACTTAACCTTTTTTTTTTGGTCAAATTAATCTATTTTTAATGGATATGCTGACGTGGCCGTTAGTTGACTAACGGTTAACATTAACCACTGATGTGGCAGTCTAAATTTAATTAAATGCTAATGTAGCACTATTTTATCTTATATGACACGTGAACAAATAATTTTAAAATTATTAAAATTATTATTTTGAAATATAAAATTATTAAAATTATTATATTATATTTTGAAATATAAAATTATTAAAATCATTATATTAAAATCTATTTTTAACATTTATTTTAAATCATCATCATCACCATTTCTTCAATCAATCTTATTATTCCCTTCCATTTGGTTTTTGAAGACAAAAAAATCAAACATTCTTTTCCATTAATTCTTATCTCAAAAACAATTGAACCCAGTGAATTGTAAAAGAAAACCCATAAATTAAAGACAAAAAATGTATTTCTCTCCATTAATTCTTATCTCAGATTTGAGAACACAATCTGCAGTATCTTAAAAACTTATACCTTGTTCGAAAACCATACAAATCCCAGATTGAACATAAATCCATGAAACACAGTGCTTTCCTTGTCACTAAAATTTTCTTGAGAAAATCAATGAAGGATCTGAGATGAAGCATAGTTATTGATGAGAGTCAAAGCATTGCTCGTCAAATGTGCGATCTTAACAATTCGTTTCCTCACCAACATCTTCGCAAACCCATTCATAGCCCTGCTTGAGAATCCATCCATCCAAGTATCGTCATCCGTCAGAGCAGCACTAATTCGAGGTTTCAAAAGATGGATTCTGGCGATCTTGGATGTGGATTTGTTTTGCTCTGAAAGTGATGAGGTGTGAGCAATCCCTAAGATCTTCAAAATCAAAAACCCTAAACAAAAATCTCCAAATTAAAACCCTTACCCAAAATCCCCAAATTCGACCACCTAAAATCCTCAATTTCGACAACCCTAAACAATTCATGGTGATATTTAAAAATAAAAGCAAAAGAAAGTAAATATTTATTTTTTAAAAAAAATGGCTCAATCTCAACAGACAAAACACACAAACATGATAAATAATCTCCATGAAAGAAATTTATATGCATATGTGGTGTTGAGAAATATTTAAGAAAACCCTAAATTTTTAGGAGCTCTTCAAACCCGACAAGAATCTTCCATCTAAATCGAAAAAAAAATTGAGAAAAGAAAAAATCAACAAACAAACTATACATAAATCGATTTGCAGATGATATATGATGGATTCAATAAAGAAATAAAAGGATTTGAAGAGAGGAAAATAAAAACTCAGAAACCGATTTATAGATGATATGCGATGGAATAAATAAAGAAATAAAAGGATTTGAAGAGAAACTTACCGATTAAGAAAAGAGAGAATTAGTAACGTTCTATTGTAATAATTTTATATTTCAAAATAATAATATGTTAGAATTGGATGACTAGAATTCTTGTTAAAATAAAATTCAGTGATAAAATAAAATAAAAGTAAAGTCCAAATAAACTAGACTTCTTTTATTTTATTTTAATTAGAATAGCTCATCTATTTTATTTTAATTAGAATAAGGTGTTTAAACCTTACTACGTTACTTCTATTAGTTGTTGATTGGAATAAGATTTTTCAACCTATAAATAGGCATAGTCATCTCCTCTTGTAATCATTCGATTTTCGACATTAGTGAATCTCTTTCTCCTCTGCCCGTGGTTTTTTCCCGAAACGGTTTCCCCTTAAAATCTGTGTGTTTTTTCCCATTTTCTTTATGGTATTTATTCATTGTTGACATTTAATTTTATCAAATTGGTATCAGAGCTTTTCGAGTTACTAGTCTCGATCACGATATTGACGACATTGAAGTATGATATTTCGCTGTTGGATCGCAACACCAGATTCGCGTTGTGGCAGGTAAAGATGCAAGTAGTTCTTGTGCAGATGGATTTGGAGGATGCCCTGTTAGGGTTAGATAAGATGCCTTCGAATTTGTCAGATGAAGAAAAGAAGCATAAAGATCGGAAGGCTTTGACGTAATTACAGCTGCATCTGTCGAATGAAATTCTACAAGATGTGTTAAAGGAGAAGACTACTGCTGCATTATGGGCAAAATTACAGTAGTTATGTATGTAAAAAACCGTAACCAGTAAATTGCATATGAAGTAGCATATGTATTCTCATTGTTTATAAGAAGGTGCGTCTGTGCACGAACACTTGAATGTGTTTAAAGAAATTGTCTCAGATTTGGAGGTCATGGAGGTTTAGTATGATAAAGAGGATTTAGGGTTAATTCTCTTTTGTTCGTTGCCACCATTGTATTCAACCTTCAGAGATACAATTTTGTATAGCCGTGAATCTCTCACAGTTGATGAAGTTTGTGCTTCCTTAGCCTCGTATGACAAGATGAAGCATCTTGTGGCTGGATCTGACTCTCAGAGAGAGGGTCTAATTGTTCGTGAGAGACAAGATCGAAACAGTGATGATAATCGTGGGAGGACACAGGAATGAAATCCCCATAGTAAATCTAAAGGTAGATCAAGATCTTTAAACAGAGGTAAAACTTGTAACTTCTGCAAGAAGAAAGGGCACATTAAGAAAGAGTGCTACAAGTTACAAAATAATATCAAAAGGGAGGTAGAGAATCAAAAGAGAAAACAATCAGAACAATCCGATAAAGCTGATGTAGTAAAAGACTACAGTGATGGTGAACTCCTAGTTGCTTCTGTCGATAACTCTAAAGTGAACGAGGAGTGGATCCTTGATTTTGGTCGCACCTTCCATATGAGTCCTAATCGGGATTGGTTTACAACATATGAAGTTGTGTCTGAAGGTGTTGTTTTGATGGGAAATAATGCTTCATGTAAAATCGCAGGTGTTGGCACAATCAAAATAAAGATGTTTGATGGGGTCGTTAGAACTCTTAGTGGCATGCGACATGTACCAGAATTGAAATGGAATTTGATTTCGTTGAGTACTCTTGATTCAAAAGGACACAGGTACACAGCTGAAAGTGGGGTTCTAAAGATTAGCAAGGGTTCCCTCATTGTGATGAAAGGGTAGAGAAAGACTGCCAAATTATATGTTTTGCAAGGTTCAACTATTATTGGTAATGTTGTAGTAGCTTCCTCTTCCTTGTCAAATGATGATAATACTGGACTTTGGCATATGCGTCTAAGGCATATGAGTGAAAATGGCATGGCAGAATTGAGTAAAAGAGGACTTCTTGATGGGCAAGGCATTAGCAAACTGATGTTCTGTGAGCATTGCGTTTTTGGGAAGGAAAAGAGAGTTCGATTCACCAGAGGAGTCCATAACACGAAGGGAATATTGGATTATATTCATTCTGATCTTTGGGGACCATCTAGAGTGCCTTCGAGAGGTGGAGCTAATTATATGCTAACTCTTATTAATGATTTTTCCAGAAAAGTTTGGGTATTCTTTCTGAAACAGAAAAGCGATGTGTTTTCCGCATTCAAGTCTTGGAAAACTATGGTTGAAAAATAGATAGGAAAATAGATAAAACACCTCCGCACAGATAATGATTTGGAGTTCTGTTCTGATGAGTTTAATGAATTGTGCAAATCAGAAGGGATCGTGAGACATTTGATAGTTCGTCATACTCCACAGGCGTTGCAGAACAAATGAACAGAACGATCATGGAGAAGGTTTGATGTATGTTGTCGAATGCTAATTTACCGAAGTCGTTTTGGGCTAAAGCAGCCTCTACTACATGTTTTTTGATCAATCGATCTCCATCCGTTGCCATTGAGAAAAAGACTCCACAAGAGATATGGTCTAGTAAGCCTGCTGATTATTCGATATAAAGATTTTTGGGTGTCCTGCATATGCTCATGTTGATAATGGAAAATTGGAACCAATATCCATTAAATGTGTTTTTCTTGGTTTTAAGGCTGATGTAAAAGGGTATAAGTTATGGTGTCCTGAAAATAGAAAAGTTGTGATTAACAGAGATGTTGTTTTTGATGAAACTGCTATGTTACCTAACTTGTCTCTTAAAAACTCTTTCAGTAAAGAACAACAAAAACAAGTGAAGTTTCAGATTAATCCAGTATCTACAACAGAGTCAACTTCTCAAGTTAGTACAGAAGTTCATAATAGAGCCACTTCTTCACCACAATATTCTATTGCCAAGAATAGATCTAGAAGAGAAATTAAACCTCCGAAGAGGTATGCCGAGGCTGATCTAGTGGCTTATGCATTAAACGTGACTATAGATATTGGTACAACATTTTGTGACAGTCAAAGTGTCATTTTTCTTACAAAAGATCAAATGCTTCATGAGAGAATAAAGCACATTGATGTTCGGTATCATTTTATGCGTGATATTATTGCTCGAGGGGATATTGTTGTGAGCAAAGTTAGTACTCATGAAAATCCTGCAGATATGATGAGTAAGTCACTTCCCATAACCAAGTTTGAGTATTGCTTGGACTTGGTTGGTGTTCATTGTTGAAGAATACCCCTCAAGGGTTTTGTGGAAGAGGTGGAGAACTTGTTCGTTGAGAGTTCTTGTTCGTAGAAAATTCTTGTCAAGGTGGAGATTATTAGAATTGGGTGACTAGAAATCTTGTTAAGGTGGAAATTGTTAGAATTGGGTGACTAGAATTCTTGTTAAAATAAAAATCAGTGGTAAAATAAAATAAAAGTAAAGTCCAAATAAACTAGACTTCTTTTATTTTATTTTAATTAGAATAAGGTGTTTTAACCTTACTACATTACTTCTATTAGTTGTTGATTGGAATAAAGTTTTTCAACCTATAAATAGGCATAGTCATCTCCTCTTGTAATCATTCGATTTTCGACATTAATGAATCTTCTTTTCCTCTGCCAGTGGTTTTTTCCTGAAAGGGTTTTCATATAAAATCTGTGTGTTTTTTTCCCCTTTTTTTGTGGTATTTCTTCATTGTCGACATTTAATTTTATCATAATATAATAATTTTATATTTCAAAAAATTAATTTTAATAATTTTAAAACAACTTGATGACGTGAAATATAAGACAAAATAGTGTCACGTTAATATTTAAATACATTTTGATCGCCACGTCGGCGGTTAATGTTGACCGTTACTCAACTAACAGCCATATCAGCATCTCTGTTAAATATAGACCAATTTTACCAAAAGAAAAACGTTAGGTATGAAAGTGATCCAAAAAAAACATTAAGGGCTAAAGTGACCAAAGACCCAAACTTTGGGGCTATTTTTGGCATTATGTCTTTAAGTAAAGATCATAAATAATTGAAATGGCTAGCTATTTGTTGGGGTGAAGTCAAAAAAAAAATTTTAGGATGTAATTTTTATTACAGTAAAAATATAATTTTTAAAGGATTAAATTGAAATTTTATCATTTTTAGGGGACCAAAGTACAATTTTACCTTTACAAATTTAAAATTTTAAAAAAATTTAAGGGTCTAAATGAAAAGTTTTCTATTTTAGGGGGGTCGAGGCCCCTGCCAACCCTTCTAGATTCTCCCCTGGCTATCTGACTAGGGTAGTTAAGGGTGGGTTTGGATGGATGGTGGGATGCGGTGCGTTTAACTTACTTTTTGTCTCACATTACAGTATCACTGCCGTTTCTAATCTCACCACTACCACTATTTTTATACTAACAACATATAAACGCAACGTCTATTCAAATCCACCCTAAAATATACATGATCAATGGCAAAATAGTTGACTATTTTAAGTCCCAAAACATGGGTGCATTGAGAAAGCATGCGCTGGATTGCTTTTTTCCAAAACAATCAAAAAATTCCCCACAGAAATCAGTGCAACTTTTTATCAATTAACAAAAGCAATACTGTTTCAACGCAAAATTATGTAGAATGTGGGAGACATGTGTGATTGATGGGCTAAAAGTAAAAAAAGAAAAAAAAAACAAAGGGGACTGATATGATAATCAGGCCTTTCATGTTCAGAACTTTGGCAAATTCAACAAGAGAAAGAAGCTATCAGCCTAGTAAAAACAAAGACAAAAGAAATTGCACTTAACTTTGACTACGTTGGAGGTCGGGGGCAGCATCATTGATATTATATTTCAATAAAGCAACCTTTAACCTTTATACCTAAGTCCGCTCCACTGATTAAATTATTTATTTAGAATTTTCAAACCTGCTCCCTCTGCAGTCTGCACTTTTCTTAAGAAGATAGAATTACAAATTGCAATTCATTTCATAAACTACACTATAATGTTATCTGTTCTTTTCTTGTCGTAATTATAATGCTATCTGATTATTATGAAAGTAAGATTTCATAATAAAAGGAAATGCTATGAATACTTGTGGGTCATGAAAAACTTTTGACATGGAATTTTGAACAGGAGAGGGGAGATGGATAAATTTAATAAAACAGTTTTCACATTCATTTAATGGGTTAAATTATGTATATACACTATTTTTTTTAATTGGTCAAATAGGTCGTTTTTCAAGATTTAAAGAAATAAGTCGATTTTGGAGAGAGTGTGTAAAAGTGCATCCAATTGAACGAATTTTTGGTGACATGTCACGAAAGTACATCCAATTGGAAGCTTTTTCTGAAAAATCCAAAGAAAATGCTTCAAGCTGGGCACGTTTTCTCTGACATGTTAGTTAAAGTTTGTCCAAGTGGATGTGCTTTCCTACCAACTGCGTAGAAAGCTCGTCCAATTAGACGATCTTTTTTACCAACTGTGCAAAAAGCGCGCCCAACTAGATGCTCTTTTCGTACTTTCTCCTTAAAATCGATCTATTTTCCTAAATCGTCAAAAAAAAACTTATTTAACTAATTAAAAAAATGGCATATAACTAATTTAGCCCATTTAATGCTTTGGTTTTCAATACATAATATAGAGTAATAATATAAAGTAGAAGCCTAGGGGTAAAGAGTCAAAGCTTTGAAAATAAAATAGCAGGCTATCATGTGATCTTTATATGGCATCTATAGCCTATACCCTAAAGCCAGACCAATTTCTGGCGCACACACACGTTTGCCCCCATAATTATCTTTTCTTTCTGTCTTCCCTTTTCCCAAATATAAGAGTTGAAGAGAAGCGACTTTTACATTTTCGGATGTAATTTAATGTTAGTGATATTGATGGAAATTATTATTTTTTAAAATAAAATAATATTAAATGATTACAATAACAAATATGAAATCAAAACTCCATAACATTTTTTTAATTAATTCTCGCATAGCTTGAAGAGATTCGAAGTACACCTAAATACTTGTGAGGCTTATAGCAATATGCTTGCCCATAAAATCCGTAATTTCATTGTAAACTTTGGGAATGTGACATATACGTACTTTTCGATTCATTTGTATAAATTTATGAATGACTCGTAATTTCATAAAATTATTATCAATAAATTTAGCGGTCAAAATTATTGTTTTAAACAAATGAAATAAGATTAATGAAATAATTTATATTGTATAGAATATATAATGTATTAAATGATAATAATAATTAATTGCATTCCGTAGATAACATAATTTCAAAACAAAAAAATGATAATATTAAGAGGGTCTTTAAAATTTCATTATTTTAACAAAGAATTATTTTTAATATTTTGGTATTTTATATTAATATTTTATTTGAAAATATTAATTATTAAAAAATCAAATAATAAACAAAATTTCCACTAAGAAACATCAAAAGCAATTATATCTTTAAAATATTGTATTAAAATCAATTTATATGAAATAAACAGACCCTTGCCTTTTCAACTATTAATCTTCAAGAAGAGACTGATTTAAGTAAGGCTGGATTGTGAACTTTCAAACCTTATCTCCACTTTTTCTTTTTGAATTTAGACCAAGTAAGATGAAGTTTGTATATTCCATCAGTCGGCCCAATAATTGAAACAAAGGATGATGATGATGGGTTCATAAAGAGATGGTTCTGTTCCCAATTATGAAATAGGCTTTTAATATCTCATGGACAAGAAATGTACCAACAATATCTGGTCACCATACATTTGCCGGCCAGTACACTAGGCCAAACTCAGTAGTTTGGAATTTGGACTAACCCCCCACCCACTTTTAGGTTTGCTTTGCTTTACTACTTTGCCTTACATTGCAAAACTAGATTAATCCCCATGGTTAAGGGTAAAAATAGTAAGATTAGTTCGAGGGGTCTTAACTTTCAAGATGTGTGTTTGCTTTATCATGAGCATCCATATGTTATCGGTTATTTATTGTCGGACTACTGAGTGGTTAAGGATTGCTGGTCTCATTGCTATAACCAAAACATGCAATTGCCATCTTTAGATGAAGCTAGAGAGTCTTGGATCCATTCTAACTTAAGGCTGTGTTTGTTTGCCTGTAAAATCTTTTACAGAAAATGTTTTTCATGTTTTTCAATGTGTGTTTGCCTGAAAATAATTTATCATTGTAAAATCTTTTCCAAAACACGAGAAAATGATACATGTTTTTAGGAAAATATCTTATCCTTTCTTTTTCGATAAGACATTTTACAATATTTTTTTTTCACATTTCAAGACTTTGCTAAACTCTCTTCTCCTTCCTCCTTTCCCCTTCCCCTTCCTCCTTCTTTCCGATTTCAACCCAGGATTCTTCCTTGTTAGAATTGGATGACTAGAATTCTTGTTAAAATAAAATTCAGTGGTAAAATAAAATAAAAGTAAAGTCTAAATAAACTAGACTTCTTTTATTTTATTTTAATTAGAATATGTCATATATTTTATTTTAATTAGAATAAGGTATTTCAACCTTACTACGTTACTTCTATTAGTTGTTGATTGAAATAAGGTTTTTCAACCTATAAATAAACATAGTCATCTCCTCTTGTAATCATTCGATTTTCGACATTAGTGAATCTTCTTCTCCTCTGCCCGTGGTTTTTTCTCGAAAGGGTTTTCACGTAAAATCTGTGTTTTTTTTCCGTTTTCTTTGCGGTATTTATTCATTGTCGATATTTAATTTTATCAAATTAGTATCAGAGCGTTTTGGGTTATTAGTCTCGATCACGATAATGGCGACATTGAAGTATGATATCCTGCTGTTGGATCGCAACACCAGATTCACGTTGTGGCAGGTAAAGATGCAAGCAGTTCTTGCGCAGATGGATTTGGAGGATGCCCTGTTAGGGTTAGATAAGATGCCTTCAAATTTGACAGATGAAGAAGCGTAAAGATCGGAAGGCTTTGATGCAATTACAGCTGCATCTGTTGAATGAAATTCTACAAGATATGTTAAAGGAGAAGACTATTGTTGCATTATGGGCAAAATTGCAGCAGTTATATATATCGAAAACCCTAACTAGTAAATTGCATATGAAGCAGCGTCTGTATTCTCATCGTTTGGAAGAAGGTGCGTCTGTGCACGAACACTTGAATGTGTTTAAAGAAAATATCTCAGATTTGGAGGCCATGGAGGTTCAGTATGATAAAGAGGATTTAGGATTAATTCTCCTTTGTTCGTTGCCACCGTCATATTCAACCTTCAGAGATACAATTTCGCATAGCCGTGAATCTCTCACAGTTGATGAAGTATATGTTTTGCTTCCTTAGCCTCGTATGACAAGATGAAGCATCTTGTGGCTGAATCTGACTCTCAGGGAGAGGGTCTCATTATTCGTGGAAGACAAGATCGAAACAGTAATGAAACTCGTGGAAGGACACAGGAATGAAATCTCCGTAGTAAATCTAAAGGTAGATCGAAATCTTCAAACAGAGGTAAAACTTGTAACTTCTGCAAGAAGAAAGGGCACATTAAGAAAGAGTGCTGCAAGTTACAACATAAGATCAAAAGGGAGGTAGAGAATTAAAAGGGAAAACAACCAGAACAATCTGGTGAAGCTGATATAGTAGAAGACTACAGTGATGGTGAACTCCTAGTTGCTTCTATCGACAATTCTAAAGTGAGCGAGGAGTGGATCCTTGATTCTGGTTGCACCTTCCATATGAGTCTCAATCAGGATTGGTTTACAACATATGAAATTGTGTCTGAATGTGTTGTTTTGATGAGAAATAATGCTTCATGTAAAATCGCAGGTGTTGACACAATCAAAATAAAGATGTTTGATGGAGTCGTTAGAACTCTTAGTGGCGTGCGACATGTACCATAATTAAAAAGGAATTTGATTTCGTTGAGTACTCTTGATTCGAAAGGACACAGGTACACAGCTGAAAGTGGGGTTCTAAAGAATAGCAAGGGTTCCCTCGTTGTGATGAAAGGGTAGAGAAAGACTGCCAAATTATATGTTTTGCAAGGTTCAACTATTACTGGTGATGCTGTAGTCGCTTCCTCTTCCTTATTAGATGATGATATTACTAGACTTTGGCATATGCGTCTAGGGCATATGAGTGAAAACGGCAAGGCAGAATTAAGCAAAAGAGGACTTCTTGATGGGCAAGGCATTAGCAAACTAAAGTTCTGTGGACATTGCATTTTTGGGAACCAAAAGAGAGTTTGATTCTCTAGAGGAATCCATAACACGAAGGAAACATTAGATTATATTCATTCTAATCTTTGGGGACCATCTAAAGTGCCTTCTAGAGGTGGAGCTAATTATATGATAACTTTTATTGATAATTTTTCCAGAAAAGTTTGGGCATTTTTTCTGAAGCAGAAATGTGATGTGTTTTCCGCATTCAGGTCTTTGAAAACTATGGTTGAAAAACAGACAGAAAAACAGATAAAACACCTCCGCACAGATAATGGCTTGGAGTTTTGTTCTGATGAGTTTAATGAATTGTGCAAATCAAAAGGGATCATGAGACATTTGACAGTTCATCATACTTCACAGCAAAACGGCATTGTAGAACGAATGAACAGAACGATCATGGAGAAGGTTCGATGTATGTTGTCGAATGCTAATTTACCGAAGTCGTTTTAGGTTGAAGCAGCCTCTACTGCATGTTTTTTAATTAATCGATCTCCATCTGTTGCCATAGAGAAAAAGACTCCACAAGAGATATGGTCTGGTAAGCCTGTTGATTATTTTGATATAAAGATTTTTGGGTGTCTTGCATATGCTCATGTTGATAATGGAAAATTGGAGCCAAGATCCATTAAATGTTTTTTTCTTGGTTTTAAGGCTGGTGTAAAAGGGTATAAGTTATGGTGTCTTGAAAATAGAAAAGTTGTGATTAGCAGAGATGTTGTTTTTGATGAAACTGCTATGTTACCTAATTTATCTCTTATAGACTCTTCCAGTAAAGAACAACAAAAACAAGTGGAGTTTCAGATTGATCCAGTATCTACAATAGAGTCAACTTCTCAAGTTAGTACAGAAGTTCATAATAGAGCCACTTCTTCACCACAATATTCTATTGCCAAGAATAGACCTAGAAGAGAAATTAAACCTCCGAAGAGGTATGCCGAGGCTGATCTAGTGGCTTATGCTTTAAACGTGGTTGAAGATATTGATGCAAATCAAGAGCCATCTACTTATTCCGAGGCAATTAGCTGTGAAGACTCAGAAAAGTGGATGATTGCCATGCAAGAAGATATGGAATCACTCCATAAGAATAAAACGTGGGACTTACTGAAGCTTCCAAAGGGTAAAAAGGTTGTTCGTTGTAAATGGATATTCAAGAGGAAAGAAGGGATTCCAAGAATTGAAGAACCCAAATATAAAGCAAGACTTGCTGCAAAAGGACTCTTTGGTGAACTCAATAAAGATCTTCAGATTGGTACAATATTTTGTGACAGTCAAAGTGTCATTTTTCTTACAAAAGATCAAATTTTTCATGAGAGAACAAAGCATATTGATGTTTGGTATAATTTTGTGCGTGATATTATTTCTCGTGGAGATATTGTTGTGAACAAAGTTAGTACTCATGAAAATCCTGTAGATAAGATGACTAAGTCACTTCCCATAACCAAGTTTTGAGTATTGCTTGGACTTGGTTGGTGTTCATTGTTAAAGAATACCCCTTAAGAGGTTTTGTGGAAGAGGTGGAGAACTTGTTCGTTTAAAGTTGTTGCTAGTAGAGAATTCTTGTCAAGGTGGAGATTGTTAGAATTGAGTGACTAGAATTCTTGTTAAAATAAAATTCAGTGGTAAAATAAAATAAAAGTAAAGTCCAAATAAACTAGATTTATTTTATTTTATTTTAATTAGAATAGGTCATCTATTTTATTTTAATTAGAATAAGGTGTTTCAACCTTACTACATTACTTCTATTAGTTGTTGATTGGAATAAGGTTTTTCAACCTATAAATAGACATAGTCATCTCCTCTTGTAATCATTCAATTTTCGATATTAGTGAATCTTCTTCTCCTCTACCCGTGGTTTTTTCTCGAAAGGGTTTCCATGTAAAATCTGTATGTTTTTTTCCCGTTTTCTTTGCGGTATTTCTTCATTGTCGACATTTAATTTTATCATTCCTCACATTTTCCAATCGAACACACTTTTACCTTTGTCGTAATTTAGCATTCCATCATCCCAAAACACGTTGATTCGACGAGAGTTGAGGGAGAAGCTATTTTTCTGTTTTCGACTTTCTCGCAACTCTTTCACTGGTTTCACTCTTTAGCAGCTCACTCTGACGAGAATTATTGGTTTTGGAATGGGAGTTCCTTTTGGACTCTTGCTTGGATTCTATTTCTTCATTTACTCTAAACCCAAAATTATTTAGGTAAACATCTGTTTGATCCTTTTTAAATTGTTTATAACAATTTGTTTAGATTCAATTTATTATTAAATCTATTTTTAATAATTTATAACAAATTGTTTAAATTAGTTATAAATTATTAGAAACAATTTGGTATTAAATCTGGCCCATTATTTTCTATTTGGATTTCATCTGGATATTTGTTTCTTTTCTCTCTCATTTTGTTCTATAATGCTTTTGCTATTACCGGTTTAGAGATTAGAATGTATCAAAGCTTGGTTATATTTTATTGATTTCTTCAACATTATCTAGAATGTATCAAAGCTTGGTTATATTTTATTGATTTCTTCAACATTATCTAGAATGGTTTGAAATTTCATTGTCAACAACTATGTTTCTTTATACTAGCTCATTAGGTTTAGAAAAATAGATAAAAAAGCTTGAGATTTAATGTTATCATGTAGCTTACTTATAAGAACCAATCACAAGGTGGGTAAGTCAGCTAGATAACACAACTTTGCTTAATCTTCTTCATAATGTTCCATTATGGGTAAAATGCCCTGATTATGAGAGAGCAAGTCATTCAATTTGTCTTCAAGAAATATACCCCTCAATCTGAATTATGATTATTTTTGGGTTGATGCAGGTAAAGTGGAGGTAGTGGAAGCACTGATATCTACTGAAAATAAAACTTTAAAGAATAAGACTGGCTATTTTTGAACAATATTATGCATAAGTGACACTAATTATAATGTGAACTATTAGCCAAATGAATAACCTTCACCAAAATTTTGTACTATATAGTATATATTATGGTTGCAGAGAACTTTTTCAAGAAAGGGGTGATTTTTAAGATATAGGGTTCTAAAAAAATTGAAACTTGTTTTGTTTGTTATCTATCTTTCATTGCCTTATTTTTTAGTTGTCCTAATTCTTGGCAGAACACTCAAGCTTATGTAGCTGCTGTAAATATGGACAAATATCAATATGCAGGCTTTAAAGTGGGCGAGCCATTAATACATTGACTCCCATAAAGAACCCACATTACATTATAGGTTTCTATAAAACAATAGGTTTGCATGAGTTCTGATTTATGTTTATTATAGCAAGTTGAGTTTTTCTTTTTAGCTTTTCTTTGATGAACAAACTATAATGTTTCTAACACTACTGTTTTATTTTTTTGATTCCCTTTGGGTCCATTGTTTGATCTTTTTTTGTGTGTTCTTATAAATTTAATGTTGTTTCTGTTTGTAATAGGTCGGGGTTTTTTTTGTTTGAAGTTCATGAGCATGAACAATTGTTGAACTTATGCAGGTAGTTTTTGTCTTCTTTAGATGATGATCTAGAGGAATCATGTTTGTGAACTTGACATGTGAAACTATAGACAAATTTTTAGTTTATTTTTCATTTATATCTTGTTAAGGTTATAGATAGTGAGTTCCAATTCCCAATAGATTTGGTTAATCTTGCATTTTGATATGATTTACCCATTTTTTAACATTCATTTGCCACATCATATTTCTTCAATGAAAGGTATCTTAGACATTGCTTCTTAGTTGTTCTTATCAATTGTCAACTAGTAATACATATTTTGAAATATTGTGGCTCTTCTGTAAGAATGAATGCATGGATTATGGCTGGATATATTTCTAAAGTTATTATATTTCAACTTTTGTCAACTCCTTCTTCAATTTCACTCAGTTGTCGATTAGTTCATAGGTAGTTGGTTAGATAGTCATAACTCCTTCCTGAAGTTAAGAAGATGGAAAGGGGCATTCAACCATGGACTAAGATCTTGATGCAATTTGTTTGTATTTGTTAGAAATTACATCTTATATTTGTTTATATTAATAGATGCTTAGAAATTACAGCTTATATTTATTTGTCACTTTATTTTTAGCTCCAAGCTCAACTCTTAACTTATTGTTCTCAGATAACAATGATTGGTATGGTCAATTTGTTGCCCTTGGAGATGAAAGATCTCGGGATACAATTCATGACTAGACTAAAAGAATGAAGAAGTGATGTCGATAGAGGTGGAAGGATTTAATGACGATTTCTTTTGTAGCATGTTTGATTATCTTATGGATCATGAATTCGAAGCTAAAGCTTTCTTAGCTAAAAGTACGAAGCATAGGAAAATTTGGCTTCAAAATTTTTCTTAAGGTTGAAGATATTGATGCTTTAATGTGGTGTAGTACTAATTATGTGGTACAATAATAGTTATGCACTTGAACAATATTGTAGTTATCATGTGGTGTACTACTAATTATACACTTGGATAATATTATTAATTTGTAGTATTATTTGTAGTTTGGAAGCTAATTTTTTATTTTTTATTTTTTATTTTTTTATCACACAATTAGGAATAATTTGATGTATTTATTTATAAAAAAATCATTGCAATATATGTAAAAAACAATGAAAAAATAATAAATTCACAAATGTATGTTTGTTTCATTTAAAACAGTTTTTATGAAATATTTTTAAGAAATCTGTCAAACACCAGAAAATATTTTACACAGATTCATCCAAACATCAGAAAATATTAACTTTTCCAGAAAAGTAAGTCATTTTCCAGAAATCATTTCCCGGAAACCATTTTCAGTCAAACAAACGGACCCTAAATAGAAAAATATGGTGTCACTCACTAATATTTCCATGGTTCATCAAATTTTCCTTCATGCTAGGGGGGATTTGGTTGTTTTGTAATGTCATCATGTTTGATAGTGGGTTTTGACAAATCAATAAGGGGGAGAGCCATAGTAGGTTTGACACCCTCCAATAATCACCACCGTGAAGTGGTACTGCCCAGACAAGGATGGAAGAAGCGAAACATCAATGGATCCTCTAAGGGCAATCATCAAAAAATAGGAGCAGAGGACATTATAAGGGATCATGAAGGCAAAGTGGGTTTCAAGATGTGTTCGCCACATTCCTCTTGCAATTAGGATTGAAGCTAAACTTTGGGCCTTGAGAGATGACCTTAACTCGCTAAAGATATAAACCTCAATAACCTTGAGATTGAAATAGATGCCACTATTGTTATTAGCTTAATTAAGAATAATGTAGATTCTAATGTCGTATTATCTACACTTAATGATGACTGCAAGACACTCTTGACTAGTACATGGAATACTAAGATCAAGCAAATATTCAAGGAAGGTAACTAGAGTGTTGATGCTCATGCAAATTTAGGGAGCAATTGTTAACTTCAAGTCTCCTTGTAAAGTTTAATTCTGTCTTATTTTAATGTTTGTAATGAACCGCTAGAGGTGCTTAAATCTATCTTATTAGCTAAGGCCAATGGGCTATATGTTATGTGCACTATTGATGCTTAGTTTTTAATGGAGTTCTTTTTTCTACCAAAAATTAAAGGAAAATAATTAAGATACAACATGATTGTCACAAATTGTTGATGGAAAATGAGTGAGAGATTGATTAAAGAAATAAAGAATGAAAGAAGAAAGAATATTTACATAAGGGGTAACCTTTACAATGCTCAAAATACAAGGATCCAACTATAGTTGGTTACTATGATTATAGTACCATTGTCTATTGAAAAAAGTTAGCATGTACATCTAATAAATAGCTAATTATTATTTGTCAACTCATGTAAAAATAGTAACGATTAGACTCCAACAATATTTTCAATGTTAACTGTTGAGTATGACTCATATTTCAGTTAAATTTGAGAAATAATCTTCTAGTTAAAATTTATTTATTTGTTTCAGTCAAAATTTGATTAGTTTAAATTATTTTATTATTATTTGACCTAGGAATTTAGCTTATAAATAGACTCTTTTACAACCTTAGAAAATACACCCATTAGAGATTAAACTCCTAACACTTTTAGAGAATTTTTTATTTACGTTTTGAGGGTTCTTTGTTTTCGGGGTTTGGTTTTTATCTCCATCTTTTGTACTCTTCGTTCTTTTTTCGTTATAGTAAAATTATCTTTACTCGTGATTTTTTATCCTCTTCGAAGGGGTTTTCCACGTTAATTTTGTGTGTTCAATTTCTCAATTTCTTCCGTTATTTTTACTTGTTCGTTGCTTAATCGGGTTGATATCCAACAAGTGGTTTCAAAGTTAGTTTAATTTGCATAGATCAACCCGATCAAATATGGCAACAATAAGGCTCGTCATTGAGAAATTTGATGGTGTCACAAATTTCAATTTGTGGAAAGTTCGAATGATGACAATTCTAGTTCTAGTCGGCCTGAAAAAGGTTCTTACTGGGAAAAAGCCCGAGAATCTAGATTAGTCAGAATAGGAAGAGCTTGATGAAAAGGCCCTGTCTGCAATTCAATTATGCCTCGCGAATAGGGTATTGTAGGAGGTATTGATGGAGAAGACCTCATCCACCTTATGGAAAAGGCTAGAAACTATTTATGCGACTAAGTCTCTAGCTAACCATTTAGTGTTGAAACGTCTATTTACGTTTCGCATGAATGAAGGTGAGCTTCTTAGAATTCACATCAGTCAATTTATTACTCTTTTGAATCATTTAAAGAATGTTAGGGTTAAGATTGACAATGAAGATTAGGCTATGCTATTATTGTGTTCTTTAACCCCTTCATACAAGTTTTTTAGGGAGACCATGATTTATGGTAGAGACAAACTCTCGTTCGAGGATGTGAAGGGTCATTTGTTTAGCAAAGACAAACTCGACAATGAGTTTGGTTCGAATAGTAAGGAAAATAGGCAAGCTTCCGTTTTAGTAGCATCAAAAGAAGGGAGACAAAAGATGTCGCTATTGTAAAAAGTTATGTCACGTCAAAGAAGATTGTTATAAACTGCAAAATAAAAGGGTTACTGAGAGTAACGAGGAAGATGTAACTGGTGCTAAATTGGCAGACGAAAGTGGTGATGATTTCTTATTAGCGTCAACGAATGAAAACTTTGAGCTTACGTTCGAGTGGATCCTAGATTCGGGATATTCTTTTCACATGTGTCCCAACAGAGAATTGTTCTCCATATACAATTTAGTTGAAGGTGGAGTTGTGCGCATGGGAAATAATTCATCCAGTAAGGTAATTGGTATTGACACTATTAAAATTAAGATGCACGATGGTATGATTAGGACATTCTCAAATGATAAGTATGTACCTAATTTATGAAAGAATCTCATCTCATTAAGTATTTTAGACTCAAAAGGTTGCAATATGATCATCGAGTCTAGCGGCATTAAGGTGTCTCGTGGGACTCTCATTTTTTTAAAGGTAAAAGGACCGACAGTCTTTATATTCTGAAAGGTTCTACAGTGACATGTAAATCGAATGTCCCTCATCCGTTACAGAGTTGAAGTCAACTCGTTTAGAGTGGAGGCAACTTGGTTATAAGAGGGAAAAAGGTATGATCGTTTCGTTGAAGAGAGGTTCTCTTTTGGATGCAGGTTTTGAAAAGTTAAGGTACTGTATTTGTAAGAATTAGACTCGGGTTAGTTTTGATTTGGTAGTGCACAAGTCGAAAGCTAGAAGTCTTCCAGCTTTTAAGTAAAAATTCGACCAGTTAATTCCCTGCATAGTTCAAGATAGGCCCGTGGCGGGTTTTGGCAAAGATGGCATTATGGAAATACGAGTCAAGGTGGAGATTTGTTGAGTATGACTCATATTTCAATCAAATTTGAGAAATAATCTTCTAGTTAAACTCTATTTATTTGTTTCAATCAAATTCTGATTAGTTTAGATTATTTTTTTATTATTTGATCTAGAAATTTAGCCTATAATTAGGTTTTTTTACAACCTTAGAAAATACACCCGTTAGAGATTAGAACTCCCAACACTTTTAGAGAATTTTGTGTTTAAGTTTCGAGGGTTCTTTATTTTTGGGTTTTGAGGGTTTAGTTTTTATCTCCATCTTTTGTACTCTTCGTTCTTTTGTTGTTATAGTAAAATTATATTTGCATGTGGTTTTTATCCTCTCCAGAGGGATTTTTTAACGTTAAATTTGTGTGTTCAATTTCTCAATTTCTTCAGCTATTTTTACTTGTTCGTTGCTTAATCTGGTCGATCTCCAACACCAACATTAGCAACAATAGCATTTTCATTTTATTAACTTCTAAGTTTTAAGTGCAACCCCATTCTTTATCTTTAGGCTTTTGCATCCAATCATTTGACCCATCTATCACACCCAGCCCTCTTTAAAGACCCGAAAGAGAATTAGGAGTAAATTGAACTAAATGGAAAATTGATAGACTCTACCAGGAAATTCAGAAATGTAAGTGGCTAGATTAAGAATTGTTGGATTTCAATTCTAGTTTAGTTATATTGGAACTGACTAGTTACTTAGTGTGAAACAGAATAATTAGCAACTGATAACTACAAATGCACTAAGGAGATTGTGCAAATTTGGATATATATATATACCTGTGTGTGTGAAGATAAAAAATTCTTCTGAATTAACTGGTAATTTTTATTTTTTCAACATCTTCTTTGGTTGCTCCGAAGAAAAAGAAGTTCAGGAAAGCTTTGCATGAGGCGGTAAATGTGAGATTTGATTTTAGGAAACAAAGAATTTGGTAAGGTGATAAGCCCTTGAGCCTCCATGTACTCGTGGATTAAAGGAAAGAGAAGTAAGAATTCTTGAAAAACTTTTGTATAATTATGGATTTTGGGTTTTTAAGGTTTGAGCATATTTGGTTTAACTGATAAATGATCATCATGCTTAGTTGTTCGGACGAAGGAGGATCTAGTGTTTGGACAAGCTAAGAAGGCAAGCACAAACGAAGTAAGGTGAGTTTCTGTACTCCACCTTGGGTGTTGTTTGTTGTTATGCTACTAAATTGTTATGTTTGAGTATGTTCTGATTCCAATCTAAAAGTTCGTGGTTGTGTCTGATTACAATGATTTGGTGAACTATACATGTCTAAGACTATGGACATAAATGAATGTTACTAGTATGCTATCTAAATGTACATTGCGCTGGTGTGCTCCTTAATGTGGTAGTATTTGTAACGATATGTATGAAATGTATGTTTATATGATTTGCAAAGTACGAAGGGCCTTGAGAGAATATATGAAGATAGGAACAATTGGAGGAATGGAGGAATGGGCAGATTGATAAGAGGATACAAGGGAGTTTGGTGGCATTGTGGAATGGTATCTACTGGCTCGCTAGAGCGACATTGTGACCACAGTTTATCACATTATGGAGCGACACTGCGACGATAGTTATCGACAGGTCCTTCGAGGCGACATCGTGTGTAACGCTCCAAACGCGATCAGGACAATCTGACTTAAATTTTAAACGTCACATTAGCCACCGAAGTGACTCTTTGTTTAAACCATCATGAAACACACCATACAATTAATCATGAAATATTTGATATAAAATTAATATCATGCTTCCGTTACGCTATTCTGATCAACAATCAACAAGACTATTTCACAATTCAATATTTAATAGAAAATTACCTTGAAAACTTCAATTAAACATACATGCATACAAAGCAAATTTTTGAATTCAAATCACACATTAAACATCTAAGGCTTACCTGAAAGACCAGGGACTCTTCAATGTGCACTTACAAGTTAGTTGAAAAGTTACTCAAACTAATTATCACACAATCATAATCCCATCATTTCAATCATCTATCTCAAGTAGAAATATAAGCTTCAAACCAAACAATTAATTAATCTATAGTTCTCAATTACAACTCGACAATTTTAAGTGAGGGTAATACTAAATCTCATAATTTGGTCCCACATTGTCTTCCTCATTAGGTTTTGGGAACACACAACCTACCCAAGTATAGCCTCGTTATGGATCACTTGGATAGCTCACTTCCACACCTCCTCGCACGCTATATCACTGCACTATTATAAAATAAAGCGATGAGCTTGGGAAAGCTTAGTGAATACAGATGCATAAAACATCAGAAAACGTGACAACAACAACAAACACATACATATAGTTCACGTACAAACCAATCACACATAATCGATCTCACATGGCAGCTTGCATGCAAACCATTTACACATAACAGTTCATACGTAGAAAGGTTTGCGTATATATAGGTTTACATATAACAAGTTCGCATGCAAATAGTTCACCTAAAAGCAACATGCATATAATCAATTCAAAAACAATCAATTCGCATGCCAAACACATCAAAAATTTTCATACCAAACAGCTCGTTTACGAACAGTTCACATATAACAGTTCTCACATGAACAGTTCACACATAAATAGTTTGCATAAAATAGTTCACATATAAACAGTTCGCATACAAATAATTCACAAATAAACAGTTCGCATACAATAGTTCACATATAAATAGTTCGCATACAATAGTTCACATATAAACAGTTTGCATACATATAAGCAAAACAGTTCAATCTGGTGATATATTGGCAAACTGTGAAATGGACACATAATCATATGATTACAGTTATTGGATAAATGGATCTCCTGAAACACTTCTTGGGACTCTTAGAGCTAATAAAATCGCCATATAAGTGCAGTACGAATGCTCGCACTCTTCGAATGCACTGCCTGTAAGTGCAGCACGAATGTTCGCACTCTCTGAAAACACTGCTTGTAAGTGCAGCACGAATGCTCACACCAAATAGTAACTCACACATTTCAATCTGTCATCTCGGATCACCAAGCAATGATGACCTACCACCTCGGATTGTCCGGTAACGATGGTTTATTGAATCAAATCTATCATCCCAGATTGCCTAGCAACGATGGCCTACCAATCGGATTCCTCAGTAACGATGGTTTATCAAATCAAATTTATCATCCTAGGTTACCGAGCAATGATAACCTACCACCTCGAATTTTTCGACAATGATGACCTACCACCTCGGATTGTCCGACAATGATGGTTTATCACACTTATGAATCGCTAGTAAGTGGAGCATTGCTCAACATTCCATTATCCCTCTATTGATTCACCAGGGCCACAAATGCCCTATCACTGTACACATATGTGAGCACTCAATCCTATGGCGTGCCAACTATATCCAACGGTTTAAGAATTCATTATGCCAATAAAACACATTTGTATACATTTATAAATCACATTAGTTTAAGCTCGCAGTATAGCAGAGCTCGCAGTTCGTAATACACTGTTCACTGTTCACAATATGGCATAGTTCGCAACCAATAAGGCTCACAATGCATAGTTCGCAACACGTGATTATACAATTTTCAGAGCATTAAGCTCACCAATACAGAACATCAAGCATCAGATAACAGAGTTCACAGGTGACATATGCTCACATACAATATAATAGATCTCATACAATACATAGGTTCGCATATCACAAGTTAAGGTTTGCACATAAAATATACATTTATTATCAGGGTTCACATATTATGACTTATGTTCGCATGCAATATGGGTTTGCATAATATCCACACATAGCATATATACATTTATCAAGGTCCACAAAACATGTAAGATCACATACAAACAGATTCATACCATACGTAAGAGCTCACACAACATGTAAAACTGTTCGCACAACATCTAAAAAAGTTCGCATAACATATAAAAGAGTTCACATATGCATGTAACTAGCTCGCAACAATAAAATAAGGGTTCACACGTATTACTTGGCTTCTAGTAGCGTGTGACCTCATTTTCGAATGCAGTATACAGTGTACTCACCTTCGTTCACCACATTATGTTAACTATGTGACCTTCTGCTTGCCTTTGTCTCCACTCGTTGATGCTCCACCAGTGATCTCAGCTTCTCACAAGAACATAGGCATTACTTACCATTTGAAATAGTTTTACACTTTCTCTACTTATCTATAGCTTACGACTTATGTAATCTCTACTAAGCTCACACAATATATTTAGTTAACTTATTTACTATCTCTTGACCTTCCTACCTCACAAGTATTAACAGATCTAAGCTTATTAACTAAGTGTGATCTACTTAAATCTTATTTTTTAAAATAATTACTATTCAACATTTTCACAACCCAAAATTGGGTTTGGAAGTTTCAAGGGTAAAATATAAATTTTAGCCCAAATGTGTTCAAAATTTCATAAATTTGTTAACCGATAGTATTTTCGATAATGGCTATTAGGATATTAATCAATTTTTGAAAATGAATTTTATATAACTGTAATTTTGAAAATAGGACTGATTTGTAAAAGAGTCAAAACTAAGAGTTTTTATGAGGGAATTTGACCAAATGTCCAAAATAACTTAAAACCCCTCTTTTTCTCCATATTATTCACGTGAAAACACCCCTACCCCATTTTTGGCCAACTTTCGCTCTCCCAAACTCTCTCAATCTCTTTTGATCACCAACTCCTAAATTTCTTTGATTTCTAATAACCCTAAAGCCTTAAATACTCATCAAAACCAAGAAAACACCTAAAAACCATCATCTTCTTCATCATTGTAACCCCTTTACCTGGTTTAAAAGATATGACCGGATCTAGAAGTTCACAATTGCAATTTCACCCTCACGTAACCACTTAATCCATAAACGCGCGCGCACACACACATATATATAATTTGTAATTAAAAAAATAATAGAAAACAATCTGTTTTCCAATATTTCTGAATAATCTCAAACATATAAATATTTATCAAACACTTTAATAAAATATCAAAAACCTAAATTTGCATTAACATCACAATTTCTGAAAAAATATAATAATAAAATAATAAAGAAAAACAAAAAATAACTCATATTGAATGATAAAAGAAAATGAGTAAAATTAGGAGATCCTCCGAGTACCAAGTTGCCTATGTCCGATGTATCTATAAGAGAACTAAGGGGGATGAGCTAAAGAGCCCAATGCATCTCTAAAATGCATACATCCACAAACAAAATATCATAATAATTTCACAAAGCAGTTTAAGTAACCACATAGCATGTTATAATCGATGCAATAAAATCACAAGCATAATGCAATGCACCCAATCACCTACACACCAACACAGTAGAGAGATTCCCTTGAACCCCCCATCCAATCGTCACCAATCGCAGTGTGGTTTTACTATCAGCCATTTGAAAGGGTGATAACCATGTCTTTCACCGTACAAACCAACCCATGAACACATAATAGTATGATAACACATGAATCTCAGTATTAAGCGCAATCTCATGATAATAAATCAGAGTACATAATATATACAATATTTAAAATATCCACAGTCTGACAAATAAGCATGCAATATCAACATGCGACAACACAACATAGAATAAGATCATACTAATAACACAACTCAGAATAATATCACACAAATAACTCAACAAAGAGTAATATCACAGAACAAAATGTAACACAAATAGAAACACGCCTCAATGGGTAGAAACTCTAACGTCGAGGAGGACGCCTCCCACGCTCAGATCTGACACTAGTTCTAGCTAGATTAGAACCTATGAGAACAAATTCTACTTTAAAAATTGCTCATATGCCACTTACTGAACATAACACTAAACCGAATAATGAATACTCACGTGTAACTCTCGAAGCTTGTGCAAGGGTAGTCTACATAGGAGGAGGAGAACATGGTAACTCATCGGCCTCAAAGTCATGATCACCTAAACACAAAATAACTCACATCAGATCCCATATTCAACTTCCTTAATAGATACTAAGGACAATAAATAATCATAAAGTAAAACGATGTTTTCAGGTTCGAATTTGACGAAACGGGCTGTAAATTAAAAATCAGGACGTCGAAAAATGTCAAATAAAGGTTTTTTGAAAAAGTCAACGGTCAACGATTCGAGTCGGGTCAAGGGCTTTGGTTTGGGTCTCTCTGAATTGAGTTTAAAACTTTGGCTCAAGGGTTTGGGTTCAAGTTGGGCCTCTCCATTGGGCTTGGTTTTAGTGTTTTTAGCTTGGGCTTGCACCAAGCAGCCCAATCCCATACACATAGCAGATTCGATTTTAGGGTTTGAATACCTTTAACGATGCCGATCAACGCAGCGTGAATAGCGGCACGAAGCTTGCCAAAAATAGCGAAAAAGGGACCACAAGAAACACCACAAGATATCTACAACCTTACCAACTCCATAAATGGCAGCCAATCGACGGAACAAGCGGTGAAGGGAACGGCACAAGAGAGCCGAACGAAGCACCACCGTTTTCTTACAAACGATGGACGATGAGGGTACTTGGAGGGACCTTTGTGTGCGAGGGTCGATAGGAAGCATAATGAAGGTGGTGATGAAGTGCACGGACGACGGTAAGATACTCGTCGAAGCTAGATTGGAAAACGCAAAAAATGAGGCAAGAGGAGAGATTTGGGTTGAAGAGGGAAACAAAGAAAGGGCAAAAGGGAGTTGAACAGTTGTACAAAGGGAAAAAAGGTTTAAATACCTAATAAAATGGAAAAATTACTTGTAAAGACTCAAATTAATTAGGGTTATCAAATTAGCCCTTTAACTTTACTCGTATCATAATTCAATCTTAAAAATCTCGATTTTACCACAAAATTATAATCAAAGCTCAATTAGCTCCCTAAACTTCCCTGAATTTACAAATTAGACACTAAATTTCATAAAATTTCTAATATAGTCCCTTCGATCAAATTAGAGGTGTTACAATTCTCCCCCCTTAAAAGAAATTTCAACCTCGAAATTTAGTTGGACCAAAAAGATGCGGATATTGGGCCTTGATGACGACTTTGGGCTTCCGTGTAGCATCCTCATAACCATCTCAATAGCCTTTCTCCTAAGAACCTTCTGATCTTGAGCAAGAATCTCAACCAGTTCCTCCCTAAAACTCAAATCGGGATGAACCTCAATCTCCTCAACAGGAACAATGTGCAATGGGTCAGATCCGTAATGTCTTAACATGAAAATGTGGAATACATCATGAATATGCTCAAATTTTGGTGGTAACTCAAACTGATAGGCAACTGGTCCCACACGATGAAGAATTCAATAAGGACCAATAAAACGGGGACTCAGCTTGCCTTTTTGACCAAATTTGAGCACCCTCTTCCATAGAGACACCGTCAAGAAGACCTCATCACCAACACTGAACTCAATGTCACGACGTTTCAAATCGGTATAAGACTTCAGTCTATCAAAAGCAACCTTAAGCCTCTCTCGAATCAATCTGACGGTCTTCTCAAACTCCTGGGTAATATCAAGTCCCAATAATTTATGTTCATTCAACTTAGTCTAACCAATAGGAATGTAACACTTACGTCCATACAGAGCCTCATATAGTGTTATCTTAATACTGGCTTGATAACTGTTATCGTAAGTAAACTCTACAAGCGGCAGAAAGTCTTCTCAACTATCTGAGTAATTGATTACACAACCTCTCAACATATCCTCTAGAACCTGAATCACATGCTCGAATTGACCGTCAATTTACGGATGGTAAGTAGCACTGAAGTTCAACCGAGTACCAAGAGCACGATGGAGAGACTCTCAAAATCTCGATGTGAACCTCGGATCTCGGTTAGAAATAATAGATAGTGACACCCCATGAAGATGAACTATCTCAGAAATGTAGAGTCGAGCTAACTTAATCAAAGGATAGTCAACCCTAACAAGAATGAAGTGCGCGAGCTTGGTGAGTCGATCAGCAATCACCCAAACTGAGTCCTTCTTAGATGGTATCAAAGGAGGACCACTCACAAAATCCATACTCATGCTCTCTCACTTTCACAGCGGAATCTCAATCGATTGCAGTAACCCAGATGGACACTGATGTTTTACCCTCACCTTCTGACAAGTCAATCACTTCGACACAAACCCAACATCATCTCTCTTGAGACCCTTCCACTAATCTCTCTCAAAGTTTTTTATACATCTTACCCTCACCAAGATGTATATAATAAGGAATATCATTAGCCTCACAAAGAATAGTCTGTTTCAACTCAAAATCCCTCGGAATACAGTATCGACCCTGAAAGCTTAGAATATCATCCTGATCGATAGAGAAATCCTTGGATGTACCCTCTTCAACTTCTCCTTTTCGGTGCATCAAGTACACATCATTAGGCTGCTCAGTTTTAATCTTAAAAATCAAGGTGGGAATAACCCGAAACTCAGCTAAGAGACTGCCATCCTCAAACAAACTCATCCTGGCAAATAGAGTTATCAATTCGACAACTGCATTATGACTCAAGGCGTCAGCAACCACATTAACCTTGCTAGGGTGATACTCAGTGTCACAGTTGTAACCCTTGAGAAGTTCTAACCAGCGACATTGTCTTAGGTTAAGCTCTTTCTAGGTAAGCAGATACATCAGACTCTTATGATCGGTCAAGATATAACACTTCTCTCCGTAGAGATAGTGTCTCTAGATTTTGAGAGCAAAGATCACCGCAGTAAGCTCAAGATCATGAGTAGAATAGTTGCACTCATGCGTTTTCAACTACCAAAATGCAAAAGCCACCATCTTCCCATCTTGCATAAGCACATATCTCAATCTCGTGTGAGAAGTATCACTATAAACAATATAAGCATCCCAAGCTCAGGTTGGATCAGAACCGGTGCTTGAGTAAACATAGACTTCAATTTCTCAAAGCTAGACTCTTAAGCCTTAGTCTAGGCAAATGGAACAGTCTTCCTCAAAAGTTTAGTTAACGGAGCTACAATGATCCAGAAACCCTCCACAAATCTCTGATAATAACCAGCTAAACCCAAGAAACTACAGATCTCAAAAACATTCTTAGGTTGCTTCTAGCTCATGATAGCCTCAATCTTTTTGGGATCAATACAAATACCATCAGCAGAAACTATGTGCCCCAAAAATATAACCTTTGCGAGCTAGAACTCACACTTACTGAATTTAGCATACAGTTGTTTCTCTCTTAGAGTCTGCAAAACAATTCTAAGACGTTCTTCATGATTGACCTTAAACTTAGAATAGACCAGAATATCATCAATGAACACCACAACGAATTGGTCCAAGTCGAGTTGAAACACCTTATTCATCATGTTCATAAATGCAGAAGGAGCATTAGTCAATCCAAAAGGCATTACTAGAAACTCGTAATAACTCTAACGAGCCTGGAAAGCTATCTTGAACACATCGGAATCCTTAACCTTGAGTTGTTAATAATCAAATCTCAAGTCTATCTTTAAAAACATGGTAGCTCCTCGAAACTGGTTAAATAGATCATCAATACGAGTCAAAGGATACTTATTCTTTATCGTTAGCTTATTCAGCTTTCGATAATCAATACAGAGCCAAAGTGTCCCATCTTTTTTCTTAACAAAAAGAACAGGAGCCCTCAAAGTGAAATACTCAGATGAATGAAACCTCTATCCAACAATTCTGGCAGTTGAACTTTTAACTCTTTAAGCTCTTTAGGTTCCATTCAATAAGGTGCCATAGACACGAGAGTTGAACCCGGATAGAACTCAATGTCAAACTCAACCTCATCATGTTTTGGCGATACATTAAGCAAGTCTTCTGGAAACACATCAAGAAAGTCTCTCACAACACGAATCTTTTCAATTACAAAATCTGTCTGTCTTGGATCAAGAATATAAGCAAGATAAGTTATATACCCCTTTATGATCGTTTTTCTACTTTAAGGGCTGAAATTGCATTGGATCGATAACCTTTACGTTCACCAATAAGGGTCACCTCTCGGTCATCAGAAGTTTTCAAGGTTTCCCTTTTTTCTCACAATAAAGATTGACTCGATGTAAGGAAAGCCAATCCATACCAAGAATAAGATCAAACTCACTAAACACCAGTTCTATCAGATTAGCTGAAAAGATTTCCCCTTGAATCTGGAAGGGATAATTACAGTACACTCTACTAACGTCGACCAGATTCTCCACTGGACTCTGAATAGTAACCGCAAGCCCAATAACCTCTACAAAAATCTCAAGTCCCCCAGACACCACACTCACCACATAGGAATGCGTAGAACCATTATCAAGTAAAGAAAAATAAGGAATAGAGTGAATAGAAAAATTACCGGCTATAACGTTTGGCTCATTACGATCCTCATGTCTCCTAGTCACTTAAACCAATCCTGACTGTCTCTCCCTAGATCTAGATGCACCACCATTCTGAACTGGTCTACTTCTATTAGCTGAACTTGAAGCAGCAGGTTTAACCCGTCCTCTACCTCTAGTAAGAGCCTGAACCGATGCTTGAGATTAACTTTGAACAAATAAAGTAGTAGGAGGATGTGGACAGTTCCTAAAGAAATGCTTGTGAGAACCACACTTAAAACATGTCCCTATCTTCCTCCTACACTCACCCTCATGTCTTTTATTACAATATGAGTAAATATTGTAGGTCTCACCCGTCCTAAAGGATGAGTACCAACTGAACCACCTACACTACCCGTAGGAACAGTCAATATTGTAGGTCTCACCCTCGGATAACTAAACTGATCAGACTCCTCTCTAAGCCTCTTAGCATTGTGACTAATAGGACTATGCTGAACTACAGTGCTCGGTTACTTTCGACCTCGCTCCCTATCTTTAGCTCTCTGGTTTCTTTTAAGAGCCTCCAATCTCTCACTTGTCCTAGTGATCGGCCTGTAACGTCACAGCAGTTGTGCAAGCGGACACACGTCGATGCAAATATAGTTGACAGATTAATTCTATCGGATATCGATCCCATAGGGAATGGGTTCTTGATGTCTATATGTTGAGGCAATTAAAACCAAGATTAAAGATAATGTGAGTAAAGATGTTAGCGTAATTAAGTTAGATCTGCATACTAAATAGTTAAAACTGTCAATGTAATAAGTTGTCAATGCAAGTTAAATTGTTAGTGCAACAGAAAGTAAATCAAAATGTTGTTGAAGTGTTCAGAATTTAAATGCATAAAAATAAAATATGATCAAGTGCGAAGATCTGGAGTGGATCATTGATTTCATTAATTCGTAACACAGGATGTGTCGACAAGGGTTTGAATAGATGAACTATCGCAGCAATGAAGTTCTAATGAAATCTTACCAATAACAATTCCCTGTTTAGACACGACTCAAGTACCTACAATTACTCCACCAATCGGTGTGAGCAACGTTGTGTACCCAAGAACAAGTGATCAAAATCTCTTCTAATCCGAAGCAACTCTCGCTGTCTTTCTTGTTAACCTAACTTGTCACCGCATCTCTTGATGTCGGTAAACTGCAAATGCACTCTCGTGTTTGATACAGTTAGATCCAAGAATAAACAGATGAAAAGCATTAAATAAGAATCAAAATAATCTAATACTGAAAGATACTCTCGTATTCATTTAAATATTAATAATAGTTCATCATCATAAACAGAGGAGTTAACAAATACATCGGAGCATACTATCTCTAAGCTACTATCCCCTAATTTCTCCTCTTGCTTAGCATCAAGCACTCCTCGTTAAGAGTTGCTGCTCATCGGCTCATTCAGCTCACCGATCTCCAACAATAAACTTCAAAAACACAAAGTAATTGCAAATTAATCCCTCAGCTCTCGATATTTTTCTTCATCTTTTCTCTTTAATTTATAGGTTTTAAGAATGGTAAACCTTCTCTCTCCTCAGATCCAGATCCAATTGCAGCGGTAAAAGTTTGTTACAGTCCAACTGTGCGCTCACGCAGATCTGGTGTGAACATCATGGATCTGCAGATTGTCATCGCATTTCTGGTCGCGATATGAAATCTTTAATTGCAGCGACAACGTGTGAAATTCCTACGTTGATGCTTCCAGGTGTAATTGCAGCTTGAATTCATTCATTCCAAAGTAAAGATTCCTATGCGACGACATCACTGGTCGCAATTCAAGTTGAATTTGTGGCTGCATTCTGGATTCTTTCTAGCCTTGATCCACTAAGATGTGTCCTTGTGCTGACAATTTTAAAACGCAATATATATATGCTGCATGTGACACATTAGTGCACAAAAAAGAGATAGAATAGCAAGAATTTATACCAAACAACAATGAGTTAGAAAACATAAAAACTAAGTATGAAATGCCTAATATGCATACTAAATATGGCACAAAAGAGAGAATTAATACACAAATTTAGGGAGAAAATAGGTGTCATTTCTAATGCTATCACACCCCCAAACTTGAGTTTTTATTTGTCCTCAAGTAAACAAAAATTAGCTAAATCACAATCAAATATGTCATCGCAATTATTATTCTCACAACTTAAATTTTCTAGGATCCTAATGTACAAATTGCATTCACATGATAGAATAATGCGCCGATAATTTAGAGACATGAACAATTAAATTGCAACTTCACTTATGTTAGTAACATGCTTTGAATCTTATCCTTTCTTAAACCAATACATCATTTATAACAATATTTCTTTTTCTTTTCTCTTTTTCTTTTCTTTTTCTCATTCACAATTTTTATAAGTGACTGAGAGATGTCATTTCATTACTCTACTTTGGTTCTTGGGTAGTAACGATGGGGTGTAACAAACCCCTAGGAGGTATCTAATTACGCCGACACACACTCTTGCAGTGACAGCCTTTGGCTAGATGATTTATCTAACACATGCAGCGAAGTGTTCTCCCTTATAAGTCACAATGCACTCACATTAGAGTGTTCTTAATACAATGTCACTGAAATTGGCAAGTTAGTTCAAGATTCAAAAACTGCTACTATCCATTCATTACTAAAGCAACTTCAATCATTCATCTAAAAATAGACGATTCAATATTCATTCATATTCACCCAATTCACACATCAACATTCCAAACAATTCAAGATTTATGCATCAAATAAAAAATTGTGGTAACATTTTTGTTGAAATTCTGCATACTTTCATTGACTAAAGAAACAAGTAAAATTCAAATATGTGGGTGCAATCACATTTCCATTCCACACAATATTCCCCCCAAACTTAATGTTTGCATTATCCCCAATGCACTGATAATAATATACAAATAAGAATTGAAATACAACTACAATGCAACTAAATTAACAAAAGAAATACAAAGACAAAAAAATGCAATGATAATAAAAATGTATGCAATCTACCTACAGAAGAGTAAACTAACTCATTCTTGCGCAGTCAATGCAGAGGTTGCTTTGGTTTTCTTTTTCTTCTTCCTTGGGTGCTCACCTTCCTCTTTGTGTTTTCTTTTATTATCCTTGCGCCACTTCTTCTTGTCCTTCGTACCAATCGGATCGGCAAATTGCTCTTCTTCAACCGGTTGGGTGGTAGCCTCATCGATAGTCACATCGGATGGATGGACTTAGCAAGCGGGGTCACATAGGGCACAATAGCTAACGGATTGAATTCCTCTGCATTGCTGGTGACTAACTCAACCAAGCTCGCATTAGGTGAAGCCTCGTCGTTACTAGATGCCCCCAAGAACCATGTTCTTACTTTACCCTGCAATGAATAAGGAAGTAATTGCATTTTCAAGGCATCATCAGGAACACCATGTTGACTAAAGGATGCACAAATAAGCAAAAATGATTTTAAATGATCTCTTGCGTCTTCATGAGGCTAACTAGAATATTGCCCATTTGAAAGCATCTGAAACATCACCGGTTTCAACTTAAAATTTCTAGCTTGAATAGCTGGTCTCATAACCCCTGGTTGTAAATCATCAAGAATCGAAACAACAAAATCTTAGATTGTCCTCTTTTGCACTTGTTCAACTTGTGGTGGCCGTCGTGGTAGATTATTAACAGCTTGTGGTTGTATTGGTGGAATTACATCTTGTGGCAGTAATGGTGGTAAGTTATTGTTGTTTCCAGCCATTTTCTTTTGTTCTTGTTTTCTCCTTGTTCTTTAGTTCCGGATCAAAGTTCACAATATCCTTCGAATTTCTCCTTGTGGACATACAACTCCTAAGGAATTCTGAAAGAAGTTAAAAATAAGAAAGTAAACAAATTAGTAAAAATTAAAAGTTGAGTAAGAAGAATTAATTGCGTCTACAAACATAAACATCAAACAATGCCAAATTTCCCGGTAACAGTGCCAAAACTTGATCAGCCTGTAACATCACAGCAGTTTTGCAAGCAAACACACGTCGATGCAAGTATAGTTGATAGATTAATTCTATCAGATATCGATCCCACAGGGAATGGGTTCTTGATGTCTATATGTTGAGGCAATTAAAACCAAGACTAAAGATAATGTGAGTAAAGATGTCAGTGCAATTAAGTCAGATCTGCACACTAAATAGTTAAAACTGTCAATGCAATAAGTTGTCAATGCAAGTTAAATTGTCAGTGCAACAGAAAGTAAATCAAAATGTTATTGAAGTGTTGAGAATTTAAATGCATAAAAGTACAATGTGATCAAGTGCGAAGATATGGAGTGGATCACTGATTTCGCTAATTCGCAACACAGGATGTGTCAACAAGGGTTTGAATAGATGAACTGTCGCAGCAATGAAGTTCCAATGAAATCTTACCAATAACAATTCCCTGTTTAAACACGACTCAAGTACCAATAATTACTCCACCTCTCGGTGTGAACAACGTTGTGTACCCAAGAACAAGTGATCAGAATCTCTTCTAATCCCAATCAACTCTCGCTGTCTTGCTTGTTAACCTAACTTGTCACCGCATCTCTCAATGTCAGTAGACTACAAATGTACTCTCGTGTTTGATGCAGTTAGATCCAAGAATAAACAAATGAAAAGCATTAAATAAGAATCAAAGTAATCTAATACTGAAAGATACTCTCGTATTCATTCAAATATCAATAATAGTTCATCATCATAAAGAGAGGAGTTAACAAATACATCGGAGCATACTATCTCTAGGCTACTTGGATTTTCCCTTAACTGCTACTCTTGCTTAGAATCAAGCACTCCTTGTCAAGAGTTGCTGCTCGTCGGCTCAATCAACTCATCGGTCTCCAGCAATAAACTTCTAAAACACAAAGTAATTGCAAATTCAATTCCTCAACTCTTGATATTTTTCTTCATCTTTTCTCCTAAATTTATAGGCTTCAAGAATGGTAAACCTTCTCTCTCCTTACATCTAGATCCAATTGTAGCTGTAAAAATTTGTTACAGTCCAGCTATGCACTCACACAGATTTGGTGTGAACTTCATGGATCTGTAAATTGTCACTGCATTTTTAGTCGCGATCTGAAATCTTTAATTGCGGTGACAACGTGTGAAATTCTTGCGTTAGTGCTTCCAGGTATAATTGCAGCTTGAATTCATTCATTCCAAAGTAAAGATTCCCATGCGGTGACATCATTGGTCATAATTCAAGCTAAATTTGTGGCTGCATAGTAAAGATTCTGATGCAGCGACATCACTGGTCGCAATTCAAGCTGAATTTATTGTTGCATTCTGGATTCTTTCTAGCCTTGATCTAATGTGATGTGTCCTTACGTTGATAATTTTAAAATGCAATATATATATGTTGCATGTGACGACATTAGTGCACAAAAAACGAGATAGAATAGCAAGAATTTAAACCAAACAACAATGAGTTAGAAAACATAAAAACTAAGTATGAAATGCTTAATATGCATACTAAATATGGCACAAAAAGGACAATTAATACATAAATTTAAGGAGAAAATATGTGTCATTTCTAATGCTATCACCTAGATCGACTAACTAAGTTCCTAAACACCTTATAATGATTCATAGAAACTCCCTCCTGAATCGAATGGTGGAGTCGCTTCTAAAACCACTCACACTTCTGTTTTTCAGTAGTAACCAACCCGGAAGCATAGCGAACCAACCTCAAAAACTCTCTCTCATAGTCATTGATGGACATGTCGTTCTGCCTCAGATTCATAAAATCATCTCGGCATTTCGTAAGGAGCTCTTCACCCACATATCGATCCTGAAATGCCTCTTAAAAATACTCTCATGTGATCTGACTAGTAAGAACAGACTCCTCTACTATCTCCCACCAATTCTGCGCCTCACCACGCAATAGTGAAACGGTGGCTCTCAACTTCTGATTAGCAGGGTGGTTCATCTCAACAAATAATCTCTGTAAATCCTTCAACCAATACTCAATAACCAACGGATCTATACCAGTCCTACCCTAAAAATCTTCATCCTAGCAGCTAAGAACTCAGTGGATATAGGCTTCCTCGGACCCTCAAACTTACCCCCAATTGAATCACGAAGCAACCGTAACAACTCTCAGTTCATAGTAGCATTATCTAGCTCCATTATCTCACTATCCCCAATATCAGACGAGTCATCACCAGGAGTCTACTAAATAGGTTGGTCTCCATCTACAGTCTATTGGCCCACAACACCAATGAGAAGCTCGTCCTCCTCAACATAGGGCAATTCATTCATATTCTTCTCTTGTTCAACCAGAGGCGTAGAATCACTAACAGCCCTAGCAGTACGACCTTGGCCTCGACCTCGATCGTGACCAGTAATGAGTCTAGAACTTCTATGTGATGGCATAGTAACTATATACAGAAAGCACATATCACTAAAGTAAGATTTGGTACTAGAGTCTCAGATTAAATCTCAACTTAAAATTTCACATAAGAAGATAAAATATAATATAATAATTTTATTAAAAATCTCTATTTACCCCAAAACTTTTCAAAACTTTTGAAAATAACTCTGGATAGCCTCACAGTCTGAGGGTTAAACTCGGTTCTAATACCACTAAATGTAACCTCTTTACTATATCTAAAAGATATGGTCGGATTTAGAAGGTCATAGCTGTAATTTCACCCTCACGTAACCATTTAATCCATAAACACACGCATATATATAATTTGTAATTAAATAAATGATAGTAAAATAATCTATTTTCCAAAATTTCTAAATAATCTCAAACATATAAATATTTATCAAACACTTTAATAAGACATAAAAAATCCAAATATGCATTAACATCACAATCTCAAAAATAATAAAATAATAAAAACCCCAAAATAACTCATACTGAATGATAAAAGAAAACGAGTAAAATTAGGAGATCCTTTGAGTATCAAGTCACCTATGTCCGATGTATCTGTAAGAGAACTAAGGGGGATGAGATAATAAACCCAGTGTGTCACTACAGTGCATACATTCACAAACACAATATCACAATAATTTCACAAAGCATTATGAGTAACCACATAGCATGTTACAATCGATGCAATAAAATCACAAGCATAATGCAATGTACCCAATCACCGGCACATCAACATAGTGGAGAGGTTCACCTAAACCCTTCCCTATCCAATCATCACCAATCGCAGTATGGTTTTACTATCAGCTGTTTGAAGGGGTGATAAACACGCTTCCACCGTACAACCCAACCCATGAACTCACAATAGTGTGATAACACATGAATCTCAATCTTAATCACAATCTCATGATAATAAATCAGAGTACACAATATATACAATATTTAAAATATCCACAACCTGGCAGATATGCATACAATATCAACATGTGACAACATAACATAGAATAAGATCATACTGATAACACAACTCAGAATAATATCACACAAATAACTCAACAAAGAGAAATATCACATAACAAAATGTAGCACAGATAGAAACACACCTCAAATAGGCAGAAACTCTAACGTCGAGGAGGACGCCTCCCACACTCAGATCTAACACCAATTTTAGCTGGATTAGAACGTGCGAGAACAAATTATACATTAAAAATTATTCGTATGCCACTTACTAAACAAAACATTAAACTGAATAATGAATACTCGTAACTCTCAAAGCTTGTGCAGCGACAATCTGCATAGAAGTAGGAGGAGGTGGTAACTCGTCGGCCTCAGAGTCGTGATCACCTAAACAGAAAAAAACTCACATCATATCTCATATTCATCTTCCTTAATAGATACTAAGGACAATAAATAATCACAAAGTAATACGGGGCTTTCAGGTTCAAATTTAACAAAATGGACTGTGAATTCGGAATCAAGATGTCGAAAAATTGTCAGATCAAGGTTTTTCAAAAAAGACAACGGTCAACAATTCGGGTCAAGTTCATAAACAGGTCGGGTCAAGAACTTGAGTTTGGGTCTTATCGAATTGGGTTTAAAACTTGGGTTAAAGGGTTTGGGTCCTAGTTGGGCCTCTCTATTGGGCTTTGTTTTGGGGTTTTTGGTTTGGGCTTGCACCAAGCAACCTAATCCCACACACATAGCAAATTTGATTTTAAGGTTTGAATACCTTTGACGGTACCTATCAACGCCACAATGAATGACAACACGAATCTCACCTGAAATAGCACAAAAGAGACCACGATAGACACCACAAAAGATCTACGACCTTACCAACACTACAAATGGCAGCCAAGCGACAAAACAACCAACGGAGGGAAAGGCGCAAGAGAGCCGAATGAAGCACCACCGATTTTTCATAAACGGTGAACATCATGGGGCGCTTGGAGGGATGGTTGTGCTCGTGAGTCGATGGGGAGCACAATGGAGGTGGCGATGCAGTGCACGGGTAACAGTAAGATGCTTGTCGGAGCTAGATCGAAAAATACAAGAAAAGGGAGAAAGCGAGAGATTTCAACTAAAGCGGGACAAAAAAGGGTAAAAGGGTTAAAAATCTCAATTTAGTCTTAAAAATCTCAATTTTGCCATATAAGTTTAATCAAAGTTCAATTAGGTCCCTAAAATTCCCTAAATTTATGAATTAAACCCTAAATTTCATAAAATTTCTAATTTAGCCCCTAAGATCAAATTAGAGGTGTTATAATCATCTTCTCTAAACGTGGGTTTCTTCGGATTCGTATCAAAGCTTATTTTTCTTCAAGAAAAGGTAACTAATCAACTTTCTATGAGTTTTGAATGATATCTAGTCTTTTAGACAAAGTTTTTAGCCATTAAAACGTAAGTTTTGAATAAAAGTCAAAAATTGGGTCTTTAATGGTGAAATTTGGGTTTGTGGATGAAAACATATTAAAGTGTTTTCAACTTATTTTAACATGATTAAAAGGTTTCTAAACATACTTTGAAGTTTCGTTAATGATTGATAGCGTTTTAATGAATTTTCGTAGTAAATAGCTATTGTATGTCGAAAATATTCGGTACCTTAAAACGTATAGTTTTATGTAGTTTAAAGGTTGAGAATTAGTTTTAAATTAATATGTAGATGAATGGAATTCATTTCGTGCGAAAAGATTAAGTGTAGACCGAGATATTAGGATTTAAAGTTTTCTAGGTTAAAGGTTTGGTTTAAGAGAACATAGCTTAGGCTATTGTTTATGACTATATAAGATGAGCAGATGATTTATTTTTGCTTGTGTATTTGTGTGATATGTGTTGTTGAAGTCTCTAAGTCAATAGGACCTTCAACAAGTAGAGATAAAGGTAAGGGAAAGCTTGTCTAAGCTTTCGGGGTTTCAACGAATAACATATATTTGGTGAGTGTTTTGGAATCATTGCTCATAAATGATTCATTGTGTATTTAGGAATTTAGAGATAGTCTAAGCCCTACTCTAAATTTCGAGTGTAAGTGGTTCTGACACCTATGCTTAAATGTGAAATATGTTTCTTGTGAAATTGTGATATTTTGAATATACATGAGATGTTGTGATATATGCTATAAGTTTATAAAGACTGTTGTGAAAGTGAAATGAGGGTATGATATTCATGCCATGAGACAGTAAATATGTGGGTATGTTTTCATGCCATGTGACTGAGTATATTGTGCTAATAGTGTGAATATTAGTGAATATGTGCGGAAAAGTGGTAAGAAAACATGTGTTAATAATGTGGATATTTTGGCTTTGTCACCTCATGAGACCGTTGGATATAGTTGACATGCCATAGAATTGTGAACTCACCTTTGTTTTGTGATATATGTGGGGTACTGTGGCCCAAGGACAGTGTTTGGAGAGATAAGGGAATGAAAACTATGCTCCATTTAACGAGATATATATGTGTGGTGTGTTTGGATAGTGTTAGCTATGTGCTTCTCTTATGGGATATGTGTGATGATAGAGCTCACTTTATGTTTCATAGTCTCAAGAGTCAAATTATCATAAGCTATAACTAAATGTGGTTATATATATATATGATAGAGTGTGATGGTATGTGATTAAAATGTGTTGAAAATTATGCTTATGTATTTACGTAATTAATGTGTAAGTAAATTAAAGAAAGATGATATGAGTATGATCATGCTTGTTTGGTTAATGCATTGATCGCGCTATGAACGTCATAGCAAATGTGCAAGCGAACACTTGTCAATGCAAGTATAGTTGATAGGTGTAAGTTATCAGATATCGATCCCACAGAGATGGTTATCTTTGTTTAAATTTGTCAAAGAAAAAGAAGTTAAGATAAGAAAAATTGTCAGAAATAACGTCAGCACAATTAAGTCAAAATCTGTACAAATAAAGAGTTAAAACTGTCAATGCAATTTTTGTAAAACTGAAATACAAAATGTCAGAGCAATTTACTATAAAAGGAAATGAGTGTTGAAGATATTTTGTTAATGCAATTAAGAAAATTAACGAAGTAAAACAATGATAAAGAGATGGGGGGATCCCTAACTTGATAAGTTAGCAAACACTAAATATGACTACAAGGTAATTGGTAGATAAATTGTCATCGCAATTAAGCTTAATGAGATCTCACTACTTTTGACTTCCCTATTTATCAAAGACCCAAACACTCACATTAACCACACCTTCCAATGCTGGCAATGCTTTGCATTCGAGAACAAGTGGCCAGAATTCCTTCGTGCCTCAAGCAACTTCCGTTGTCTTGCTTGTTAATTTAACTTGTCACTGCACCTTCCAGTGATTATGACTACAATCGCACTTCCGTGGTCAAAACAATTAAATCCAAAGATAAACAGTTAAGAAGATTTGAGCAGAAATCAAAATAGATCTAACATTAAAAGGTACTTCCATACACAATTAAAGTCACCAGAAATTATCAATGTTTAAGAGAAAATAAAGAATAAGTGGAAGCATTCTATTTCTAGCTTACTAGAACTCTTCCGTAAATGCTCCTCTTGCGTCGCACTTAGAACACTCCTTGTCAGAAGTCGATGTTGTCTTCTCATCACATCAGTTCACCCTCCAAGGATCTAAGCTTTCATGGTAGCTTCTTTAAGAAAAATAAGAAATGGAATTAATTTTTCACGAGCTTGATGTTCCCCTTCTTCTCTTCTCTCTGCTCCGTATTTAACTTTCCTGTCAAGTACAGGTGTCCTTCTACTCTCAGATCTAACTTCCTTGCAGTTGTACAAGTTAGTTACTCCAGCTATACACTCACACAAATCTGGTTTATGAAGTAAGCAGTTGCAAGTTGTCGCGACATTTCTAGACGCAAATTTATACTTTTAAATTGTTGTGACAACTTTGACATCTTCATGTGTTAGTACTTCTGGATATATTCACACAGCAAAAAACCCTGATGTAGTCTGAAAGTACTCATGTGGTGACATGTTTGGGTGCAATTCTTGATCAACTTGTAGCGATAGCTTTGAACGCTTTCTGCTTTGATTTTTTAAGGTGAATCCCTATGTTGACATCTTTAGATGCAATACTGATACTAAATGTAGCTACATTAGTAGCATAAATGGGATAAAATGAAAGAAAATTAAACCATACATCATTGACTTAGAAAATGCAATTATTACATATAAAATGCTAAAAATGCATGTTAAACATAATACAAAAAGAACAAATTATACTCTAAATAGGGAGAATTTAATGGTCTTTTCTAATGCTATAATGCATGATGATTGTTTACGATATGGTTATTCTCGGCATTCATTGAGCTTGTTAAGCTCACCCTCTCCCTTTTAACTATTGCAGATACTTAGTGCCTGTGTGAGCGGTGTGGTCTCGACAGTGATCCAAGCCAAGTCGACTCTTTAACTTTTATTTAGTAGGCTTTATAAGTTATTTATGTTTGGGAAACTAAGCAATGCGATTGGTTTTGTGGCAGATTTTTATTGGTTTTTGCTATGTTCTTTTTAGTTATTTGCATGTCATTAAGTTTGATAAATCGTGCACTTCAAAAATATGATATTTGAGATGTTTTGAGGTTTATTTTATGAGGTAATCGTTACATGTTGTTTAGGGATATGTTAGAATGATTTATGTGTTGATATATGATACATTTTTCAAGTCTGGAACAGAGGTATCGATAATCGGGCTTTAAAAATGATACCTCTGAAATTTTCGAAGTACAGGAAGTTAGTTTTTTTTGTCGGTGTTGATACCTTAATACGAGTATCGATATTTGAGGGGGAATTATCGATACTTGTATTAAGTACCGATATTTTTCGACACTTGGGTTCTTAATTCAAAAATAGTAAGCTATTTTGGTATTGATTTTCCAAATTGTATTGATACCCCTTGTGAAACTATCGATACTGTCTTTAAAATTACCGATACCTATGTAATAGTTTTGGGAAAATTTGCTAAATGGTCCTAATGCATGATTGATGAGTGTTTGATGATTATTCGATGTATGATGGCATGTTATATCGTAAATTTTATTATGTATGACATATAATATGTATGAATTTTGTGAAAATATGAACACTATACTAAGATAATTAGAAAGAAAAATTTTCATGTGAAATAAAACGTTAAAATGAGGTAAGCATGATGTGAGACGGTGATGTAGCATCCTAGTATTTGGGCTCGACAATCGAGCCAGGTATAGGGTGTTACAATCATCTTCCTCAACAACACAATTGAATAGTTTATGCATTTTAGAAAAAAATGTTGTTAAATCTGATCGTAAAACCTCTTGATCTCTTCAAAACTCATTTGAAAATCATTTTAAAGCACATTTACGAGCTTCGTCTGTAATAGCATATTTTTCAACGGTGTCGAAAATAGTGATTTCAAGATCATAAACTCGACGAGAAATTTTTTTTATAATGAATGTTTAAATTAAATAAGTTAATAATAATTTTATATGGAATTTTGAATTGAATAATTTTAATTATTGAATTAAAAGTTACTATAAGTGATTTAGTTCAAAGATCAAGTGATTTTAGAAAATGAGGTATCGAGACTTCGTTTCTGAAATTTAGGATAATAAATATTTTTATTAAATTTTTATAGTTTTATTATATGTGAATTGAAGTTTGGTCAGGTAATTTTGATGATTAACTGCTTAATTAAGGATAAAGGAGTACATTGTAAAATAGGTAAAAGTTAGTTGCTATTGATTAAAAATAGTAAAGGGACCAAAATGGTAATTAAACCTTGGAAAAAAAGTCCAAGCGGTGGTGGATATGATTACCATCCACTAACGTTTGGGTTATTTATTCATTCAGTCTTAATTAGTTTAGGACTAATTCAAAACAAGTTTTCAGTCCTAATTAGTTTAGGACTAAATTGAAAAAAAGTTTTTTAACTAAATTTTAATATAATTGAAAGACCAATTATGAAATTAAACCCCTTTAAATGGCCTAATAATAGAAATGATATGAAACTCATTAGATTTTGGTAAATTACAATTAAATCCTAATAAAATGAGTATTTACTAATTAGTTTATTTTAATATGATCGAGAATGGTAGTTTCGAGGTCACAATTTTGATGTGTCAGATCGTAAATATTAATTATTTAATATTTACGAGGTCATTAGTAAAATATTACATTTTGGTTACGAAATTTTGTTGATTAGATAGTTAATTAAGTAAAAAGCATTAAATCGTAAAAGGTGCAAAACTTGAATTCTATTATTGAAAGATAAGTCAAGGTACTTAAATGGTAATATAGCCATTAGTAACTTGAGTGGACAAATTTGACTTGAATTTTGGTTAAAATTAGGTGTCAACAAAGGGTAATTTTGTAATTTCATGAGAAAACCTAATTTAATTAAAAATTAAAAGATTAAAATTTCATTTTCTCTTCTTTCTTCTTCTTCTCCAAGCCGAAACCCTAAGAAAACCATGGAAGACCATTCGAACAAGCTTTGATCTTCATTTTGGTGAGTGAAACCTCGTTCGATTTTACTAATTTTTATGTTTTTAAGTCCGTATTAGCTTAACCTAGCTAACCCAAAGACTAATTTGTGATTCTATCAAATGTTATATATCTTGCCATTTATGAATGAGTTGTTTCTTAAAGATTTATTGAAGTTTATTAATCTTGGTTGTTGGATTTCATTATTTTGTAAAGTAGTTTTTGATGATTTTAATGTTCAAAGACTAAAACGTTAAAGCGATAAATTCGCAAGGAATTAAGGTGAAATAATGGAAAAAGTGGACTATTGAAAGACTCATGAACATTCGGCAAAGTTGAAATTTGAATAAAAATGGTTTATTTGCAAGTTTAAGGCATAAAGACTAAATTGAATAAAAGTGAAAAGTTAAGGACAATTTTGTAAAAATACCAAAAAGGCTTATTTGCATAAAATTATTAAAAATTCATGTTGATTTAAATAATTGAATGAAATTATTGTAATAGATCAAGATCGTGCTACCAATTACGAAAAAGAGAAAATTATGAATTAATCCTTGGAATTCACTTTAATTGCAAATTCGTCCGGTAAGTTCGTAACATTAAATTTTCATTTTAAAAATACATTATTGTATTCTTTATAATTGTTGTAGAACAGGTTACGGTACGTGAAATGGAGAAAGATGAAAAAGAAATGAATGAAAGAGATATCAAGCTTTTAGCCGGTGATTTGAAATCGACGCGATGGCTGAGGTACCGCATATGTTGCGAGTCCTCGATAGCTCGTGTGAGTAGCATCGTGAGTCGAGAAATGAGAAATGAATCTAAGAATGGATTACAGGCCCTACAATGGCTAGGATTTATGCATAAGTGCATATTCTCGATAGCTCGTCTAAATAACATCGTTAGGGAACAATTATATGTATAGATATTGTATCGATGGATGGGGTACCCCATATGTTACGAGTCCTCGACAGCTTGTGTGAGTAGCATCGTATATTGGTAACAGAGTTTATACAAACATGATAATGAAATTCAGGATTATAGCATACCGTATCGATGGCTGGGGTATCGCATATGTTGCGAGTCCTCGACAGCTCGTGTGAGCAGCATCGTATACTGGTAACAGAGTTGATACAGACATGAGAATGAAATTCAAGATTATAGCATACTGTATCGATGGTTGGGGTACCGCATATGTTATGAGTCCTTGATAGCTCGTGTGAACAGCATCGTATACTGGTAAAAGAGTTGATACAGACATTAGGATGAAATTTTAGATTATAGCTTATGGAAGCAAGGCCCTATTCTGGTTCGAATGAGTCAAAGACTGTTCAAAACATGATATTTGGTAATTTATTAAACTCTATGAACTTACTAAGCTATGTAAGCTTACCTTTGAAATTATTTTTGTTTTATAGATTCTATTTTGCTGCTAGAAGATCGGATCACCTCAAGAAGTCATATTATCTCGAGAGCTCGCTCGGTAGTATTTACATCACTTGGTTATATGGCATGTACTAGGATGTTATCTTTAATAGTGCATGATTTGCATGAGTTGTAAAATGACTTGTTGAATGTTGAGCTTATGTTTTTTTAAGTTTGTTGATGTTTCAAATTGACATACATGCATAAGATATAATGTCTTGTGAACCCATGAATATTGATATGTTATGCTTCCTTCTCATGAGAAATTGTATAGTTTGTGTTGTGCTTTGATGGAGGTTTTAGTATCATTTAGTTGTAAACTTAGAAGATTTAGGTGCATAATTGAAATCTGCATACCTGTTTCGATAGTATTCTTGCATGTTTTGGTAAAAGTACAGGGTATTTGAGACTTTGGTTACTAACTTGCTTTGTATTGGTAGCATTGCAGAAGTATCGGTAGTTCTAGTCATTGTAGTATCGGTAGTCTGAATACTTGTTTCGGTAGAAGTTACAGGGTAAAACTTCTTAGCTTTTTGGAGTTTGTTGTATCGGTAGAAGTGTGAGTTCTATTGGTAGTACCTAAACGTGTATTGATAGAACTATCATTTCTACAGGTAGAAAACTACTATTATTTTCCAAAGCTTACTATTTTGACTTCTACCGATACTTGTCCAACAGGTATCGGTAGAAGTCCCTGTCCAACAGGTACCGGTAGAAGTCCCTCAGATTGTGAAAAATGACATTTTGACCCTTCTAAAAATGGAAATGTTATCAAAGCTAAAAATTTATTACATATAAATTCTTGTGATACTTAATCATTGAGATATGAAAATTTAATCATTGGTAAATGATCTAAAAGACCTTAATCAAAACCTTAATCGACGACTGTGTCAGGTTTGGGTACTACATAGTGATAGTAAGAATGATTGATGTAACTTGGTTAATATTGTGGTATTATGGTTTGATATGGAATATAGATGTCATGATATGTGATATGAATATTGATTCTTTCTTGCAAATGTATTGATGAGTATGTTTTGGATTATAATTTGGTTGGCTAGTGATGAAAGTTGTGTGTTAAGACACAGGGTCCCGTGACCCTTGTTGGGAAAATTTTCGATTGTGATCCTTGATTGGTTGAAATGATTCCAAATGAATGTGTAAGATTAAATGGAGCTAGTATCCTGGGTTGCTAGTTTGTAATTGTATAGATTATTATTGAATTGTTTGTATGAAAAAAAAACTAGTAAAGTTCTGTAAACCCTGTGACCCTAGATTGGAGATGATTACAGTTTTTGGGTGTTACATTTAGTAGTATCAGAACTACGGTTTAGTCGATTCTTTGACTAAGTGTAGTGTGAATAAAATCTAGAAAGTACATGCCATATAAACTTGTGATAGTATGATATTGATTTATTCTATCTAACTCCTATTTATTTGCAAATTCTAAAGATGTTATCTGAATCTAAAAGTAACGAAATTAATGGAGTTAATAATAATATATGACTACTGATTCTGGTGCAAGTTATAGTATATTGGTTTCATAAATATTTGAAACAAGGAGTGACTTTATAACCACTACCTCTGAGTATAGGTAAATAAAGTGGGTTCGAAGACATAACGATGGATCTGAAATTACAGTGCCTAATATTATTCCTGGTATGATCTATTCTTTCGATATTATTTATTGGGTATGCACTGATTAATATTGGGTTAATTTATTTATATATTGCATTGTATTAATAATGGATAGGGGCCTATTTTCTAAACCAATGAGTTTGATATTTGAATCATAAGTTATTGGGATAGAGCTGGTATGTCGAAACTATCTGCTGAAAATTTAATATTCTGGTTTTTCTGACAATTTGATGTTACTACATTTCATGAATTTGGTATTAATTTGAAAATGATTGACTGAAGTTATATGATACCGTAGTGAATTACAAACTGAAATGAATTGATTGAGATGTTGGGCTGATGTACTAATTATAATTAAGTCAGGTAAATCAGAGTTGTTTAGATGTCTTTGTATAGGAAATGATCTAAAATGACTGAAAACAATTTATATATATATATTAATAATTGACTACTCAATTAAAAAAAATTGGATTTGAGGATAACTGTATACCGTTCAGCAATGGGTATTTTGATTTATCTCCTGAAAGATTTATGGGATTTTTGCCTAAATATGATAATGGAATAAATTCAAGATATAGAATAAAAAAATCTTAAATCTCATACAGAAGACATGTTCAATAAGTTAAAGGACATAATAGTGTATTTCAAAGTTAATAAGGATTTAGTTATTCAGTTCTAGTTAAAGATATGAGATGCTAAAAATTTCTTTGAACTTGAGATAATCATTAAGAATTCTGGTAATATTGTCTAGATTAATTAATGTCTCTGTTGATTTATAAATATGATGAATCAGATTGTTCAATCTTATCTAGATATTTAGATATAGTCGTAACTATGATTATTGATGATATTCTAATAGACTTCAAATAGAATCTATGTATGAGTAATATGTGAGAAATGTATTGTAGAATATGTGTGAGAAATAATTTACATGAAAACTATCAACGGTGAGTTTTGGTTTAGTAAGGTTGATTTTCTTGGTTATGTAAATTTGACAAATATATTTGAGTAGGTTCGGGTAAAAAGATTTTTCTATTGTTATATAAAAACTTCAAAAAACATCTCTGGAAATTTCTGTTTTAATCCATCTTGAATCTTGGAAGGAAATTGAACATCAAGTATTGTCTAAATTATTACTGCTTATTATGATTCCTGAGTAGGGAAAGACAAGATAAAGTTTGTGTTAAGATGAAGTTTGTGTTATTTGATATTGTTATTCTCTATATTTGGATGAGCTAGTAATTATTTTTGTTTTAAGGTAAAATATTAAAATAAATAGGTACTGCTAAATAAAAATTTTGAGCACGAAATTTTTTAATGGGGGAGAAAATTTTATATGGAAACAGTGATTTCGGGATCATAAACCCGATGAGAAAATTTTTATAATTAGTGTTTAAATTAAATAAGTCAATAAGAATTTTATATGGAATTTTGAATTGAAGAATTTTAATTATTAAATTAAAAGTTAGTATAAGTGATTTGGTTCAAAGGTCAAGTGGTTTTAAAAAATAAGGTATCGGGACCTCGTTTTTGAAATTTAGGACCATACATATTTTATTAAATATTTACAGAGTTTTATTGTATGTGAATTCAAGTTTGGTCGGGTTTTGATGATTAACTGCTTAATTAAGGATAAAGGAGTAAATTGTAAAAGAGATAAAAGTTAGTTTCTATTAATTAAAAATAATAAAGGGGCCAAAATGGTAATTAAACCATGGTAAAAAATTCCAAGCGGTGGTGGATATGATTACCATCCACTAAATTTTGGGTTATTTGTTCATTCAATCCTAATTAGTTTAGAACTAAATTGAAAACAAGTTTGTTTAATTAAAATTTAATATAATTGAAGGACCAATTATGAAATTAGATCCCCTTTAAATAGCCTAATAATAGAAATGATGTGAAACTCTTTAGATTTTGGTAAATTACAATTAAATCCTAATAAAATGAGGATATACTAATTAGTTTATTTTAATATGATCGGGAATGGTGGTTTCGAGATCACAATTTCGATGTGTCAGACCGTAAATATTAATTATTTAATATTTATGAGGTCATTAGTAAAGTATTAAATTTTGGTTACGAAATTTTGTTAATTAGATAGTTAATTAAGTAAAAAGGATTAAATCGTAAAAGGTGAAAAAATTGAATTCTATTAATTGAAAGGTAAGTCAAGGTACTTAAATGGTAATATAGCCATTAGTAACTTGAGTGGACAAATTTGGCTTGAATTTTGGTTAAAATTAGGTGTCAACAAAGGGTAATTTTGTAATTTCATGATAAACCTAATTTAATTAAAAATTAATTTTCTCTTCTTTCTTTTCTTTTACAAGCTGAAACCCTAAAAAACAATGGAAGACCATTCGGTCAAGCTTTGATCTTCATTTTGGTGAGTGAAATCTCGTCCATTTTTAGTGATTTTTATGTTTTTAAGTCCGTATTAGCTTAACCTAGCAAACCCAAGGATCAATTTGTGATTCTGTCAAATGTTATAAATCTTACCATTTATGAATGAGTTTTTCTTGAAGACTTGTTGAAGTTTATTAAGCTTGATTGTTGGATTTGATTATTTTGTAAAGTAGATTTTGATGATTTTAATGTTTAAGGACTAATATGTTAAAGTGATAAATTCGCAAGGACTTAAGGTGAAATAATGGCAAAAGTGGGCTGTTGAAAGACTCATGAACATTCGGAAAAGCTGAAATTTGAATAAAAATGGTTAATTTGCAAGTTAAGGCTTAAGGACTAAATTGAATAAAAGTGAAAAGTTAAGGGCAATTTTGTTAAAAAACCAAAACAACTTATTTGCATAAAATGATTAAAAATTCATGTTGATTTAAATAATTGAATGAAATTATTGTAATAGATCAAGATCGTGCTATCGATCGTGAAAAAGGGAAAATTACGAATTACTCCCTAGAATTCACTTTAACTGCAAATTCGTACGGTAAGTTCGTAATGTTAAATTTCCATTTTAATATTATATTTTATTATTCTTTGAAATCGTCACAAAACATGTTATGGTACGTGAAATTAAGAAAGATGAAAAAGAAATGACTGAAAGAGATATAAGGTTTTGAGCCAATGATTTGAAACCGACGCGATGGCTGAGATACCTGATAGCATTAGAAATGACACTGATTTTCTCCCTAAATTTGTGTATTAGTTGTCTCTTTTGTATCATATTTAGCATGCCTTTTTAGCATTTTATATTTAGTAATTACATTTTCTAACTCAGTGATGCTTGGTTTAATTTTCCTTAATTTTATAATGTTTTTACTACTAATGTCGCCACAATTAGTTGTTCAGTACTGCATCCAAAGATGTCACTGCAGGAACCTATCCTGAAGGATCAATGCATGAAGGTGTCCGAAATTGTCGCAGCAAAATATGATCCAAATTTGCGCCCAAAACTGTCGTCGCATGAGCACTTCTAGATTGCACCCAAAGTTGTCACAGCATTATTATTTTCGGAATGCACCCAAGACTATTGTTGCATAAGTATTCTTCAATTGCACCCAGGAATGTCACTGTATTCAGTATCAATTTTGCGCCTAAGGTTGTTAGCACAAAGATCCACCTTATAAGATCAGAGTAAGAAAGCATTCAGAGTTGCGGCCACAAGTTAGTCCAGAAATGCGGTGACATTCTGCTGACAAATTATTGCCATAAATTAAAATCATAATTTGCATCGACATTTTGCAACAGTCTAGTAAACAAATCAGATCTACGTAGCTATCAATAACAAAGTTTTACAGTTGTACAAAGTAATTGGATCTGAGAATGGAGGAAATCTGTAATTTCTTGAGCATATAAATAGATGAGAAAAGATGGAGAAAGATATCAAGAGGAAAGGAATTAAATTCTACAATTACTTTGTGTTTTTGGAGATTTAAGTTGGAAGACATTGAGTTGATTGAGCGAAGAAGCAATCACTTCTGACGAAAGGTGCTCGATGCAATGCAAGAGGAGCGGTTGAGGAATAGTCCTAGTAGTCTAGAGATGGTAAACTTCGATTGTATTCGTTGACCTCTCTTTTATGCTGATGAATTCTAATGACATTTGAATGAATATTAAAGTATCTTTCATTGTTAGATCACTTTGATTCTTATTCAATGCTTTTCATCTATTTATTCTTGGATCTAATTGCATCAAACACGAGAGTGCATTTGCAGTCTACCGACATCGAGAGATGCGATGACAAGTTAGGTTAACAAGCAAGACAGCGAGAGTTGCTTGGAATTAGAAGAGATTCTAGTAACTTGTTCTTGAGTACACAACATTGCTCACGTCGAGAGGTGAGGTAATTATGGGTGCTAGAGTCTTGATTAAACAGAGAGCTGTTATTAGTAAGATTAATTGGAGCCTTATTGTTGCGACAATTCGTCTATACAATACCTTGTTGGCACATCCAACATTGCTACGTAGCGAAATCAGTAATCCACTCCAATCCTTTAAACTTGGTCATATTTTACTTTTCTGCATTTAAATACTCAAAACTTCAACAACACTTTGATTTACTTTCAGTTGCTTTGACAATTAACTTTGATTGCATTGGCAATTTTAACTAATTTTAGTGTGCAGATTTGATTTAAGTGCACTGACATCTTCACTCACATTATATCTAATTTTATTTTTAATTGCCTCGACATATAGACATCAAGAACCCATTCCCTATGGGATCGATATCTGATAGAATTATTCTATCAACTATACTTGCTTCAACGTGTGTCCTCTTGCACAACTGTTGTGACGTTACAGACCCGATCAAGTTTTGGCGTCGTTGTTGAGGAATGGCATTTGTTTGATGTTTATTTTTGTCGTTGCATTTATTCTTTATTATCTTAATTTTATTCATCACTAACTTGTTTCCTTTTTATTGTTTACTTTTACATTTTTTTTAGTGAAATATGGCTAGGAACGAGGTATATAGAACCTCAAGATTTAGGACTCACATGAGTGATGCTGTAGAAATGGAGCTTGATGCCATAACAGCTCAGGTATCTTCTTTGACTAATATGCAGAATGCTACAGCAGTTGCAGAATGGAAATTTGTAGTGACAATTTGTAATTACTATGGGGGCAACCATGAGTTTGAAACAAATGTGTACGACATGGGGAATTTTTATCGAAATGAAAATCCATATTCCAACACTTACACGCCAGGGTGGGAGCAACATCCAAATTTTTGTTGGAACAATCAAGACCCTGGAAGTATAGACAGTGATGTTAGATCCGAGTGGACATTGCTCAATTATGATCAACCTTTGTCGAGGCAAAATATCCAGCAAGACGAAGCATCAGAGTTTTCATCAAATGAAAATTTGCTGAGACAATATATTGGCAAGACTGATTTTGTGCTTCAGAATCAAGCTGAATCCATACGAGCTCTAGAATATCAATTTGGCCAGATTGTGGGCACAATAAATTTGCGACCACAAGAAACTTTGTCGGTTGATATTGAGAATTTGATATCACAAGGGCAAGAGCATGATGAGGAAATCATTCTCAGATGTGAAACTCAACTAAATGAAGTTGTTAGAGATGCTACAACAAAAGAAGATAATTCAAATCTCAACAATGGAAAGATGTCAGCGCAATCTGAAAAGCAAACTACAGCTGAAGAGGTTAAACAAAATATTGCGGTGATAGAATCAGATCACTTTGTCGCCACAAATGCTACAGCAAAACAACCTCAGAAACTTGAAGACACATTGTCAAAGAAGAGAAGATTGGGAGATGTCGAAGCAATCGCACTTACTGAAGGGTGCACTATCATGATAATTAAATTGCTTCAAGAATTTAAGGATCCCAAGAACTTCTCAATACCCTATTCCATTGGTGATTGATATATTGGAAAGGCATTATGTGATTTCAATGAAAGCATAATTTTGATGCCTATATCCGTAATTAAGAAGTTACGAAATTAGAAAACATGTAAGAAAGAGTCAAAATTTTTCGGGACCGTGTGGAGAATAAAAGTGTACAAAGCACTTGAAGAAGAAGAAGAAACACATATTATGTCTGCACCAATTGAGGAATAAGTAAACACTATTATCGGTGCATTAGGATTCCATTGTCAACGCAATTTTGTACAGCTATACTGCACTTATTGACTTATGCTGAAAACGGACGAAGTTCATGTGGAGGAAGAAAAAGATGAAAAAATGTCGAGGCAAATTTAGCTAAGAAATTTGTCCCTGCACCTGAAGTTGTGGGTGTAATAACTGAAGGCATGGTGGAAGATGGAGCGAGTTAGGCGGAAGCTGCTGATGAAAACCTTTGGGCGATAGTGGTCTATACTGGATCAACAAATGAAGCAAATGATGATGCCAGAGCAGAGATAGAAACTAAGGAGCAGTCCACAGATCATGCGAAGCTCAAACAAAAGTAAAAAAAGAAAGAAAAGAAGGACCTGATGTCGTGACAAATTCGGTTGAGGAATTTGTCACCGCACCTGAACTTGTGGATGCATCATCTGATGATTTGGTGCCACCTGAAGCGAGTCAGGAGGAGGCTGTGATGCTTGCTATTGAGAAGCAATCCACAGGTCCGGCCAAGCCAAAGGAACGAATGAGGAAGTGCACCAAAAACAAGAAGCAACGCAAGGAGGAACAGAAGCGTAAGAAGAAGACCAATGCAGCCACATCTTTTGCTACAGCACACTGAGTTAGTTTTTATTTTTTTAGCACTTAGTTTAGTTTAATTTCATTGCATTTTTTGTTGTCGCTGCATCTACATCGTCATTGCATTTCCATATATATATTTATTAATGTCAATGCATTAGGGAGAATGCACACTTTAAGTTTGGGGGAATTTGTGTGAAATGGAAATGCAATTGCACCTACATTTTTGAGAATTTACTGGTTTCTTTAGTTCAATGAAAGTATGCAAAGTTACAAGAAAAAATGTGATCACAATTTTTTTATTTTATGCTTAAATCTTGAATTGTTTGGAAATCTGATGCGTGAATTGGATTAATGTGAATGAATATTAAGTCCTTCTATTTTTGGATGAATGATGGGATTGCATTAGTAATGAATGGGTAGCATCAATCTTTGAATCTTGAATTAACTTTCCAATTGCAGCGACATATATTAATAAAAAGACACTCCAATGTGAGTGCATTGTGACTTATCAAGGGAGAAAACTCCGCTGCATGTGTTAGAAAAATCATCTAGCCAAAGGCTGTCATTGCAAGAGTGTGTGTTGGCACAATTACATACTTCTTGAGGGTTGTTGCACCCCAACGTTACTGGCCAGGAACAAGGGTATTGTAATGCAATGTCATCTCTCAGTCACATAAAAAGAAAGAAAAAGAAAAGAAAAGGAGAAAAAAATAATATTTATAATGCTATCTTTCAATAAATGTTGTATTGGTTAATAAAAGTTAAGATTCAAAGCATGATGCTAACATTAGTGAAGTTGCAGTCTTAATTATTCATGTCTATAAATTGTCAGCGCATTATTCTATCTTATGAATGCAATTTATACATTAGATTCTACAGAATTTAAGTTGCTAGAATGGAAATTGTGGTGACATGTTTTGATTATGCCTTTGCTAACTTTTGTTTACTTGAGGAAAAGTAAAAACTCAAGTTTGGGGGTGTGATAGCATTAGAAATAACACTGATTTTCTCCCTAAATTTGTGTATTAGTTGTCTCTTTTGTATCATATTTAACATGCATTTTTAGCATTTTATATTTAGTAATTGCATTTTCTAACTCAGTGATGCTTGGTTTAATTTTCCATAATTTTATAATGTTTTTACTACTAATATCGCCACAATTAGTTGTTCGGTATTGCATCCAAAAATGTCATTGCAGGAACCTATCCTGAAGGATCAATGCATGAAGGTGTCTGGAATTGTCATAGCAAAATATGATCCAAATTTACGCCCAAAACTGTCGCCGCATGAGCACTTTCAGATTGCACCCAAAGTTGTCACCGCATTATTATTTTCGAAATGCTCCCAAGACTGTCGTTGCATAAGTATTCTTCAATTGCACCTAGGAATGTCGCTGTATTCAGTATTAATTTTATGCCTAAAGTTGTTAGCGCAAAGATCCACCTTAGAAGATCAGAGTAAGAAAGCATTCAGAGTTGCGGCCACAAGTTGGTCCAAAAATGCGGTGACATTCTGCTGACAAATTATCGCCGTAAATTAAAATCATAATTTGCGTCGACATTTTGCAACAGTCCAGTAAACAAATCAGATCTATGTAGCTGTCAATAACAAACTTTTACAGTTGTACAATGTAGTTGGATCTAAGAATGGAGGAAATCTACAATTTCTTGAGCATATAAATAGATGAGAAAAGATGGAGAAAGATATCAAGAGGAAAGGAATTAAATTCTACAATTACTTTGTGTTTTTGGAGATTTATGTTGGAAGACATTGAGCTAATTGAGCGAAGAAGCAATCACTTCTCACGAAAGGTGCTCGATGCAATGCAAGAGGAGCGGTTGAGGAATAGTCCTAGTAGTCTAGAGATATTAAGCTTCGATGGTATTCGTTGACCTCTTTTTTATGCTGATGAATTCTAATGACATTTGAATGAATATTAGAGTATCTTTCATTGTTAGATCACTTTGATTCTTATTCAATGCTTTTCATCTATTTATTCTTAGATCTAATTGCATCAAACACGAGAGTGCATTTGCAGTCTACCGACATCGAGAGATGCGGTGACAAGTTAGGTTAACAAGCAAGACAGCGAGAGTTGCTTGGAATTAGAAGAGATTCTAGTAACTTGTTCTTGAGTACACAACATTGCTCACGTCGAGAGGTAGGGTAATTATGGGTGCTAGAGTCTTGATTAAACGGAGAGCTGTTATTGGTAAGATTCATTGGAGCCTTATTGTTGCGACAATTCGTTTATACAATACCTTGTTGGCACATCCAACATTGCTACGTAACGAAATCAGTGATCCACTCCAATCCTTTACACTTGGTCGTATTTTACTTTTTTGCATTTAAATAACCAACACTTTGATTTACTTTCTGTTGCATTGACATTTAACTTGCATTGAGAACTTATTGTGTTTACAATTTTAACTAATTAGTGTACAGATCTGACTTAATTGTGTTGACATCTTTACTCGCATTATCTCTAATCTTAGTATTAATTACTTCGACATATAGGCATCAAGAACTCATTCCCTATGGGATCGATGTTTGATAGAATTATTCTATCAACTATACTTGCATTGACGTGTGTCCGCTTGCACAACTGCTGTGACGTTACAGGCCGATCAGTACCACATATGTTACGAGTCCTCGATAGCTCGTGTGAGCAGCATCATGAGTCGAGAAATGAGAAATGCATCCAAGAATGGTTTACAGGCCCTATGATGGCTGGGATTTATGCATAAGTGCATATTCTCGACAGCTCGTGTGAGTAACATCTTTAGGGAACAGTTATATGTACAGATATCGTATCTATGGTTGGGGTACTGCAAATGTTACGAGTCCTTGATAGCTCGTGTGAGCAGCATCATATACTGGTAACAGAGTTGATACAGACATGAGAATGAAATTCGAGATTATAGCATACCATATCAATGGCTGGGGTACCGCATATATTGCGAGTCATCGACAGCTCGTATGAGCAGCATCGTATACTGGTAACAGAGTTGATACAGACATGAGAATGAAATTTGGGATTATAAGATACCGTATCGATGGCTAGAGTATCGGATATGTTGCGAATCCATGAATATTGATATGTTATGCTTCCATCTCATGAGAAATTGTATATTTTGTGTTGTGCTTTGATGGAAGTTTTAGTATCATTTAGTTGTAAAATTAGAAGTTTTAGGTGCATAATTGAAATCTGCATACTTGTTTGAGTAGTACTCTTGCATATTTCGGTAGAAGTACAAGGTATTTGAGACTTTGGTTACTAACTTGCTTTGTATTAGTAGCATTGCAGAAGTATCGATAGTTCTGGTCATAGTAGTATCAGTAGTCTGAATACTTGTTTCAGTAGAAGTTACAGGGTAAAACTTCTTAGCTTTCTAGAGTTTGTTGTATCGATAGAAGTGTGGGTTCTATTGGTAGTACCCAAACGTGTATCGGTAGAACCGTCATTTCTACTGGTAAAAAACTGTAGTTATTTTTCAAAGCTTATTGTCTTGACTTGTACCGGTACTTGTCCAACAAGTACTGGTAGAAGTCCCCCAGATTGTGAAAAATGACATTTTAACCCTGATAAAAATGGAAATGTTATCAAAGCTAAAAATTTATTACATGTAAATTCTTGTGATACTTAATCATTGAGATATGAGAATTTAATCATTGGTAAATGATCTGAAAGATCTCGAAACCTTAATCGATGACGATGTCGGGTTTGGGTACTACATAGTGATAGTAAGAATGATTGATATAACTTGGTTGATATTGTGGTATTATGATTTGATATGGAATATAGATGTCTTGATATGTGATATGAATATTGATTCTTTCTTGCAAATGTATTGATAAGTATGTTTTGGATTATAATTTGGTTGGCTAATGATGAAAGTTGTGTGTTGAGACACAGGGTCACGTGACCTCTGTTGGGAAAATTTCCGATTGTGATCCTTGATTGGTTGAAATGATTCCGAATAAATGTGTAAGATTAAATGGAGCTAGTATCTTGGGTTACTAGTTTGTAATTGTATAGATTATGATTGAATTGTTTGTATGAAAAAAAAAACTCGTAAAGTTCTGTAAACCCTAAGACCTTAGATTGGAGATGGTTACAATTTTTGGGTGTTACATCATCATCCTTGATCTAACATTTTCTCAAAATTGAAACATTTAAAACCAAAATTTACTCATCTTTAATGCTTAGATTTAAGATAACTCAACTAAAATTATTTAATGCAAATTTGACATAAGAAAACAAAGTTTTTACCTTCAACTTTACTATCCTTCGCGTCGCCTAGTAGTTCACGCAATAACCAAACCAATTTAGAATGAAGATAGATGTTTTTCTTGAAGGAACGTGAAAGAGAAAAGTGTTTGGATGCTAAGAAAAATGAAGAATACAGAAAACTTTGAGAGAAAATGCTAACTACTAGATGCAACTAACTTTTGAAATGAAGAAAGTGTGAAAAATGAAATGAACGTGAGGAAGAAATATGAGCAGTGAAGAGTTTCTATAACAAAACTCATTTCTAAAATTGTTTTATTTACTCTATAAGCCCTTCCTATTTTTACCCTTGTTTTACAACTTCTCTATTATCCATTCGTTCTCATTTACTAATTTAGACTTTAACTATTATTCCAATTTAGTCATACTTATTAACACTATTTCCATTTATTTTATTGATTTCACTTAATTATGATTTTTGGTTCACTAATCTCTGATTTCTATCCTAATTCTACCAACTCGGTTTTTGGGATGTGACACCGTGTAAACAATATATAGGTATTTCGGGGCGACACTTTGTAAATGATATATAAATCCTTCAAGGCAACACCTGGAAGAGGTATAATGATTCCTTAGAATTGGAAGTCCGCCAGGACGATAAACATGTCATAATATTGTGTAAGACCATAGCTAAGTTATGGTAACATATGAAGTCCGCCAGGATAGTTAACTAGGAAGCCGTCAGGGTACAAAAAGAGAATCATTGTATGACTCGCGTGATAAGTAGCAGAACAAGATGATCGTGGAGCGTTTGAGAACGCATACATTAAATTCTTTCTTTTTCTATCTTCATAGCATTTCATCCTTTTTTGTGCCTTTTATAGCTGGTCAGTCATCATTTTCCTCACTTGATTCCTTTCTTTCTGTAAGTCTTGCACGATTGCCACCTTAGCCTACTCATTAGCATTCCAAGATAACCTAGGTGGAATGTTACCGTACATAACTTGGATAGATGAGAGGGTTAATGTAGCAAGAATGTCTTTGTTATACCTCCATTATCTTAAAGCCAACCATTTGACCCATGTTTTTTCTTTGAGAAAACACAACACAAATATTGCTCAATACATTAGTAAAGGCTTTTTGTACGAATATCATGCTCTAGATGACAAATTGTGCTCAAGTCAATAGCTATCATTGTAACAACCTTTACTCTTTCCAATATCCAGTTTGAACGATGAAAATATATCAACTTTTTCATACCATTTTTAACCTAAATTCATGCAAATTCTAAGTAATTAATATCGAAAAATATAATTTAATTATAAAATAATTAAATTGTGCTAAAATTTTCAACATATTGATTTTTAATTATTTTTATAAATATTAAGCATGAATTTGATGATTTTTTTTACAGATTTGCACAATTGGTGAAAATCAACCCGGCAGACACTACTGACAGCTTAAACCATTGAGGAAATTTTTACATCGAGTTAATGAAAAAGCTAAGAAAAATATTTTTCTAGCAAAGGGTCGGTCCAATATGAAGCTAAATTATGCTTTACAATTATATTTTTAATTCAATTAATTTGGATTAAAATTAAATTATAAAGGCTGAAGTGAAGTGGTTCGATGTACATGCAATCGAGGGTCAAACCACCTTGATTTGGGCTAGCCATGTGCCATCGACATGGTCATTAATCAGCTGATATGTTGACCAATTCAACCTTACAAAACAGCCCCTAAAATTTCCCAAAATCCCATTCAAACCCCTCCACTTTTCATGGTTTCAAATTCTCACCCCAAGCTAATTTTAAGCAAAGTTTGAACTAGTCAAACTTGCTTATGCATGGCCGACCAAGCATTGTGTATGGCTGATATTTATTTGCTAAATATAGTCACTCACACTCACCTATAAAAGCCCCCTCAACCTCTCATTTCAACACACTAATTCACTCACCATTCTCTCTTCTTTCTCTAGTGTTCTCTCTAGCTTTTCCATTCCATTTTCCCTCATTCCTTGCCGATTTCCCCTCTTGGAACAGAGTGGTTCTTCAGCCCTTCCATAGCCTTTGTTGAGTGTTCATCAGAAAACTCGATCTAGGAAGAATTGAGCAAAAAATACGAATAACGCGGAAGTAGTTCTTGAGAAATTACCGGATTTAAGCTTATTCTTTTTCTCATATTTTAGATTATTGTTTGTTATCATGATGAATGCTATTATGAATGCTATTATTTCTTTAATTAAAATGGCTTAAATTTCTTAAAGTGTTGGGTTGATTGTGTTGATTGCTTGATTAATTATTTATCATGTTTATGTTGTTATAGGCCCTGAATATTTTGTTTAATTAAATATTATCATGCCTAAGTTATTATTGCATTACCCTTATGATATAACTATTGAATTAATCATTTAAACGCGTTGAAATTGTGATTAATAGACACACTATTTAATTTGTGCATGCTTAATCCGCTAAGGAAGTTGAGGGTTAAAATTATGATTGTATTGGAGAATTCTAGCCTTACATAACTTGCAGGATTATTGTGATTAAGCTGTTTTAATATAGGTGTTTGTTGTTACCTTAATTGATCCTTTACATGCTTATGAATATTAATTTAGTCGGTTGTATTGGCATAAGTATATGTTCAAGAGATAAATTGATTTTATAATGTATGTATGTGCTATAACACATTTACTTAATAAAGATTAGTTTAGTCGGTCGTATTGGCATAGGTGTATGTTCAAGAGATTAACTGATTTTTATAAGTGATGTTGTTCATAAGTTAGCAAGATACCGGGTTGCTGTGAATATTGTTTAGAAACAAGCATGAACATGATTTAGATTTAATTAAGTAATTGAGCAATTAACCTGACACATTTATGTCATATTGATTAAAACCTTTAGAAATCGTGCATAGGAATTTAATTTAGTTTTAATTTAACTTAGCTTAATTTAGTTTAGAATACTTTAAATTAAAATCTCTAACAAATATTATCTTATTTCTAACCAATTTGTTGATTAAATATTTCATAAATACTTTTCATAGCACAATCCCTGTGGGTACGATACTTGACATTATTTGTCACTTTATTACTTGAATACGATTGTGTACACTTGCACATTTTCATCATTCCACCAGTACGGATGGGAGATGCTACCGAAGCACATACCAGCAAGAAACCTTGAATTCATTTAGGAGTTGTGTCTTAAAAATATTTTTACAAAATCATTTAAAAGGTCTTCAAAAACAATTTAAAGTCATTTAAAAATGGTTCAAAATTGATTAGAGGTGCGAAATTCAAAATGGGCCTTGAAAGGCCAAAATGGTTCAAAACAGGGTAGTGGTTAAAACCCTGCATTATGGTATCGGTTCAAGTAGGGAGAAATATCGATACTTCTCCTTGTTATTTTAGGTTTTTGGCATTCTGTCTCACTTGTTGTAATACCATATGGGTCAAGTATTGATACCTCTACCCTTGGTGCAAATGATTGAATTAAAATTCACTTGTTTGAATTAAAAATCAAGTTTAAAATATCATAAACAACTACCTTAACATCTCCAAACATAGTAAACATAAAACATGCTTGAAGAACCAACATGACCATGCATAATTTTAGGACAAAACAAGTTCAACCATACTTCAAAGACATCATGAGAAGCAAGTTTAATAATCTCCAAAACATTGCTCAAGGGAAAAAATGGTACCATGAATGCCAATGCAACTAGCACTTCAAACATAATAAGCTTAACCATAACCATTTAAAGCCTCTAACATAACATCTCCATAATAGCAACTCAAAATACCTAATAGCAAAAGAAGTTAGCACACTTATACACAATAATACCTTAGATACATGCCAAAAGTATAAAATACAATAAGATCACACTCTTTTTAGTCTTGTTAATAGTATGATGATTCTGAATTGACACGACTTCAAGGATCCGAAAGCGATAACCTACATGTAAAAGCAATAGTGCGTAAGCATAAAATACTTAGTAAATTCACTTGGAAATAACTATACGTATCTTGCCCTGGAGGATAATTTTTTCACATGGTTCAACAACTTTTGCATACATACTAATATGACAACATGGCAAGACACTAACAAAGGAGTCAAATGAATATAAGACATACAAGCAAGCATCATATATATATATATACTAGCATACATATTTTACACTTAACTCACATTATCAAATCTTATAATGGTCCTTATGATCATGCATTCCTTAACAATATTCTCAACTCCTTTTTGGTTCCTTATTAATTTCATAATTTTTTCCCACTATAATATTAGTAAAACATACTTTAGACACTATGAGAAAACCACATACACCATATAAGCATTGTGGTGCCATACCTAAGGGAAAAAGAACTCTAGTATAACATAAAGGCCTCTAAAGACGTAGTGTATGCATAATGGTCCACATAACATGCCAAACCAAGAGGTAACACATCAGAATTCCAAGTATCAAATGCATAACTCTGAGCCCCACATAACTCCAATACAAAATTTTGGGAAAGAACACATCTAAGACCCTAATTGGCATGTCAATCATATCCTAACCTTTCTACCAAGTTTACACGGGCTTAATAGTAAATTAAGTTCAATTCATTTTTCAATGTTATAATGCAAGAAAACTCAAAGTCTTCCCATTGTCACAAGTATAGTTTCTCATTTTCACAATCTAACCTTTATCTTGCATTGTAACACCTCATACTTGACCCGATCGTCAAGTTCGAGCAACAGTATGCCACATTCATTACCAGAGCAACTACGATAAATTATATTTAATATTTGACAATAAACATCCATATACGAGCCTTTCATGAATAAAACATGTTATATACTCATTTTTGTGTCAAATACGAGCTTACGAAAGCTCAATACCATTCCGGGATCAAGTAAGGTCTAAAGTGTAATGTTTTCAAAACATCTCAAGTGGATGTCAATGATTTCCAGGGCTTAGTGCCGCAACATTGAAGACAGTAAGTAAGCTTCCCAACCTAAGGACCAATTTGTAAAATTTTCAAAATACAATAGAATCGATGTCACGACCTCAAACAAGGGACGTCGCAACAAGGTGGCTTGATGTCACGACATTCAGGGTGTGAAGTCACGATTTCTATGACAAACCCTTAATTTCCAAATTTCCCATGATTCAACCTAACATATACCAATAAGGTTTGACCTTAAGGCCTCATCCATCCTTCCAGCACAAATAGACATTAATATACCATTTTCAAGCCATTAATATCAAATTCATACATGACCAAAACCATTTTCATAACTTCACCATTCATGTACATTTGTTTGACCATTTTCAACATTTAACGAGATAATCCTATGTACATGCCATTTGACCAATATGAGATGAACTATACAAATTCAGTTGAGTCGAAAACGGTAGTTTGAATGCAGTCTTCACTTCCCGAAGCTTCGAAGAATACATGTACCTACACACAGAACAAATAAACCGTACGCTAAGCAATAGGACTCACATTACGTGTTCCTCACGTATGCTATCACCGAATCACATTAAGATTCACTTAAAAATTTCCCGATCACATTTGATAAATCTCCAAACACAGAACACCTTACAAAAGTTGTACAATCCCAAAACCCTTATAACATCTCGTACTAACTTTGGGCAGATCACTATAAGTGGCATCTTAATTACCGTGGTCTCCAAAACCTTGTATCCACCAATCTATTTGAGCCAACTAATTTCTACTATAATTAAAAAATAAACAAATACAAATTTAAGTGTCGGCATTTCTGCTCCCATGCTTTAGCAATCTCATTAAAAAAAAAAAAAAAAGAGGGCTTCTAGAAAAGGTAATATCGTTTTCAAGTTGCAATTAATATATAAGGAAGGTTTTTGATAAATGATGATGGCTTCCTTTGAATAAAGAGGATCATTGACGTCTAAGGCACAGCACGTGAATATCCATGTCACTGTCCATTAGGAAAAGGTTGGTTGTCTTCGTGTTGCGCCTTTTCTATTTTAATATCAAATAATAAGAGTTATTCCTTTATATTCTAACATTATAAAAAATATATATATGTATAATAACTTTATTAATTTTAAAAAATTCGATAAAATAATTGTTTTAATATTAATATTTATTTGTTTATTTATTTTTTGGTGAATTACAAGAAGAAAGTAAAATTTTGACAGCAACGTTACTAATACAACTCGAATTCAAATTACATTTGAGACGAAGAATATCTTAATTATCAAATCAACACACGAAATTTAATATTTATTTATTAAGTAATAAATATGATTAGGTTAATTAGAATTGCATTTTCCTTTATCCAAATCTTCCCGTACCCCAAATGGAAATCTAATCATTTTTAATCCAATCTTAATCATATTAATAAGCATAAAAACAAGATAAGAATGTGCGTTAATCCTTTAAGATTTTCATATATATAAGAAATTATTTGATACACTCTATAAATTAAACGAAATTAGACAAATATTTTATAAAAATAAAATATTTAAAAAACATAGATCAAAATTTTAAAATTATTTACAAAATAAAATAAATGCTGTGGGTATTAAATATTCACTTTTTCTATTTTTAAATGCAAAAAGGCTACAACATCATAATGAAACCAAGAAACAATGTCATTTTACTTAGATTTCAAGGAAATAAATATAGTATATAATATATTAAGTTATAAATAGCGCTGCGCAGGTTTTGCATCATCTCATCAAGCTTCTCACCTATCTTTTCAATACTGTGTTGATTAAGGATTTATTTAAATCAGCGATACGTTTATTTACGAATAATATAAAAATAATTATGATGATAAAATTAAATATTATAACGATTATATAATATGAGATAAAAAATAAAAATAATTAAATGCATTATATTAAAAATAAATGTCCACTCGAAAGAATCCTAATTTTTCTTTAAATGTAAAATTAATTGGTTCTTATTTTATTTATTTATTATTTACTTGTGCTTTTCTCCCTATCAACCACCTAAAATAGTTCGTATTTGTTTGCAAGACGACAGGATTTCAATTTTTATTCCCCAACTTAATTAATTACTAGGAAAAAGAATGCAATGTTTGTGTAAATACAAAGACTTGTTTTCAAATTTATATTATTATCAGTCTTAATTTAGGGTTTATGTATGTAATTAGTTAATCAATTATATTAAGTCAGTAAAAATAAACTACTAACGAAAGTATAAGATTAAGGGTCAGATTAGTATTGCTTCTAAAAAACATTTTTAATATTTTTGAGACAATTTTTTTGAAATAAAAATATTGCTAAACTAAGTGTTTTTGAATTTTTCTAAAGTGCTTTTAACACAAAAAAACATTTTAAAAAATACTTTTTTAATCAAAAGGAAAAGAAAAAAATTTTAACTTTGTTCTCAAAAGTACTTTTTATCCAAAAACACTTTTAAAAAGCATTACTAAATTAATCTTAAATGTAATTTTTTTTAATTTAGAAAAGAGGCTACTATTTAAGATTATAAAATCTAATTCTATTGTATCTTTTATTTTTATTTTTATTTTTATGTTTATGTTTATAAACTTGCAATGTATGGATGTAAATGGTAGATATGGTACGATAACTTTAATTTGATACAATCATATAATGAGTTTTTATAAATTAGTTATTTGGTAAACAAGATTGTAGTTAGAAGATTGGTGCGGATCTCGACTCTCCTTAAAATGGAAAGTTTTTTATTTAAGCTCTTTAAAATTTTAAATTAGTAAATGTAAAATTGTATGTTGGCCCTCGCTAAAAATGATAAAATTTTGATTTAATTTTTTAAAAATTATAAATATATAGGTTATTAAAATGATAAAATTAAATTTTTACTATCGTAAAAATTATAATTTAATTTCGACCCTTAAACAAATTTTCTGATTTCGTCGCTGTTGATAAGGCTTATGTTGTTATTAAGTTTTTAGCATTCAATTAATTTTGAGTTTAAAACTTACGCAATTCTGTTCCTCTTATATAATAACAATTTTAAGAATAAATTTAAAATTTACCTATATTTCTTTTGCATTCTAGTTATACATGTTAACTTTTTTTAGTGAATTATTAAAAAAAAAAAAAAATAAAGCCCTAACGATAACACAATTAGCGCCATTTGAATCTAAATCATATTTAAGATGATAAATATCTTAACTATCATACCAACATACGAAATACAATTATACATGTTAACTTTGAGCTATTTTTTTTTCAAAATTAAAATCCTTAAACATAAACGACCAAAACACAAACTATCTTTCAAGTTGGATTAAGTCAACATTACAAATCATACATCACTGTCGCTATTATTATCATTTTGTGTTGTGTTACCTATATTAATTAAAAAAATATGATTGCCTTTGATGTGACGTTAAATAATATTAATTAATGATAAGCTAGTTTAATTGATCGAAGACCATTTACACTTTGACAAATTTTCCTAATAATCCCAAATAATTTAACCAATAAAAATACCAATTTAATGGTGAAATAAAAAAAAACTTTATAATTTTACAATATATCAAATAATGAAATTGAAAAAAAAATGTTGCGTGAAAATTTTATAAACAAAAAACATATTTCTAAAATTTATTGGGTAAATTTTTTTATTATCATAATAATGAAAGAAATGAGTAAAGAGAATGTCATGGTTTGAATCTGTATCATATAGATATTAGATGAGTTTTAATCATAATTCCAAATAAATATTGACATTATGTATCATTTTGTTTTTTTTATATATTTTTTGATTTTTTAAAAATATAAACCGAAGAATGTAATTAAATTTTAAACAATAAAATAAGTAAAAAAATGTTAATGTAAAAGGAATAGTATAATTTTTAGGTAACAATAAAATAGTGTCACGTCATTAAATTTTAAAGATAATAAAATATTATTATACATCCATGTATATCTAATATCTTTTCAACTTAATTTAAATTTAATTAAATTACTTAAAATAATTAATTTTTTAAATTATAAATAAACTTTTTTTCTTTTAAAAATTTTAATATTTTGTTTTTTTCATAAGTTAAAATTTTTATTTTTATGCAATCAATTTTTAAAAAAATAATTTTTGTGAAATTTTTTTCATATTATTGACACATAATTTTGGTAATTTTTTTTATCTAGAATCCAGTTGCTCAAACTTTGAACTCAAATTCTGAACATTGAATCTTGAGCCTCAAGGTTCAGGGTTTGAATTTAGGTTTTGAATTTAAGGTTTAAGGTTTAAAATTTTGGGGTTATGAATTATTAGTTTATAGTTTAGGGTTTGAGATTTTAAATTTAGAGTTTAGGGTAAAAAAATTATTAAAATCATGTGTCAATGACATGGAAAATTTTGTTGAAATGTCATTAAATAATTAGAAAGAAATTATGAATAATGTGGTGGGAAGGGTCTGTAAATTAATTTTTATATAGCTGAGTGTATAATAATAATTTATTGTCTTTAAAATTTGATTATGTGGCAAAATTTTATTGGCTCCTAAAAGCTTTAATTTTTAGGATCATATAAATTATTTCAAAAATAAAATAAGTAGCAAAGACAATGAAACAGAGTTTGACGTATCTTACCAGAAAAAACAGACCAAAGGGTAAGTTGAAAGGGCTCTTTCACCGGCCAGGCCACCTAAAGCCAACAATCCCCCAAAAAGCAATTGCTTCGGCTTCGGCTTTGGCGTTGCCCTTGGCCTTGGCCTTGGTCCCTCCAAAAAAGTTTATTCACCCGCATGCATAAAACTGCCCTTATTCTGCCTCTCTTTCATTCATCTTCCTACTTCCTCCCCGTTCAAGGCAGCTCAGCTGGGTCCCCCTTTTATAACCCCATCTCCATGTCCTCTCTCAAACTTCATACTTCATACCTGTTTTTCTCTCTTTGAAGCCACCAGACTTTTTCTTTTGGTGGGGTTGGGGGGAGGGCCTCAAAGGGAAAAGATTAAGAATATGGCTCCAGATAACAAGCAGTTCTCAGCTTTCTCAACCACCCATTTCTCTATAATGGGGACTGATGACACCAGATTACCTTTCCATTCATATTTCCCTTTGTAATCCACTTGGATACAACCAACATTAAAGCTTCAAGACTGCAATGTTATGTAAACTCTTTCTCTTTCTTTGTCTATCTCAGTACACACCAATTACGGTAACATTGCTTCATAGAATAGATAAACAAAATAGGCAGACAGGATGGAGCCAGGCAATTGTAAAAGTTATGGTTTTCAGTGCTTAGTTTTAGATTATTCTCATCCTCATATTTATATACTTCTTTTGGTTAAATGATCTATGTTAAGCAGTCCTATAGTTTCTAAGAAAAAGGAAAAGCAACAAGCAACTTTCACGAAGAAGAACCCATCTCCTTATCTTTCTATACCTACAAGAGAATCTGGCTTTCAATTCTCATGCTATTAATGCGAGGATGATGATGGATGATTCATGGTATTGATGTTGCATTTTCCTTCCCTTCTTTTCAATAGATTGTATTTATTTTCATACATATAATGATATGAAAGACCCTTTTCTATATCTTGCTATCTAGTCCTTTTTATGTAGCTGTTCATATGTTGATGACAAGATATAAGATATTCATGTCTATAATTCTGCCATCTGCATTCTTCAATATATTCAGGGTTTGGATTTTTCTATCTTCCTCACAAAATTAATCCGGTATCTCTTTAGTATCAAAGCCTGGGCTTCTCGGTTTATTTCACTTCCACTTCCACTGATTCTTTCTTTTTCCTTCTTTTCAATTAAAAAAAAATATTAGAGTTTTGCTAGCTTGTCCTTCTTGTGTTAGTTTGAATAATATTTGAAGTTAAATTAAGGTTCAAAGTTAATAATAAAATATTTTTTTGATATTTATATTTAGGATTTCTAATTATCTTTTAACAATGTCTGATTACACCAAATTATATAAAAAAATTACGACAAGGAAGGATAGACTAAAAGAGTAGTAAGTGTTGATTTTTTTTCCTATTTCGTTTCTTCTATCCTTTTCTAATTAATCTCCAATTTTTGTTGACATTAAGAATAGTTTTTCATCCTGAAAATTACCCTAAAATTTAGTATCTAAATCCTTTGCTAGAGGTGTGATCCAAATTTATGTTATACAAATGGTAAGATAGGGGATTTACGGTATAAATTACATAAGTAAAATTCGTATAGAAATATATTTTTACTATTTATTTTTTTGTTTAGAATAAGGTGTTTCGACTTTACTAAGTTAGTCTTATTAGAGATTTATTAGAATAAAATTTTTCCTATAAATAGACGTAGTCATCTTTTGTAATTATTCGATTTTCAATATTAGTGAATTTACTTCTCTTCTACCTATGATTTTTCCCCGAAAAGATTTTCACATAAAATCTGTGTGTGCTTTCTTTTTAATTTTCTTCTCAATTTTAACATCCTTAATATAAAAATAATTTTGGCATATATAATTCAATCTAATAATTTTATTTAATATATTTGATGATGTTTCGTTTTTCCCCAAAAATAAAAGCTTTCAAATTCAAAAATTTGAGCTTGTCGTTGGTTGCTGCAAGGTTCCGAAGACATGTTTAATTTATTTCTACATTAAATCGGCTAACTCAAAACTTGGTTAGCGGTGTAAGTAGAGATAAGCTAGAGATAATAGGAGAAGAGATTATATGAAACTGTGATTTTATGTTATCTATACCTCTTTTTAAGAAGAGAATAATAAATCAGATTTTTCTTTTTGATTTTCAGTATTTTCCTTATGAAAAAATTTAAATCTAACAAAAAATACTGAAAATAAGAAAAAAAATTGATTTATCATTCTTTTATTGAAAAAAAATAAAAATAATATAAAATTATAATTTCATACAAATCCTTTTCGAGACACAGGTAGCATGTCAACAGTTAAATGTCAAGTACTTAAACAAATAAATTCGTTCCCAAAACTCTACTAAAGCAATATAATTCCTTGATCATAAATATTTTCATTTTAAACTAAAGATTATGCTAGTTTTAATAATAAAAGTAGGATCCTAGTTTTCACATAACTCTCCAATACTTACTTTTCATGAAGGAGTGGCCATTCATGTAAGTATTGGTTATTTTACCAATCTCACTCAAGAAAATAAAATATTTACAACAATATTCACATTAAAAAACAATTATTAAAATGACTTAAGATGAACATTGGAATTTAGTTGTGGCCACCCCATTGCCAGCACCCACATAAATTTCTCTCCAATCATTACCTCATGATTGATACATACATTAAAGAAATATTTTTTTTGGTTGTGACTATTGTATTGTTGGTACCCATGTATTTTTTTAAAATCATATCATATTGGTATAATATATCAGTATTAAAAAATTTGGGTTGCCATGAAACAAGTGATCGACACCTCTTTTACAGCATAAAAAATAAATTTTTGGGCAGGTTTGGCTATCCCATGTTCGACATCTCTTTTTGTGTAAAATTTTTTTAGGTGTCGTGGAACAGGTGATCAGCACTTCTTTTTTATTATTCAAATTTTTTTCTTGAGGTGTCGTGTACTAGGTGGCTAACACCCCTTTATACATATAAAAAAATATTTTTTTGGGGTGTCGTGTACCAGATGGTTGCCACTCCATATGTATTTTGAAAAAAAAAATATTTTTTTTTGGTGTTGGGCTTCCATTACCCAACACTAAAGCTAGCTATATATAGATTTTTTTTGTCTTCCATTTGAGTTTTTTTTTTGCTTTATCAATTGAAAAACAGGAATAGACATATCAGTGTTTTATTGAGGAGGAAGCAGATATTGTTGAAGATGAGTTCTCAAATTTTGTTAGTGTGTGTTCATTTCGATGGAGAAATGATAAATACATCTAAAAAATGTTGTGTATTTCAAAGTCGTTAAAAAATCTGAATGAACTTTAACAAGCGTGTTTTGCTGGCATAATTGAAATAGAAGATCAGCAAAAAGATAGCTACTCCTTGTGAAAAGCAAATGTTAAGATTGTTTTACAAATTTCTAATTTCAACGGATCCGCTCAAGTTCTCGAAAATGAAGCTTGAAGATGATGATGGTCTAGGCACAATGATCACAATTTATTGCTCCCCTAAGATCGAGAATCTCAGCCCGGTTGAGTTGTTCATAGAGATAGACAATTCGAAACCCGTTCAAGTTGTAATTGGAAAGGTTAGTCGGGCTGTGGAGGGTCACTGCAAACTCCTGAAAATCCAAACTAAGATGGATGTTCGTATAACATCCCAATCCAAGGTCCTCATCTAGAGATACATCTAGAGGTGTTAGGCACCATAACAGATGGTGATGAAAGTCCGATAATGAAGATCCCTCTATGATCTTGAGGATTTTAGTGACCCGATTCCGATGAGGTCCTTGAAGATATAGACGGTGAAGGCGTGGTGGAGGGTGAAGATGTACACCCCTATTCTGCCAGGAACACGGGATCTGGTATAGTTATCCATAATAATCCAAGGGCCTTCATGTCGAACTTAGATCTTGATGTGGCATATGCACACGAGTTTCTCGAATACCTAGATATAGTACTTGCTTACCTACTTGAGGGAGAATCAAACACTGGAGAGTTGTTCGTAAGACAACAATTCAATAACAAGAAAGATTGTGTACATACAATAAAGCAATAAAGCTTGAAGTTGTTTGTCAACTATAAAGTATCGAAATCTACACAGTCTTTATATGTTGGAGAATGTTGGAAAGCCGAAAGCGGTTGTAACTAGTGTTTTTAGGTGAAATTAATGGGACAAACTCGCATGTGGACAATCAGAAAAATAGAAGGGTCTTATACTTGCACGGTCGCTCGTATGATTCGAGACCACCTAAAATTAGAAGCAAAAACTATATGCAATTGCATCATGTCGTTGGTAAAAGACATGTCCCCCATTCTTGTATTAGTCCATATTGCAGACATGCAAGCTTGATTCAAGTACAGAGTATCTTACATGAAGGCATGGTGGGCGAAACAACTGGCGATAGAGCAGTTGTATGATGACTGAGATGTGTTATACAACGAACTTCAAGGATGGATAATAGTGATGCAGGAGTATGTGCCGGGTACGGTGACTAATTTGCAAACTTTGCCGCATAAAGGCTCGGAAGACGAAATACAATTAGGGGGACGAGTTTTTCGCTGATTGTTTTGGACGTTCAAGTCGTGTGTTAGGGCCTTCCCCCAGTGCATGTCATTGGTGCAGGTGGATGTTACCTGGCTTTATAGTAAATATACGTAAATACTCTTGATTGCAGTTGCACAATACGACAACCAGAATGTACTTCCTATTGCTTTCACATCGTGGAGAGTGAGAACTTTGAGTCTTAGGAATTTTTCCTGACAAATCTACGAAGGCATGTTGTCAGAAAAAATAACATTTGCATTATCTCTATCAGATCGAAGGGACTATTGCCTGGGATAAGGCGTTCGGGGATTTTGTGTAAGTCCATTTATTGCAACTGACACATCGTGGCAAACTTCCACAAAGATTATAAAAATAACGACTGGCACAAAGAAATCGTGAACATGGGTAAAAATATTGTTCCAAAATTTATATGTTCATATCATATTTTATTTTTAATCTCTTTGAAAAACTTATCAATTCATATTTTTTAAAAATTTGTTTTCAAAAATCATCAGATCGTATTTTATTATTAATCTTTTTTCAAAATTTATCAGTTTGTATTTTTTTAAAAAAAATTCAAAATTTATTAGTATGTAATTTTTTAAAATATTTTTTCGAAATTTTTTAATTCTTATTTTTTAAATCTTTTTCAAAAAATTTCAGTTCCTTTTTTATTAATTTTTTTTCAAAATTTATCTGTTCGTATATGATATTTAATATTTTTTTTCAAAATTGTATACGCAAGGTACGAGCTAGAACCACGACGATTCAAGCAAAGGTTCACGAGGCCTGAGGCTCAAATGACGAGGTTACCAGTTAATCTCTGATAGTGGTTGGGTAGAATGGAGCACTAATAGTGGTCTTAAAGTTAAGATGATGGGTTTCGTTATAGGCATATGACGACCAACCTCGTAGAGGCGGTTAACTCTCTCTTGAGGCATACACGTCATTTGCCAATTTTTGCAGTTTTCCCGACAACATTCTATAGGCTTGCCGCATTGATGCCAAGGTTAGGGTTGAGACAAGTAAAGCATATGGAAGCTGGGCACGTGTAAATTAAGGACGTCCGAAAGGCCATGGAAATCAACGTTCGGAGGGCGCAAACATTGAATGCAGAACTATATTCCTATGACTTAGAGTCTTTCGGGTTCAAGAGTACATCGACCGTCGCTCAGGACTTCCGCCCAGGTCCTATGTAGTTGATCTACAAAACATGCGTTGCAAGTGTGGGAAGTTCCAAAGCCTTCGATATATGTGTGTGCATGTTCATTTAGCGTGTGCGACAACAAATCGAAATGTCAAACAATTCATAGACAAAGTCTACACGCTTCAACGTACATTGCATATATGGGGAAACGAGTTTCCCGTAATCCCGAATGTCTCAAACTGGGAAGTACCACCACTTGCTTTCGAAATGCTGTCAGACCATAGTCTCCGTAGATATCCTAAAGGTCCACAACATATGATGAGGATTCGAGGTGACATGGATGTCAAGCAAATGGGCGAACCCAAACATTGCGGAGTGTACTGAACATCCGACCACAACCGATCTACTTGCCCATATCGTGTCTACTATGCTTGTCAATCTTCTCGTAATGTCAGATTAGAAGATAATGAGTAACTTTTTTGTGATTATTTTTTTCATGATTCTTGTAATCTTTTGGTATTCATAAATCATTTTTTTTTCTCTGTAATTCAATTTTGTTCCTTATTATTTTTTGTTCGAAATTGTTTTTTGGTATATTAGTACTACAATGTTTGTATTTTTTGTATATGTAAATCAATTCTGGTCCATATTAATTTTTCTTCGATTTTTTCGTATATCAATTGACTACGATATTTTTATTTTTTTGTATCCGTAAATCAATTTTGGTCCGCATTAATTTTTCTTCGAATTTTTTTCGTAATTAGTTGACTACAATGTTCGTATTTTTTTGTATATGTAAATCAATTTTGGTCTGTATTATTTTTTTCAATTTTAGTCTGTATTATTTTTTCTTCAATTTTTTTCGTATATCAAATGACTACAATGTTCGTATTTTTTTGAATCTCTAAATCAAATTTGGTCCATATTATTTTTTTTTCGAATTTTATATTTTTTGTACTTAATTTTTTTACTCATCAATGAAAAAAAATAGTTATGTTAAAAATTTAGTTTACAATTGGCAAAAAAGTTACAAAGTAAATAATTACAAAAAGTAAAAATTGTGTGGACCCAGACGTTGCCCTCAACCCCGGCGTGTAATTTGTTGGAATACGGAATAGAGTTCGAATCTTATACGAACATAACGCGGTGGAAAATAAAATTGATATCCCATAAACTACTAAGGATCTCATGCAATTCATACAAATCGAAAAGGAAATAATAAAAATTACCTTGTTTCGTTAAGTTTCCAGACAGTAACGCTTGATTTGAATCGGATCTCCAAAGGTGATGCCTTGTTGGAAGACAACCACCCTCTACAAATATCCACACTTGAACGAACGACAAACGGTCAAATGGAATGCTAGTTCCAACTTCATTTTCTCAAAATATTTTTGATTTGTTCTCTCCAATAATTAATAGCCAAAAACTTGTGTCACCCAAAAAGTGTATATATCACACACACACACACACACACACACACACATATATAGGGTTGGGTAAAACTAGATTTGAGGTTGTATATATATATTTAAAACTCTTTTAAATAATTTAAAATCTTTTCCCTTATAGGATAAGGAATATTATATTTTTCTTGAATTTTAAAAACTCTTTTCAATAATAATTTCTATTAAATTATCTTTTATTTAAAACTCTTTTAACTAATAATTAAATTCTATTTTAATTATTATTTATCTATAACTCTTTTAAATAACAATATAATTTTTATTTATCTAAAACTCTTTTAATTAAATTTCTATTTAATTATTTTTTATTTAAAACTCTTTTAGATAATAATAATAAAATTCTATTTTAATTATTATTTATCTAAAACTCTTTTAAATAATACTTAAATTCTATTTCCTTATCTAATAAGGAATATATCAAATCCTTTTGTTTTTGAAATTTAATTATTATTTATCTAAAACTCTTTTAAATAATAATTAAATTATATTTCTTTATCAGATAAAGAATATATCGAACCCCTTTTTTATCTCATTTATTATTATTTCCGAATTGAACAAGAAATAGTAACAAAATTACTATTTGTTATCATTTTGACTATGAATTTAAATTTCCAAAATTAAATTTGAATCAAAATAATAACTGATTATTACTCATAATTTAAAATAATTTTATCATTTTAAATTACTTAAAGAGAGCGATAAACTTAACCATTCTTGTTCATTATTAATGTGTGACCCTATAGGTTCAATTAACGTTGACAGTAGGCCCAAATCATATTTGGTCCTACAAGTCATAAGTGGCCTCTAGCAAGACATTACAACTACCCAAGTTAAATGAAAGGTCATGACCCGAGACAACCTAAATACAACTCATGACATAATCATTTTGCCTCACGATATATAGATAGAATATAAGGCATGGATAAAGTCAACCTTATATCGTTCTATCTTTAATTTCTCGATACCAAATTAGACTGACGAAACAAATGACATCGATCTCCATCAATTCATACACTTTTCAGTTTTAATCGTTGACGGGCCCAGAGATATCTCTCTTATAACAAGAGGGACAAATTCCATCTTAATCACTCACATCTAACTACATGATTCTAATTATGTTCAAGCATAACTTTTATAGTTGTCCGGTTAAAGACAATGTTTGATTACGTCAAAACATAAAATTCCTCATGTTGAGAACTACAGTAATTTTAGGTCTAAGGATTAATGACATAACTGTTTAGAGATTAATTTATAACTTTGATCCATGTATTAATCTCAAAACGGGTCGGTCTAATATTCATTATCAACAAATACATATGAATATGATTTGTTTCTCAAACACATATTCATCACACGAATATCTATCATATTCCATACTAATCTTAATTCATTGATGTTCCCACAACAACAATCGATTAGGGACATTTAGAATAAATTTATTGAAGTATATTATTATATATTAAACATGCAAATTATAATAATAATAAATTCATTTAATCAAAGTAAAGCATCCATACAATAGGCCTAGGGCACTATTACTAACCTAACGTTCGGGCTACCTCCATTGACAAGGAAGTTCACCTTCATGTGGCAATTGATAAGTGCTCTGACTGGCCTCTAGTGTTCCTATAGGTGTACTGAAGAAATTGGTATAATCATATGCCCTATCATGGGGGTGATGGGGTATTGCGAAACCGGAAGCCTTGTGCCAAAGATATCCTCCATGATAAGTGCTTACTGTTAGGACTCTGAGTGATATAAGTAAACTATGGAGTATGCCAAATGTTGAGGCTCAAATTAGGGTCCACGCCAAATATGTCTTCGAATGGAGCCGATTGTGGATGGGGAGGGTGTGAGTATGATCTGGAGGCGGAATATTAGGGCTCAGATCGAGGTTTGAGACAGGTTTGGTGTTCTCGAAAGATGGAAATCGGCGATGGCGTGGTTGAGCTTTGCCTCGTCCCCATCAATACCCCTGGGGGTCCGCTTGAGGCGAGACCATCATATACTAACCATTATATATGAAGGGCTTCCTATTCAAAATGTACCAACATGTGTACTCGAGCGAAGGCATGAACCCTCTGAGACGGACATGCAAGGGGTGTCACCTCTCATGTTGAGCGTTCTATGGAACAATATATTGGGCATGTTTGACAATCCAATTTATGTCGTCTTTACCCTTTTTATCTTTGTTGTGCACGTCATGGAAGTCTCATGGAGAGTTCAAATATGTTGAATGCACTCGAATTGTCTTAAAACTCGATCCGCATTGTGCCACTCTACTATATTAAAATTAATCAAAAGTTGTTGGTTGTGAACACTAGTTGCTGCTCGAAGAACCATGATGGTATGATCGCCATAACATCTTCCCTCGAATACGACATCCATAGAAACTGTGCAGTATCGATAATTTATATAGTTAAATAAATTTATTTCAAATGTTACAATAAGGAAATATTTATGTAAAAAATATTGTAATTTAAAAAACAAATTCGAAATCATTATTTAATTTTCCCTGAAATGTGCCTCGATCATTTGGCCGTATATTGGCACTATCTCCGATCTCCCAATTATTAGTATCGTCACCCATTTGAAAAACATTTTCAAATTTTTTAGTAATATTGACCATGTTAAAAGTACAATGCTATTGAAAATAAACCTAAAACTGCAAAAATTTCCACCTATTAAGAAGTGGCCACACGAGTGTTTGGTGGTTCACAAATCCCATAAATGGCATCCAATATAATGCCTGCAAAAGGTAGTAACTGCATATGTCCTTCGTCTTTGGCTTTGTCACTCAACAAAGCTCGTGGTACAACATCGCCAAAATTGTTAAGCCCCAACATAAGCCCCGCATTGTTCAGATCTTCCAGTAAGGGCAGGTACATAATGTGGACTTTATTCTGATTGGCGTTCAGTATTAGTACCCCACCTATTAGTTGGAAAATATACACTCGAGTAGCGTACATAATGTTCGACTTAGTGGGACTAGGCGGTAGTGTTTGAAAATTATTTCTTAACTAAGCAAACCTCAAACCGATTAATATTCCACTGTCATCATTGAGAGGGACTCTCCCAAGTAGTCGGTGGGAAGTGGCCCATGGATCGACCACTTTACTAGACCTGATGATCGCAAGTCCGTTAACGGAGAGCCCCAACTAGACTGATATGTTCTTCAGCGTTATAGTGCACTCCCCACACGAGAGGTGAAATGTGTGGGTCTCTGGTGCCATTGTTCCACCAACGCAAATATCAAATCCGACCTTAGTCGAAAATCTCAATGAATGTTCTTGTGCCAAACCCAGTGACATTCAAGTATAGTACAATCCTATGATTCAGAAAATATCTTGAATCATGGAGTCAAGGGTTGAACTTCTGGTACTCATCCTGCACACATAATAAACCCCATATCGTTTATTTCTCGAAATTAAATTTTAATACATAACGAATAATAATTTTAAGCAATCAAATAGATTGACCAAACAAATAGTTGTTTTTTAAATAAATTATATGATTTTTATTTAAAACTGACTCGAATCACATTTATCGTATTGTTAACAAATTTCGCTATGTGATCTTCAATTTTGATAATAGAACCCATTTCGATATCTACATAAAAATCGAATAATTTATCACAAACGATAAGAAACAACAATCAATTGCTGAAAAAAAATTCATTTATGTTAAAAACATGCTAAATTAACGTAAACCTTTAATCCTAATACGAAACCAATAAAATGGGAAAAAAAATTGGTGAACAGTGATTGGCCGATAGTGGTCGAAGGTGGTGCTTATGGTGGTGGACGAGTGGTGGATGGGTGGAAGATCATTGGGGGCTATAAATAATGGGGAAGGAAGAAGAAGAAAATGAGAAAGAAAAAGTAAAAAAAAAAAAACTCTAATGAACAAGGGAGTCATGAGTGTCTGCTTGCCATCTGACACCGATGTGACTCGACGATCACAATGTCATTGTTCACTTCAGTTTTTTTTTCACACACACATGTAAAATTTGTAATTAATTTTTTTTACCAATTTTTTTTTAAAATTTTGTAAAAAAAACAACATTAACAAGATTTTTTTATTCAATTAATACTAATAAAAAACATTGTTTTTTTTCAACTTTAAAATTTTGATATTTTTTATTCAAACTTTTAAAAAACTTTTTTTGTTTTTCAACATTAAAATTTTGATATTAATTTTTTATTCAAACTTTAAAAAACTTTTTTTTTCAACATTAAAATTTTGATTTAAAAATTGCACACTAACATTCATTTTCTCTTCCATTCAAGTGCTGTTCCATTTGAATTTTTAAAATTACTTTTGACAACCAAATTTTTTTATTCTAGATTTTATATTGGTTCGGATGCGGATACAATTTACAAACTGGTAAACAATAAGTTTCTTTATAACTTAAAAATTAACCTTCCGTTTTTATCATATATATACTTACATTACAAATTGCAGAAAAATTTATTTTCCTCTACTGTTGTCGTTTTTTATAACATTTTACGTATATACTTTAATAATTCATGAACAAACTACAGGAGCAATAATACTAATTACATTTGGATGGATCAAACTACAATGTTTGCTAATATAATTTGAAAAGTAGTTTTTCCATAGTTAGTCATCTTCTGCTCGAATTAAGTCTATGTTGCATTTAGTATTTTTGATCATGTTTGCCCACAATTTTGTGTAAATCGTAACCAGGCTACATAGTTAGTTGATATCGGTGAAGACTGCCACCAACTTGTGTAAATCGTAATTGGTATCTCTGCCCTTTGATAACATAACCTTTACGATTCTTGTGACAGTAAATAATTCAACCTCGTTAACGCACAACAATATATAATTCAACCCCAATAACCGGTATCTCCAATTAATTGTACACTCCCCAAACAATCAAGGGATCCACTACTTCACACTAGATCCATTACTTCACATGTAAGCATTACAGTTACTCATTATCGGATAAGCAAACAATTAAAGAAGGGTTAACAAACAACAAAGATGGGCGCAAAGTTTCTAACCATTAAGAAAATTTTCCAAGCAATACATTGTTTGCTTATTCGATGATAAGTAACTATAATGACCTTTTTTTCAATAGGATACTCTCAACAGTTTTTTCCCTTTAATTACAATACCACAACCCAAAGAGCATCCATATATATAGGTTATTGGTGTAGGCAAAGTAAAGGCTGGCACCAATTTCTTTTTTATTTTTTAATGGGAGTGTCGACCACTTGATACACAACACCTCAAGTTTTTTTCGATTTTGAAAAAGAGGTGCCGACCATCTGATACACGACACCCTAAAAAAATTTTGAATATTATAAAAAGGGTGTCGGCCACCTATTCCACGACACCTCAAAAAAACTTTTACACAAAAAAGAGGTGTCGATCATGAGGTAGTCAAAACCCTAGAAAAATTGTTTTTTATAGTGTACAAGGGGTGCCGATCACGTGATCTACGACACCCCAAATTTTTTTTAAAATACTGGTATAACATGCATGCAATTGTGATACAATCGAAAAAATGATATAATTGTCGAAAATACCCTCAATATTTATGAGTTTCTCGATTTTAGCCCTTAACCTTATTTATTGACATATTTAACGTTACGATTTATCCAAAAATCATCCTAATTTTAACAGGAAACGTAAGTTAACCGCCAGTCAAACGGTAGGTCAACAAAATAACCTTTGTGGTATGCCACATAAGCATGTGTCATCTATAAAAAAATTATTTAACAATTTTCTTTTCATTTTTTTTCTGTCTTCTTTCTTCTCTATTTCTATCTTCCCCTCTAGCTGCTGTTACAGAAAAAAAACACCAACCACCATTTTCATCAAAACCCACACATGCATTTCAGTCTCTCTATTACCCATTTTAATTACAGTAAAAATGAAAGCAACCCATTTCTAAACGTGCAATGGTGATGGGTGTAGAAAAAAACAAACATCACTAAGAAGCAAATCATGGAAAAAGAGAGGGTCATTTACGTAAAATTATCCTAATTCAGAAGCATACCTCTTTGTCATTCTTGCCAGGGATTCAAATAGCGGCCGAGTAGCGGAATAGCGGCCGTTATATAGCGGTAACGGCACCGTCCGAAACCGTTATTGTCGAAAATAGTGGTGTGAAGCGGAATCACACTAATAGCGGCGGATCGCGGCCGAAATATAACGGATAACGGCCAATTGCGGTAATAACAGGCCGCTACTCCCTTTTTTTCGGTTACCGTAAAACTTAAAAAAAATCAATAAAAATAATTATCAAGAAAGAAATCAGAAATAGAAAAAGCAAAGTTAGTCTTCAGAGTTCAGAGAATATATTCTTTTGTGAATCTGTACCAATAGTTCTCCATGAAAAACAAAAATTCAAAAAACATTTTGAAGCTCTCGAGTCTCGACTTGGAGAAGAAAGTAGAAACCTACCTTTAGAGAAGAAACTACTGTTTTTGAGAGATTTGGACCGCCTTCAAGGTAAGAAAAGTTTGATGATTTTGATGATTTTTGATCATGAAATGAAAATCGTTTTAAATGCAAAGAAATTTTCAAGAAAGAAAGGGGGGAGAGTGTTACTGTGTTAGGGTTAGAACTTAGAAGAAAGAAATTGTTTCTTGGATAGAGATGAACCGTCTGGTGCTTTAGTGGTGTAATTATTGGGGAGTTTTCATCAAAAGTTTTTTATTGGGCGTTCATTCGGTGCATTTATTTTGCTGGTTTTTAATTAATTTCTTGCTTTATTGTTTTGTTGTTCATGTTTTAGTTTGACTTTTGGTTCCTTTTAGTTTCTATTAATAAAACTAAGCTAATTAAGGATATTTGTCATTCAATTGTTTAATTACTATTAAAATTACTGTTTAATATAATTCCTATTTCAGTTGTTTCATTATGTTATTTATTGGGAATGTTTTTATTTATTAATAATTACTGTTTTATGTTTTTGTTAATTATTTTAGACTTGATTATATTAAATTTAATAAAGCTCAATCAGACACATATTTGATTTAATTTATGATCTTAATTTTAGGTTTTTTCTTTAATAAAATAAGTAGTTGCTGGTATTGATTAAAACTAGGGGTATACAAAAAGTTTCAAAATCCACATTGGAAACTATGAAAAGGCATGCATTAAAGAAACATAAAAAAGCAAAACAATAAATAAAAACAAAGAAAGTAGAAAAGAGAAACGAATTACCCCAAAACAAAACCAGCAACTTCAATGGTTTTGGGGTTTTTCATAAACATGTGTGGTTTAATTTCATTTATAATGAGAAATATTAGCCCATGTCCATTCTCTCAAAAAAAATGAAGATTATAATTTTTTTAGATTAACATTTATGTAATATTTAATTTTTTATTGATAAAATAATTTTAAGATATTAATTTTAAGTAATTATTTTATAATCTAACAAGTAACATCTTACTTAGGTATATAATATATATATTATGTATTATTGATAATTGGTTAATGTTTTATAAATTTTTTATTTGTTAATTTTTATATTATTTTTATTTTTATTTTCATGATAAATTAGTGTAATTAAATAATAAATCAAATTTAAAAATACATTTGATTTTTTTAACATTATGAATAATAATATACTAATTTTAGTTTTTATTGAAATTGAATAGAAAAATTTATTGGACATGAATGAAGGTTAAATGAGATGAAGATTAAAATTAGATGATTAAATATAGGTGAAATAATATATTATTTTGTTATTTATTAGCTTATGCAATAAATTTAATTTTTGAATGTTAGTGATGTCTACTTTTTTTGTATTATATTATTGATAATATAAGTAATGAATTGCTTATATATCTAAATATAATTTTATATTTCTTGTATATAAATAAAAATAAAGCATGCCATCACGTGAAGAATTTCCAACTAAAGGATTGGAGGGTGCACCAAGTAATGATATAGGTTGGCACTTTGGAACTCCAGTGCCAAATACGAAAGGAAATGTCGCATGTAAACTTTGTGGTAAAGTTGTGAAAGGAGGAATAACACGATTTGCACCATGCCCTAATGTTACTGGTATGTGATACTTTATTATTATTATTAAATGTTATTGTAAATTTATCAATAAAGATTAAAGATTATATATAATTGATAATAAATTTTTATTTTATTAACAGGTGTCATTAGAGAAAGTATGATGAATATACTGAAAGACAGCAACACAAAGAAAATAGACAAAAAGAGGAGAACAGATGAATTCTTATCCCAAATAAGAGGAGAGGAGGATGAACACGAGGAATTCATTGATGAGGTTTCTGCTATAAGGCAAGCAACTCGAGAAAGTATCCAATCACAACACGAGTGGCATAGAAGGGAAGAATTCAGACGAAGTACTGGTGGTTGGAATTGGAGTAACATTTATGAAGAAAGGGCGATCTTCTCAAGGATCAGCTAGAGGATATCATGGAGTAAGAACAGGTAAATCTATCTCAAGTGAGTTTGAGTTTACCTTAAGGGGAGCTATACCTGAATTGGTTAGAAGCAAAAGCTCAAAGCAACCAAAGGTCAGTGGCTCTTTTTTAAAGACTTTACGCATGAAGATAGGTGAAGCGGTATCTAAATTTTTAATATATGAACGACTTCCTTTCCAATTAGCAAGCTCTCCATGGCTGTAAAACCTAATTCAAGTGTCAATGGAACTTGGAGAAGGTGTAAAGCTCCCAACACCTTATGAGGTTTCAGATGTATATTTAGAGTCAGAGTATCAATGAGTTCGTGATTGGGTACATGGACTAAAAACTCATTGGAAAGAACTGGGTGCAACTCTAATGTGTGATGGTTGGACCAACAGTTTGAATCAAATGCACATAATTAATTTCCTTATTTATTGCAGTAAAGGAACTGTTTTTTGGAAATCTGTGGATGTCTCGAGTGTTCATAGGAGAAATGCTGAATTCTACTACAATTTGTTAGATCAAGTTGTAGAAGAAATTGGAGAAAGTTACTTAGTCCAAATAGTGACTGATAATGAGGCAGCAATGAAGGCCGCTGGAAAAAAATTAATGTTAAAAAGAAAGCATCTATATTGGACCTCATGTGTAGCTCATTGTTTAGATTTATGCCTTGAAGATATTGGGAAAAAGCCCAATGTAGCAACAGTGTTAGATGAGGCTAAGAAAGTGACTTACTTCATATACAATCACATTTGGACTGTTGATTTGATGAAGAAGTATACACAAGGGAAGCAAATACTTCGACCTGCTCTTACTCGATTTGCAACTCACTTCATTCAACTTGAAGAGATAACAAAACAAAAGCAAGGTCTGAGAGAAATGTTTAATTCAAAGGTCAGTATTTTATAATTAGTTAATATAATTACTTAAATATAGTAACCTTTAATGATTTTATTAGTCCAAATAATTTAAATTATATTTTTAAAATTTTTCTTATGAATATATAGGAATTTAAAGAATCAAAATGGGGACAACAAAAGTCAAGGCCTGCTTATGAAGCGAAAAAAATTGTTTTGGGAAAAGATTTTTGGAAAAAAGCTAATGATCTCATAAAAGTTTATGAGCCCTTAATAAAAGTATTGAGACTTGTGGATGGTGATGAAAAACCAACTATGGGCTTCATTTATGAGGCTGTTGATAGAGCTAAACGAGCAATTCAACAAAATTGTCGATATTTCACTGAGTACGAAAAGATTATCGACAATAGATGGAATTTTATGCATTTCGACTTGCATTCAGCTGGTAAGATAAAATGTTTCATATAATGAAGAACTATTTTATATTTTATTATTTTAACCTTTAGATTATTATTATTTGATGATATTCTTATAAATTATGCTTAGGTTATTTTCTCAATCCTCAATTTCAATTTGGGGTGGAGCATTCTGAGAATGTACTAATAGAAACATTAGAAGGTACAAGATCAGTAATTGAAAGATTAGAACCTTCTCTTGATACTCAAGTCAGAATGGTTAATCAGGTTAGATTTAAGTACTATTATTTGTAACTTAGTTAGTTACATAATTTGAAATGAATTATTTATTTATTTTTACTATCTTTTGTTTATGCAGTTGTTACTATTTAGAGATAAACATGAGACATTCGACACTCCACAAGCACAAAGAGCTTGGAAGCAAATGAATCCGGGTAAATAGTTAATTAAATTATTTAATTTAAATTAATTTAAATTATTTAATTACATTGTACATTTTGAAGTTATTTTCAAATTTAAATAATATTATGCAGCTGAATGGTGGATAATATATGGGACATGTGTTCCTGAGTTACAAAGATTAGCAATTAAAGTGCTTAGTCAAACAACTTCTGCATCAAATTGCGAACGAAATTGGAGTACATTTAGTTATATATTCATACCAAGGCAAGAAATAGGTTGAAGTACAAAAAACTTGAGAAACTAGTGTTTACCTATTACAACATGAGGCTTCAGATAAGGCATCAAAAAAGAACGAGCATTGATGATATAAACGCTAGTTTTAATCCTATCAACCTTGATCATATCTTTGAAGATGTTTATCCACTATCAGAATGGCTTCAAGAGAAAGAGAATCCATTGTTAGATGGTGAAAATGTCGGTGTGTTGCCTGTGGATACTTCTAATGATGAAATGAATGTTGAACAATCTCAACAACAAAATTTGTCTCATTCAAGTTCTAGTGCAACGCCAAGTCAGAGTGGTGATGAACCTGATGGTGGTGGTTTAAGTCCAATTGATGACGATGATGGACATAGTGGTGATAGAGGTGAAATTAGGTCTTCTAGTCGGTATGGAGGAGAATATGGGGTTGGTACCACTAGTGGACATTTCCGTGATAGATCAGAATTTAATGGAAATATGTTTCCTGAATTTGGGAGGGATAGAAATGAACCTAAAGCTCCATCAAAAGGAAAAGGCAAGAAGCATACTTTTGTAGGCTCTTCATCTAGTAGGAGATCGAGTTCTAGTAACCTTGGGTATAGTGATTCATCTACTAGCACTCAAGGTTTTCATCCACCGGAACAACCTTCATATTTTCAACCTTCACATGGTTATCCACAACCATATGGTTATTATCCACCATTTCCTAACTATGGTGTGCCATATCATCCTCAAATGCATCCTCCACCCCCAATGTATCACCCACCTCCACCGTCGATGTATCCTCCACCTCAAATGTATCCTCCATATCAGTTATATGGAAACCAAGGTGAAAATGTTACTTTTTTTGGATATATTTTTGGACAAAGGCCACGAGAGTCAAGTCAAGAACGCTCTCAAAGTGAAGGTGAAGGATCTGATCTTCCTCGTCATCCCACTACTTGGTGAAAATTAAATTGTACCACTACCACTATTTGTAAGGTATGTTTTTTTTAAAGAAAACTTTTTTTAATGTTTTTAATTTTAATGATATTAAAACATTTAAAATACATGTATAGATAAATGAATTGAGTGTATTTTAAGAAAACATAATTAAGAATTGAAGCATGTTAAATTATATATGAAAGTAGAATGTGAGCGAGAATAAGTGGTAGGAAATAGAAATAATTAATGAGAATCTATACATTTATCTATTATTTTTTTTCCTTTTGCAGGCTGCAACATAGAATATTTTGATATTTTCACCATCTTCAAAATTATCAAGAAATACTGAAGACCTCTTTCATGTATGAATTTTTAATTATTTTATCTATAAAATTTTCAAACATGTTAAATATGATGAATGTTTAATACTTCCTATTTTTTTACTTTGTTATTAGTTAATATAATATTCTTAGAAAATTTGTAAATAAATATAAGAATAATTAATGATTGTAAAAATTATGTTTTCATATTAATAAAAGTTTAGAAATGTTAATAATACTTTAACAGCCATTAAAAATGATTTTTTTATAATTATAATTATAATTATTATGTTTTTCAATAAATTGTGCGAATTTAAAAAAAATTCACGACCGCGATACCCGCAGTGACCGCAATAGTATCCGTTATGTCCGCAATCGCTATAAACGCAACGCGACCGAAAACGTGGCCGTAACCGCAATTTAAATCCCTGATTCTTGCCTTTGTTTCCCTCTATTTTCTTCAAGTACTCTGTCAAATTTTTACAGTTTCATTCAGTCTTTTTTATCATTACCAAAGAAAAGAATTGACTACAAAAAAGGAACAAAAGAAAATTAGGTACGTTACTTTGAGAAGCTCGATTCTGGAATCATTAAGTTGAGGAGCGGAAGCCACGATGGATAAAATGAGACCTCTCCTTGCAATTTCGGTGTCACCAGCATTTGTTGTGGCGGCTTTAATTGTTTTTGTATTGGTTGGTTTTGGTTTAGAAGTTTGGGATGCCGATTTGCTTTGTTTCTATGAACTGCATGCAGGTTTGAAGAAGTAAATAGGTTGACTGTTACAGTCAATGCCATTAAAACACTTTGTGCTATTGAACCCATTGCACACCTTTACACCATTGTCTTCTTTTAGAAATGATCAACCTCTATAGTATTTACAAAAAGATGCTACCTTCCATCAATTTGGCATTTGTTGATGGGCACTCTAAAACCTACAACAAAAATGAAAATTTTCCAAAATGGAATAAATCAAAAGAGACAGAACCCCATAAACAAGAAATAATTTTTTTTTCAAAATGCTTCGTTTAGAAATGGGTTAATTTGATTTTTAGTGTAATTGACATGAGTAATTGAGAGTGTGAAATATAGGTGTGGGTTTTGATGAAAATGGTGATGGGTGTGTTTCTTTAACTATAACAATAGTTCGAGGGGAAGAGAGAAAGAGAGAAAATGAAAGAAAATGAAAAAAAATAGAATTTTGTTAAACATTTTTTTATAGATGACGTAATCTATGACATTGTGATTATGTGGCATGCCAGATAGGTTACTTCATTGACCTGTCGTTTGATTGACGGTCAACTCATATTTTCTGTTAAAATTAGGATGATTTTTGGACAAATCGTAATAATGAGGGTGCCAATTTTAAAAAAAAGTTAAGGGCTCAAACCTAAAAACCCATAAATATTGAGGGTATTTTTATAATTATGCCAAAAAATACATGAGTGTCGACCTTGTAACGACCACAACAAAAAAAATTATTATTTTTATGTCTATAACAACCATGAAGTAATGATTGGGGGAATTTATGTGGGTTCACTTTTCATTTCAAGTCATTTTGGTGATTGTTTTTGAACTTGGGTCATTATTATAAATATTTTATTTTTTTGGGTTAGATTGGTAAAATAGCCTGAAGTCTTCAAAACTTTGCTTTTTAAGGAACATTTTATACACCTCTGCCGTTGAGCAATGGATCAACAGCTTAAACAGTATTAACCCTTTGCTGACTTGACTTGAGAAAGTACTTTCCTCGGCCATCCTCTCTAGATAAGGGTGCATTAACCCCCACTTTCCATCATCTGCCATATAAAAAAGGCCCCAAACCCTCATTTTTTAATGGTTAGGCACTCACTTTTAAGTGTGATCACTTTTCAAGTGGGATCCACTTGAGCATAACAACCTTGAATCCATGTGAGACCCACATAAGTATAACAACCTTGTATTGATTTAATGCATAACAGAATAAGCCTCAAAGTGTGCATCTTTCATGTACCAGATGATGATAACTTTCTTCATAACGATCTGTCACATCACACTAGTGGACAAGATGGCCTCTCCTATAAATATCTTCATGCAATCAGTCTGTCCTCTTGTTCCTGTTTCGGCTCTTTGCCTCTTTAGGGGAATCGATCTCCACAAAACTAGTACCTACTCCTCCCTACCTCCTTCTCACTCTCCTCCCTTGTTGTACCATGTATCCATAATTAGTGTGGGGAGCGTGGACCTAGGAATGTCTCGGATTCAGAATAATGCTACCTATAACCCCCTAACCCAACAAACAAAACCAATCCTACCAACTCTTCCACTCAAGCGACTAATAATAATCTCACCAACACAAAACTTCCTACAAATTAAACTCATCCTCCCAATACTCAAACAATAACTCACTTAGATGTTCCCTCTATTAAGGCTCTCTCTCAGTTCATGTTTGTTGGATCTAGTGCTCTAAGTGTAGTATTTTTGTTTGTAAACATGTAATTTTTTGGAACATATTTGTCAATAAAACAAATTCATTGTTTACATTAATATACATTATATAATTGTCCTCATATGGTTTTTGTACGCAAAACAAAATAGAAGCAAATATTGCTCACTGGTTGTTTAATGTTTAACAAATACTAAGCGGTATTATGTGGTTGGTTCATAATACAAGAAGACAACTTATATTAGTAGACAAACCTAAACATGTCCTTAGTCTAATTAGAAATAAGCAAACCGATTAAGAGTAATATGTCACCTATCAAGTCCAATTGGGAAATGTTTTGTCCTGGGCATCAGAACGGATGACTCCCAAAATATAGAGAAATAGATGTGGCTGACTGGACTGTTAGTACATTAGGCTGGACCCAAGGAGAATATATCCTAAATCTGTTTATGGATTTATTTACTTATGATGTTCATAATGTGGCATACCTAAATCTTAAATGGGTGGTGGACTATGTATACGTGACTCATATACTTTTATATAAGTAAAAGCCTAAGTTCAAATAGATAAGGAATCAAAAGTTGGTGTATTAAGTATACAACTTCTGTAGTATGTAGCATCATTCACAATAGTAGAATTCATAGCTCGAGACATGGGTAAATGATATCCTCTCATTAGCATTACATGGTTGATGAAAAGTAAATATGGCCATGGGTCGTTCGTCTTTGTGATTAAAGACTTGATTACTATCTAATAGTAATTGAATTTTCATTAAGAAAGATGTAATGTTACCATGAGATAAAATAAGATCATATTAGGAGAACAGATATTATCCGAAAGAGATTAAGGATATTCTATGAGGGTAACACACTTATGACAAGAACATTGGATGAACACTGATCGAGTTGCTTTCGAAATGGTATGCCGTTGGGGAGAGCTCAGTCACGATACTATAGTGGAATGACCTCGTGACTAAATGACTTAGTTAAATCATTTAAGCCTCAATTGTATATGTCCAATCGATCCTTCCGCTAGCTCGTTGAAACCAGAAATGAATTGTATGTTGAATCAAACGAACATAAATGAATATGAATGGTGAAATTGAGAAATGAGAAACATTTGAAAATGATTATGGTTTTCTCCAAAATGAAAATGAAAAGGAGAAATGAAATCATTTTGAAATGAATGTGGTTTTCTCCAAAATGAAAAAGAAAAATGAAAATGAATTAGAAATGAATTTATGTTTTTCAAATTAAATTAAGTTTGAAAATAGAAATAAACCATTTGGTTATAATGAACCGTTGAATGTGAAAATATTAAATATATTTTCTCATGGATTCTTTTATTGTAAAGTAGTCATGGTTTTAACGGAATTAGAATTTGATTGAGAAAATTATTTAATTGGAAATATTTTGATAAGTTTATTTTTGGGACTAAAAAAACAAATATTGGGTTGGATCAAACTATAAAGTATTGGGTTAAAAGCTCGAGAAGTACTTGTAATTTGACTTGATGTAGGAGAGGCCCAAAAGCCATCATGTTAAAAGGGGTGGACGGCAAACCCTAGTAATATTATTAGGGTTGCCACCACCAATATTTCTAGTTAGATTAGGAGTTCATTTTTCTAGTTGAAATAAACTTCTACAATTCAACAAGAGTTCTACCATCTCTCCCTACAAATAGATGACATGAATAGGGCTATTTACGTAACTTTAAGTTATTGTTACTCTACCCGAAAATAGATAGAAATTATTCTCAACTTTTACATCTATTTACAAAATAAAAAATTCTGTCAGTTTCTATTTGAGAAGCTATTTTTCGTTTTCACGCTAAAGAAAAGAAAATTATTTTTAGTTTTGTGTTTTGATTTGAATCGTTCGAGCCCAAACTCGAAGCTATTCGTGGTACGAGAATAGCGAAAAAGATCGTTTGGTTGAAAGTTTGGAACGAAAAGGATTTGTCTATCTGGAAACAGATGTGCGAATTCAGTTTAGGATTTATTGTTATAAATATCACAAACCGGGTTGGTTTTCAATATAGTTATGTTCTATTGTGCAAGAAAACAATTTTTGAACCTAATTTTTTTCCAAAAATTGGTATCCGAGCGCCAGGTTGTGCTATGTTTATAGTGTAAACTGAGACCAAAATTTTTTCTCTTCTTCATGTATTATTTTACCTGATAACATGTGGCATTCTTGTGTATGCGTGTTTAGGGGAATGTATCCGTATGAATGTATGATATTGTTTTATTATTTTATTATTATGGATGATAAAATAATTTTGTCAAAGTTATGATTCCTAGAAAATTAAATGTAATTTATTATATTGGACTTGTATATTTTAGATCTTGAATTATCATCTCCACACATGGTTTTTATTTTATTGGTTTTGAATAAAATATGTGAGCCAAAAACAGATATAGTAATTTTGTAATAAATTTTCACGGTGGAACTTGGAGAACTAAGACGCATCTAGATCGATCAAGATGACACAAACTCGACCCAACCAAACTGGCATGAAACTGACAATGGCTCGACAGCAGGAGGCTATCAATGGTCCGGAGGTGGTCAACGGTGGTGACAACACGAAAATGGCGGTGAAAAGATGGTGATGACATAAATGTGAACTTGTATTGCAACAGAAGTTCATGGTGGCAAAATTGAAGACCCAAAGTATGATTTGGGGTAAATTTTGTAATTTTTATTTTTATAGGACGAAATCATGTAAACTTTGGTTGGTCAAATTCATTTAAATTTTATGCTTTTAAATTCATGAGATAATCATGATTATATTTATATGAATGTGAATGTATGTTCATGCATATATGATGTAAGCATGTCATATAGATTAGGGACGAATGTCACATGTATTTGTCATGAATATACCACTATACTTCAACGTCATAGTACTCATACACCATTCATCACATACTTGAATTTATCAGACTCCATACCAAATATACATATTATCCTCAACTAGCATTCATACACCCATAAATATTCCTTAGTAATCATTCTTATAGTCGCATACATATCATATTCACACTATACTTTTCATGGTTTCAGATTCATACTTTGATCAATTTCCTACATATGTTATTCGATATGAATAGTATACATGCAAGAATCAATGTAGGAACTCACTTGACACCCACGTACAGCAGCTTAATCTCCAGACTCAAACATCCTTCATGGAACTGCAACAACCACTATATATAGAACATAAGAACATCATCAAAGACTCATTCAAAAACAATTCCTTACATCTCAAACATTTATAACCCCATGCAGAGCCTTATATTTTCTTTCTTTTACTCTTATATACTTTATAAACTACTCTTTCTGAGTTCACCATGTAGAGTCACATTACTTACCCAGACATGTAGTAAATACTAATGAGATCTAGAATTGCAGCTTCCAGCTTAAAGAAGAAATAAATGCTTTTGGTTCCAGAAAGAATCATATAGCAAAATTTTAGAAGAAGAATGAAGAAGAACAACCGTCGTTCTATAACCTCATGTACATATAAATAATTAGTCCAATTTCACTTACAAGAGCTCAGCATGTGTCATCTGAATTCAGAACTTGTCTTTCATAATGACTAACAGAATCTAAGAATGAAATAAATGAAAATCCAATATTTTAAATACCCAGTTATTCTATCTGATTGGTTCCTAACTAGAATACCTTGTATCTTAATTTAAACAGTGTTTCAGACAAACAAGGTACACTACACCTCTGACGTGAACTCATACCAACATTACCTTTTTACTTGATTGTTATCTTATTCCAACTTAAATAGTAATTTGACATAGAACCATTATTAACTTAAACATTAATTGGAATACGCACATCTTATACCCCCAAAAGAAATAATTGAGGGAACACTATTTCACCACACAGACTATTTTAAGACTACGAGTCATAACTTAGAATCTGCTAAAACTGAGGTGTTACATTTTCCTTTTGCCATGTGTCCTCTTTTGTCTTTTTTTTTACATTTTAGAGAAATGATTAAATTTTAATTGTTAGAGCCCGATTTTTCCAAGCCCAAATAAAAACCAAATCCAAAATAAAAATAAACCAAAAAATAAAAACATTTAAATTAAAATCTACTTTAATTTTAAAATGTCCATTTACATACAATCCCAACAAAACAACCCATCTACCCAAAAACCCAATTGCCTAAAAAAGCCCAATACAAATGTAAACCCATCTAGCCCAAACAAGCCCAATGGCCCAAACCTTAAATACCCAAAGAAACCCTAGCTACTAGGGAGTCCTTTCAATGTCGTTCCCCTTCGTGCTACGTCAGTCGTGGATTCTCGAGGCCACCTGACACCCTCACGCTCGAGACCTCCATTGGACCGTCGAGATCACGCCCCTGCCACCACCACCGTTCGGACCTGCAAAGATAGAGAAGAAGCAAGAAACAAAAGCAAAGAATAAATGAGAATGATTGTACTCTTGGCTATAAAAGCCACTGTCGAACCCATTGTAATTTTCTCTTCGATTTTTCACGAAGAACGAACAAAGAAATAAAAACCAAAAATTTCAAACATAGATATTCGTGTTTTATACATATATATTTTATTTAAAAAAATCAAAGTTTAAAAAAAGGGGGCAGATCTAGGGTTTAGATTTTTTACCTTTTGTAAGCATTCGTTAATCCTCCGCCATTTAGGGTGGTTATAGACTTCGGTGAGACCTTCGAGGCATCCGAACCCCTTTGGATTCAAGGGGCTTTGTTGGAGGAGGGCCCTTTTCTTCAAAATTGAAAGGTTTTAACATTTTTTTGAGGCGCTTGGTTTCGTCTTTTGGGGAAAATAGCCTCGGATCTAGGTTTCTAAGGGTCGGAGGTTTTAAAAGGGATTTTTTTATGTCCTCCGACCACCGTAAGCGATGGTCGCCGCTGTCGATTACGATGGTCGATGGCAATGCCCACGAGGCATGAAGGACCCCCATTGACAGGACATGAGGCCACTTAAATACTCACCCTTATACGGTGTCGCTTTGGAGGGGAAGTATTGTGTCCAAAACGGTGTCATTTTGATGCCCCGCACCGACTCGCTCCGAACCCACACTAGGGTCTGCATGTTTTCGTATGGAGGGCTATTTGTTGCTTTAGCCCTTCTGTAGTTTCATGTGTTTTAATTTGGTCCTTTTATGTTTTATTTTGTTTTTTTAATTCTGCCATATAATTTCATTTTATGTGTAATTAGGTCCTCTAATCAGTGGCCTTTGTGGCAGACACGTGCAAGGGACCTGGGCAAATTGCCCATGTGGTCCTTGTGCTTTCCGAATATTCGAATCTGACCCATTTTTTCCTATTTTTTTAGCTTTTAATTTTATTTTAATCTTAATTTAACCCCTTTCTTTTCTTTTATTCTTTTTTATTTTGCCCTCTTTATTTTTTTTATTTTTAATTTAATCCCCCACTGATTTTATTTTTTAAAAATTGTCTCCCTTTATTCTGTTTTACTTTTTATTTGGTCCCTTTTATTTTTATTTACTTCATGTATGCATGTTTTATGTTCGTATTATTAAATTAAATTATGTGTATCATCATTCAGACTTTGTAAAAATGTTTTAATAAAATGAATTACATGACACCTTAAATTGTTTAAAAAAAATCAAGGCAATGTTCTTTTATCTTAGCGAAGTCGAGAAATTGTGCCCTAACGTAATGTGTATGATTTTTCCTTGAACCTGAGTAATTGAATATCCTATTTAAAAATGATAAATGCTCTTTATTTTCGAAGATTACTAAGGTTTCCCAATTGAGTTCATCCCTAGTCTTAAAGATATGCTCTTTTAGAGCAGCATAAAATTCTTGGAGTACCGGGATAACAGTAGGTTCTGTAAGGATTGTCCAAAAGCGCTCCCATCTATGGTACCTAAGCCCAAACTTCTATGCAAAAAAGCATCAATGGATCAAAACCCCTTCCTGAATAAAGCTTCTTCCTTGAATTTTGTTGAAATATTTTTCTACATTCTGGTTTAAAAATTTTGAAAGAGTTGTATCCAATGATGGTTCTGATTCTACCGTATGTCTAACCTTTCTAAGAGACATTCTAATTGATAAAGATGTAAAAATAAGAACTTTAAACCTGGATAGGTGTGCTTTCCCCTCTTGCTTCGAAACTTAAAAAAGTAAAGAGAAAAACTAGAGAAAGGAAAGGATTTCTAGGTCTTTAATGTATTGAATTAAGATAGAATGAGTGAGAATAATGTTTAGATATTTATAAGGGTTAGTATCTAGGGTTTTAAAGTGTAAAAAGTCGAAAAAAATAAGCCCTAAGCTACCAAGTTACGTAGTTGGGCTAGGTGATTCTGCAGAAAATTACAATCAATGTCGCGACATAGATAAGGTTTGTCGCGACATTCCCTTCAATGCCCCTAAGTCGTGACATAATGGAGAGCAGTCGCAACATTCTCCTCAGCACTATTTTTTGTCGACTCTGCCTACCTCATCGCGACAAAAGGATTCCTATGCCGCAACGTCGGCTTTAGACTTGGTTTTTCCGGACTCTGTCACTTTTATTGCGACATAGTTGATAGTATGTCGCAACAAACCCCTGTTTTCTATTAAAAAATAAAAGAAAAACATGTTAGAACAATATAAAATATTATACATAAGTTAGTACCACCTATTTTACCTTTAAGTCTTACTACCGGACTCATCCGGTATGCTTACCCTTATCGAACGGATCCGATTTTGGTCACCTTTTGTCCACTTCTCATGGGCTTTTTCCAATTCCTTCAATCGATCCTTTTCCTTGAATCGATTAATTCTTTCCTTATTAATGAATGAGATTCAATTGTGCTTTTCTCCCATATTTAACTCGAGCAGATGACATTTTTAATTATGCTCCTTGGTTTCATTGCTTTTATCCTCACATTTGAAGATTTCCACCTTTCCATTTATCCTCATTATAAGCTCATTATTGTTAAGGTCGATGGTGGATCGTGTTATGGCCAAAAATGGTCTTCCTAATAAAATGGGGATACCCCTATCCTCCTCGAAATCTAAAACAACAAAGTCAGTAGGATAATGAAAATCCTTACCTGAACTAAAACTTCCTCTAAAATTCCCCTTGGTCTTATAGGTGACCGATCTGCCAGTTGTAACGTAACTTGGGTATTCTTAAGATCTCCATTCCCAAGTTTTTCTAATACTAACAAAGGCATTAGGTTTATGCTTGCACCAAGATCACACAAAACCTTGTTAAACTGAAGATTTCCAATTGTATTAAGAATAGTAAAACTGCTAGGACCCTTCAATTTTTGGGGAACTACTTTGGAGATAATAGCACTGCAAGATACATTTAGCTCCACTTGCTTGTCTACCTTTATTTTTCGATGCCGTGTCATAATTTCCTTTAAGAACTTGGCGTACTTGGGTACATTTTCTATCAATTCAATCAAAGGTAGGTTAGAATTAAGAGATTTAAAAAGGTTAAGAAAAATCAAAGTCATCTTCATCTTGTCATTTCTTTTCCTCTAACCTTTTTGGGAACGAAATTGAGATACTTTTTCTTTAGGTAGATCTTCCTTCATTTCTAATGCCTCTTTTGTAGCTACCTTCTTAGGTTTGATGACGTCAGTGTCATCATCGGATGAAATGTTTATGACCTCATGTGGTTTGCTAGGTTCTTGTTTGTCCTTAGGTTGTTCTAGGCTACTCAGTACTTTACCCGATCTTAACTCAATCACCTTCACCTGCTCTTTACCTTTTCTTCAGGGATTATTTTCTGTGTTACTAGGGATTTCTGAACAAATTTGTCTCGAGATATCACTCATCATACTTATCAAATGATCCATTCTTTCCTCTAGTTTTCCCACTGATCTGGCGGTATTAGCATAATTAGACTGTACTTGTTTTATGTCATCCCTCATGGAGTGCATCTCCCCTTCAATTTTTTCCATTCATTGACCACATGCAGTACGATCAACTTACATTGCTTTTTATGGTTGTCTTTGCAAGAATGAGGTTGATAACTAGGGTTTCTTGTTGGGTGGTTGTTACTATTTCCCCTTTGATTTCCTCTCCACCTAAAATTGGGGTGATCTTTCCATCATGGATTGTAAGTATTTGAATAGGGATTTCGAGAACTTACATAATTGGCCTCATTCGGATTCATGAGATAGTGATAAAGAGGCTTATCTTCTCCATTGGATGGTGGTGCTAATGTGGTAGACTCGATTCGGTTTAGCCTCCCCAACACTTGTTGGTATTTATCATCTTCCTTTATCATTTTTAACGAAGCGAGTTTCTGAGCATAAGTGAACCTCTCAGTAGGCCACTGATATGAATTTGTTGCCATGTTTTCTATGAGCCAATAAGCGTAATTATATGTTTGATTCATTATGGCTCCTCTTGCGGCATCGTTTAGGGTAGATCTAGCGGATATATCCAACCCATTGTAGAAAGTCTGCAGTTACATCTATTTTGGCATACCGTGATTCGGGCATTTGCATACTAGCATATTAAACTGATCCTATGTCTTGTGGAACCCTTCACCCTCGAATTGCCGAAAGGTTGACAGTTCTTGTCTTAGTTGGATAGCTTTTCCCATAAGGAAAAACTTTTGCAAAAATTTCCCTGCCAGTTCATCCCATGTTGTGATAGATGCAAGTGTCTGTGCATCTAACTAAGAAAAAGCATTATCAGTAAGTGAAAAAGGAAATAATCTTAAGCGAATGACATCATCAGTAATGCCATTAATCCTAAAAGTATCACACAAGTGTAAAAACCATTTCAAATGTAAAATAGGATCCTCAGACATATTTCCTTTAAATTTTAAATTATTTTGGATCATTTGAATCATAGCCTGGCGACGATGGTTGGTCTAGCAATACTCTCTTGAGTTAGATCTAATGTAGGTAAAGAGTACTCCCTTATAGTTTTTTGTTTTTCCGTCATTGGTTCGTTTGCAAGGAGTTGTGGAGGTATATTGATGTTTTCAATGTTAGCTGCGGGATCTTCCATTGGATCGACTTGTTCTTCTCTCTCCTTCGGTGGTGGGTTTTGCATCACTTGTAGGTTTCTGTGAGTGCATCTAATTAGTGATATAGGATTAACAATAGGCTCGACCAAGTTTCCTTGACTTTGAGTCAAAAACTAAAAAAAAAGAAGTAACAAAATACAAAAAATAAAATAAAAATAAAAACCCTTATATATAACCTAAAATTTTTCTAATTATTTTATTAGCAATGAAAGAATAAGATTTACTAAAGCGTTGCCTCCCCGGCAACGACGCCAACAACTTGACCGCCCCTGAACATACTTCACGTTCGGTGTAGATTTCGGCTTTCGCAAGTATACGGGTCAGGTTGTAAATATAGTGTATTTACAACAGAACACTTGAAAGTATTCCGAGGATCGTACCCAAAGGAGGCTGAAGGCGATAGTAAGTAGAATCCTTGCACATAATAAAATCATTTAGTACTAGTTTTAGGGTTTATAGTACGAGGAAAAATAAAAGAATGTGTTGAAAGACGAGGCTTACAACTGGTGGGCGATGATTGTAGTAATGATGCTTGAAAATGAAGTTACATGGGAATTCTTTCAAACAGAGTTCAAAAAGAAATATGTCAGCAAGCGGTACTTGGATAAGAAGAAGAAGGAATTTTTAGAACTGAGATAGGAAAACAAACCAGTGGCAGAGTATGAACGAGAATTTGTACGGTTCAGAGGAGGCCATGTGTGTCTGTTTCGAAGATGGGCTAAACGACAAGATCAAGATGATAGTAGGTGGTTCTGAAATTCGACTGTTGGTGGTTTTAGCAGACAGAGCTCAAAAGATGGAAGAAATCTACAATAACAATAGACAGAGAGAAAAGAGGTTTCAAAACTCTAAAAAGAAGAATATCACCAGGACCTTCTTTGTGCTGCCACCGAAGAGATTCACAGAAAAGGGTAGTCAGGGGCCAATTTCTTCGAGATTTTTGAGTAGGATTAAGTCAGGACTACCGAAATCTAGATTTCAAAACCGACCTGCAGAAAGTGTAGCTAGCATTCGCAATGCACCTAATCCGATATGTTGGTATTGTAAAAGGAGTCATGTAGGCAAGTGCCGAAAGATGAAAGGAACCTACTACCGATGCGGAAGTGCAGATCATTTTCTGAGAAACTGTTTGATGAAATCTGAAACAAAAGAGGATCAGAGAGTAAAACCTCCTGGTACACCATAGAAGAGTAGACACCCAGGATAGAGTAGCAGTTCAGGTGGAAACCGCTGAGATAACAGAGACAATGTAGCCAAATCTAAAGTTCGGGCAACTGCACGAACTTATGCCATTTGAGCTAGAGAAGAGGATACTACTGTTGATGTTATGACCGATATATCTTATCTTTTTAATGATATTGTGTGTGCATTGATTGACCCGAGATCGAATCATTCATATATTTGTACTACATTAGCCACTGAAAAGAAATTATCCGTCGAGTCGACTGAATTTGACGTACAAGTCACAAACCCATTGGGTCATAGTGTCATTGTTAAAATATGATGTGTTGATCGACCTGTAAACTTCACAGCAATTATGTGCAAGCGGACACTGTCAATGCAAGTATACTAGACAGATGTGAGTCTGTCGAATATTAATCCCACGAGGATGGTGTTCTTGTTGCTTAAAATTGTCGAAGCAAATGAAATTAAAATAAGGAAAATTGTTAGGAATAATGTCCATGCAATTAAGTCAAAACTACACAAAGAGTACACTTAAATCTGTCAACGCAAATGCTATAAACTGTAACATAAAATGTCAAGACAATTTAATGGAAAAATGAATTGAATATTGAAGATGTTTTGTGAATGTAAATTCAAAAAATTAAAAGAAGTAGATAAAATGTAAAGAAATGGGGGGATCCTTGACTTGGCAAGTTGGCAAACACTAAATGTGACTTTAAGGTAACTAGTAGATGAATTGTCGACGCAATTAAGTTCTAATGAAATCTCACTGCTATCAACTTCTCTATTTAGCAAAGACCCAAGCACTCACAATTACCACACCTTCCAGTGTTGGTAATGCTTTGCACTTGAGAACAAGTGGCTAGAATTCCTTCTTGCCTCAAGCAACTTCTGTTGTCTTGCTTGTTAATCTAACTTTGTCACTGCATCTTTCAGTGACTGTGACTGCAATCGCACTTCTGTGGTTAAAATAGTTAAATCCAAAGATAAATAGATGAGAAGAATTTAGTAGAAATGAAAAATAGATCTACCATTAATAGGTATTTCCATACACAATTAAAGTCAACAGAATTCATCAACATTTAAGAGGAATTAAAGAAGAAATTGAAGCATGCTATTCCTAGTCTACTAGAGTTCTTCCGTAATTGCTCCTCTTGTGTCACACTTAGGCACTCTTCGTCAGAAGTGTTTGCCTCCTCGTCGCGTCAGATCACCCTCCTGGGAAGTTAAGCTTCCATTGTAGTTCACTTTAAAAGAGAATCATAAATGTGGAATTAATTTCTTCACGAGCTTGATGATGATCTTCTCTCTCTCCCCTCTATTTATAATAATTAGAATGTACAGATTTCTTCCCCTTCTCAGATCTAACTCTCTTTTGCAGCTATACAAGTTGGTTATTTCTAGCTGTACACTCATGCAGATCTGGTTTGTGCATTAGGCAGTTATAGGTTGTCGCGACATTGTTGGATGCAAATTAAGATTTTTATTTGCTGTGACAACTTTGACATTCTCCTGCGCTGGTGCTTCTGGATATGTTAGCAGCATAAAGCCCCTGGTGTAATGTAGAAATATTCATGTGGCGACATATTTGGCTGCAATGTTACACCAAACTTGTGGCGACAACTCTGAATGCTTCCTTGCTCCATTCTTCTAAGGTGGATTCCTGCACTGACAACTTTAGATGCAAAACTGATGCTGAATGCATGACATTAGTAGCACAAATGAGATAAAATGAAAGAAAGTAAGACCAAACAACACTAATTTAGAAAATGCAAATACTAAGTATATTATGTTGAAAATGAATGCTAAATGTAATACAAATGAGACAAAGTATACACTAATCAAAGAGATTTTAATGTTCATTTATAATGCAATCACACCCCCAAACTTGAGTTTTTACTTAACCTCAAGTGAATGAAAGCTAGCAAAGTCATATCAAAATTCTTGTCACCGTAATAATTATTCTAGTAACTTAAATTCTATGAGATCCTAATGTATAAATTACCTTCATATGATAGAACATTGCGCCGATAATTTATAGGCATGAATAATCAAAACTGCAACTTCACTAATGCTAGCATCATGCTTTAAATCTTAAATCTTCTGAACCAATACAATATTTATTGTCATATACATATATATATATTATCAATTTTTCTTTCTTTTTCTCTTTTTTTTATGCGAATGAGAGATGTCATTGCATTACTATACTCTTGTTCCTGGGCAGTAACGATGTGGTACAACAAACCCCCAGGGAGCATGTAATTGCACCGACACACACTCTTACAGTGACAGCCTTTGGCTAGATAATTTTTCTAACACTTGCAATGGAGTGTTACCCCTTTTAAGTCACAATGCACCCACATTGGAGTGTATTTTATTAGTATATATCATTATATGCAAAGATACAAATGGTAGGTTAATTCATGATTCAAATAATGATACTACTCATTCATTACTAATGCAATTTCAATTATTCATCCAAAAGCACAAGGATACAACATTCAATCACATTCATCCAATTCATACATTATCATCTCACATAATTCAAGAATTAAGCATCAAATAAAAAATTGTGGTCACATTTTTCCTAACTTTGCATACTTTCATTCAACTAAAAAGACAAATAAATTCCTAAACTTGTGGGTGCAATTGCATTGCCATTATGTACACATTTCTCCCCCAAACTTAGTGTCTACATTGTCCCCAATGCACTGACAATACTATACAAAATATATGGAAATGCAACTACAATGCAAAATGCATTTACAAATAAAATGAAGAGACAAGTAAACTGTAATGACAACTAAATGAAATGTATGCAACCAAACAAAATACTAAAAAAAACTAACTCAGTGTGTTACAGTTGAGGATGTGGGCTGAGGATGAGGCTGCTTTGGAATTTTTCTTCTTTTTAGGATACTCCTCTTTGCGCTTCTTTTTGTCCTTGCGTTTGCACTTTTTCTCTTTTGGGTCAACTGTGTGGTGGATTGCTCCCACTTAGTCGGTTGGATACTGGCTTCATCGGTAGTAACTTCTGACGGATGAATCTCAGCAAGTGGTGCCACATATGGCACAATAGCCAGAGGATTAGAATCCTCATTGCTGGATGTTACGGCCTCGGCCTGGCTCGCCCTAGGTGGTGTCAGGTTTTCAACAGAAGTGGCGACAAATTTGTCCAATAAATTTGTCGGCACAAAATCTTCTTCATTGTGTTTTTCCTTTTCTTCTCATCCTTCTTCTCTTTTCTCTTCTTCCTCTTCAACACCCATAGAGGAAATAGTCATGTACTTCTCCTCTGCAGCAGCAACTTCTCTTTCTGCCATATTGGCCCCCAAACTATTTGAAAACTCATCCTCAAAAAGGCTGGTAATATTGTGGAGACAGTCCTCCACATCCATAGAAAGTACTTCTTGGTCCTCATTATCATAAATATGGACCATTTGGGGAGAGTGGACAGATTGAATTTTCTCTTTTGGAAGCAGCTTGTTCAGTGGATGGTGTTGCCTCCCTGATGATAAGTGGAAACACAGGAAATTCTGGCAAGGGGTGCTTGTTCAAACTGCTTAATATGCTGACAATGGTAGTATTTCATGCCCTTGTATAAGTATAGAATAAGTTCTATGTTTGCACCATCTCGTCCATTGTGTCGACAATTTTGATTTGTCGGATGCTTATTTGGTCAACAAGTTGCTCAATTTCATTCAACTTCCTCAAAATTTGAGGATCTGTGGGAGCATGTGTTTGTTTTCCTTCTTTTTCGCCTTGCCTTTTTCCTTCTTCAATGGCACTTCCTTCACAATAGGGGTTTCTTGCCCCCTCGTCATTCTTTCCAGAGAAACATTATTTATCGGTCCTTTGTTTTCCAAAAACTCTTCTTCTTTATGAGGCAAAACACCCCTCTGTTTACACAACAACATGATTAGAGAAGGGAAAGGCAAGATACCTATTTGTTTGGAGGCAGATTCAGCGGTTTCCTGGTGAAGGATTGCCCTAACATCAATTTGTCGGCCTTTGATAATAGAATGTATCAGGCACATTCTATCCACCGTAACAGTAGTGTTGTGAGTGGATGGCAGGAGACGATAGTTTATGAAGTGAAACCATACCTTGCTTTGGACGGTGAGGTAACGACGGTGCATCGTATAATTGTTCGGATTATTTCCAGTCCAAACAACGCCATCGACGCATAAGTCATTCAACAGTACATTAGCACCTTCCTCTATCAAGTTCTCCAAAAACTTGACATGCTTGTCTTCTCCTTTGGAAATGTGGAAGAGGGTATTGATATGGTCAGCGCCCCATGGCACCAGACCTTCACGAACAAAGATGAACTCCTGCTCTGGATCAACTAAGTTAGCATAAAATTCTCTTACCATGGATGGGGAGTACCCTCCCAGATGATCACAGAATTACTCTCAGCCCAAACGTGAAATCGTTCTAGCCACTTGTTTCCCCAACATTAGTAGTGGGATAACTGAAATCCCTGCTCGGGATGGCAGTTTTGCTTCAGCATCACATTATGAAAATGGTCCTTTGCCGCTTTCGTTAAGAACAAGATAGGGTTCTTGGATGGTGGCTAGTTGTCGTTTCGGACCATCACTATCGACGATTTAGCAACTGGTTTCGACGGGGTTTTGCACCACGAGTTCTTTCCATATTTAAATGAAGAAAGACAAAGAAGATTTTGCAGAAAAATTGAAAGTTAAAGAAAAGCAAGATTACAGCAATAATGGCGGATGTGAATGTGAAGACACAGTCAACACAAATAGGGTATTTTATAGAGAATAAAAGTGAAGAAGCGTGATGATTGCTACTGCTGTGAGAGTACATTGTGCCTGCAGCCAATAAATGCCAGGACACGGATCGTACTTTTTTGAATTGATCTAATGGTTGGGGATCAGGGTAAACCAATCGGCGTGATTCTTTCTTGAAATGCTTCGATGAGTCAATAATTGGATGCATCGATAAATAGTGCTTTTGTGTGTATCGATAAAAAGAAGAACTTTTATTCCTGCAGAAAACTAAAGCAACGGATTAATGGAAAATGAAAGACAAAAAGTAAATAGAAAAATTGCAATGACATTTTAAGAAAATGTGACTAGGTTAATGGTCTCATTTTGTTCTTTAATGTCTGGGCTTAGGTAGTGCTTTAATCATTGGCAATTCACTTTGAATTGGTACCCATCATTTAAATCTTTGATTGTCACCGTACCATGTGGAAATGCTTCGAAAACTTCAAAAGGGCCTGACCATCTGGAGCATAATTTTAAACGTGAGTTAAATAAAAGCACTAATTGACCTGTGAAAAATTATCACTGCAAAATGATGTTGTCATGCCATCTCTTAGTTTTTTTCCTTGTAAATGGTAGCATTTTCATAAGTAGTACGTCGAATTTCTTCCAGTTCTGAAATGTCCAACAATCTTTTCTATCCAACAGCATCATAGTCCATGTTCACTTGCTTGATTGCCCATATGGCCTTAGGTTCAAGTTCGACGGGGAAGTGACAGGATTTACCAAACACCAGCTGATATGGTGACATCCTTAGTTGTGTTTTGTATGCAGTGCGAAGTGCCCACAATGCGTCATTTAATCGCGAAGACCAATCACGTCTAGATGGATTTACCACGTTCTCGAGAATGCCTTTTATTTGCCGATTGGATACTTTCGTTTGTCCATTTGATATGTGGTTGTCATGCGATGCTTCACTCCATAACATTTTAAAGCTGTCACCACTTGATTACAATGGAAGTGAGTGCCTTGATCACTTATTAAAGCTTGAGGTGTTCTGAATCGTGTAAGGATGTATGTGTGAAAGAACTTTAACACCGTCCGAACATTATCTTTTGGAACAACTATTGCTTCGATCCACTTTGAAACATAGTCAACAACGGCCAGAATATACACATTTCCAAAAGAATTTGGAAATGGTCTCATGATGTCAATACCCTATACATCAAAGAGTTCAACCTCCATGATAGGCTGTTGTAACATCTCGTTACGTCGAGATATTGATCTGGTGCACTGACATTTGTCACATTGTTGAGCAAAAGTGTGGGCATCTCGAAACAATGTAGGCCAGTAAAATCCTGACTGTAAGACCTTTGCAACAGTTTGAACACTACCAAAATGGCCTCCATAAGGAGCATCATGGCAATGCTTCAGGATAGATAGTATTTCTTCCTCAAGAACGCAGCGATAGATAATATTGTCAGCGCATACCTTGAATAGGTATGGCTCATTCCAATAGTACTTCGCAGCATCTCGAAGAAATCTGACCTTCTAGTGACCAGTTGCATTTAGTGGTAGCTTCCCACAAACTAAATAGTTGACCACATCTGCATGCCATGGAATACGTCGACAATTTGTGATTTATTCTCATATTTACTTCTAGATTCTAATCGAGACAAGTGGTCTACTACCTGGTTTTTCGATCCTTTTCTGTCTTTAATCTCCATATCAAATTCTTGTAATAATAGGATCCATCTAATCAGCCTAAGTTTGGCATCTTTCTTGGTAAAAAGGTATCTCAAGGCATAATGGTCAGTATAAACTGTAATTTTTATGTCGATGAGATACGAGCGGAACTTGTCAAATGCAAAAACCACTTCTAGCAATTCTTTCTCTGTAGGTCTATAATTAACCCGTGCTTCAATTAAGTGTTGCTAGCATAATATATTGTATGAAATACCTTATCTTTGCGTTGTAGTTGCTCGCATCACACATCACTTCAAGCGGTTGAGACCAATCAGGTGCGACGACAATAGGTGCCTAGACTAGCTGCTTCTTAATTGTAACAAATGCTTCCAAACAAGCATCATTGAACAAAAAATTTTTATTTTGCTCCAACAAAGAGCAGAGAGGTTTATCTATTTTGGAGAAATCTCGGATAAAACATCGATAAAATCTGGCATGGCCGAGAAAACTCCTTATTCCCTTTACATTGGTGGGTGGAGGTAGCTTTTCAATGATTTCTACCTTTGCCTTATCAACTTCAATGCCCTGACAAGAAATACGATGGCCAAGGACAATGCCCTCAGTTGCCATGAAGTGGTATTTTTCCCAGTTCAGCACTAGATTGGTGTTCTCGCATCTATAACCTAAAATTTTTCTAATTATTTTATTAGCAATGAAGAATAAGATTTACTAAAGCGTTGCCTCCCCGATAACAACGCCAACAACTTGACCGCTCCTGAACGTACTCCCCGTTCGGTGTAGATTTAGGCTTCTGCAAGTATACGGGTCAGGTTGTAAATATAGTGTATTTATAATAGAACACTTGGAAGTATTCTGAGGATCGTACCCAAAGGAGGCTTAAGGCAATAGTAAACAAAATCCTTGCAAAGAATAAAGTCAATTAGGGTTTATAATACGAGGGAAAATAAGAGAGTGTGTTGAAAACATAAAAATACAACGATCAAAATAAAATAAAATAAAGATGAGTTGTATAAATTCGTATAGACGTTTTTGGGGAGATTAGATCGTTTACGTATGATTTCCTCAATTATTGGATTTTGGGTATTTTTCTCCAATCTACTAGTCACTACCTCAGTTGGATCTCTCGATCTTCCGTTGACATAGTGAGTCAAAAGAGTACTTATCGCTAGATGTCACAATCTAAACCGATTTTAGGAAAAGGTGTTCACGGATGAGCAATACCAATTTTGGGTTCATTCCCACTTAGATGACTTTCTAGGTTATCAGGTCTAGTGTTTGTTTGATGTTCTTGCTTTTCCAAACAACTGATCCGAAAGGTAAAACCCCTGTAAAACAACAATCAATTATTCATATGTCCACTCCCTAATCTCCCATAATAGAATTAGTTCCTCATGGTTTCTTTATTCATCAATAACATAATATATGAAAACATGTAAATCAAAGACTGAATGAAAAAGAAACTAAATTGTGTTCAGCGATCTATCGGGAAAAATTCCTCGATCGTTTACGCGAGTTTCTACAATCTCATTTCAAAAGCTAAAAACAAATAAACTAAAACTGAAAATTAAAGGCTAAGTAATTGTGTGTAACCCTAGTGCTAAAGGTCTTATTTATACTTTACATGATTGTTTTTCCTAAACCTTAGGTCAACTATTGTTCCTCGTGTTTAAGTGGTATTATAAAGACAAAAACGCCCGTCATTTAATGTGAGATATGCTTCCAGGTGTCGCTGTTGTGACACACCAGGTCCTGTGTCGCGACATAGGCATTAGTCTCCTTGTGAAGCATCATTCTACAGACATTCTCGCAACAAAGCTCTTGTGTGTCACGAAAAAGAAGTCAGATGTCAAATTTCTTAAGTTTGGTCCCTTGGTTGCGATGTAGCTCAGTCTGTGTCGTGACGAAGTGATCAGTTTTCTTTTAGTGCACTTCTTTGTGATTTCCTACACACTAACTAAGTATGTTAGCTAACTTTAGGCCTTATTTAGCCTTAAAGACAAATAAGTCATCTCTTTAACACCTAGGTTACACAATTTATTGAAATAAGAAATCTAACTAAATATTCTAAAAATATTACGAAAATACTTGATTTCAAGCTCTTCAAGTGCGACAAACAGTTCAATCTGCTAGGTATGGAACCGACTGATCAAACTCCCTCACACTTAAGTCTTTACTTGTCCTCAAGAAAACAAAACAAAAATGAAGAAAATGAAGAGCTTGAGTTTATAGTTATACAAAGAGTGGCTCATAGCATGTAATCTCGACATCATATATTTCTTAGTAACTTTGACATGATAATTAAGCAACTTTATCGTTTTTAATTAGAAACAATGTAAGTTCAATAGTTTATAGGAAATATAGATATTAAGGTTTTATCAATATATATTCATCAATGTCACATATAAGTATTTTAGTTATCCTAGTACAATATAGACAACCATAATGAAATCATGCAATTTCCCACTTTATTCATGCATAAAGTTGTTTAAGTAACATAGGGCTTTTTGGCTTGTAACATGTTGAGGCTTAGGATAGTTATGAATTTCAAAGAACAGTCAAGCACAAAAGGTTACAAACATGAAAATCGTTTGGCACATCGCATTGTTCCTTATTCTTCCCATTATGTCTCACTCCATCTCACCCCCTTATTTCTCCTTCTCTCACCATCTTTTTCTCTCCATTTTAGGATTCTTAAAATAAAATAATCCTTTTAGCTAGTTTGATATTTTTGTTAAGTGATTTTTGATGAAATTAGGGTTTGAGGACTAAAATATTAAAATGATGAAAATGTAGGTATTTGATGTGAAATAGCTAAATTGTAGGGACTTATATGGAAGTTTGGAGCAATCGACTAGTATGGGTTTAGTGAGAGAGGGATTATTTTACATGTTTTGTGTTTAGGGACTAAATTGAATAAAAGTGAAATGGTAGGGGTAATTTCATAATTTTTCCAAAAAGGATCAAAATGTTTTAAATTATTTAATTATATGATTTAATGAGAGAAATTGGATGATTTTTTGTGTTAGATTATGACCGAACAGCAAATCGTGGGAAAGGAAAAGTTACGGATTAGTCCTCGAAGTCTATCCATAACGCAAACCAATCCGATAAGTTCGTATTGATAAATTCCAATCTAACTTGCATACTTTTGGTACTTTTATACAATTGCTAGGAATTTGGGATGATGAACGGAAGTGTGGAAGACGGGAACAAAGGAAAAGTAGAATTAACAGGCTTTGAGCCGAAATTGCAAAAAGCTTCGATGATTATGTGTCATCATGAGTATTAAATGAAATGAATCCTTTACAGATTATATGGTTCGATGACTATGTGTCATCGTGAGTATTAAATGAAATGAATCCTTTACGGATTATATGGTTCGATGACTATGTGTCATCGTGAGTATTCAATGAAATGAATCCTTTACAGATTATATGGTCCGATGACTATGTGTCATTGTGAGTATTAAATGAAATGAATCCTTTATGGATTATATGGTTCGATTACTATGTGTTATCATGAGTATTAAATGAAATGAATCTTTTATGGATTATAAGGTCCAAATACTATGTGTCATCGTGAGTATTAAATGAGAAAAGAATCCTATTATGGATTAAAGGTCCGATGACTTTGTGTCATCATGAGTTACCAAATGCGAAATGAAACCAACCTCGGATGTGTAAAGCTTACTTCTCTTGGTTGAATTTAGATTGTACAACTTTGAAGTTTGGTAAATCTATTTAACTCTATGAACTTGCTAAGCTATGAATGCTTACCTGTGGAAATTGTTGTTGTTTTGTAGATTTTGTTTTTCTGTTAGAAGATCGGATCATCTAGGAGCATCACACTATCCTGGAGTTTGTTCGGTAGTGATTATATCATTTGGTCTTATACATGTGCTAGGAATGCTTCTATTTTCATATGTATTTTGTTGGAGCATGTTGAAGTAGGGTATATTTTGGTTGAACGTTAGTACCTTGCTTGAAAATGAAGATATACTTTACCATGTTTCTATAAGTGTACTAAAGTCCTTTGTAGACTTATATTTTGGTATGTTATGCTTTCTATTCATGAGAATTTGACACATTTGAGATGGAATTTTAATAGAATTAAGAAGCTTATTGAATGTTATGTTAGATGTGTGATTTATAGGATTTTTGTTGTTTATAATCTACAATTTCAAAGGTACACAAGGTCTAGTACATGGGCTAGCACACGGGCGTGTGTCCTATAGAAAATAGGTGTAGAGGATACATGGGCTGATACACGGTCGTGTGGCCCTAATTCGAATTAACACACGGTTTAACACACGGGCATATGGGGTACTTTAGCATGTTTACACGACTTGTCACACGGCCTGTGACACAATCGTGTATGGGAATTTCGTGTATGGACACAGTCTAGGGCACGGTCGTGTGACCCTTGTTTCATTGAAATTTTGAAGTTTCAAGCGATATTTTGATTGCATTTTTAATTAGATCCTTGTATTTCTTAACATTAAATGATGAATGTTGAATTGAGAGAATATATGTAGTTTTTATTGGCTTGATTACGTAAATATGGAACTTCAAAATTGACTACAGAGTTGTATGGTAACAACCAGAACCCTAACCGATGATGGTGTCGGGTTTCGGATGTTACATATTATATTGAGATTCCTAACTTTATTTTGTATCCTCCACCTTAATGTGTCTACTTACCCTTAATGCCAATGGACATATTCTATTTCCATGCAAAATAGGACTAAAGAAAAGAGTATACACAAATTTTTCGTTTTAAGGCTAAAGAGGCTTATAGTGTGGTTTATCAAGAAGGGTCATAAGGCTCAAAGATAGGTACTAATTGAAAATTCAGAATAGGTTTTGGCTTTTTAGCTCCAGGGAAGTCCAAACAATGCATTAGGTCATCCCTAAACACTTTAATATGCACAAATACCACTTTCATCTCATAATTTCAAAATTATCATCTAGCATATATACTAGCATACTTGTTTCCTCATATATCGCACATCACATGCTATTAATAATACCTTTCTGTTTGTACTTTAATATAACCTATAGAACATAAAAGTTTCGTGCTCAAAAAATTAAAAATTCCTTATCATCATGTCAATTTTACCAATCAACACAATCAACCTATTATACATGCTCCTAACAATCATTTGTATCTCTACAAGCTCAAACACAAATAGAAATCTAAAAATAAAAGCTAAAAGCTATATGCCAAAAATTCCTATGTTACACCCACACTTTAGAAAACACAATGTCCCCAATGTGTAATCCTCTCAAATAATAAAGGAAAGAAGTTACTCGATTTATCACGCAGGTCCTCGTTTTCTCATGGTGGTTGTCCTTCTCCTTTCGGTGTTAATGTTCAAAATAGTTGTGTCTTCCATAATTTGGGGTTCCTACAAAAATAATTCAAGCATATATACAAAGATAACTATTGATCCTACTCCTACGAATTATATAAGTCTTATAATGAAAAACAAAAATTATTCAATGGTTACAAAATGAAATCGTTTCAAAAATTTATTCTACCTCATCCATCTAATCTTCCTCCTCCTCACTATCATTCCCTTCTTCTGGCACTTCGTCATCATTCATCCATTGCCTCAAACATGTTTGCAGCGTAGTTAGGGACCCTAAGGTTATGTTATTGAGCAACCTCTTGGAATATTGGTCTCGATTCATGCACCCGATGAAGCATCCAATCCAGCTTTGCATAAGTCTCCTTACCAACTCATTGTAGGGCTGGTGCCAACATTTGTGTGGATGTTGGTGTAGCCGCTGAAGTTCGTGATTTCTTCTTCCTTTCTCTTATTTGTTTAGCACAAAGTTCTACATATTGTTAGAAGAGTGTATCACCAATGACACTTTTCGACTGCTTCAAGGTTTGCTCGATGGATGTCAAGGGCACTCCTGCCTTTTTGCACAAAGCTGTGATTAGGTCAGGAAAGAAAATCCCCACCTTTTTGTTTCCTACACAATGGCTCATGTCTCTATGGATCCATTTCCCTATACAAACTTGCTTTTTCTGCAAAATTGCAAATAACAATACTGCTCGAAAAGCATTAACATTAGAAACATTTAAAGTATGAATCATATGAGTAAAAATAAATTAAATCCACATATTAGCTTCAAGAAACATGATAGCTTGATTAAATGATGTAGGAATGCTAGTGCTTGGCCTAAATTTCCATTCCCCCTTCCCTCAGTCAAATAAGTAATTACTTCATGCATGTCTATATCACTAAAGGATTCTAAATTTATTTGATCTAAAAATTCTTGTTCATAATAAGGAGCATTAAAGAAATTACAAATTTTTTTAGGGTTTACCTTAACACTAATTCCCCTAATTACTAAGGTTTCCCAATTGAGTTCATCCCTAGTCCTAAAGATATGATATGTTAGAGCAGCAGAAAATTCTTGGACTGCCGGGATAATAGCAGATTCTGTAAGGATTGTCCAAAAGCGCTCCCATTTATGGTACCTAACTAAAGGCCAAACTTCTTTGCACAAAACCATCAATGGATCAAAACCCCTTTTTTGAATGAAGGTTCTTCCTTGAAGTTCGTTGATATATTTTTCTACATTCTGGTTTAAAAAATTTGGAGTTGTATCCAATGATGGTTCTGATTCTACCGTATGTCTAACCTGTGTAAGAGGCATTTTAAATGATAAAGATATAAAAATAAGAACTTTAAACCTGGATGGGTGTGCTTTCCCCTCTTACTTCGAAACTTGAAAAAGTAAAGAGAAAAACTAGAAAATGGAAAGGATTTCTAGGTCTTTAATGTAATTAATTAAGATAGAATTAGTTAGAATAATGTTTAGATATTTATAAGGGTTAGTATCTAGGGTTTTAAAGTGTAAAAAGTTGGAAAAAAATAAGCCCTAAGCCACCAAGTTACGTAGTTGGGCCGGGTCATTCTGTAGAAAATTACGATCGATGTCACGACATAAATAGGGATTGTCGCGACATTTCCTTCAATGCCTCTAAGTCATGACATAATGGAGTGTTGGTCGCAACATTCTCCTCAGCCCTATTTTTTTTCGAGTCTGCGTACCTTATTTCGACGGAAGGATTCCCATGTCTCGACGTTAGCTTCAAACTTGCTCTTTTTGGATTCTGTCACTTTTGTTGTGACATAGTTGATAGTATGTCACAACAAACCCTATTTTCTGTTAAAAACTAAAAGAAAAACATGTTAGAACAATATACAATATTATACATAAGTTAATACCACCTATTTTACCTTTAAGTCTTACTACCGGACTCATCCGGTATGCTTACCCGTGTCGAACGGATCCAATTTTGGTCACCTTTTGTCCACTTCTCATGGGCTCTTTCCAATTCCTTCAATTGATCCGTTTCTTTGAATCGATTAATTCTTTCCTTATTCATGAATGGGATTCGGTTGTGCTTTTCTCCCTCATTTAACTCGAGCAGATGACAATTTTCATTGTGCTCCTTGGTTTCATCGTTTTTATCCCCACATTCGAAGATTTCCACCTCTCCATTTATCCTCATTGTGAGCTTATTATTGTTAAGGTCGATGGTGGACGTGATATGGCTAAAAATAGTCTTCCTAACAAAATAGGTATATCCCTGTCCTCCATAAAATCTAAAACAACAAAGTTCGTAAGGATGATGAAACTCTTTACCTGAACTAAGACATCCTCTAAAATTTCCCTCAGTCTTACATATGACTGATCTGCCAGTTGTAACGTAACTTGGGTATTCTTAAGATCTCCACTCCCAAGTTTTTCGAATACTAATAAAGGCATTAAGTTTATGCTTGCACCAAGATCACACAGAGGCTTTTTAAACTACAGATTTCCAATTGTAATAGGAACAGTAAAACTGTCAGGATCCTTCAGTTTTTGGAGAATTGCTTTGGAGATAATAGCATTGCAAGATGCATTCACCTCTACTTTCTCGACTAACTTTATTTTTCATCGCCGTGTCATAATTTCCTTTAAGAACTTGGTGTACTTGGGTACTGATCGGTGTTTTTACGACATAACGATTGTGCAAGCGTATACACGTCGATGCAAGTATAGTTGATAGACAAATCTATCGGATATCGATCCCACGAGGAATGGATTTTAATTTCTAATTGTCGGAGCAATCAATACTGAAATTAAAGGTAATGTGAGTACTGATGTCAGTACAATATGTCAGATCTGCACACTAAAATAGTCAATCAATGTTAACGTAGTTAGAGTTAAAGTTCAGAGATTAAATGTCAGTGTACTAAAAATAAATCCAATTGTGTTGAGTGTTGAATGCTGAATATTTAAATGCATGAAATATAAATGTGACCAAGTGTAAAGGGTAGAAATGGTTCACTGAATATTGCTAAGTTGCAACGCTAGATGCGTCGAAAAGGTAAAATATAGATGAATTGTCACTACAATGAAGTCCCTTTGAGTTCTTACCAACAACAGCTCCCTACTTAATCTCGACTCAAATATAATCACTCCACCTCTTGGTACAAGTAACGATGTGTATCCAAGAACAAGTAACTGTATTTATCCTAGTCCCGAGCAGTTCTCGTCTAACCCACTTGTTAACCTAACCTGTCACTGCATCTCTCGATGTCAGCGTACTACAATTTCAACTTTCGTGTTTAGAGCTATTAAATCCAAGAATAAATGGATAAGTAGTGTAAAGTAAGAATCAAAATGATATAACATCAAAAGATACTCTCGTATTCATTTAATATCATCAAAATCCATCATCGTTTAAGAAAAATTAAAGAGTACAACAAAGCTTACTATCTCTAGACTACTAGGCCTACTCCCTAATTGTTCCTCTTGCTCGGCATCAAGCACCTCTCGTCAGAAGTAGTTGTAGATTTACTTCATCAGCTCCTCGATTTCCAGCTTAAATCTCCAATTCATACAAAATTTTCAGAATTAAATCCCTTAGCTCTTGATGATTTCTTCATTCTTCATTTTTCTTATTTATAGGCTCAAGAAGTTGCAGATTTTCTCCATTCTCAGATCCAATAACTTTGTACAGCTATAAAAGTTTGTTATTAACAGCTATGCAAATCTGATTTGTTTACTGGATTGTTGCAGAATGTCGGCATAATTTATACATTGTACCGATAATTTGTCAATAGAATGTCGCTGCATTTTTGGACATCTCTTCTCAGATCCAGATCTAATTACAGCTGTTATAGTTGGTTAGAGTACAACTGTGCACTCACGCAGATCTAGTGTGTTCTTCAGAGATCTGTAGGTTGTCGCTGCATTGCTGGTCGCAATCTAAAATTATAATTGCGGCGACACCTGTGATATTCCTACGCTGGTGCTTCCAGATGTAAATTCAGCTTGAGTCTACTCATTTGAGGTTCAAATTCAATGCGGCGACATTTCTTGGTCGCAATTCCAAGCTGATCTTGTGGCTGCATTCTGCTTCCAACATTAATCTTCCGGGTTGAGTTCCTGCGCTGACAATTCTAAGGCGCAATATTGATACTTAATATAACGACATTCTTGGGTGTAATTAAGGAATACTTATGCAATGACAGTCTTGGGTGCATTCTAGAAATAATAATGTGGCAACAACTTTGGGTGCAATCAAAATAACTAATTGTGGCGACATTAGTAGTAAAAATAGTATAAAATTAAAGAAAATTAAACCAAGAATCATTGAGGTAGAAAACATAAAAACTAAGTATGAAATGCCTAATATGCATGCTAAATGTGATATAAAAGAGACAATTAATACACAAATTTAGGGAGAAAATACGTGTCATTTGTAATACCATCAAGTACCTTTTCTATCAATTCAATCAAAGGTATATTAATATTATGAGATTTAAAAAGGTTAAGAAAAGTTACAAAGTCATCTTTATCTTGTCATTTCTTTTCCTCCAACCTTTTTGGGAACAGAATTGAGGTACTCTTTCTTTAGGTAGATCTTCCTTCATTTCTAATGTCTCTTTTGTAGCTACCTCCTCGGGTTTGATGACTTCAATGTCATTATCGGATGGAATGTTTATGACCTCATGTGGTTTTGTAGGTTCTTCTTCGTCCTTAGGTTGTTTTAGGCTACTCAATACTTTGCCCGATCTTAACTCGATCACCTCCACCTACTCTTTACCTTCTCTTCGAGGATTATTTTCTGTGTTGTTAAGGATTCTTGAACCAATTTGTCTTGAGATATAACTCATCATACTTATCAATTGATTCATTATTTCCTCTAATTTTCCCACTAATCTAGCGGTATTAGCACAATCAGACTGTACTTGTTTCATGTCCGTCCTCATGCAGTGCATCTCCCCTTCAATTCTATCCATTCGTTGACCACATGCAGTATGGTCACCTTGCATTTCTTTTTTCGATTGTCTCTGCAGGAATAGGGGTTGATAATTAGGGTTTCTCGTTGAGTTATTATTACTATTTTCCCTTGGTTTCCTCCCCACCTGAAATTGGGGTGGTCCTTTCATCTTGGATTATAAGTATTTGAATAGGGATTTAGAGAACTTACTTAATTGGCCTCCTCCAGATTCATCAAATAATGATAAAAAGGCTTATCTTCTCCATTGGATGGTCATGCTAATGTGGCAGACTCGAATCGGTTCAGCCTCTCCAACAATTTTTGGTATTTATCATCTTCCTTTATCATTTTTACCGAAGCAAGTTTCTCAGCATAAGTGAACTTCTCAATAGGCCACTAACATGAATTTGTTGCCACGTTTTCTATGAGCCTGTAAGCTTCATTATATTATCGATTCATTAGGGCTCCTCTTACCGCACCATCTAGGGTAGATCTAGCGAATGCATCCAACCCATTGTAGAAAGTCTGCAGTTGCATCCATTCCATCATATTGTAATTCGGACATTTGTGTAATAGCATTTTAAACCCCCATGTCTCGTGGAACCCTTCTCCCTCGAATTTTTGAAAGGTTGACAGTTCTCGCCTTAGTTGGATAGCTTTTCCCATAAGGGAAAACATTTGCAAAAATTTCCCTGCTAGTTCATCCCATGTTGTGATAGATCCAGGTGTCTGTGCATCTAACCATGAAAAAGCATTATTAGTTAGTGAAAAAGGAAATAATCTTAAGCGAATAGCATCATCATTAATGCCATTAAACCTAAAAGTATCGCACAACTGTAAAAATCATTTCAAATGTAAACTAGGATCCTCAGACATAGTTCCTCTAAATTGTAAAATATTTTGGATCATTTGAATCATAGCCGATTTTATTTCAAAATTATTAGAAGCGATGGTTGGTCTAGCAATACTCTCTTGAGTTAGATCTAATGCAGGTAAAGAGTACTCCCTTATAGTTCTTTGTTCTTCTACCATTGGTTCATTTACAGGAAGTTGTGGAGGTATATTGATGTTTTCGACTTTTTCTTCTCTCTCCTCAAGTGGTAGGTTTAACATAACCTGTGGGTTTCTATGAGTGCGTCTAATTAGTGATTCAGGGTTAGCAATAGGCTTGACCAAGTTTCCTTGATTTCGAGTCATAAACTAAAAAAAAAAGAAGTAACAAAATTACGAAAATAAAATAAAAATAAGAACACTTATCTATAACATAAATTTTTTTTACTTATTTTATTAGCAATGAAAGAATAAGATTTACTAAAGCATTGCCTCCTTAGTAACGGCGCCAACAACTTGACCACCCCCGAACGTACTCCCCATTCGATGTAGATTTCGGCTTCTGCAAGTATATGGGTCAGGTTGTAAATATAGTGTATTTATAACAGAACACTTGAAAGTGTTCCGAGGATCGTATCCAAAGGAGGCTTAAGGCGATAGTAAATAGAATCCCTGCAAAGAATAAAATCAATTAGTACTAGTTTTAGGGTTTATAGTACGAGGGAAAATAAGAGAGTGTGTTGGAAACATAAAAATAAAAAGATCAAAATAAAATAAAGTAATGTAAAGATGAGTTATAGAAATTCTTGTAGACGTTTTTGGAGAGATCAAATCGTTTCCGTATGATTTCCTCAATTGTTGGATTTTGGAGATTTTCCTCCAATCAACTAGTCACTACTCCAGTTGGATCTCTCGATCTTTCGCTGAGATAGTGAGTCAATAGAGATTACTTATCATTAGATGTCACAATCTAAATCGGTTTTGGGGAAAAGGTGTTCACGGATGGGCAATACCAATTTTGGGTTCATTCCCACCTATATGACTTTCTATGGTTGTCAAGCCTAGTGTTTGTTTGATGCTTTTCCTTTCCCAACCAGCTGACCCGAAAGGTAAAACCCCTGTAAAACAACAATCAATTATTCATACGTCCACTCCCTAATTCCCCAAAATGGAATTAGTTTGTCATTGTTTCTTTATTCATCAATAACATAATATATGAAAACATGTAAATCAAGGATTGAATGAAAAAGAAGCTAAATTGTATTAAACGATCTGTCGGGAAAAATTCCTTGATCATTTACGCGAGTTTCTACAACTTCAACACCCTCTTAGGCAGGTCAGAGATATGAACCATGTTACGAGCAAAGCTTTGACCCAAGTACTAGAAACGACTAACCACTTGCGAGCCCTAGTCATTCAAGCTAATGTTTGAGCTTGAAATCGGAGATGAATCGGGACAAAAATTAGCTTCTTCTTAAGAAGACTAAGGCTTTGAGCATTAAGGCACGACCATATATGTATCTGCCTTATGTAAAAAAATTTGTTTTCTAGTAAAGTTGTTCTAATAGAATTGAATTAGAATCAACACCTTTTTGCATGCATTTTACGATTCATTTGCATTGCATTTTATTACGCATTAAATTAAAAAATCCCCACAAATCTGAAACATTTGTGTTAGAGAGAGTTATTAACCCTAAACGAGAATTGAAAGAAAATAAGATAAATCAAGATAATCGGGGAATGTTAAAAAATTTGAGCGAAAATCATATCCAAAGAAGCGAACGAAGAGTGGAACCTATCGAGAGTTTGTCCCTACACCCTTGGAAGTGTTTTGGACAACTAGACTGTGGAGGAGCTTCCTATAGTTTTTAGGACTTTTTTAGAGTAATATTCAGAACACGCTAATTGCTCTTAGGGATACTTTTATAAAGGGCACAAGACTACTATCTTTTATTATAAAAATAATGCATTTTTGTTCAATTTGACAAACATTTTATTATTCTTTCCATTTGTTTCATACCATAATTAATCATCCGTCGTAAATTCATTTATACTTTGAATCTCCTTTCTTGTCCCTATGACGGGTGCCTTGATATCAAGGATATGAGCGATGCTACATTGACTCAGAGCCCCTTTTGAGAAGGACATGTGTATAGAAAAATCTCAGGACTTCGAAGATGATCAAGAATGCAACTTATCTCTCGATCTGCTACGGATGGTTGAGCAAGATGAGGAACAAATATCACCTTATGAAAGAGTTAGTAGAAATTGTGAGTTTAAGGGATGAATAAAAAAAAAGAGGTAAAGATTTAGGCATGTATCTCTGCAAAAAAAGTAAGATTTTATAGAGCTACTTAAAGAATTCGAAGAGGCCATCGCATGATCCTATCAAAGCATGTCGGGTTTAAGGAACTAATGTCATAATACACAGGCCCTATAAAAAAGGAATGGAATCTAGTTCAAAAAAACTTCGAAGAATGAACCCTGGTGTGCTATCTTAAAAAAAAGAAAAAGGAAAAAGAGGGTCAAGATGGAAACCAGCAAAGGGCATCCTGAAACCCAAAGAAAGAAAAGAAAAAAACGAAAAAGAGTCGAGATGAAAACTCACAAAGGTCATCCTAAAACCCAGAAGGAAAAAAAGAAAAAAGAAAGAAAAACTCAAGGGCATGTCCTTCAACTCTTCACGTCATGGCCTTTTCCTATGTAAGGCATAGATGTCATCGGACCAATTTTGCCAAAGGTTTCTAATAGGTATAAATTCATCTTCGTGATCAATAACTAGTTCATCAAATGAGTAGGAGCTTCTTCTTTTGCCGATTTCACAAGATCGACAACGCTTTGAATTTGAACAACAGGACGATAGTAAAGGTCTGGAGTCAGTGCAAGATCAAGCATCATAACTTCGCACCATATTACTCAAAAGTGAATGAGGCAATGGAGGTAGCCAATAAGAACATTAAGAAGATCATTGGGAAATTTGCAATGAGAAATCATCATTTGCCCTCGATGCTTATCAAACTTCTATTAGAACATCCACCGGGGCAGCACCTTTCTCACTAGAATGAAAGCAATCCTACCCATTGGAGTCGAGTTTTCCTCCCTCCAAATTTTGTTAGAAAAGATGAAGTAGAATAGATCCAATCCAGATGCGGTCTGCTAAACTTGATTGAAGAAAGGAAGCTGAAAGCTATTTGACATGATCAAATGTCCCAAAAGCGAATGATGCGAGCTTATGATGAAAAGGTCCACCTAGAGAATTTCATGAGGGGGATAGGGTTTTGGAAAAGGTCCTCCCTATACAAAAGGATTTTCGAGGAAAATGGTTGCCAAATTAGGAAGAGCCTCATAAGGTGAAGAAAACATTTTTTGGAATAGCTCTAATTTTGACTGAAATGGATAGCAAAGATCTACCTAACCATGTGAACTCGAATTCAATGCAAAATAAAAAAAAAGAAAAAATGAGAAAAAAAAGAGAAAAAAACGAGAAAGAAAAAGAAAAAGGAAAGGTCAAGATGAAAACCCGTGAAGGGCATCTCGAAACCTAAGGGGATTTGAGTTGAAAACCCAAAAGGGCGGCTCAAATTTGAATAAAAGAAAAGGCATGAAATGGTCTTCTCTCTCAAAAGTAACAAGGTGGAGAAACTTTTAGGGCATCGACGAAGTACTCCAGGTTTCATGGACACATGTCAGGCTCACAATGGTCCTCATCAAGTTTACTCAGTGAAGCTCATACCCTGATAACTGGGGCACCTAACTTCATTCTTTACTCACCTAATGTTTGGCAACTTTTGACCAATGTTTCTCATTTTTAATCTTTTCATTCATGCGAGCTTTGTCTCCAATAAAATTCAAATTTATCCACTTTACAACCTTGTTCAAGCATTTTTGCATTGAAATAACGGATAGTGGACTAATTACGATATAAGGAATAAAAGAATTTATACATATCGCTATAGAAAATTTCTAAATAGTATAGAGACCTGAAACAGGACCCCATGTAGGAAATAACAAAACCCGAGGGTTAGAGGGGTCCTGAAATAAATAGTTTAATTTATGACTACCTTTTCAAAGCACCAGACTTGAAAGGGGAAAATGGTGACACATCAATAATAAAACTCACGCAAACGGCGAACAATGTCGACCTAAGAACCAAAGTCATTCTGAAATATGACATTTAGCATTCATGCCAGTATCATGCATAGTTATTTAGTTAGGAGCATTTGACTCATTCCGATCATAGCATCCTAATAGTTTGGCCTACATAGAGCTCCACAGAAGCATATTCTACAGGTTTCATTCCCACGAAACGGTAAGATGAACCGAGGAAACATTAAATATTATACCCTAAAGACGTGGAGGGAAAGATTGAAGCCGCAAAGGCGAATCTTATGCCCTAGAGATGTTGTAATTCCCCTAACCTGTATGCATTGTCGAAAACAAAAATAGAAAGTTCTACTAGTCATATAACATAGTTAAGTTTCATTGTATCATCACAATCCAACATAAATGTGCATTCGATTACAAATATCATAAATGCATAGTTTCAAATACCCAACCACACATTGAAAGTCCCTAATATTTACCTATTTACCGTTTAGAACAGATTAAGTCAAGTTGGAACGCATTAAGAGAAGTTAGGAAGAATTGGTGAAACAGGGGCACACGCTCGTGTGCTAGCCTGTGTACTTGCCCGTGTGTGCCTCCAAACTAAGGTCACACGACCGTGTAACAACCCGTGTACTCGATCGTGTGTCTACTCAAAATATCCCTACTGACTTGCAACACACAGCCGTGGGAGGGACTGTGTATAAGACCGTGTCTACACGAAATTGGGCCACACGACCGTGTCCCAGCCCGTGTACCCTGCACTGCACATAAATATAACACACTGCCGTGTGACAGCCTGTGTCACAGGCTGTGTTTGTCCAAGATTACTTCCTAAACAAGATATGCACACTTCAAAATTTCACAACAAGTTACCATGACCTAGTGTAAACAATCATGACCCAAAAACTTCAATCAACATGTCATATATCATGTAATCATCTCAAATAACCATTCAACCAATATGCCCACCAAAGGCACCACAATTAATACATTTCAAGTCACACAAAGATATCATAATAACCAGATTCATCCATTACTTTAATTACTTTTTTTCATCAATCCATAACATCCACAAAACATTCTATCACAAGGCTACATATTTACCAATCACAATTTCATTCAAACAAAATGACCATTTGCTAAGGTCAAACCAACTTTCATAAGATTTAAGTCACTACTACACTAACTTAAGACCTAACCTATGTACATGCCATTATATATAGTATCAAAAGCAAGCAACATCTACCGTTTGAATGAATGATAGTGTAATCTCCAACACCCTTCCGATTAATAGCAAAAGTCCGACAACCTACAAGAAACATCACACATGTTTTAATGTAGCACAACAATTTCTTAAAACCACTTCACAAGTAAAAATCAATACACACCACCTACTCCCATTTTGCCCATACTACCCTTTCCTAAATTAAGAAAACATCGTTTCGATTTTTGTCAACCATACACCGGCATGAAGCTTGCTATATAATTATTCACCGGCTTAAAGCCTGCTATTTATTCACCGGCTCGAAGCCTGCTATTTATTCATCAGCTCAAGGCCTGTTAATTATTCACCAGCTCAAGGCATGCTATATATTCACCTGCTCGAAGCTTGCTATTTATTCACCGGCTCAAGGCCTACTATATACTCACCGGCTCGAAGCCTGCTAATTATTCACCAACTCTCGAAGCCTAGTATTTATTCACCGGCTCAAGGCCTACTATATACTTGTTTACGATACAAGATAATTACAATTTCTAAGGATACATATATTTATAACTAAAAATAAGTGCAGTTGATTATAGAATGAAAGTTCACATGAACTTACCTCGAGTACTAAAGTTAACGAGTGATATTGCTAGCTAATCTACGACCTTAGCTTTCCCTCGTTCCAAGCTCAGTTGATCTTTTTGTTGATCTAAGATACATAATATAATTTAATCAACATAGTTTATAATTTCAAATTCTCTATTCCACTCATAATTCATATTTTCACAAAATTATGACTTTTCCCTTATCATTTAAACTCTTTACAGTTCAATCCTAATTTACTACCTAAACACAACCAATTTTTCCCATAATTTACACTTGACCGAACCTCCCTTTGCTTAACAACCCATCCTTTATTTTGCTAATTTTACCTAATATACATAATTTATACTCAAACCACCATACAATGCATGTCTAAATTTTCTCTACAATCACATAGCAATATATATCTCATTCACCATGAGTTCATCCTCTAATTCATAACTTTCCAAAAACCCATAAATTCAATCATACCTAATTTCTAAAATTTCACCATATAAGAACCAAATTTCTAAATATAAAATATCAACTCATGATAAATTAAGAACTCAAGAATCACCAAGAAAACAACCCAAAAATACTTACATGCAAGAAGATTTAGACTCAAAATAACTTGAACTTCTTATTTTAGTCATTAATGGTGGATTTTGGTGGAGAGAAAAGAGAAGAGGAAAGAGATGAAACTTTTCTTTTTCTCTTGATTTTCCTTTAAAACTTATTTTTTTCTTTTAACTCAAAATTACATCATTATTATTTTAACTATTATAAAATTATGTTTTTAATCCACATAAATTCCAACAAAACCCATTACCATACTTTTGGGTAATTTCACATGCAAAACCCTTCTCTTTCCTATCATATTATTTTACACTCTTGACATTAACCACTAAAAATTCCATAATATTTAATTCAATCCTCACTTCTATTATCTACTATCTAACTTTATTTCTTCTATTAATTTTTATATATTACTACTAATTGCACTATTCATATATAATTAGATATAACATTTAATTTGTTAGCTAGAGTTAGTGGTTACGAAATCACAAATTTCGTTACTGTTCAACTCGGGTCATTACAGATGTGGAGGGAAAGATTGAAGCCACTAGGGCAAATCTTATACCTTAGATATGTGGAGGGAAAGATTGAAGCCGCTAGCACGAATCTTATACCTTAGAGATGTGGAGGGAAAGATTGAAACCGCTAGGGTGAATCTTATACCCTAGAGATGTGGAGGGAAAGATTGAGACCGCAAAGGTGAATCTTGTACCTTAGAGATGTGGAGGGAAATATTGAAGCCGCAATAGTGAATCTTATAGCCTAGAGATGTGGAGGGAAAGATTGAAGCCACAAGGTCTAATCTTATACCCTAGAGATGTGGAGGGAAAGATTAAAGCCGTAAGGTTGAATTTTATACCATAGAGATGTGTAGGTAAATATTGAAGCCTCAAAGGTGAATCTTATACCTTAGAGATGTGGAGGGAAAGATTGAGACTGCACGGGCGAATCTTATACCCTAGAGATGTGGAGGGAAAGACTGAGGCCGCAAAGACAAATCTTATACCCTAGAGATGTGGAGGTAAAGATTGAAGCCGCAAAGGCGAATCTTATACCCTTGAGATGTGGAAAGATTAAAGCTGCAAAGGAAAATCTTATAGCCTAGAGATATGGAGGGAAAGATTGAAGTCGAAAAGACAAATCTTATACCCTAAAGATGTGAAGGGAAAGATTGAAGCCGTAAGGGCGAATCTTATACCTAGAGATGTGAAGGGAAAGACTGAAGTCGCAAAGGCGAATACCCTAGAGATGTGAAGGGAAAGATTGTGGCCTCAAAGGAAAATCTTATACCTTAGAGATGTAGAGGGAAAGATTGAGGCCTTAAAGGTGAATCTTATACCCTAAAGATGAAGTGAGGCAATTTGAAGCAGCAAAGTCGAATCTCATACTCTAAATATGAAGAGGGGCAGATTGAAATTGCAAAGGCAAATTTAATATCCTAAAGATGAAGAAGGGCATATTGAAGCCGCAAAGGGGAATCTTATACCCTAAAGATGGAGAGGGATAGATTCAAGTTGTAAAAAGCAAGTCTTTTTTCTCTCTGAACTCACAATAGAGTAAGATAAAACTACAACAATAAAGAAATCGAGTTTAGTAAGACCGAGCTAAATTGATCCTCCTTTTAGTCTTTGCCTAGTTCTCGTTACACGACAACGAGCAAAGAGGGGCAACTTTTAGAGCCCAATTTGTCCGAGCTCAAATAAAAACCAAATCCAAAATAAAAATAAACCAAAAAATAAAAACATTTAAATTAAAATCCACTTTAATTTTAAAATGTCCATTTACATACAAATCCAACCAAACAACCCATTTACCCAAAAACCCAATTGCCTAAAAAAACCCAATACAAACCTAAACCCATCTAGCCCAAACCAAACATAATCCCAATGGCCCAAACCCTAAACACCCAAAGAAACCCTAGTTGCTAGGAGTCTTTTCAGTGCTGCTCCCTTTCGGGCCACGTCAGTCGTGGATTCTCGATGCCACCTAACACCCTCATGCCCAAGACCTCCATTGGACCGCCGAGATCACACCTCTACCACACCACCATTCAAACTTTTAAAGATATAGAAGAAGCAAGAAACAAAAGCAAAGAACAAAAGAGAATGATTGTACTCTTGGCTATAAAAGCCACTGTCGAACCCATTGTAATTTTCTCTTTGATTTTTTCATGAAGAATGAATAGAGAAATAAAAACCAGAAATTTCAAAGATAGATATTCGTGTTTTATACATAAATATTTTATTTTTTTTATTTCAAAAATAAATTAATGTTTTAAAAAGGGGGTAGAGATAGGGTTTAGATTTTTTTCCTTTTGTAAGCATTCGATATTCCTCCATTGTTGAGGGTGGCTAGGGACTCCGGTAAGACCTTCGAGGCATCCAAACCCCTTTGGGTTCAAGGAGCTTCGTCGAAGGAGGGCCCTTTCATTCAAAATTGAAAGGTTTCAACGTTTTTTGAGGGGCTTGGTTTCGTCTTTTGGGGAAAATAGCCTTGAATTTAGGTTTCTGAAGGTCGGAGGTTTTAAAAGGGATTTTTTTGGAGTCCTTTGACCACTGTAGACCGCAGTCACCGCTGTCGATGACGGTGGTCGACAGCGATGCCCATGGTGGGGCATGGAGGACCCCTATGGCCGGCCACCTTGGGAGAAATAGGAAAGGCAAAAGGATTTCTTTTAAAAAACTCAAGTAAGAATGAAATTTTTGTCATATTTTTTACTTAAATACTCACCCCTATACGTCGTCATTTTGGAGGGGAAGTATGGTGTCCAAAACGGCGTCATTTTGACGTCTCGCACCGACCCGCTCCGGACCTGCACCAAGGTTCGTGTGTTTTCGTATCGAAGGGATATTTGCTATTTTAGCCCTTCCGTAGTTTCATGTGTTTTAATTTGGTCCTTTTCAGTTTTACTTTGTTTTTTAATTCTGCCATATAATTTCATTTTATGTGCAATTAGGTCTCTAATCAGTGGCCTTTGTGGCAGACACGTGCAAGGGACCTAGGCAAATTGCCCATGTGGTCCCTGTGCTTTTCGAATATTCGGATTTGACCCCTTTTTCCTAATTTTTTAGCTTTTAATTTTATTTTAATCTTAATTTAACCCCTTTCTTTTCTTTTATTCTTTTTTATTTTTCCCTCTTTATTTTGTTTATTTTTAATTTAATCCCCCACTAATTTTATTTTTTTTAAAATTGCCCCCTTTATTCTGTTTTACTTTTTATTTGGTCTCTTTTATTTTTTATTTACTTCATGTATGCATGTTTTATTTCGGCATTATTAAATTAAATTATGTATATCATCATTCATACCTTATAAAAATGTTTAATAAGTGAATTGCATGGCACCTTAAATTGTTTTAAAAAAAATCAAGGCAATGTTCTTTTATCTTAGGGAAGTCGAGAAATTCTACCTTGGAACGATGAAAATGTTCAAGTGTACACAATTGTATTTAAGTAATAAAGTGACAAGTAAATGTCGAGTATCGTACCCATAGGGACTATGCTATGAAAAGTATTTATGAAATATTTAATCAACAAATTGATTAAAATCAAGATAATATTTGTGAGAAATATTAATTTAAGTATTCTAAACTAAATTAATCTAAATTAAAGCTAAAACTAAATTAAATTCCTATGCACGATTTTTAAAGGTTTTAATCAATATGACATAAATGTGTCAGGTTAATTGCTCTAATTACTTGATTAAATCTAAATCATGTTCATGCTTGTTACGAAATAATATTCACAGCAACCTGGTATCTTGCTAACTTATGAACAACATTACTCACAAAAATTAGTTTATCTCTTGAACATACACCTATGCCAATACGACCTACTAAACTAATCTTTGATAAGCAAATGTGTTATAGCACATACATACATTATGAAATTAATTTATTTCTTGAACATACACCTATGCAATACGACTGACTAAATTAATATTCATAAGTAAGTAAAGGATCAAGTGAAGTAACAACATACACCTATATTGAAACAATTTAATCACTAAAATCCTAAAAGTTATGGAAGGCTAGTATTCTCCAATACAATCACAATTTTAACCCTCAGCTTCCTTAGAAGATTAAGCATGCACAAATTAAATAGTGTGTCCATTAATCACAATTTCAACGCGCTTAAATGATTAATTCAATAGTTATATCACAAGGGTAATGCAATAATAACTTAGGCATGATAATATTTAATTAAACAAAATATTTAGGGCTTATAAACATGATAAATAAATAATCAAGCAATCAACACAATCAACCTAACACTTTAAGAAATTTAAACCATTTTAATTAAAAAAATAGCATTCATAATAGCATTCATCATGATAACAAACAAGAATCTAAAATATGAGAAAAAGTAGGATTAAATCTGGCGATTTCTCAAGAATCGCTTCGACGTTCTTCGTCGTTCTAGCTCGATTCTTCCCAGATCAAGGTCTCTGATGAATACTCAACAAAGGCTATTCAAGGACTGAAGAATCACTCTTTTCCAAGGAGGAAAATCGGAAAAGGAATGGAAGAGAAAATGGAATGGAAGGCTAAAGAGCAAATGAGAGAAAGAAGAGAGAATTCAGTGAATTGGTGTGTAAAATGAGGTGAGTGAGGGTGGTATTTATAGGTGAGAGTTGGTGGCTATATTTAGCAAATAAATATCAGCCACACAACTAGCTTGGCTGGCCATGCATGAGTAAGGTTTGAAAAATTCAAACTTTGCTAAATTTGGCTTGGGGTGAGAATTTGAAACCACCAAAAGTGGTGGGGTTTGAATGGGATTTTGGGAAAGTTTAAGGGCTGTTTTGTGAGATTGAAATGGTCAAAATAATCAACTAAATAAGTCACCATGTGGAAGGCACATGGCTAACCCAAATCAAGGTGGTTCGACCCTCGATTGCATGCACATCGAGCCACTTCACTTCAGCCTTTATAATTTATTTTTAATCCAAATTAACTGAATTAAAAATATAATTATAAAGAAAAATTTAGCTTCATATTGGACCGACCTTTGGCTGGAAAAATATTCTCCTTAGTTTTTTATTGACCCAGTGTAAAAATTCCCTCAATGGTTTAAGCTGCCAAAAGTGTCTACCGGGTCGATTTTCACCATTTGTGCAAATATGTCAAAAAATCATCAAATTAATGCTTAATATTTATAAAATAATTAAAAATCAACATGTTGGAAATTTTAGCAAAAATTAATTATTTTATAATTAAATTATGTTTTTCAACATTAATTACTTAAAATTTGCATGAATTTAGGTTAAAAGGGTATGAAAAAATCTATATATTTTCATCGTTCCATGCCCTAATGTACTGGGTATGATTTTTCCTTGAACCTGAGTAATCGAATATCCTATTTAAAATTGATAAATATTATTTATTTTTGAAGATTCGAGAATGTTGTGCCCTAACTTACTGGACATGATTTTCCTCGATTGATTCAAAATAAATGAGCTCTCTTTGTAAAAATTCAATTTTTAAACGTCATCGAAACATATCATTCACGCATGTAAGGATCGCATTTTAAATTCTTTTTGAATTTTCAAATTTTAAACAATTAAGACATTAAATAATCGACTAGGTACCAATTTTGAACGTGTGAGGATGCTAATCCTTCCTCACACGTAACTAACTCCCAAACTTATTTTTTGGATTTCGAAGATCAAAATATTTGTTTAAATAAATTTAAATATTTTATGGTGGTCCAATCACACCAAATTAAAAAAATATTAGTGACGACTCCATTTTCGTATTTTAAAATAAAATTCAGGACTTTTTAAAAAAATATTTCGACATTAATTTTGGTCCTCTATTATGTTTAAATTTGATATTTAATCTCTATATGTTAATTTATATAATAATTTTGTCCTTATATTTTTATAATGTTATTAATTAATCCAAATAATTAATATTTTTAACATTTCAATTAAAATATTACATGGTTATATATAATTTGAATGTCATAAGAGTATTAGATATTGACACATGACTTCTCATTTCTTTTAGGCTTGCATTTCATTTTTTACATTATAAGGCCCCATTTAGCAGCACTTTTTAGAAGTGCTTTTCACTCAAAAAGCCTTTTTGGCTTTGAAGCATTACTGAACAAACACCATCTCAGTGTTTTTTTTACTTTTAAAACAAGCTTTTCCTCCATTAAAAAAGCTGAGAATTTTAGCTTTTTTTCAAGGCAAACGGGCTTTTGACTGGCTAATTATCTTTATAGTCTCAATTTTTGACAAGACAATTTCTTATTCCTTTTTGCTTCCAAAATCTCTCTTGTTTTTTTTTTTTTTATTTCCTTCCCTTCTTCCATTTTTTCTTCCATTTTTTTCCATTTTCTTCAAAAGTCTTCTTTTATTTCCATTTTTTCTTCCTTTTTTCTTCCAAAATCTCTCTGCTCGATCAAATCATACAATATATAAGCATTGGAAGACCCAAGCCATACCAGAATCAGTATTGCTGCAATCTACAATAACCCCATCCCAAACAAATAGACCCAAGCCATACCAAAATCACTATTGCTACAATCCCTTACTAATCAGTTTCTCTTTGTAATTGTGCGTTTCAAGCAAGTATTTTTGTTTAATCTCATAATCTAAAGACAATTTAATTTGTATTATTAAATACATGTTCTAAATTTATATTTTTTTTAGGTTGTTTCTCAAGCTGACAGAGTGCTTATCTTGCTTCAAGAATTACTCGAGGTATATATTGTTTGCTTATTCATTTATGTTAGTACTGAAGTTGCTTGTTGTAATTGGTTGGGTTATCCCAAATCCGGGTTTCTTTAGTTTCAACCTTGTTCCTTTACATGCAACTATGAGAATTGTTTGTTTCCCTATCATCTGAGTTTATATGAAGATTGAGTTACATAAGTGTGCTATTCTTAATTAATGGAAAAATAGGCCTAATTCAGCGGCTAATTGTGGTTTTGTCCATGGAAAAAATAGCTTTTGAGCTATTCAACTATTGCCAACACTTGGCTTAAACTTTAGATTTGGATCAAACATTATTATAAATTGATAGACATGATTACCATTCTCATTTCATAACTAGTTTACTTAAATAATAAGTGTCCATACTTTTTTTAAACATTTAGATATTCAGTGTAATGTGATCCTGTTTTGAGCATAACTTAATTTTTAAAATAATGTTTTAAAGATTGTTAAATGAGCAGTCAAAGAAGAATGATACATAAACAAGTAAAGACTAACTCATCCTAATGATTCATCTCTCCTTCTAAATTATTAACAAAATAAAAAAAGTAGTCCAATTAAGAAAGTTTGAGAATGATGTGAAAATGATTAGGCAAGTGAAGCATATATTTGGTTTTGTTTTTGATAATGATGGTAAGGGAAGTGGAAGTGGGTGTTTAGGATGTACAAAAACCCTGGTTATGTTTCATGCCCCTCACTTCCACAAGTCAATTTGCACTGTTTTTAGAGTGGATTTTAGTCAAACAAGGCTGCCTTACAACTCAAATTTCACCACTTTTTTGAATCAATGAAGTTAGAGAGCAAAATCATAAATTATTCTTGCATTTACATAAAATACCAAAAGGTAAAAGTATTCCTTGAAAATTTTAAAAATAAATAGTCAACGCTTGGAAAAAATAGTCAAAAAGTAGTCAGTAAAGCAAATTGTAAAACTTGTTAGGCCTAAGTCAGTTGCTAATGGTGGTTTTTTCCATGGAAAAAAGTAGCTTTTGAGCTCTTCAAATATTTCCAACACTTGGCTTAAACTATAGATTTGGTAGACATGATTATCATTCTCATTTCATAACTAGTTTACTTAAATAATAAGTGTCCATACTTTGCTTAAACATTTAGATATTCAGTGTCATGTGATCCTGATTTTGAGCATAACTTAATTTTTAAAATAAGGTTTTATACATTGTTAAGTGAGTGGTCGAAGTAGAATGATACATAAACAAGTAAAAGCTAACCCATTCCAATGATTCATCTCTCTTTCTCAATTATTAACAAAATAAAGAAAGAAGTCCAAGTAAGAAAGTATTGGCATCAAATGAACCTATATTTTTTCCACTTAAAATATTATGAAGATTATTTAAACTAGATTCTTCTTTTGGGTATACAACATTATAAGACAAATATGATATGATTAATAAATTAGTAACCCTTGTTCACTTTACAACCTAGAGTAATTACTAGCCTCTGTGTAGATTCAAAAGGATGTATCCATTTGGAACAATCATGTTATCTTCAATTGTTCATTTTAATAGTTTCAAACATGTAAAAATATATACTTATGTGACATTTGATTTTCTTGATTGCTTTACTAGCTAAAACGAATATGTTCATATACACAATAGATGAGTACTTTGGTGATTGAAGTTAGTAGTGAAAAAGTCAAAGTATGGTAGGATAAGAGATTGACAGAAACATTTTGAAATATTTGTATTAAAGAGATATTGAAAAGGAATAGACCTGGTACTCATTTCATAAAAGATGAATGGTTGAAAATAATGACCAACTTTGAAAAAGAAACAGGCAAGGTTTATTCACAATAACAACTTAAAAATAGGTTGGATGCCTTGAAAAAAGAATGCAAGGCTTGGAAGAAACTTAAAGACAGAGATACTGGTTTAGGGTGGAATCCTATAAAAAACCATTGATGCATGAGATGATTGGCGGGAGAGTAGGCTAAAGGTACATTAATAATTCTAGATATTTTTTTCTTATTTATGAGGTTATTTATAATTTCTTTTATTAAACTACTATTTTATATGTAGGTTTTGCCTGAAGCTAAAAAATTTAGAACATCAGGCATTGATCCTAACTTGGAAGGAAAGTTGGACCAAATGTTCATGGGGGTAGTTGCAACAGGTGATAAAGCATGGGCACCTTCTTCTGGTACACTCCATAGTGAATTTTTTGAGGATGTTGACAATAACATACTTGAAGAGAATGAGAAAGAAAATACAAGAAATGATGTTAACATTGATGGAAACGATTAAAAAAGGAAAACATCTGAGATATCAACTTCACATTTGGAAATTGGAAGGAAGAAATCTTCAAAGCAAATTGGAGGAACTGCAAGATTGTCTAGTCAAATAGAAAAATTATGCAATCCAGTTGACAATATGAGTCAAACCACATCTTGTTTGACTCCTGTTATGGATCCATATGGTATTCCACAAGCAGTCAAAGTGCTTGATAGCATGTCGGAGGAAATTTTAGAAGCTAGTCCGTTATACTTTTTCTCACTGAGATTATTACTTAATAAGGACAAGCGAATTATGTTTTTATTAGTTAATCCCAAGATTAGAGCTTTATGGCTTAAGACAGAGATGGAGGATAGTTGAAAATTTTCTAGTCTTCTAGGGTCTAGAGATATCTACTATGTGACTAAACAACAATGCTAAACTAGTTTTATCAATAGTTGTTTATCTTTGGATTTTGGATATTGAATTTATGTTCTACTTATTTATGTGTAATCTAATTTTATCAATAGTTGTTTATGTTTGGTTTTTGGATATTGAATTTATGTTATACTTATTTATGTGTAATTTAGTTTTATCAATAATTGTTTATATTTGATTTTGAATATAAAATTTGTTCGCAGGTGATAAGTATGGTTGACAATTTTAGCGATGATGAAAATGATTTATGGGCGTCGAAACCACCAAATAAATATTCATACAATAAATAATACAAAACAATAGTATAAGGCAGTAGGGTTGATTCCACAAGGACTGGTTATTGTAATCTACTTTCGTGTTTTTCTCTAGAGTAGGATGTCGTGTCAACAGTTGTGCCCACGACTTGAAACTGTCTTGCTGGAAAATAATAAATAAATTAGGAGGTGATTGAAAATGTTCAAAAAATAAGTGAAACAATAGAAATAACAATTTTAAAAATTATGCAAAATAAAATAAGAAAATGAATATAAGTTTGTAATCAGAATTAAATAGCCTTAGCCTTAGACTCGGAGTGCTCCGGTTTTCGATTCAATCCTTGAAATGGTGTTTTTTCCTTTGAATAGTAAGCTGGTTATAGCAGCTAAGAACATCCTAGCCACCAATTCTTCCTTTCATAGTTGGTTCAGGTATAACCTTCAAACCAACCCTTACCGATTGTCTAACCGTGATACACGTGTTCGTGATTCAAGACTCGATCGCCTTGCATTCTGAAGAACCCAACTCGGATTAACGGCCTCAATCGCGCGGGACGTTTAAACCCGATCACTATCTCCCTTGACGAAAATCCCACTAGTATGACCCCGCCAGGACTCGCCAATTTGTTCGCGAGAATCTAAATACAGCACTGCCAATTCCTCTTCCCAACTGTACGTCAAAACGACTCGAACCCAACGTGCAGTTTGTGTTGAAAGCAAGTTAACTTTTAAGGGACAAATTGTACTATCTTAATATTCCGAAGAGATGATGAATACTGTACGAAAAATATTTAACTCGAATTCATATCTCACGATTCTTGATCGGAAAGAATATCGGCCTAAGGCCAAGATGGAAGTTTAGTGACACATGAATTTATTCATGCTCTTATTGGATTGTGGTAATTGGTTTAATGGTGATGAAAAATATGGAAAGGGAAAGGGAAAGGGACTTGAAGAACAATTTAGCCAACAAAGGAATAAAAGGCAATTGGAATTAAAAATGGCAGAGAGCATTGACGCAAATTAAACTAAAGGAAATAAATGGCAATTGGCATTAAACTATCTAAATTTCAAGTGTCTTTCAATGTCACCACCAATCCCTATTTATATACAATTATTTACTAAATATAGCTTAACCACTACTTAAAATAATAATTAAATAAAATTAAAAAATTCAGATTTTTCTCCTATTTTAAGCTTTACATGGTCAAACAAAAAAGACTAAATCCTTGACTATTTTCAACATTTTGATTTGGCCCCATCTTATCGATTATGCTACAATTTGATCCTTTTTATCCCAATTGAATACCTGTTATGATTAAAACATAAATTCATCAAAATAGTAGGGATCAATTCAATATTTACCCAATTTAAGCACAAAAATAATGTAGAATTAATGTGTTATCAAATCCCCCCTACTTAGCTCATGCTTGTCCTCAAGCATAATGTTTATTTTACACCAATGTTATTCGATAATTTTTTTCAAAATCAAATTTCCTTCTTAAGCCAAGTGTCATGCAAACAATTAGAAGGTCAAAAATAGACAATCGCTTATGTTTAATCAACACACATATTATAAACTTTCAAACATTATGAACAAAATCAAACACTTCACAAAAATTAAAGCTTAATTAAACTTGCTAAATAATTGTACCCAAATTTTACATATCTATATATTTTTTTCTTTTCTTCTTTTTTATATATTTTTTTCTTTTTATAAATTTCTTGAGACACAATCAAATTATTTTACACGAATTGAGATGACAAGCCAAACACCTCAACCCGGTTACTCAATTTGAAAAGTCTTTAACTTATTGTACAAGGAAGCTCGATTAGTGGAGTGTTACAAGCTTCGATTCGTCACTCAAATTTTTTATGCGAGTTGAAATGACAAGTCAAGCACCTTAACCCGGTTACTCAATTTGGTCACTTTTCCGAACCTACACTCTTAACCAAGGCATAATTTATTTATTTACATCCAAACTTTATTTATTTACATAATTGAGTACTTTATTAAGAAAGTCTAAAAACAAGTTTCTAATTTAACGAAGTGTTCGACTTTCCTCATAATAATTTCAACTCCACAAAATGTGTATTGATAAAAACAAGCAATTATTATTCATGAACTCCACAGAAAGAATGCAATCGCGAAAATAATTATCAAATAATATTAATATCATAAGCAATATGCAAAGAGAAAAATCATGTCATGCATAATGAATCCCCCTTAATCTCACATTGCCCTCAATGTGTAAATGTAAAGAATGGAAAAAGATTGGGCAAAGTGTACTCCTTGTGTTTTCTAATGAGGCGGAGGATGGTTTGGGCAGTTCGAGTTGGTTCTGGCTGGTTCAATCTTGGGTGTATGTTTCAACACATGGTAACACTGAAAATTGACAAGGCGTGCTCACGCTATAGAAATCAAAATTTGATTTATTTTTGCATGAAAGAGGATAGTATCTCCCACTGTTCCTAAAAAAGCACATTAAAATAGATTAAATAAGAACCTTTTATTTTCAACATAAATTAAACTGAATTCAAAATTAAATAAATTAAAACAAATTTGGGTTGCCTCCCAAAAAGCATTTTTATTTAACGTCGTTAGCTTGACGAACTTAAATGTTATTCGTTTGGCTCATTATGGATCAATTCTGCCATTATGTGCTCTTGCATGTTCTTGTTGAAAGGTTTCAAACTTTTCCCATTGTTCTCGAAACACTTTCTAGATTTCTCTAGCATTGGTGGATTGAGACATCTTTGAGCTTCTTTGTTCGAGTTTACCTTTTTCGCTATCGAAATCTTTAAATGTTTCGATAACGATTTGGGCTCTATTTCCGGTGTCTCAATACGAACGACAGCTTCACGTATTGGTTCATTTGTTATTGCATTAGAATGACTCATATTCTCATAAGCATTAAACTTAACCACTTCACCGTCAAATTCCATGGTGAGTGTTCCACTCTAACCATCAATTTTCATTCATACGGTACTTAAAAATGGTCTCCCACGTAGAATATTGGAAGAATTCGTCGAGTTGTCATCCTCTATGTTAACGATGTAAAAATCTGCTGGAAAAATTAACTCGTTTACCTTGACAAGAACATCCTCCAATACTCTTTCCAAATACACTATAGTCCTATATGCAACTGAATGATTACACCTGTTTCTTTCAAAGGACCTGTGTTAAGTAGTTTATAAATAGACAGAGGCATAACGTTAATAGATGCACCTAAGTCGCACATGGCTTTCTTGATTCCAACACTACCTATTTTGCAAGATATGGAAAACATACCTTGGTTCTTACATTTTGTTGGTATCTTCTTTTGTAACACAGCGGAAACGTTTTCACCAACACTCACCTTTTCATTACCGAGGTGCTTCTTCTTACTTGTGCATAATTCTTTTAAGAATTTTGCATAACGTGAAATTTTCTTAATCACATCAAGAAGGGGAATGTTTATCTCTACCTTTTGGAAAGTGTCCAGAATCTCCTTCTCTTCTTGCTCCTTCTTATGTTGGACGAGCCTTCCAAGAAATGGAGGTGGTACTGCAAACGATTTCTGTGGTGTTGACTTGGTTGGAGCCTCTGAATCAGGTTCCTTCTCTTCGCGTTCAGCGTTATGGGCACGTCTCATGCCAGTCACGGGTTTCAAAATTGCACCACTTCTCAATGTCATAGCACTTATATTATGTTGAGGATTAGGTTCAATTTGAAATGGTAACTTAGCTTAGGTCTCCAAACGACTAACTGTGAGCGCAAGCTTGCTCATTCCCTTATCTATTTCTTGGAAATGCGTTTCAGTTTTTTGTTAGAACTTTTCGGTGCTAACAGCTAACCTCTCTACTATGGTTTCAAGAGATGACTTTGGAGGTTGATACTGTTGAGGTGGATGTGGCCTTGGTTGATACAGTTGATTGTATTGAGGGTTCGATCCATAGCTCAGATTTGGGTGATCCTTTCACCCCACATTATATGTGGTCGAGTATGGGTCATAACTCCTTTGGGGTGGCCCTGGAAAGTTCTCGACTACATTAGCTTATTCTGTCATGTCATCGTGTAAAATAAGACATGAGTCCGTCAGATGATCTAGCATGGCACAAATTCCACATAGCCTTGTTGGGTTTGTCTTATCTGCAGGCAAATTCTGCATAATATTTGTAAGTTTATCTATTTTGTCTGCTAGATATAGAGAACTTAACCTATGAACCCGTCTCGTGGATTTTGTAGCAGGTCGAAATTGTTGAGAGTTTGCAACCATTGTTGAAATCAACACCCTTGCTCTTTGAGGAGTCATGTTAACAAGTGCACCTCCATTAGCAGCGTCGATCATCTTCATTTCCATAAAGAGTAGCCCTTCGTAAAAATAATATAACAGTGACTGTTTAGAAAGTTCATGTTGTGGGCAACTTGCACACAACTTTTTATACCGCTCCTAGTAATAGTAGAGCGTTTCAGTCTCCTTTTGCCGAATTCCCACAATGTCTCGTCTCAGCTTGGCTACTTGTGCTGCTGGGAAAAACCTGTCAAGGAATAAACGAGACATATTAGCCTATGTGTTAACAGATCCTAGTGGTAAATAAAACAACCACTCTCTAGCAGAGTAGGCTAATGAAAAAGGAAATGCACAAAGTTTAATTTGGTTTTCTATTACTCCCTAAGGTTTCATGCTCGTGCAAACCATATAGAACTCCTTTAGGTTCTTGTACGGATTCTCATTTTGAGCCTCATGAAAATTGGGCAATAGATGGATTAAGCTCGACTTCAACCCTAACGGTGTTCCTCCCGTTGGATAAGTTATACACAGCGACTATTGTTCGTCTAGTGCTGCTACGAGTTGACGAATAGTTTGATCTTCTATTTTCTTCATTTCGTCATCACCAAAAATTTCCTTCGTAAAAGCTTCTTCTTTAATTTCGGTTTGTAGACGTTTACCGTGAGCTTTTTTTCTCAATCTTTGGGCCAATTTCTCTATCTCCGATTCAAAGTCATTGAGAGGTGTCTGTTCAGATCTTATCATAAAGGGAAAAAAAAAGAAAGTTAAAAAATGTTACCTTTCCTCGGCAACGATGCCAAAATTTGATGGGTGTCGAAACCACCAAATAAATATTCCTACGACAAATAATACAAAACAATAGTATAAGGCAGTAGGGTTGATTCCACAAGGACTGGTTGTTGTAATCTACTTTCGTGTTTTTCTCTCGAATAGGGTGTCATGTCAACAGTCGTGCCCACGACTTGAAATTGTCTTACTGGAAAATAATAAATAAATTAGGGGTGATCGAAAATGTAAAGAAAATAAGTGAAACAACAGAAATAACAATTTTAAAAATTACGCAAAATAAAATAAGAAAATGAATATAAGTTTGTAATAATAATTAAATAGCCTAAGCCTTAGACTCGGTGTGCTCCGATTTCTGATTCAATCCTTGAAATGGTGTTTTCTCCTTAGAATAGTAAGTTAGTTATAGCAGCTAAGAACGTCCTAGCCACCAATTCTTCCTTTAGTAGTTGGTTCCAGTTCGACCTGTCAAACCAACCCTTACCGATTGTCTAACTGCGATACACATGTTCATGATTCAAGACCTCGATCACCTTGCATTCTGAAGAACCCAACTCGAATTAATGGCCTCAACCACGCGGAACATTTAAACCCGATCACTATCTCCCTTGACAAAAATCCCACTAGTATGACCCCATCAAGACCCGCCAATTTGTTCGCAAGAATCTGAATACAACACAGCTAATTCTTCTTCCCAATTGTACGTCAAAACGACTCCAAACCAATGTGCACTTTGTGTTGAAAGCGAATTAACGTTTAAGGGAAAAATTGTACTATCCCGATATTTCGGAGAGATGATGAATACTGTTCGAATGATATTTAACTCGAATTCGTATCTCACGATTCTTCACTGGAAAGAATATCGGCCTAAAGCCAATATGGAAGTTTAGTGACGCATGAATTTATTCATGCTCTTATTGGATTATGGTAATTGGTTTAATGGTGATGGAAAATGTGGAAAGGGAAAGGGACTTGAAGAACAATTTAGTCAACAAAGGAATAAAAGGTAATTGGAATTAAAAATGGTAAAGAGCAGTAACGCAAATTAAACTAAAGGAAATAAATGTCAATTTGCATTAAACTCTAAATTTCAAGTGTCTTTCAATGTCACCATCAATCCCTATTTTTTCAATTATTTACTAAATATAGTTTAATCACTACTTAAAATAATAATTAAATAAAATCAAAAATTTAAATTTTTCTCCTATTTTAAGCTTTACAATCCTTGACTGTTTCCAACATTTTGATTTGGCCCCATCTTGTCGATTATGCTGCAATTTGGTCCTTTTCATCCTAATTGAATACCTGTCATTATTAAAACATAAATTCACCAAATTAGTAGGGATAAATTCAATTTTTACCCAATTTAAGCATAAAAATAATGCAAAATTAATGTGTTATTAGTGATGATAAAAGGGAAAAGAAAGAGATTTTACAACGCATGGAATGTTTTAACCGATTATTTGTTGTTGCATCTTCTTTCGTGCAATTATATTATGAGAAGTATATATTGAAGCAACCATGCATGGATTCAAAACAGTCAGGTGATGCATGGATCCGAGATCTTTGGCGGTCATGAATCACATTGTATGATTAATTTTAGAATGTCTAAAATGTTTTCACAAGTTTGTTGAGAGTTTTGGAGACAAGATACAACCTGCAAACTTCAAGACACTTATCTTCTCGTGAAATTTTAGGAATTTTTTTTGTACATCTTAGGCATCAGTGCAAAAGTTTCCCAATGTCAAGAAAGATTTCAAAGATCTAGAGCAATAATAAGTCGATACTTTGCAATTGTGCTTGAGAAAGTTTCAAGGATGGTCATTGATCTAATTACACCTGAAGATCGTTTTTCAACTCAATACACGATCAAATACATAATGATTCTAGATATATGTCGCATTTTAAGGTTAGAATTTAATATTATATTATTATATTTTAATATTTTTTATCGATTAAAAATATGCATGGGACTAATATGATTATTTGTTTAGGATTGCGTAGGTGCAATTGATGGTACTCATATTGCAGCTATTCTTCCACCAAATGAACAAATTCCCTACATTGGAAGAAAAGGTGTCCCGACTCAGAATGTTATGGCGATGTGTGATTTTATTATGTGTTGCACCTTTGTTATAGCTGGATAGGAAGGATCGGCGCATGACACTAGAATATTTCTTGATGCAATTCGAGATCCAAAATATAAATTTTTGCACCCACCAAATGGTAAAATGTTTCATTTATTTCTTTTTTTTAAATAATAAAGTATAAGTTCTTTAATTGATAATTTAAAAAATAAAGAATTCTTGAATTAATTGTTTGTTTTATTATGATATGTAGGAAAATATTATCTTGTTGATTCTGGATATCCTCAAATGAAAGGTTATCTTGGACCATATAGAGGTCAGTGATATCATTTACTTGACTTTCTTAGAGGTATACCGATATATGGAAAATAAGAGATATTCAACCATTCACATTCATCATTACGCAGTGTGATTGAACGAACTTTTGGTGTTTTGAAAAAAATGGGTCATTTTAAGGGACATGCCAAGTTATAGTTTTGAAAAGCAAACGATGATCGTTGTTGCTACAATGACGATACACAATTTTATCCGAAAACATGTCGATCGAAATGATGCAGATTTTATGGAATACGAAAATATTAACAAGGCATATGAAGATATTATTGGTCCAGAAGATGTGCATGATGGAGAAAGTGATGATGATGATGATGGTGGTGAATCAAACAATTCAAGTGGTTTTGAAATGGAATTGACAAGAGATGCTATAACTTCTAGTTTAATGAATTCACTTTGAACTGTAAATGCTAATGTAAGACTTTTGATGATGTATTTGGTATCTAAATATTACCCCTTTTTGAAACTTTAATTCAAATGCATGTAATATTTTAATTTGTTAGATTTATATTTTCTATATTATGTTAATATTTAATATGGTTTATATATTTAAATTACATTTTAAAATAAAATAATATAAATGTATTAAAATCATTAATTAAAAATTAAAAAAAACAATTTTCAAAACAATACAACTGTGCTAATATTTAAAATATAATTTATATAATCTAATTAAATTTTATAAATAATTAATATTAATTACCTACAAATATTTAAAATTAATATTTTATATATTAAAATATTAACAATAAGTTATAATAAATTCTTTTTTATATTCTTGCTAAAATATCATAATATTAACTAATTTGAACATTATTTAAATGCATATTTATTATTTTATAATATCATGTCTAAAATGAACATTTTATTTCTCAAAAGCACTTTTTGACAGCAATGCTAAACAATCTAATCTTAAACTAAACTTTTCAAAAGCACTTTAAAAAACATTTTTCTGCTACACTTTTTAAAAGCACTTTTCAAAAGTAATGCTAAACTAACCCTAAGACAATAGTCAATTTTCAATTTTAGCCACTAGACTATACTGAAACCAAAGGTTAATCTATATACTCTATTTTTTTACATAATTTTACCCTCTATTTTTATAATGTCATTAGTTAGTTTAAATAATTACTATTGTCAACTATTTCAATCAAAATAGTGATGTTAATTTTTCTTAAGAACAGTATCTCAATAAAAAAATATTTTATCATAACGAGTTTGGATGTAATTTAACTTAATCAATATTTTCAACATTATTTTCATTGTTACATGACTATCAAACGTATTTTTTTTTAATTTCAAAATGTGACACCAAAGAATTTAATAGAAGAAGTTTAACAGTGGTAGTAATTAGACTTGAATTTTTTAATCTAAAAACTAAATACATTGAATTTCAGAATATAAATGTAAGGGGACTAAAGCCCAAATATACGAAATGTATCGGGACCTATGTCATATTTTAACCTTCCAATTTTTACTTTATAATTCAACACAAATAAATAATCAACTTAACGTGAAGTGTTCCAAAAACTATACTAATTTGTACTAAATCACTATTGAAAATTGTTGTTTTTCTTTTAATTGGACTGATTCAATATAGGTTTAAAGTTTTAAACCCCAACTTATGATTTATTGATGTTCACATTCACCAAAAATAAGTTCGGTTCAAATCATCATTGTCCCAGAAAAAAGGGTAAACTAAAAAATAGTCACTTTTGTTTGCCTCAGGTTACATTTTAGTCATTTATGTTTGAAATATTACGTTTTAGTCACTTGTATTATTATTTTGTTACGAAATGATCACTCTGTTGTCAAGTTCCGTTATCTCCCTAACGGTAATCCTACATGACAGTCCAACTAAAATTTAAATGCCAACTTGGATTTTCAAATGGGATTAGAATAGATTTTTAATTAATTAAAAATTTTAAACCTAAATCTTAGTTGAAAAAACCCTAAACCTATTTCCACACACTTGTCTTCTTCATTTTCATCTTCTTCCCTTTTAATTCCAACATCTTTAATTACAAATATGTCTCAAAACTTGAATATTTGAAACCCATTAACCCAAAGAAACTTAACGGGAAGAAGATATTGAATCTTTGAATCTTTGGGTTAATGAGTTTTAAATATTCAAGTTTTGAGACAGATTTGTAACTAAAGATATTGGAATAAAAAAGAAAGAAGATGAAGATGAAGAAGAGAGGTGTGTGTAAATGGGTTTTGGATTTTTTTAGTTAAGGTTTAGGGTTTAAAAATTTTAATTAATTAAAGATTTATTCTCATTCCATTTGGAAATTTAAGTTGGCACTTAAAATCTAGTTGAATTGCCACGTAGGATTACTGTTAGGGAGATAACGGAACTTAATGGAACAGTGACCTCTTCGTAACAAAATACTAACATAAGTGACTAAAACGTAACATTTCAAACATAAGTGACTAAAATATAACCTGAGGCAAACAAAAGTGACTATTTTTATAGTTTACCCAAAAAAAAATTGAACTTAACATCATCAATCTCTTTTCTTATCTTCGTATTAAAAACAATTATAATTAAATCAAGATATAATTAAAAAGGGAGTGTTGAAGAATAGGGTAAACTACATTCGATGTTACCGAAATTTGATTAATTTTTCATTTTTGCCATCAAACTTTTGAAACATACAAAGATATCATTAATTTTTTTGGTTATTACAAAAATACCACTTAATTGTTTACTGGTAACGAGAATATAAGGTAGCTTTCCCCTCTCTTTTTTAATACAAAAAACTTATATCCTGTCTTGTTCTAATATTATTATATCCTTCCTTATCTTTTCATCTTATTTCCTTTCTCCAGCAAATCCTAGCCAGTCACCACCGTCGGTGGCTTTCCCCAGACACAACTGCCATTGGAGCAATTCACCCCATAGGATCAGCTCCAACACAACCATCTGAAGCAATTCTCCTCATTTAGAAACCCTATCAACATGGGTCAAGAGGAAATTAATGGCTCCATCTTGCACACCGGTAAATAACACAAGGAATGCATTTCGCTTGGCAGATGGATTCTGCTCCCTTGAAAGGATTTTGTCAATCATTTCAGGTGCATCAACCAAGAGCTCCTCACTGTGTGGAAGCTTGTGCATTGACATGACAGCTAATATTGCATTTCTCCTAATAAATGGGTGTTGATGCTCCAGGTTTTGCAAAAATGAAAGGATCAGTGGCTCAATCTGTGTCATTCAAGTGACAGAAACCTCAAGGTCACACCACGAATATATTCATTTGGATGTTGAAAATTGTTTCTCAACTTTTGGCATATCAATATTTGCAAGAACATTATTTCCTTAGCAACAAATTTGGAGAAAATGTTGATTTTAAAATATATTTAAGGAAATGTATCATTTTTTTCGATATTTGGAAATTTACATCGATTTTAAAGGGAGAAATAGAAAATGTGTCCTGTAGAAAATGTTTTCTATTGATGTGTCAATTAACGTGCGTCTTACAGAGTGTGCTTTCTAACTCTTTTGATAAACTAGTTTTTTTGGTCAGATGATTTCTTATGTATTTGTCTCTTTTTATCCTTTAACTAAATAGTTTTATCCTTGGGTCTCGAGTTTGATTCCCCTTCTACTCACATTTGTATTTTTATTTCATTATGTTTCAAGTTTTGTTTTTATTTTTAATTATTGTTATTAATATATTAGCTTCTTTAGTTAGATGTTCAAATAATAATGATTTTATAATTGAGTCCTAAGTTCGATTCCTCTTCTAGGCACATTTGTCCTCTTCTAAGCACGTTATAAAAATGTGATTAAATAGGAATCAAATTTGGGAATTAAAGGATAATGTCACACCCTAAAATTGAGCCTAGAAGTTTTGAGAGTATTTTAGTAATTTTAGCCTATATGAGTTCAGAATTTCATAAGTTTGGTATCGATAATATTTTCGACAATGACTATTAGAAAATTAAATCAATTTCTGAAAATGAGTTTTAAATAAATTTAATTTTAAAAATAGGATTGATTTGTAAAAGAATCAAAATTAAGAGTTTTTATGAAGCAATTTGATTAAATGTCCAAAATCAACTTAAAAACTCTTTTTTTTAATCGAATTTAACATCAACTTCTCCCACAAAATTTGTGTCATCTTTTGCTCTCCTAATCTCTTTCAATTTCTTTTAAACACCAACTCCTAATTTCCTTTAAATTCTAATTACCCTTGAACTTTAGATACATATAAAAACCAAGAGAAACAGTCAAAAACCTTCGTCTCCTTCATCAACTTCATCATCTTCTCCAAACATGGGTTTTTCCAAATTCGTGCCAAAGCTCATTTTTTTTCAAGCAAAGATAACCAATCGTTTTCCTATGAGTTTTAAATGATATCTAGTCCTTTAAAATAAACTTTTAGCCATTAAAACGTAAATTTTTAATAAAAAGCTGAAAATAGGGTTTTTAATTTGGAAACTCGGGTTTGTATATAAAAACTTGAAATTAAAGTGTTTTTCAACTTGTTTTAACATAATTAGAAGGCTTCTAAAGTTACTTTGAAGTTTCGTTCAGTGTATATCAAGTTTTAATGAATTTTCGTTATTATAGCCATTGTGTGTCAAAAATATTCGGTATTTTAAAATGTGTAGTTTTGTGCGGTTTAAAGGTTGGGAATAAGTCGTAGATAAATATGTAGATGAACGTAATTCATTTCATACGAAAAGATTAAGTGTAGACCAAGATATTAGAGTTTAAAGTTTACTAGGTTAAATGTTTCAATTTAAGAGAACATAGCTTAGGCTATTTTTTTTACTGTTTAAGATAAGTTATTGACTAATTGTTGATTGTATATTTATGTGATTCGTCTTGTTGAAGCGTTGGAGTTAATAGAACCTTCAACGAGTATAGACAAAGACAAAGAAAAGCTTATTTGAGCTTTCAGCTTTTTGGCGAAAGAATATTTTTGGTGAGTGTTTTGGAATCGCTATTCGTAGACGATTCATTGTGTATTTGAGAATTTAGATATAGCCTAATCTCCTACTCTAAATTCCGAGTGTAAGTGTTCTTATATCCGTGCTTAAATATTAATATGATTTATGATTAAATATTAATGTGATTTGTTCTTAAGTATTAATGTGATTTGTGCTTAAGTATTAATGTGATTTATGCTTAAATATTAATATGATTTGTGCTCAAATATTAATGTAATTTGTGCTTAAATATTAATGTGATTTGTGCTTAAATATTAATGTGATTTATTCTTAAATATTAATATAATTTGTGCTCAAATATTAATGCAATTTGTGCTTAAATATTAATATAATTTGTGCTCAAATATTAATGTGATTTATGCTTAAATATTAATTAATTTATGCTTAAATATTAATGTGATTTGCATTTAAATATTAATGTGATTTGTACTTAAATATTAATATGATTTGTGCTCAAATATTAATGTGATTTATGCTTAAATATTAATGTGATTTGTGCTTAAATATTTATATGATTTATGATTAAATATTAATGTGATTTGTGGTTAAACAATTGAGATGTGATATCGTGAACAAACATGAGATGTTGTGACATATGATATAAGCTTATGATGAGTGTTGTGGAAGTGAATATGTGGGTATGTTCTTCATGCCATATAACAGATTACATTGTGATAATAAAGTGAATATGCAGTGAATATATAATAAAAATATGTAATAATAATGTTGATATTTTGACTTTGTGATCTTATGACACCTTTGGATATAGTTGGCATGCCATAGGATTGTGAGTACTCACGTTTGTGCTATATGTGGGACGCTAAGGCCCAAGGACATGTTAGAGAGATAAGAGAATGTGAGCTATGCAGCATTCAATGAGATATGTTTGGTGTGTTGGAGAGTATAAACTATATGCTTCACTTATTAGATATGTTTCGACTCTATGATTCCAGTGTTGGTGTGTTGGAGATCCGCATATCCAATGTGTGATTATAGAGCTCACTATATGTTTCATAGTCTCAACGGCCAAATTATCATAAATTGTGTTTGATTGTGATTATATGTATATATGACTAAATACGCTTGTTTTTTAATAGTGCATGCTGAAAACTACATAAAGAATGTGTAAATAAATACCAGTGAGATGATATGAATGTGATTTATGATTGTTGAGTTGATGCATGATGATTATTTATGTAGTGATTATTCTAGACACTCACTGAGCTTTTTAAGCTCACCCACTCCTTTTTAACCATTGCAGATACTTAGTACCAGTGTGAGTAGTGTGGTCTCGAGGGTGATCTAAGCCAAGTCGATCTTTTTTTGCTTTTATTAGTAGGTTTATAAGTTATTTATGTTTTGGGGACCTAAGACAATATGTTAGGCAATATGGTGGATTTATATTGGTATTTGGTATGTTCCTTTAGCTATTTGAATGTCATTATAGACTTGAAAATATGGTATTTGAGACATTTTGAGGTTTGTTTTATATGATAAATGTTTGATAGTTGATAAATCGACATAAGATGAAATTATTTAACATTTAAATTGATTTTTTGATAACTGTGAGAAGTGTGGTAATGAGAAGGTACATGTCTAGGATTGACTCTAGCTAGGAAAAGCTTGGTTTTTAAGTGGTCAAATTTGAATCACCTCCCTTTCTCGAGACCTTACTTGGTGCACAGTTCACACTCACTTCTTCGGTTTTTCCCTTAACAGAAAAATTTGCATGTGAAACAAAACATTTAAAATGAGCTAAGAATGATGTGAGACGGTGGTGTGACATCCTAGTATTCAGGCTCGATAACTGGATTGAGTATAGGGTGTTACAGATAAAAGTATTATTATTTAATCATTTAACCAAATGAGCTAATGTATTAAAAACAATAATTAAAAATAAAAGCAAAGCTCGAAACAACATGAAATAAAAATACAAATGTGAGTTGGAGAAGAATCGAACTTGAGGCTCAAAGACAAAACCATTAATATTTAATCATATGACCAGAAGAATCAATGTGTCAAAAAAGTCAAAAAATTTGAGACGCATTTTTGTCTTTTCCCTCCAAAATTGACTTATTTCCCTAAATATCACAAAAATTGACCTATTCCCCTAATTTTTCTTTAAAATTGGTCTTTTCATCAAATTTGGTCATTTCCTTCAAGTGCTTTTTTAATCTCATTAGAAATTGCAAGTGTGCCTTTGTCAAAGTGAATAAGAAGAGTACATAACTTTTTCATTTCTAGCTAGTTTTCTGATAATATAAATGAAAATAAAAAATACAATTAATCAACCAAAAATAAAGTAGAACATGAGGATTCTCTAAGCTAGGGGGTCAAATCAAGACATTTCGGGGCAAAACATTCATCTATGAAATGACAATTTCAAAATTGTGCTTACAAATCATTCAAAATGACTTAAATTAGGTAACTTTGAAAGAGAACCATTTTGAACAATGAGGAATGATTACTTCAAATTTCTCAAGGTTGTTTGAAAATTAAATTGATTAATCAACTCTATGACCATCTTGAGGTGAATATAATGGTAATGGTATATCATTACTATCTTTCAAAGAAAAACAATTATTAAAGAATTTGCAAATAGATCTTTTATAAACAATAACACTTACTAATTAATGTACACTTTAGGGAAAATCTTCCTAAACCACACAAAAAAGCTTTACAACAAACTTACTTTTTTGTCACTTGTTCATGCTAAACGGGCTATCAAACTAAGGCATTTCTAATTCACATAAAAGTATCGTATTTACAACTCTGGGCAAATCGACCTTATGCTAGAATCGAAGTAGATCTAAATAAAGAGTATTGCTTATCTCAGCTTAATTATTAAAAAAGAACCATTGTTTCTGATCCGATGGGATGAATTTCTCCAATAGTGTCATGAAAGCTATTGTGAATGGGCCACAAGGTGCCAAGGTAAACATACAAGAGGATTAGGGAAATGGGCCAATAACAAACACGAGACCCAATCGTAATCGCAAGTCATCTTAGAAATTCATAGATTTTGTTATAGGAGCCATGTCAGCATAGGAATAATGGTTTGAGGGTATAAAGAGTACAGGAGAATGATGTATTAGTTATGCTATTATATTGTAAACCTGAAAATTTTATTTCTCATCTTCGTCTCTCCGTGAATACTAAATTTTTGGTGTTTTGAAATTTAAAGATATTTTGCTACAAAATAGAACGAATCACCTTTCTTAGCTTTTTGTTCCCTTTAGAGATATATTTTATTATGATTGCAGGAACCAATACACTCCATTTGGTGCTTTCATTGACCACCCGCTTAGATGGTTGATAGTACTCGCCTGAAAGTCCTCGATGAGGCGGTCAAGTCCATTCAAGAATCTCAATCCATGATCCGCAAAGAACTTGATTCCTTGTCCACTTCTTTTGCATCTCATGCTTCAAGAAATTCTGAATCGTCTCCCTCATCGAGTTTTACTTCTAAATATGGTTACGATCCTCATCCTACTCCAGGTTCGACTCCTTTGGACACTTATTAACCAGCTTCGATTCAATTTGACCATTTTTTAGAGATAACCCCGATAGATGGGTCTTGCAAGCCGATCACTATTTCTCTTTTTACAACATCTATGAACACGACCGACTGACTATTGCTTATTTTATCTAGATGATGCAACTTATGAATGGTATGACTAGATGTACTGTAACAAACAGTTAGTAGGCTGGTCTCATTTCACTGAAGCCATTATTAAAAGATTCTAGGCCCATGATTTGGAATCTCTAGAGGGTTAACTCATCAAATTGAAACAAACCACAATTGTGAGTGACTATCGTGCTCATTTTGAGGTAATTACGAATCAAACCATTTTTTTGCCTCTATTCCTGGTGCATTATTTTATTTTAGGGCTCCGACTGAATCTTAAAACTATCGTGCTCATTCAAAAACTAGCTGAGCTTGAGGATGCCATTGGGCTTTCCCAATTGCATGAGCAACGTTTTGCCTTGGAAAAAGGCTTTGTCAAACGATTCCATCATCTGCTACTTTTATTTCTCCTACTTCCGCGCTGACTAATGTCGCCACTCTCTCTGACGGTGCCAAGGTTCCTTTCCATCGTCTTTCTTTGCCTAAGGCCACTCACTATTGATCTTAAGGTCTTTGTTACCACTATGAAAAATTGTATACATGGGACCATAAATGCAAGTCCAAATCGTAACTTCTTCTCTTTAGTGATGAACGTGGTGTCCAATCTTCTGCCGTTGATGAACAACAACAGATCAAAGCCTCAGATGCTTTTCTCACTGATCATCAATAACTTTAACAGGTTCTCACAACCTTTTCCATTTCTTATAATACACTCGCCGACGGTTATTTCACCTTTACTATTTTTTTACCGGTCATATCAATGGTAAGTCGGTACAGATACTTTTGGATGGGGGTAGCACCCACAATTTCATCCAAACTCGAGTGGTTACTTTCTTGCACTTTTAATTTGAAACAACTCCTTAATTTTATGTACTCGTCGATAATGGTGATCGATTGCAATGTATGAGTATTTACCGACAGATCTCACTGGTGATCCAAGGCCAATCGATTCACGCTGATTTCTATATTTTGCCTCTCAAGGGCTGAGATATGGTCCTTGGCATTGAATGGTTGGCAATCCTTGATCCAATCATCACCAACTACACCACTGGTCAATTTAAGTTCACCTACAACAACAAAATGATTTGTTGGTGAGGCGACAAGTCCTTGACAGTCCATTATGTTTAGTACAACTTTCTTCAACGAATGGTCCATACACAAGCCCCATCAAAGTTTACCCTTACCGATATCCTTATTTCCAGAAGAGAGAAATGGAAATGTTAGTACAAGATATATTACATGGTATCATTCGACTTAGTACTAGTCCATATTCCTTTCCCATCTTGTTGGTGCAAAAAAAGATGGTACCTAATGTTTTTATGTTGACTATCGTGTCCTCAATGCCATCACTATTAAAGATCGATTTCCCATTTCGTTGATAAATGAGTTGTTTGATGAACTTCATGGGGCTCGCTATTTCTCCAAGTTAAATTTGTTGGAGGGTTATCATCAGATCCAAATCAAGACATGTGATGAACACAAAATAGCTTTACAGACTCATGATGACCATTACAAATTTCTAGTTATGTCGTTCGGTCACACCTATGCATCGTCCACTTTTTAGGGATTGATGAATGATGTTTTTCGACCTTTTCTTCTTATTTTTGTGTTAGTTTTCTTCGACGATATACTAGTCTACAGTTCTACTTGTGTTGATCATCTAACCCATATTGAACAAGTCCTTCTACGCCTTCTCCCTTACCAACTTGTGGCTAAGAAGTCTAAATTTTTATTTGGGCAAGAATCCATTGGTTACTTAGGGTACATCATCTTTTCACAAGGGGTAGTTTTTGACCTTGGAAAAATTCACATCATCACCAAGTGGCCACAACCAACCACCGTTAAGAAGGTCTGTAGCTTCTTGGGTCTCACCAAATATTACCATCGTTTCATTCGTCATTATGCTACTGTTGCGAACCTCTCTCTCACTTGTTCAAGAAAGATAATTTTTATTGGAACTCTCAAATAACGACTACTTTTACTCAATTGTAAAAATTACTTGCGTTTGCGCCAGTCCTACAATTGTCGGATTTCACTAAACCTTATGTTCTTGAGACTGATGCATCCGGAGTGGGTATCGATGTTGTCTTATCTCAAGACCATCATCCGATCGCTCACTTCAATCAAAAGCTCAAATCTCGAATACAAGTTGCTTCTACTTATCTATGAGAGATGTTCGTGATTACACAAGCCATCGGGAAATGGCATTTGTATTTATTGGGTCAACGTTTCACCATTGTTACCGACCAGCAATCGTTGAAACGTCTCACAGATTAGGTGATTTAGACACTAGAGCAACAGATGTGGCTCGCTCAACTTGTGGGATATGACTTTAAAATTCGGTATTGCTCAGGCAAAACCAACCTAGTTGTAATGCCCTATCAAGAGTTCCTTTGACTACACACTTCATGATCTCCCGTCCTATTTTTTCTATAGTGGAAAACATTAGGCTGGCCAATCAGTCTTATCCAAAGCTATAGAACTTGTATCGTCGCCTTCAATCTGACATACAATCCCTCTCTAGCTATAAGTATAAAAAAAAGTCTTCTTCTTTACCGTGGTTGTTTGGTCGTCCCATCTAATTCACCATGCCGTCACCAATTACTAGTAGATTTCATTCATCTCTACTTGAAGGCCATGCCGGCATTACAAGGACCTTCCATCGACTCTCTTCCAACTTTTATTGGCGCAGTATGCGTAAAGATGTTCATCATTTCGTTTCTGAGGACAAGATCTGCCAACAAATGAAGAATTCTTTCCTCCGTCCAGCCAGCCTATTACAACCATTACCAATTTCAGAGTTGGTTTTTTAGGGTATTTCAATTGATTTCATCATTAAACTTCCTCCGTCGAAGGGTAAATTAGTCATCATGCTGGTTGTTGGTCAACTCTCCAAGTAAGGCCATTTCATAAACCTTCTTGGTAATTTCTCTAACGAAACTGTTGCCATAGCATTTGTTTGAACATTATTCGTCTCTATGGTATATCGAAAATAATTGTCACGAGTAGAGATCCCCGTTTCATGCATAACTTCAGGCAAGAACTCTACCGACTGTAGAGCATTGAACTTGCTATTAGCACCCTCTACCATCCCCAAATTGATGGTCAAGCAAAGGCCCTTAACAAATGCTTGGAAATGTACCTCCAATGCTCCTCACACCTAGGTCACTATGCTACCTTAGGCTTAATATTGATACAGCATAGCTTATTAGACGACTGCATGTATGACTCCCTTTGAGGTTCTTTATAGGTGGCTACCACCTACCATTACCCATTATTCAAGGTACTATCGACTCCTCTTTAGTTGATGAGTATTTGCGCGATCGAGATGCCACACTCAATCTTCTCAAGCAAAATTTGTTACGAGCTCAGGTTAAGATGAAGGCTCAAGTCGATAAGCATTGTCAAGATCGTGTACTTGCAAAGGGTGACTGGGTCTATGTCTGTCTTCAACCCTTCCGTCAGAACTCAATCCGACTACAACGACACGATAACCTGGGATAACATTTCTTTGGTCCATTTCAAGTTCTCCAACATATCAGCATGGTGGCTTATAAGCTGGACTTACCAGCCACAGCTAAAGTCCATCTGGTCTTTAATGTTTCCATCCTCCGTAAATGCATTGACACTCCTGAACATCAAGTTACTCCACTCTATCTCGTCAATTCAACAATTACATTGACTCTTCAACCAACAGCTACCCTCGCTACATGGATAGTCAATTGCTCCGGACACTCTATAGTTTAATACCTGATACAATGAGATGGTTTTCCCTCCTGAGGTAGCTACTTGGGAAGACAAGGATCACATGCTTTACAGTTTTCCCAATTGGAACCTTGAGGAAGAGGTTCTTTCCGAACTAGGGGGTACTATTATGAATGAGCCATAAGGTGCTAAGGTCAACGTACAAAAGGATCAGAGAAATAGGCCAACAGCAAACATGAGACCCACTCGCAACCGCAAGACACCTAAAAAAAGTTATAGGAGCCATGTCAACAGAGGAATAATGATTTGAGGGTATAAAAAGTATAAGAGAATGATTAATTAGTTACGCTATTATATTGTAAACTTGAAAATTCTGTTTCTCATCTCTTTATTTCTTAAAATACTAGATTTTTGCTGTTTTTAAATTTACAGATATTTTGCTGCAAAATAGAATGAATCACCATTCTTAGCTTATTATTCCCTTTAGAGCTATATTTTATTATGATTGCAGGAACCAATACACTCAAAAAGCTATCAACGGTGATGAACGGCTAAGATTTTCTATAGAAGAGAAATAAGATGAAAAGAATAAGAAGAAGAAGAAAGGGAAAAAAGAAAAAAGAAAAAAGACATAATTTAATATTAAAAAACAAAGGAAGCAAGGTTTTGTATTTAAAAAAGAGAGGGGAAGAAGATATCCTCTGCCCCATTTACTTACCTCTATATTTGCTCCATGGATTTTATTGGACCACGTGTAAATTCATTTATTTCTATATAAAATTTTTTATCTGCTTTTAACTTCGCTCCTTCTTTCTTATCCTTCTTTCTTATCTGTTTTAACTTTTTTTTTTATTGTTTAACATAAGTTAAAAGTAGACTCAAAATTTTATTTAGAAATAAATGAGTTTACACGTGGCCTAATAAAAATTATGGGGCACAATAGAAGCAGGTAAATGGGTAGAGGAAATTTGTTCGTGTGGAGAAAGCTTAGTAGTATTCATGTTATAGTGATATTTTTGTAATAAAATGTTAGTGATATTATTATAAGTTTTAAAACTAAAGTTCAGTATCATTTGGTGTAATTTATGTTGGAATTAGATTGTGGGAAAACCTCCCACATTCCCATGTTTTATGGGTTCACTTCCATTTGGTCGTTCATTAATTTTACACTTTTGTTTGTGTGATAGTGGAACATGAAGTTAATAGTTTTTTTATGAACAATCATCATTATAAATATCTTTAAGCATAATGTTTTTAGGCATCGAAAAACAAATTCTGAAAATAATTCTATTTAATGAGGTTTTTCGAGTGTTTAGAAGATTTTGGCGATTTTATGGGTTCACTCCCACATGCTCACATTTTGTTAACACTAATTTCACACATTTGTTTGTGTGATAGTGGGATATGAAGTTGGTAGTTTTTGATGAGGAACTATCACTATAAATACCTTCAAGCATAAGGTTTCTAGGCATCGAAAAACAAATTTTGAAAGCAATACCATCTAGTGAGATTTTCAAGTGCTTAAAAAACTTTGGTGATTTTCGTGTTTTCCTCTTATTGTGTTTTCGTATAGTTAAATACGCCGTCCTCGTCGGGTGTTTAACGCATTCGATCAGTGGTATTTCAACGTCTGATTTTTTGACATTTGGTTCAGATAATGACCAAAAATATTTATGTTCGATCTTTTCGTTACACTTTAATGTTTAATCCATTATTTATGCTTACATTAATGCTTACAATTCATCCTTGAAAAATATGGTTACATGCTTAAAGTGACAAAAAAAGAGTGATGTGTATAATTTTGATTTGGTGTTGCTAGAATTGATTACTAAGAAAAGGTCAAGTGATTGTGTCATTTGGCTAGAACGAAGACCTAATGAGGTTGCTATATCCTAAGCATCCCCGAAGGACTCGAAAATGGCTACAAAAATTAGCGCAGATTATTGATCCAAGGATGAGTCCATCAGCATTTGATTTCAAGGAAATTGAGAAGTTTTGAATGTGGCTCTTACATGTACTTCCTCCTTTCCCACTAACAGACCTTACATCAGGAAGGTAATTGAATTGCTAAAGGACCATAGGTGTGTGCCATTTGTAGAGCTATTAACTGATTGCGTCACCTGTTTAGTTCTGAAAATTTGTCAAAAAAAAGAGAGGATTTAAAAAAAATACAAAGCTAAAATATGGGCTTATGCAATACTTATATTTCACCAACCACTAATTCAAAAACAATTAAATTCAATTCTTCAAAATCCAAACAAGCCTATCCAACCCAAGGAAATAACCTTGCCCAACATTTAAAAATAATCTTTACTCAAAGGGGCAACAGTCTGGTTTTTTAAGTTAATCTTTTTATTGATTCGTTTCTCATTTTTTGAACTTCATCCATGTTAACAGTGTTTATGTTAACTGAGTGATGATCTAGTGCTTTAGCTAAATCAGTCAAGTGGCAAAACCATGCGTTTACATTATCTAATCAATGCATTATGTTTTTAAAATTTGTTTGAATATAAAAACTTATTTAATAGGTCAGATCGAGTTCAAAACCTAAGTTTATATTTTTATATTTGAATCAGATTTGAATAAAAACATAAATATATTTTATAATTAAGTTTGAGCTTGAAAATCACTATAAATGTCGGTATAAACTCAACTCAAGAATGAAAAATCTCACATCTTGTGGCTCATGCAATTGTGGCAAAGTAATTTGCTAATATGGCAACTTTGTGTTTGAATTTTAAGTATTTTTTTTAATTTCTTTTGAATATACTGGTGTGATTACACATCAGTAGTATCTATTCATACTTTTTTAACCCTTTGACAACGCACACACAGGTGCTCGAACTCAAGACCCCTAGGATGAACAACATCCTCTTTTTCACTAGAATCACTTATTAAGTTCAGTAGTTTGATTAGTTTATATTTCTAATTTATGAAAAATATCAAATGGGTTACTTATTGTTATTTAATGTAGTTGATTCATATAGATGTATTAGAAAAACATCATTTAATAACTTTTTTCCAAATTTCAGAAATTTATTTTCCTTTTTTATTTTTTATTTACAAGAAAATTCATGGAGCAATTTTTAAATTGGCAGTGGTAAATCATCATTTCTTAACAAATCTAAACATTTGATAACATAACCAAACTAAAAAAGTTAAAAAGAAAAAATAAACCCATCAAACTATATTAAAAAATTGCTTAAAAACAAAAAAAAAATAGATAATGTCAACTTAGCTAATTTAATCCGAACAAATAAAATACGAAATAATTTAAAAATAATAATATTTTTAAACAATAGTATCAGAAAATTTAGAACCAGAGATTGCGAAAATTGAGAGAGTTGAGAGATTAAAAAGATTTGAGAGAATAGGATGTGAGTGAAAAAATATAAAATTAGATGGGTATTTAGGGAAAAAATTATTACCATTGGGCCCTTTTTTATCGTTGCCAGCCAACGTTTGAAAAGTCATTGGGAATTGATCGTTAGAAGAAAGTGCGCCCAGCTAGACACGTTTTCCATTTCTCTCTTCAAAATCAACTTATTTTTTTAATTTTTTTAAAAAAATTAGTTCAAATCCCTAATTAAAAAAACATCATATATTTCTAATTTAGCAAAAAAAAACCATCAAATTATATTAAAAATGCTTAAAAAAAAAAAGAAAATTGAGATATGTCAAGTTAGCTAATTTCCTTCGATTTAATCAAAGTTGAAGTTAATGCTTCTTTAATTGAAAATGGGTCCAAAAAGAGATGAATTTCAAGTTGCACAAATAGAATTCTGCTATTCATATATTTAATGGAGGTATCTATTTTTGGGTGAAATCATGAATGCTTAGCTTACAAGCTAAGAGTGTAAATTATCAACCACATGACAACAACATTTGATCCGTCGATGTAAATGGCCTTACTTTTCAGTCTTTTAATTCAAAATACAACATTTGAGCTTTTCTAAACTTTTGATTTTATATACAAGAAAACACCAACCTATCCTTTTTTTTATTTTGGCTACAAATATTTGATTAGATGGATAGTTTGAGTTACGTTTATATAAAAATTTGGTGTTTATTTAAGTTTTACACAAAATACTACAACTATTTTTTTTTCAAAAAATTGATGCAATTATTGTTGAAAAAATTCGGTTTAAAAATATTTCTTGTCACAGCGAAAAATTAGAATTTTGAAAACCGAGTCAATTTATGATATTTATAGCAATAAACTTTTTTCGAAAAGTACTTTGCTTTGTACGAGACGGATCCTTGATATTCCCAGCTTTCAAATAAACGATCTTCTCCGCTATTCTCGTACCATAAATCGTTTCGAGTGTGAGTTTGAACAATCACAAATCAAATGCAGAATCAGAAATAATTTTCTTACTTTTAATAGGAAAGTAAATCTCTCTCTATAGAAACCGATAGAATTGTTATTACCATACAATAGAATTTATATTTAGAAAATAAATTCTCACTATTTTCAAGCAGAATAATAATATGTCAATGTTGCATACCAGTGCCATTTATTTATGGGAGAGATAGAAGAATTCTGGTTGAATTAGTAAAATACAAATATTACTTATCTGATAAAAAAAAAAACTAGTCTCCTAGTACAACTAGGAGAGACGAGTGGCACACCCTAGTTAAATATCATAAGGTTGTCGCCCCTCATATGTATTATGAGGGGTTTTGGGTCTCGCCTGTATTGGATCAAATTATATGTGCTTCCTAAACTTTTATTCCAATACTTTATAATTTAATCCAACCTAGTACTTATTTTCTATTTCCCAAAATAAATATTATTTATTAAATTAATATTTCAATTAAATAATTTTCACAATCCAATTCCAATTCTAATTCCATTAAAATCATGACAACTTTACCGTAATAAAATTTATGAGAAAATATATTTAATTTTTATATTCAACGAATTCATGATGACCAATTAATTTAAATTTATTTTTGAGCTTCACTTATTTAATTAATAAAAATTCAAAAAACTTAAATTAATTCTCATGTCATTTACATACTTAGTGAGAAACCATATTTATTTCTGAATGTAACTCATTTCTTTAACTTTATCATTTGTATCTATTTTTGTTCATTTGATTCTATATGCAATTCATTTATGGTTTCAACAAGCTAACATAGGGATGGAATAAACATATGAAATTAGGGCTCAAATGATTTATAATTAAGTTCTAACTTTTTGCCTATTAATTATAAACTCATTTAGTTACAAAGTTATTCCACTATAGTATCGTGATTGAGCTCTCACCAATTACATACCATTACAAAAGTTACTTGATCAGTGCTCATTCAAAGACCTTGTCATAAGTGTGTTACCCACATAGGATATTATTAATCTCTTTGGACCCAATATAATCTTATTTTATCTCATGGTAAACATTACATCTGCCTTCATGAAAAGTCAATCATTATCAAAATAGTAATTAAGTCATTTATCACAAAGGAAAATGACCCGTGATCACGTTTACTTTTCATCTATCATGTAATGCTAGTAAAGGATATTATTTACCCATTTCCTATGCTATGAATTCCACTATTGTGAATGATTCTACATATTGCAAAATTTGTATACCCAACTCACTAGCTTTCTGGTACTAATATATTTTGTCATACCCCAAAATTAGGCCTCAAAGTTTTGAGGGTAAAATGTGAATTTTAGCCCATATGTGCTCGGAATTTCGTAAGGTTGGTAATCAATAGTATTTTTGACAATGGCTATTAAGAAATTAAATCAATTTCTGAAAATGAGTTTTAAACACCTTTAATTTTGAAAAGGATTGATTTGTAGTAGATTCAAAATTGAGAGTTTTTATGAAGATTTTGACCAAAATTTAAATTTCAACCTAAAAACCCATTTTCCAAATGATTGTCACGTTAAAATTTGCCTCCCACACACTTGTGCCATCCCTCCATTCTCTTATACTCTCCTAATTAATTTTTACGTCCAAATCGTAATCCCTTTTGAATTCTAACATCCTTTGAACCATAAATCTCCATTAAAATTAAGAAAAACCACCCAAAAACTTCATTAATTTCACCATCTTCTTTAAAAGTGGGCTTTCCCAGATTTACGTCAAAGTTCATTTTTCTTCTATCAAAGCTAACCGTTCGTCTTTCTATTAGTTTTAAATTATATGTAGTCTCATAAACTGAATTTTTAGCTATTAAAACGCATGTTTTAAATAAAAGCCGAAAATTGGGTCGTTAATGGTGGATTTCGGTTTTAACATGATTAGAAGGTTTCTCAAGTTACTTTGAAGTTTCGTTAAGTATTTCTCGATTTTTAATGACTTTTCATCATAATGGCCTTTGTATGTCGAAAATTTTTTATACCTTAAAACGAATAGTTTTATGTAGTTTAAAGGTTGAGAATTAGTTGTAGATGGATATGTAGATGAATGAAATTGATTTTGTACGAAAAGATTAAGTGTAGATCGAGTTATTAGAATTTTACGTTTTTAATGTTAAAGGTTTCGGTTAAAAGAGAACGCAACTTAGGCTTATGTTTGTGACTGTATAAGGTATGTTGATTACTAATTGTTGATTGTATATTTGTGTGGCATGTCTTGTTGAAGCGTCAGAGTCAATATGACCTTCAACGAGTAGAGATAAAGGCAAAGAAAAGCTTGTCTAAGCTTTTGGCTTTTCGACGAACTTAATATTTTGTAAGTGTTTTAGAATCGCTGCTTGTAGATGATTCATTGTATATTTGGAAATTTAGAGGTAGCCTAAACCCTTAGTCTAAATGCGAAGTGTAAGTGTTCTCACACCTATGATTAAATGTGATATATGTGTGCTTGTGCAATTATGAAAATATGAACATATATGAGATGCTATGACATGTGTTATAAGCTTGTGATGACTTTTGTGCAAAAAAATATGTGGGTATATTATTCAAGCCATGTGATAGTAAATATGTTGGTATGTTTTTCATGCCATGTGACAATAAATATGTGGGTATGTTATTAATGTCATGTGACAGTAAATATGTGGGTATGTTATTCATGCCATGAGACAATAAATATGTAGGTATGTTATTCATGCCATGTGACAGTGAATATATTGTGCTAATGATGTGAATATGTAATGATGATGTGCGGAAAATTGACAAGTAAATGTGTGATAATAATAGAGATATTTTGGCCTTGTGACCTTATGAGACCATTGGATATAGTTGGCATGCTATAAGATTGTGAGTACTCACCTATATGTATATGTGATTTGGGCATTTAGGCCCCGAGACATGTTTGGAGAGATAAGGGAATGTGAGCTAAGCTCTATTCAACGGGACATGTGAGGGGAAATAAGGAGAGTGTTAGCTATAGGCTTCACTTTTTGGGATATGTTCGACTCTATGAGTCATTTGGTGTGTTTGGAGATCTGTGTATCCGATGTGTGGTGATAGAGTTCACTTTATGTTTCATAACCTTAAGAGCCAAATTATCATTAAATGTGTTAAATATTAATGTGATTTATGCTTAAATATTAATATAATTTATGCTTAAATATTAATGTGATTTATGCTTAAATGTTAATATGATTTATGCTTAAATATTAATGTGATTTATGCTTAAATGGACCTATGAAACATGTTAAAATATATGCAATATGACATTAAAGTTGGTAATATTGTGAATATGTTATATGACTGTTTCGTTAATGCATAATGGATTGTTTGCGTAGTAGTTGTTCTAAACATTCACTGAGCTTGTTGAAGCTCACCTACTCCTTTTAAACCATTGCAGATAAGTAATGTACTGGTGTGAGCGGTGTGGTTCCAAGGGAGTGATCCAAGCAAGACTCTAGTAGATTTACGTATGTGTTTTATTATTTATGTTTGGGAAATAAAGGCAATGTGGTAGACTATATGTTATGATTTTTAAGTTTTTTTACATGTTTATTTTGCTTAGAACCTATGGACTTAAATATGTTTTATTGGTTTCTTGCTTTGTCATGATTATGAGATTTTGGATTGTTATTTTGGAAATTTTGCTAAGTGGTCCTAAAGCATGTTTAATTGATGAAATAAGTTCTACTAAAGTATGTTTGGCATGTGCTACCATTGTTTAATATATGTTTGTTATAAAGTTCATTTAAATGCCATGATAAAAAGATGTTAGCATAAAATGTGATGTCTTAATTGATTATGATGTGAGACGGTGGTGTATTGTCTTGTTACTCGGGCTCGACGACCAGGTCGGGTATAGGGTGTTAGATATTTTAACTTAGGCTTTTACTTACACCAAAATATATGAGTCATGCATACATAGTCCATTATCCACGACGGATTAAGGTATGTCACACTATGAATTTCAAAAGTGAATAAATACATAAACAGATTCAAGATCTATTCTACTTGGGTTTTGTTTGATGTACTACCAGTCAAGTCAATCACATCTATGTCTCTATATTCTGAGAGTCATCTACTCCGCTGCTCAAGATAAACCATCTCCTCTATTAGACTTGATAGATGACATATTAGTATTTCAATCTATTTTCTCTTTTTCGATTAGACTAATTACATGTTTAGGTTCATCTACTAATATAAGTTATCTTTCCATATTACGATCCGATCACGTAATACAAATTAGTATTAGTTAAATGTTAGATAACTAGCTAGCCAATATTTGCTTTCATTTTGTTTTGCGTGTAAAAACCATTGAAGACAATATATAAAGGGTATTAATATAATTAATGGATATTATTATTAAACCAATTTGTTTGAAAAATACAAGTGTACATAGACGAAATTACTACACTTAAGGCACCAAATCCAACAGTCTCCCACTTGCCCTAGTGAAGAAGATTAGTCATATTTCACATACCCATGCTCTCTATATGTTTCTCAAAACTCTTAGCTAGTAGAGTCTTGGTAAACAAGATTGTAGGGTTCATCTTCAAATGCGATATTTACTACATCTACTATTCCACCAATCACCATCGTCTCCCTTATGATAATTTTTACCAAAGTTTTTTTTCCTCATGTTGTTTCTTTGGTGTTTAGTAATATATGTATTGTTATAATGTTTTAACTTTTTCCATACATCATATTTGACCTCCATAGTGAAGTTAACAGTGCAACCTTGCTTGACACTTATTCACATTATGGACTCGCCGCTTAGGACAAAAACACAACTCGATGTCGATTTTCTTGAATTATGACACGTTTGGAAATCTGAATCGGTATACCTGATAAGAGTAAGATCTCCTCTGGAATATACAATCATATAATCCCTTATTCTCCATAAATACTTGAGTATATTCTTAATTTTCTGTTAGTGTCTTGGACCAGGATTCACCTAATATCGACTCACCAACCCAACTACAAAACAAATATCTGGATGTTTGCACAACATAGCATACACACGACTTCCTACTACAGAAGCATAAGGAACCTTTCTCATGTTTTCTCATTTTTTCGTTGTCTTAGGAAAATCCTCCAAAGAAAGATGAAATCTCGATATTGAAGGTTGAGTTCCCTTGTTAGAATTGACCATTGCATAACGTTTCAATATCTTGTCTATGTATGAATCTTGTTATAATGATATCACTTTGTTCTTTCGATCCCTTTGGATTCAAAGACATAGAAAGAAATTAGCTTCTCTCAAGTCTTTCATGCTAAACTATTGAGTTAACCATAATTTAATCGATGGCAATGTCCCTACATCAATTACAATGAGTTGAATGTCATGGATATATAGAACGAAAAAGACCACCTTTCCATCCCTGGTATATTTATGAACACAAGGTTCATCTATGTTTTGCTCAAATCCAAAAGTTTCGATCCCATGATCAAACCTTTGATTCCATGAGCAAGATGCTTGCTTATATCCATATATAAAGCTAAGTAATTTTCAAACCTTATGCTCATTTCCTTTAGCTATATATCCAATGGGTTGCATCATATAGATGCTTTCTTCAAGATAGTCGTTCAAGAATGTTGTCTTGACATCCATTTGTCAAATCTCATAATCTTGAACCGCCACAATGGATAATAATTTACAGATTGACTTGAGCATGTAAACCAGAGAGAAAGTTTATTCATAATTGATACATTCTTTCTGAGTATAACCTTTTGCTACAAGTTTGGCCTTGTAAGTTTCAACTTTTCCATCACATTTCTTTTCTTCTTGTAGATCTGCTTACACCCTCTAGGTAAGTCTACAATATCCATGACGTCATTTAAAATATGAAGACAATATTTAACAACACCATCACCTACAACATACCAATACTTTTTATATAAGAAAGCGTGTATACCATTGAGTCTAGGTTATGATGATTGAGTGCATTTGCTTTAAAGCTGTAAGTACCTTCTCTTTTATGAAATCAACAATTTATCAAATATTTGTCCACCATTATTCAATACATGTGATGAAATTAACTCATCAAAATAATTAATTGAAATAGTTTCCATAACAAGTTAGCCTCATGTCATACCCCGTATCTATCCTCAAACCTTTTAGTCAATTATTTTTCCTCATTTAAGAGGTATATCGAGGAAAAAAGGTCGTATTTTAGTCTTCCCATTTCAACCAATTAGACCTAGCTCTTTGTAGTTAATAAATTTCATTTTTATTTATACATTAGGATCTTGTTTGAGATCATGAGCCAGAGCCAATTTTGAGTCTATTGGTGCATGTTGACCACTGGCGTATGTGCATCGAAAATATATGAATTAAAGTGTGGTGTATGATGCAAGTGTATAGGTCAAATTGTAAATACATGGGTTACAACAAAATACCAGAAGTATTCCAAGAATAGAGCCTAAATGAGATTGTACGAAATAGAACAAAGAACAAAAATAGCATGTGAGAGAAAGTCTATCAATTACTAAAAAAAACAAATTAGTACGGCGATCTAAAACAAATAATTTTCTAAACCTTACTAAAAAATAATTAAACATCAAAAATTTCAATTAACAATAAACAATATAGGCAATAATGATGATCGATTAAATTTTCATGTTGAGCAATGAAACTACATGCTCCATTGATAATTTTCTCACCCAACAAATTTTACCTCTCGGTCTCAACTTAATCAAATATATAACTTAATTGAATTATCCTCTCGATCTCACTAATTAAGCCGAACTAAATGAATTATTACTTGATATATTCTCTTTTTAGTCTCACCTATCTAAATTTCCACTTAAACTTGCCAATTTTAAGTTTTACAATTTAATCAATTTAGTCTAAATTATTCAATTGATTATTTAAGCATAAATTCACATGCTAACAATCTAATTAACCAATCAACCAAAGAATTTAGTACATACCCATAAACAATTAAACAAACAAAGCAATTTCATGCCATTAAAATAAAGTAAAAAGATGAAATTGAAAAGCTTGATAAATGCTTAGGAATATGTAGAAAATTCTTGATTCCAAAGGGTTGAAATACTTCAATCCAAAGAATTCTTGAAAGCTCAACGTTGAATTTTCCAATTGAAATAAAGAATGCAAAGAAATTTAAAAGTTTGAAAGTGGAGAAAAACTAACCTAGAAAATGCAAATAAGTCCATGTACTATCCTATACTAAACTATCATCCAAAACTAAAATTCACTTCTAAAAACTATCTAATTCTCATAAATGGTTGATTATAAGCTGGTATTTATAGAGGCAAAAATATTAAACCCTCAATTACAATTTTGTCTTTATCATTGAATTCAAACATAGCAAGTTTGACAAAAAATTCTTCATGCTGCCCTTCCTCAATTTCAACTAACTTGGCTACCATGAACGTGATGTTGCGACACTGAGGATGTCATGTGATGTCACGACACTACTGCTCAGAGGGTTTTAGGTCGCGACACCATAAGTATGGTGCCTCAACATTGAGAGTCAGAATGCTCAATGTTGCAACATCGACATCTCGAAGTTCCAACTCTGAGGCTGATCACTTTCTTCCTTCTTTCTTCTTCCTCAATTAAGTCCCTGAAAGTTCTTTAGCCACCATTAAACTCAAATAGACATGTAACTGAGGTTTTTCTTCATAAAAACACAAAATAAACTAAAAATTACATTTAAAGTAAATTCTAATCTAAGTATGAAAAAACAATAAAAAGACTCAAACATTTGCTCGAAAACAAACTCTTTAAGTGCGAAAAGAACTCAATTTATCATATTGAAATACAACGTATCACATGTCTCTCTAATTCACATAACCAACTCTTTAGAGACTTAAGATTCTATTCTGATTCCTTTATTATGTTACAATTCAAATCTAACAAGTGACATCTCGTGTGTCAAATTTTATCCACAATTGACATAGAATAAGATATTTGACACAAATTCTGAATCACAACCCTGAACTCCTTTTCCCAAGCACAACTAGCTTCCATAGAGAATATCCATGCTCCATTATTTTGTAGATGCTATGTAGGATATTCCCCATAATGTTAAGAAAAAGAGGGTAGTGATTTGATAATATTATCCACCACTTTGAATTTGCAACCCTCTTTCAATCTTTTCTCAAATATTAGGTTGGTTTGTAACTTTTTCTTTCAAAACCATTTTTAAAAATAATAAATATTACTATAATGTTAAAAAATAAAAGGATAGAGAGTAAAGAACATATAGAATAAGAGAGCAAAAGAGAGAGCGTATTTTATTGATCAATAAAAGTGTATTACAATGCTTCTTCAAAGTCTATATTTATAGACATTGAAAGTATAAATGGAATAGAACTCTAATTCTAATGACAACTAGAATTTAAAATTCACCCAAACTTATCTTGATCTTGATGGACATCCACTTAATAAAATATTCATAACACTCCCCCTTGGATGTCCATTGGTAGATAATGTGCCTCGTTAAAACCTTTACTAAGATAAAAATCCTGTGGGAAAAAAATTTTCCTAGTGAAGGAAAAAGAGTACACATATCTATAATACGCATAACATGTTGCCTTATTAAAAACCTTACTAGAAAAACCTAATGGGACAAAACCTCTGTTAAGGGAAAAAGAGTACAACGCGCATTTACTCCCCCTCATAAAACATCACATGATATCTCATATTCTATGTATTCAATCTTGAATACTAGTCTTTCAAATGACTATATGAATGTATCTGCTAAGCATTTATATCACCATTCTTTGAAAGTTATGAGTGAGGGAAAATTTGGGAGAAATATATTTTGATCTCTTTAGGAGTTTCAACAATAACCATAACAAACTTTAATCATGTTTCTTCTATAAAAACACAAATAGGTATTTTGGATCATTTTATAATCCTCCTTCAACTACTATTGACTAAGTCAAATTTACCACATGTTCAATTATTTCAATTCATATAAAAGAAAAAAATCCCGATAATTTCAATATACTTCTGGTATTCCAAATCCTTCAAGGATTTTAATATAAACTTTACTATATAGTGATTCACAAAAGGTTGTAACAACAACCATGATATGCAAGTATGATCTACCAGTTTAATAATATATCTAAAAGTTATTGCATCCATCACAAAATAATATTATATCTTCTCATAATCAATGCCAGGACTTAGCGAAAAACTTCATATTTTTATTTCGCCTTTGCAAAACTACTTCATCTGTACCCTTACTGGCTTTATACCTTTAGATATTTGGACTGCTAGTCTAAAAACTCCACGAATTTAATTTTATTTGAGTTGCATCTTTCTATTTTGGCCAATTTATTCCATATCTATATTTCCCAATAGATTTATTCTATCCTCCTTTTATTTCATTATTTCCACAATAATATTGCATGCAAAACCATTGTCGACCACTGTTATTATTGGTTCGATATTTTCTCAAATTGACATAACTTATCGAGATCTCTTATTTTCACTATTTTAATCTTCAGTTTCAGGTACCTGAATCTCTTCTGAAGTTTTACTTATTAGTTATGTCTTGGATCTCTTTTGGTGCACTTGCCTTCACTATATGACTATTTAGATTTTTTTCTTTTATGAAGATTTCCATATTTGAAACTTGAGTTATCCTTGTTGAACTTCTGGTTCAAATTACTCTCCCCCTTAACTCATTACAAGTTATTAGTTCTCTCCCCCTAATGTCAAGAAAACTATCAAATCAAAATAGTAATCACAATCATGTCATAATTGAATCTCCAATACATTTAATATATCATAACAAAAGGAGGCCCATAATTAATATATATTTCCAACTTTCTTTGAAGATTCACTAATCTTTGTGCGTTGTGGTGGAGCAATTGGAACATATACGCACATACAAAAATTCAAAGATGAGAAATATTTAGCTTTTGATCTAAAATTAATTGCAATGGGAAGTATTTAAAACTTATTGGCTTGATGCGTACAACACGTAAATCAACATAATCGAATGTTGAAAGAGAAAATTCAGTTCTCATAAGTAATAATCAGAGGCATTCAATCAATAATTTCTTTAAACCATTATGCGCATAAATAACAAACTTTTACCAAAGTTTTTCAAACTCAATAAATAAAAGACTAAGATATAAACTCATCAATATTAGCAAGATTAATTATATTAATTGCATGATCTAAAATTAATTATTCAAACAATCTTGCAAACGACAAGTTGCAAGTTGATAACACATATGTGTTTATTTTGTAAATGCATCTACCAAAATCATATAATATCAAAATCATCCACATGGTGGATTAATGGGCTCATATTCATTTCAGAAATGCAATACATTAAATCTCAACTTTAGCTAATGAGTTTTTAACAACCAATTTTCATTGAGAACAACCAACAAATGAAAATTCTTTAAATTAAAGAATCTTCTGGTTATTTAATGACTATCTATATGAATTCTCAATTAATTTCCGCATCATATAAGATCCAGGATGGTCTAACTAGTCATGCCAAGTAGTAAATATATTTGTACTAGTAAAGTTTCAATTTACTTCAACATGCGTTTCAATTGTACTAAATTGTAGCAAATTGATAATTTTACCATCATTCCTTTCACTTTGTGTCCACATACAAGTACCATTGTGACATTTACTACTGGAAATGTCTAAATCAATATGAAGTTTATAATGACACTAAGTCATATAATATAATTTCGAAATAATTATATGCAATATTCGCTTCAGGGAATATGCCAAAATTTTCACATATCCAAAATCTTCATAATTGTTATGAATTGCTACATTCATTTCAGGGAGTGGAGTAGAACTGGTGGAACGAATAACTCGTTATTTTAAAGTCATTTTGCATAATCAATTTACCACCAAGAATAATTGCCTAGGTCATGTATAAAAACAAGTCTATATTAAATATATCAATAAAAGTCACATCTCAAACATAAAAATATGACATGATGAAAAACTAACAATTTTCTCTTTCATAACCATCATCATAAATATGCATGAAATATAATTCAATATCCAACCATTCAAGCTCATAAAACTTTTCATTTACAATTTTTCATGTCATTTCTGTAAATAATTAACAAATGGAATTAATATAAAATGTATGAACTGCTACCTTTAACAATTCTTTGAATTTAATCAAATCTGAATAACTATAAAATTCATTGACTTGTTAACATAAATTTGCATACTAGATATGTTTTAGTCAAATATATTATTTAATCATAAAACTTACTAGAACAATATAAATAAATCAATTAATATTCATTTTCATGAACAATGAGATGCTTAAAATAATATGTAACTCATAGAATCAAAACTTGAAAAGATCATCTCAAATATTTGAACCATATATCAATTCGATTTAATATATAAGAACGTACCTTTTTCGTTCTACGTTAAGCCTTGAAGATAAGAAGTAAATAAATTAAACTCTTGTAGTAGATTTTCAATCCAATAAAATTTATTAATAGCAAACTTCGAAAATGGATCTTATTTTTCAAGTGTACAATAAGTACATAACCAATAACTTTTCATGCATAAATTGTCACTCTTCTTAAAGAGTTCTTGGAAATTTTTGGTCTTTCTTACTTTCTTCATTTTTCCACTTTTGGTGGTGAGAAAAATTATCATGACCATCTCCCATGACTTTTATTATAGTTCAATTTACTACATCCATGTCAAAGATTATGTTCTTCGAATTTATCACCTAATGTTACATTCTCTTCAGGGAATGGTTAGGTTTCGTGGTTAAAAACTTTTGTTCAACCATAAGTAAATTTTTTCATGATATTGCTACTGTAGGAGCACATTTGAATCATGAAAAGCTAAATAAGTTCTCTCTTGAAAGGTTAACATCAGTAATATTTTTCCACGTAATTTTAATTGAGAACTTATTTTGAATACTTTAAAGTTATACTCATAGTTTTAAAAACTTGCAACTTCAGGTGCATCAAACCATAATGAGCCTTAGATAGAATTACGATATTCTATTACTCATATTTTTCTTCCACAATTTAAGTAGACCTTTCACAGTCAAATATTTTGACTTCAAACCCTTAATGAAGATAATGACAAAGAATATCACGAAGATAGTCACAATCAATTATAATAAATATAAATCAATAACACAATCCTATTTTGATTCATATGAAATATAATCTTTTCCTCATTCACAATCTCAATATGAGATCCAGTATGAATATCTTTTAAAACTAATGGATTAACCATCACAAAATATTAATATATTAACTCTTCTAGAGCTTTCGACCAATTTTGTACTACCAAAGAATATCACAAAGATAGTCACAATCAATTCTAATAAATATAAATCAATAAAACAATCCTTTTTTGATTCATATGAAATATAATCTTTTTCCTCATTCACAATCTCAATATGAGATCCATTATGAATATCTTTTAAAACTAATGGATTAACCATCACAAGATATTAATATATTAACTCTTCTAGAGCTTTCGACCAATTTTGTACTATCAAATATTAGAATGATATTGGTTTCTTTCAGTACCAAATAAAATAAATATTTTTCATCTGTAATGATAGAATTCATTAGCGCATTCTAATATCCTTTGTTAAAGAATATTAACAAAAATAAAATATTTGGGCATACGCCATATGTGGCCAAAAACCTTTCATATCACATTGATAACATAAGTTATCTTTGCCATTTGAAGAGTTATCTTGAGAACTCTCATTGTTCTTTTATTCATCACTATGTTTCCACTTTTAGTGACCCATGATTATATCATTTTCTTTATGTTTGCATTCACTTATGAGAATGCAATAAATTTAGTAGGACGAACTTATAAATATCCCAATAGATTATTTACTCCATAATTACCATAGCAAACATGCGTGGATTTCAAATCATAATCTATCTATTCATGTTGTCATGATTAGTTTCAAATTATAATAAACATTATATAATAAATAAATAATAGTAAAATATATTTGAAAATCTTTAACATCATCGTTATCACCTTGGTTATTATCATAAGCACTGAGTGGTTAAAGGCTTTAGTGATTACCCATAGTGCGTTGACCTCAATTAATGACTGAAAAAAATAATTAAATGAGAATTGTGCTGATAACGTGTTATAAAATAAAAGGATAGAGAGTAAAGAACATAGAGAATAAGAGAGCAAAAGAGAGAGCGTATTTTATTGATCAATAGAAGTGTATTACAATGCTTCTCCAAGGTCTATATTTATAGACATAGAAAGTATAAATGGAATAAAACTCTAATTGTAATGAAAACTAAATTTAAACTTCATCCAAACTTATCTTGATTTTGATGGACATTCACTTAATAAAATATTCATAACATATAAAAGTATTTTTATTTTTAATATTGTATACAATATTTTTAAATAAACTCAAACCACTCTTTAAAAAACACACATTTGTAAAGCCCTCTACCAAAAAAATCATTTTGTTAAAATAAATCACATTTCATTTTTAAAAACTATTATTTTAATAGTTGAAGAAATTACACTCAAACAAATATATGTAAAAATTTACATAAAAGTTAAATAATGCTTTGATTGAAATTGTAAAGTTAAAAAGTTAAAAGATCATGATGTTTTGAAATCATATCTCATCATGTGTATAAAAAATTATAAAATTATAAAGGGTAAACTAAAAAAATAGTCACTTTTGTTTGTCTCAGACTATATTTTAGTCACTTACGTTATCATTTTGTTGCAAAGCAGTCACTCTATCATTCAGCTCCGTTACCTCCCTAACGACAATTCTATGTGGCAACCCAAATGAGTTTTAAATGTCAACTGGGATAGGAATAATTTTCTCAGTCAAAATGAAAAATAAAACTAAAAAAAAAAAAGGAGACAAACGATTTTTCTTTTCCAGTTCGAGGTGTAATTAATTTAAAATTTTTAATTAATTAAAAACCATTCTCGTCCTAGTTTGACATCCAAGTTGGCATTTAAAACTCATTTGGACTACCATGTAAGATTGCCACTAGGGAGGTAACATAGCTTAACGATAGAGTGATCACTTTGTTTCAAAACGATAACGTAAGTGACTAAAACGTAACATTTCAAACATAAGTGACTAAAATGCAATATAAGGCAAACAAAAGTGACTATTTTTATAATTTACCCAATTATGAAATTATTAAAATTAAAAAATTATAAATTTATTGACATTATTAAAAATTTCAAAAAATTTTAAATTTTTTTATTTATTAAAAATTAAATAATTGCTAACGTGACATACATGTGAACTGCCATGTGGATGCCACACGTCAATAAAGTTAACAGAAGTTAATTTTTCAATCTATTTTAGAGTGATTTGATAAATAATACAAATTAAAAGGTTAAAAGAAGCGAAAAATTAAATGAAAGACTAAAATAATATTTTTTATAAAGATTGAGACCAAATCAGTAATTACGCCAAAAACTCTATACTCTAAAACCACAATGCTAAAAACAATACGACGTCATATAACAGAGAACTCTGAAATTGTACCGTTATGAAAAAAATGCCTCTAAAATGAAACTGAATCACAACTAATATTTGGGTGGTTAACCCATTTTGGCACTTTCTACCTTCTTCTCCACCTATATAAAACCCACTTCAGAAATCAAATTTCGCATCCTATCATAAAGGAAACTAAAAAATTTTAAAAAAAAGGCGTCTTAATACACGCTTCTCTCTTTTTAAAATTTTCGAGTTGAATTTTTTCCTTTTTCTGAGAGAAAATGAGAGAGTGCATATCGATCCACATCGGCCAGGCTGGTATTCAGGTCGGCAATGCCTGCTGGGAACTCTATTGCCTTGAGCACGGTATTCAGGTAAATTTCTATTTCTGCGCTTTCTTCTTCGTTTTTCACTTACTTTTCAATTCTTTTATGTGTAGATCGACAGTTTTGAAATTGAGTCTGTAGATTTTGTTAATTTCATGTTTATGTGACATAAATTCGCTATTGTTTTAGAATTTGGTATTGAATTTCATTTTATTATTACGTTTAGATTGATATCGGGAAATAATTATTATCAACTGAATGCAGAATATGAGTCACTAACATAAGATTTTGGATTCATTCACTGATTTGATCACAAATTTCTTGCTTAATAACGGTCCGATTATGTATGTTTTTCCCTTTTCGCAAATATGCATGATATTTTTTTAGTTCCGTTGGATTGTTTTGCTAATTTTTCTATTGAGATACTCTATGAGATCACGAATCCTTTATTGGTCAATTTCTCTTGCTTTAGTCTCTGTTTATGATATTGCTGAAATTTCAATTGGTTTTATGTAGCCTGATGGCCAGATGCCCAGTGATAAAACCGTCGGTGGAGGTGATGATGCTTTCAACACCTTTAGCGAAACTAGTTCCGGAAAGCACGTTCCTCGTGCAGTTTTTGTATTTCGAATCCACTGTCATTGATGAGGTTAGGACGGGAACATACCGCCAACTCTTCCACCCTGAACAGCTCATTAGCGGCAAGGAAGACGCAGCTAATAACTTTGCTCGTGGCCATTATACCAGTAATAATTCTTGTCATCTTCAGAATTGTGTTATACTTACTGCTCGAAATGCTGATTGCTTTAACTAGCTTCTCTTCTTCTTCTTCTTCTTCTTTTTTTTCCCTCAGTTGGGAAAGAGATTGTCGATCTCTGCTTGGATCGCATCCGCAAGCTGGCTGATAACTGCACTGGTTTACAAGGGTTCCTTGTTTTTAATGCTGTGGGTGGAGGAACTGGTTCAGGACTAGGTTCCCTTCTGTTGGAACGTCTCTCCGTGGACTATGGCAAGAAGTCCAAGCTTGGGTTCACTGTCTATCCCTCACCACAGGTGTCAACCTCTGTTGTTGAGCCCTACAACAGTGTCCTCTCCACCCATTCCCTTCTGGAACACACAGATGTTGCCGTGTTACTTGATAACGAAGCCATTTATGATATTTGCAGGCGCTCTCTTGACATTGAGCGTCCCACTTACACCAACCTTAACCGTCTGGTTTCTCAGGTATATTTCATCGTCTTATCTGTTAAATATCTACTTTTAGCAGGGAATGCAAACTAATTTTCTTATGACTGATAATTTATTAGGTGATATCGTCACTGACTGCCTCCTTGAGGTTTGATGGTGCCTTAAACGTGGATGTCACTGAATTTCAGACCAACCTTGTCCCATACCCCAGGATTCACTTCATGCTTTCTTCTTATGCTCCTGTCATCTCAGCTGAGAAGGCCTACCATGAGCAGCTATCCGTTGCAGAGATCACTAGCAGTGCATTTGAGCCCTCATCCATGATGGCGAAATGCGATCCTCGCCATGGCAAGTACATGGCTTGCTGCTTGATGTTCAGAGGTGACGTGGTGCCTAAGGATGTCAATGCTGCAGTGGCCACCATCAAAACCAAGCGCACCATCCAATTTGTTGACTGGTGCCCAACTGGATTCAAGTGTGGCATTAACTATCAGCCTCCGACCGTTGTTCCGGGTGGTGATCTTGCTAAGGTGCAGAGAGCTGTGTGCATGATCTCCAACTCAACTAGTGTTGCGGAAGTGTTTTCTCGTATCGACCACAAGTTCGACCTCATGTATGCAAAGAGAGCATTTGTACACTGGTATGTTGGTGAGGGTATAGAGGAAGGAGAGTTCTCCGAAGCCCGTGAGGACCTAGCTGCATTGGAGAAGGATTATGAAGAGGTTGGTGCTGAGTCTGGCGAGGGTGATGAGGGTGATGAGGGAGATGAATACTAAGAACTGAATGTGTGTTTCCGTTCTCGAGTAATGTCATGTGTTACTACTATATGCTTATGTATAATTTGCTACTTTGCTTTCTATTTAAGTAACTTTTCTCAATGATTTGCTTCTTGTTTTTTGTTCATATATATGCTTCATTAACTTACTTTTCCAATTCCGTTTCTTTTTCCTTATTTCTTCTTTTTTTAAATTTTAAAATAGTGATTAAAAAATAAAAGTAATATATAACTATTACACTATTTTTTTAGGCCTAACATAGTTTTATTGTGTATTAATTTAAATATAGAGATAAATATTAAAAGGCTTAATATAATATTTGATATTTGAACTTGATATTTTTCTTAATTTGATATCAAAACTTTTTTGGACCCAATTTAATACTTGAACTTGGCATTTTTTCCTAATTTGGTACCTAAGTTTTTTTTAGATTCAATTTGGTACCTAAATTTATTAAATATTATAAAAATTACGCAAAACAACAATGGTGTTGAATTTATTTTTTTATGCTACAAAAATATTGTCAGATTTAGAGAAAAATCATGTTAAAAATAGGTATTGAGTTAGGCTTCACGAATTAATATTAAAAAATATTAGGTACCAAATTAGAAAAAAGAGGCAAGTTTAAGTACCAAATTGGATCCTAAAAAGTTTAGTACCAACTTAAAAAAAAGTGTCAAGTTTAGGTACCAAATTAGGAAAAAGTGTCAAGTTTGAGTATCAAATTAGACCAAAAACAAGTTTAGGTTCCAAATTAAGAAAAAGTATCAAGTTCAGGTACTAAATATTATATTAAGTCATATTAAAATTATAAATAAATTTTGATATAGTTTACAATGTTATACATTAATTTTAATTTGGTGTATTTGTATTTTCCAAAGTGTGTTTTGTGTTTATTTTTTTAATTTAAGTGGAAATAATTTAAATTTATTTATTTTTATTTTTTAATCTAATAAAATGTCATGTCAATAATTGATACATGATTTATACTTGAGTTAGTGAAATGTGAAAAATAAACCAAAATTAATGTTTGAGGTAGACAAATGCATCAAATTAAAGTTGATGTATGTATAACATTACAAATTGTATCGAAATTCATGTATAATTTTGATATTTATCCCTTAAATATATTATATTTGGACATAATGCTGCCTTCAATGTTTACTTTTTTTATCAATTTGGCCTTTATTCTTTTTTGAACTAAATTTTATCCTCACCATTTTTAGGAAAAGTCAAATTTAACCATTAACATTTAAAAAAAGGTTAAATTGTTGGTTTTTTAATGAAAACATCAATTGAAATGTTAAATTTCTAAACATTGTAGCTCGAATGACAATCTAATGTATTCCATGCTAAATTTTTGAATTTTTATGAATTTTTATAATTTTTTGAATTTTAATTTTTTTATAATTTTTAAAATCATTTGTTAACATGACATATATGACAAATAATGCTATATCAGTATGAAAGTGTAATTGGACTGCAATGCAGGTTGCCACACTAGCATCTTTAAAAAAATTAATAATTTAATTGACATTTATATTAAAGAAAGTGATTTGATTCTTTTTTAAAAGGTTGATGATTAAATTTAATTCAAAAAAATAATAATAGACAATCTGATAAAAGATATAAATATTAAGGTCTAAATTTGATATTGTGCCATATATTTACTTATTAAAAATTTAATACAAAATTTTAATATTCAAATTTAAATATATGATATTTTCTCTTAAAAAATTGAATATATAATTAAAATTGCAATAATATTAATTTTTTAAAAATTTTTAGAAAAAGTAAAAATTTTAGTTTAGTTTCAATTATTTTGTTTGAGGTTAACTTTAAAATAATTCCGGTTTATCTAAAAGAAAGTGCAAATGAAACAAAATTGATTTTAAAAAAATTAAATTCGATTTGAATTGTTAAAGCTCAATGATTAAATTTGAATCCAAAGTTTTGAATTCAAAAGATCAATTTTGAAGTCCAAAAACTCTGACTCCATTATTAGGGTCGAAAGCCCGTTTTCCAGAAAGCTTTTTTAAAGTCCATTTAAGGATTTTTCTAGTTTTGCCTAATTTTTTTTTTATGTTTTTGGCCCATTGGAAGTTATTACTTTAAGAGTGGGTTTGGATGGTCGGTGGGTGTAGTGCAATGGGGTGCGTTTAACTTACTTTTTATCTTATGATACAATATCTAATCCCACTGTCACTGTTGTTTTTACACTAACAGCAGATAAATGCGTTGTCCATCCAAACCCACCCACCCTAAGTCTATTTTCTGTCTTTCTATTTCAATTAAGTCAAGTCTGTTTTTAAATCCAATTTGAGGATCAAATCAAATTTTAATTACAAGTTTAGTTCGAAGCCCAATTTTAATTGATTTTAAAGTCCAATCAATTTTAAGTTTCAAGACCTAAGGCCCATTTTCAAGCTAGGGTTTTTGAACCTTAAAGAGTGGCCACCAGTATGAATACAAAGGGAAAAAATGAAATCTTTTTTTTTAGTAAATAAAGAGGCATCTTAATGCCTAAAACTTAAAAGTTCATACAATAGAAGCAGTAACTAAATCATCTGCAAGAAGGTTCCTAATATAGACATTAGGAGGCTCAATAATGCGCACTTCCTCCTCTATTATTTCACAAGATTTAGCAAGGAAATCTGCAACCATGTTCCCTGCTCTTCCAACAACTTGAATCTTGAAAGCCTCAAAATGTCAAGCAACCTCTTTTATTTAACGAATCGTGGTCTCTGAATGCGCACCCCCAAACAATCTTTGACCTTTCCAACTGCAACCGAGCAATCACTCTCAACAATCACCTTGGCATATCCGCGACTCTTAGCAAGCTGAACTCCTTGAAGAATAGCCCACAATTCTGAATTTAACGCCGAACCTCGACCCATGAATTTTTGATAGCCTACAACCCACTATCCTTGTGAATCTCTCACAACACCAGCAACCACAGACCAACTAGCATCCAACCTTGCTGCTCCATCACAATTTATTTTGACCAACCTCAAACTTGGAACGCACCACTTACTCGACTTCCCTGCTGCTGCAACTTGAGGTAAATTCATACTACCAGCAACCCTAAAATTAGCTACCATGATACGTGCTGCAGCAACTATCCCTAACGCATCCCCCATTTTGTTTTGAAAGACGAAAAGGTTCCTTTACTCCCAAAGAAACTAGCAAATTATAGCAAACAGACCAACTGCCTCATGACTGTTAGTTATATCCCAGAATTGCCCTTGCAGATTTGTAAGCACCTAACTCTCCAAGTCAAGCTCAAAAAACTTGGTCAAACTATCAGGCCGAATATATTGCTTCTAGATTTCTGCTGTTGGCCGTACAATCATGCAACACATGAAGGATCGTCTCTTGGGCAGCACCACACCTTGCACAGCCCGCCATATCAGCCATTCATTTATGCACACGTTCAGCATTAGTTAGAAGACGCCCACGACGAACCAACCAAAAGAAATATTTTATTCTTGGAGGCCAGCGATTGTCCCATATAAGTCTCCAACTTTTGTTCACTAAAAGTTCATCATCATTCATGATACTGCCATAAGCAGATTTAGCAAAAAAACGACCAGTAGCAATAGGTGCACCCACATATAAATTTCTACAGATAAATTTGTCAGGGCAATTCCTTCTTCTTCTTCTCTTACTCCTTCTTCTGCCTCAATACCCATAGAGGCAATTGGTGTGTGCTCTTTCGCCGCAGTAGCCTCTCTCTCCGCCATAGTGGCCCCCAAACTGTTCGATAGTTCATCTTCAAAGAGGCTAGCTATGTTTTGGAAGCAATCTTCCTTTTCCTTGGATTGCGCTTCTTGATCCTTATCATTAGAGATGTGGATTCGATTTGAGGACTAGACAGATTGGGTTCTACTTTCTAAACCAGGCTTCTTCATGATAGAGTGGCTTCATTGATAATGGAAGGGAACACAAGGAATTCTGGCATTGGGTTTCTGCTCAAGCCACGCAATGTGGTGACAATAGCATTATTTCATGCCCTAGTATATGCATAGAATAAATTCTGTCTGAATTGCATCTCCTCCACTGCACCGACAAGTTTGATTTATCTGGTGCTCATCCGATCAACAAACTTTTCAATCTCATCAAGCTTCCTCCAAATTTGAGGGTTTGTGGGTGCATGGGTTTGGGCGGCTTTCTGTTTTCCTTTTCCCTTTTCTTTCTTCTATGGAACCTCCTTTACCATAGGGGTTTCTTACCCCCTTGTCATCCTCTCAAACAAAACATTGTTGATTGGGCCTTATTTTCCAAAGTCTCCTCCCCTTCACGAGGCACAATGCCTCTTTGTTTACATAACAACATTATCAGAGAAGGGAAGGGTAGGATTCCTATTTGTTTGGTGGCGGCCTCAGCAATTTCTTGATGAAGGATTGTGCCGACATCAATTCTACATCCCTTCAGTATAGAATGCAATAGGCACATTCTATCTAGTGTTACAGTGGTGCTATGGGTAGATGGCAATAGGCGGCAGTTTATAACATGGAATCATACCTTACTTTGAACAGTGAGAAAGCGATGGTGCATGGTGTAGTTGTTTGAATTGTTGCCAGTCCAAACTGCACCGTCGACGCATAAATCGTTCAATAAATGCTCGGTATCATCCTCAGTCAGATTTTCCAAGTACTCGATGTGTTCATCCTCTCCCTCAGTAATATGGAAGAGAGCGTTTATGTGGTCGTCTCTCCAAGGCACCAAACCTTCACGAACAAATATGAATTCCTGTTTCGAGTCCACCAGATTAGTGTAAAATTCCTTTATCGGAAAGGGATAGTACTCTGCCAGATGGTCACAAAACTACTCCTATCCCAAACGAGAGATTGTTCTAGTGACTTGCTTCCCCAAAGTTAGATGTGGGGACAACTGAAATCCTTGTTCAGGATGACAGTTCCTCTTCAGCATAACTTCATGATAGCGGTCCTTTGTCGCTTTTGACAGGAACAGAACAAGCTCTTTAGGTTATGGTTGGTCGGCATTCCTAACCATAATAACCGAGGATTCAGTCGTCGATTTAGATAGGGTTTTTGCTCCATGAGTTCTTTCCATGGGGACTGAAAGAAATAAAGTGAAAATATTTTGCAAAAAACACAGAAGGTTGAAGATAAAGAAAATACAGTAACAATAGAGGTTGTGAGTGTTAGAGAGCAGTCGGTACAAAAAATGGGGTTTTATAGATGATTGAGGCAAAGAGATGTGATGATAGCAGAGAGTACACTATACCTGTAGCCAATAAATGCTAGGACACAGATTGTACTTTTTCAAGATGATCCAACGGTTGGGGATTGAGGTGAATCAATTGGCGTGATTCTTGCCCAAAACATTTTGCTAAGTCATGAAAGAAATGCACTGACAAGTCGTGCTTTTGTGTGCGTTGACAAAAAGATCTTTTATTCTTGCATAAAACTAAAGGAAACGAATTAAAAGTAAACAAAAGGAAAAAAAGTAATATCAAAAATTGAAATGACATTATTAAGGAAATGTAACCAGGTTAATGGTCTCATTTTGTTCGTTGATGCCTGGGCTGCAGTAATGCTTCAATCGTTGGTCATTCACTTTAAATTTGTGCCCATTATTCAAATCTTTAATTATCACTGCACCATGTGAAATGCTTCGACAACTTCAAAAGGTCCTAACCACCGTGAGTGCAATTTCCGTAGATGCAATTTTAAACATGAGTTAAATAAAAGCAATAACTGACCAGGAGAAAATTGTCACCACAAAATGATGTTGTCATGCCATCTTTTAGTTTTTTGTTTGTAAATGGCCGCATTTTCATGAGCATTGCACCCAATTTCTTCCAACTCTGAAATGTCCAACAATCTTTTCTGTCTAGCAGCATCATAATCCATATTTACTTGCTTGATTGCCTACATGGCCTTGTGTTCAAGTTTGACAGGCAAGTGACATGATTTACCAAGCACCAGCTGCTATGGCGACATCTCTAACGGAGTTTTGTAAGCAGTGCGAAGTGCCCACAACGCATCATGTAACCGCGAGGACTAATCCCGTCTAGATGGGTTAACCACCTTCTCAAGAATACTTTTAATTTGTCGATTGGAGACCTCTGTTTGTCCATTCGATTGCAGATGATACGTGGTTGCCATGTGATGCTTCACACCGTAGCTTTTCAAAGCTGTTGCCACCTGATTGCAATGGAAATGAGTGCCTTGGTTGTATATTAATGCTCGAGGTATTTCGAATCGTGTAAGGATATATGTGTGAAAGAACTTTAACACCATCCGAGCATCGTCCTTTGGAACAACTATTGCTTTGATCTACTTGGACACATAGTCAACAGTTACCAGAATATACACATTCCCAAAAGAATTTGGAAATGGTCCCATAAAGTCTATACCCCACACATCAAAGAGCTCAACCTCCATGATAGGTTGTTGAAGCATCTCGTTGCGTCGAGATATGGAATCGGTGCACTGACATTTGTCACACTGTTTAGGAAAATTGTGTGCATCTCGAAACAATGTAGGCCAGTAAAATCCTAATTGCAGAACCTTTGCAGCAGTCCTAACACCACCAAAATGACCTCCATAGGGAGCATCATGGCAATGCTTCAGGATAGATAACATTTCCTCCTTAGGAACACAGCGACAAATAATGTTGTTGGCACATACCTTAAACAGGTATGGCTCATTCTAATGATACTTAGCAGCATTCATGAGAAATCTAACCTTCCTATGACCTGTTGCACTTAGTGGTAGCTTTCCACAGACTAGGTAATTGACTACATCTACATACCATGGAGATGCATCGACAAAGAATAATTTCTCATCTGGAAATGCGTCAATAATTTGTGATTTATTTCCATCTTCACTTCTAGTTTCCAAATGAGAGAGGTGGTCTACTACTTGGTTTTCTGACCTTTTCTTGTCCTTAATTTCGACATTAAATTCTTACAATAAAAGGATCCATCTAATCAGCATGGGCTTTGCATCTTTCTTAGCAAAAAGGTATCTCAAAGCAAAGTGATCAGTGTACACAGTAATTTTTGCGCCGATAAGATATGAACGAAACTTGTCAAATGCAAAAATTACTGCCAGCAACTCTTTCTCAGTGGTCGAATAATTCATTTGCGCTTCAGTTAGAGTTTTACTAGCATAATATATTGAATGAAATACCTTATTTTTCCTTTGTCCAAGCACAACACCTACAACAAAATCACTCGTATCGCACATTACCTCGAACGATTGTGACCAATCTGGTGCGACGACAATGGGTGCTTGTACTAACTGCTGTTTAATCTTTAGAAATGCTTCCAAGAAAGCTTCATCTAACAAAAATTTTTTATTTTGCTCCAACAAGGAGCATAATAGTTTTGCTATTTTGGAGAAGCTTCAAATGAATCTTCTATAAAATCCGACATGGCCGAGAAAACTCCTTATTCCCTTCACATTATTGGGTGGAGGTAATGATTTCCACCTTTCTTTTTCCACTTCAATGCCCTGACAAGATATTTGATGACCAAGGACAATTCCTTCAGTTGCCATGAAATGACATTTTTCCCAGTTTAGAACCAAGTTGGTGTCCTCGCATATTTTCAACACTTTTGCTAATATGTCAATGCATATATCAAAATTTTTCCCATAAATAAAGAAATCATCCGTAAATACCTCTAATGAACCCTCAATCATATCAAAGAAGATGGCCATCATGCACCTCTGAAATGTGGCTGGGGCATTACATAAACCAAATGGCATCCGTCGTAAAGCAAAGGTTCCAAATGGTCAAGTAAAAGTGATATTTGCTTGATCCTCCAATGCGATTGCGACTTGGTTGTATCCAGAGTACTCATCAAGGAAACAGTAATAGGCTTTACCAGCTAGCTTATCCAACTTTTGATCAATGAATGGAAGTGGGAAGTGATCCTTCTTTGTGGCCACATTTAAACAACGGAAGTCCATACACACTGTCAACCTGTAGCAATACGAGTAAGGATTAGCTAATTTTTGTCATTACTTACTACCGTGATGCCGCTCTTCTTAGGCACACATTGGACCGGGCTCACCCATGTACTGTCTGAAATAGGGTAGATTATGCTCGCGTTTAACCATTTGATAATCTCCTTCTTCACTACTTCCTTCATTTTCTCATTCAGTGTTCGTTGTTGCTCAATTGATTGTTTGCTTTCATTTTCCAGCCTAATTTTATGCACGCATGATGGTATTTCAAATGACATAGATTTTCTCCTCAATTTAATGTTTTTATTGTCTCTTATGTATTTCAATTAGCATGCATCATTAGCATTTTACAGCTAGTTTCCATATTTTCTAACTCATTGTTATGTAGTTTAAATTCTTATTATTTTTATCTATTTTTGTACTAATTTTGACGCAAGCAACCGATATATTACATCTCAATATTGTCAATGCAAGAACTCAGTCTAGAATCTTAATGCTGTACGAATGCAACTACAAGATCAGCTGGAAATTGCGACCAGAAAATGTCGCCACATTGAAACTGAACCTTAAATGAGTAGAATCAAGCTGAATTCACAGCTGGAAGCACCAATGCAGGAATTTCACAAATGTCACCGTAATTATGATTTCCAAATGTGCCTAGCGATACAGCGACAATCTGTAGATCTCTAAAGAACATACTAGAACTGCGCGAGTGCACAGTTATAATCTAACTAATTTTGACAGCTGCAAGATCTAGATCTAGATCTGAGAATGAAGGCTGAAACTTGAAACATTTTAGAGGTTATAAATAGATGAACAAAGAAGGAAAGAAGATATCAAGAGCGAAGGGATTAAATTTTGAAAATTCTGTGTGAATTAGAGATTTGAGCTGGAAATCGAGGAGCTGATGAAGCAAGTCTGCAAACACTTCTGACGAGAGGTGCTTGATGCTAAGCAAGAGGAACAATTAAGGAGTAGGCCTAGTAGTATAGAGATAGTAAGCTTCGTTGTACTCTTTAATTCTTCTCAAATGATGATGGATTTTGATGATATTAAATAAATACGAGTGTCTTTTAATGTTAAATCATTTTGGTTCTTATTTTACATTGCTTATCTATTTATTCTTGGATCTAACCACTTTAAGCACGAGAGTGAAATTGCAGTACACCAACATCAAGAGATGTAGTGATAGGTTGGATTAACAAGTAAGTTAGGCGAGAGCTGCTTGGGACTAGGACAAACTCCAGTTACTTGTTCTTGAATATACATCGTTGCTCGCACTGAGAGGTGGAGTGATTGTGGATATTTAAGTCGGGATTAAGTAGAAAGTTGTTGTTGTTGAGAACTCAAAGCGACTTAATTATAGCGACATTCATCTATTTTCTACCTTGTCGATGCATCTAGCGTTGTGACTTAGCAGAATAAGTGAACCATTTCTACCCTTTACACTTGGTCACATTTACATTTTATGCATTTAATATTCAGCACTCAACACTCAACATAATTGAATTTATTTTCAGTACACTGACATTTAACCTTTAAAGTTTAATTCTAATTGCATTAACATTACTGATTATTTTAGTGTGCAGATCTGACATATTGCACTAACATCAGTACTCACATTACACTTAATTTTAATATTGATTGCTCCGACATTTACACATCAAGAACCCATTTCTCATGGGATCAATATCCAATAGATTTATCTATCAACTATACTTGCATCGACGTGTGTTCGCTTGCACAATCGCTATAACGTAAAAACACCGATCAATGCAGAAAGAGGGACTAATGCCTCTGATGTCCGCTATGCTCCAGGCGATGGCTCTTTTGTGTTGCTTTAGTATTTCGATTAATTTTTCTTCTTGGCTCGCGTCGAGACTTGCGCTGACAATTATAAGCAATGGATCATTGTCACATAGGAAAACATATTTCAGCTGTGTTGGCAATGGATTTAATTTTAGAGTCGGAGATTCTTCAATCAATGGTTTAAAAACAAGGATCATCCGATTAGTCAAATCCAAAGATTCCAATTGCCAGCCATGTTTCAGCTCATAGACATTAGCCTCAACTATGTGGTCACATTCAAGTGGGATATTGTCATCAGCTATCACTGCATATTCCTCTGGTACTACTGAGCTTTGTTCATTAAATTCCTTTGCAATTAGCTCATCTAGAACATCAATCTGGTGACATTGTTCCTTACTGCGTGATGGATATGCTTCGAAAACGCTGAAGGTTATATGCTCATCGTTATGATGCATAATTAGCTCGCCCTTAGAAACATAAATAAGAGTGCATCTGGTTATGAGAAATGGGCATCCCAGAATAATAGGCACCTCCTTATCAGCTTCAAAATCAAGTATGATAAAGTCAGCTAGGAACATAAACTTGCCGACACGGACAAGAACATCTTTAATCTGTCCTTCAAGTTATGCGAAAAATCTATCCTCAAGTTATAATGTCACCGCAGTAGGCTTCAAATGACCGCAGTAGGCTTCAAATGACCAATCCCTAATTTTCTGAAAGTTGACAATGGCATAAGATTAATGCTAGCTCGTAGGTCATATAGAGCTTTACCTAAATAATGATTTCCAATAGAGCATGAGATTGTAAAATCGTCATGATCTTTCATCTTTGGTGGCAATTTATTTGTCAACACAGCGCTACACCCTTTTGTGAGCGCAATTGTCTCAATATCAAATAGCTTTTTCTTCTTCGATAATAGCTCCTTCATAAATTTCCCATAGTTGGGGATCTGCACAAGAGCATCAACTAGAGGTATATTAATATGTAATTATTTCAAGGTAGATACAAACTTTTGATAATCTTTGTTATGTTCTTTCTCCTTGAATCGCTGTGGAAATGGCGAAGGTATATTCGCAGTTGGTTGTTTTGTTGTAACCGGTTCTGTCGATTGGGAAGTTGAGTCGACAACTTTTTAGGATGAATGGTCGACATCGATGTGACTATTGGTGGTTCCTCCTCATCTACTTCTGCTGTGTCTTCTTCAACTTCAACTTCTCTTTGTTGCTTTGGTTCGTTTGCGTCGACAGGTGCTTGGTTAGAGCTGCTACTTTGCTTTGCAGTTTTCTTTCCACTTTACAATGTGATAGCCTTGCAATGCTCCTTTCCTTTATGATTTGGATTTTCAGTATCACTTGGCAAAGCACCTGGTGGTCGTGTGCTCATGCTAGAAGCCAGTTTTCCTAGTTGTGCTTCCAACGCTCGGATGGAAGATGAATTTCCTTGTACAATTGCTTCTATTCTAGTAATATGCTCACGCATCAAAGCTTCAAGGGTAGCTAATGGATCTGATCTTGATTGATGATACTATTGTTGTTGTTGCTGATGCTGTTCTTGCATATTTGGTAGCATAATTTGTTGTGGTTGCATTCGAACCTGCGACTTCATCTACTTCTGTGATCGCATCTGATCAGGCTGCGCAGACACTTGCGGATTATGACTATAATTCTGCTGCTGTTGACTGTAACTCTCTTGTCTAAAATTACCTTGATTTGAGGAATTTCCATATCTGTATGTTGATGCATTCTGACTCCCCCAAGGTTGTTGAGCTCTACTTGAACTGTTATATGACTTACCATATGAATTTCCACTGATGTTATTAACATAGAATGCATTTTCAGCATGCTGTGGGAAATCCTCATAACTATAGTTGTTGCCATAAATTTCACAGGAAAATGTCGGGACATTCATCTGTTGGGCTACTTGAATAGGGGCAACATCACTCGTTCCCTTCATGTTTTTGATCATATTCGCCAGTGAGGATACCTATGCACTTAGGGCTGAAATGGCATCTAACTCCATAACTCTAGGATTTGTTTTCACCTGAGCAGAATAAGAAATCGGATATTGATAATCATTTTACGCAATTCTTTCCAAGATTCGCACAGCTTCATTGTAAGTGCAATCCAACAAAGGACCATTAGTAGATGCATCGACAAGATTTCTTGTCTACGCATTTAATCCATTATAGAAGATCTTGATTTGTGTTTCCTGTTTGATTCCATGCATGGGACAACATCTCAGCAGAGTTTTGTAACGTTCCCATGTATTCTGTAAATTCTCATCATCCAGTTAATGATATGTCGTGATATCATTCTGCAATCTAGCATTCATTGTTAGTGGATTGAATCGTAAAACAAATTGAGCTGCTAGCGCATTCCATGAAGTAATAGATCCAGTCGGTAAACCAAGGAACCATGTTCGCTCCCTTCCTTGTAAAGAGTAAGGGAACAACTGCATCTTTAATGCATCATCAGGAACACCGTGTTGACTGAAAGAAGCACATATAAGCAAAAAAGATATAAGATGCTCCCTCACATCTTCGTGATGTAAAACTACATATTGACCATTCGAGTTAAGAATTTGGAACATCACCGGTTTTAATTCGAAATTACCAGCTTGTATTACTGGTTTAACAACCCCTGGTTGTAGATCATCGAGCACAGGAACAACGAAATCTGTAATTATTCTGTCAGGAATCTACTTTTCTTGTGGCAGCGGTATATTGTTCACTATTTGTGGCTGCACTGGAGGAACAACATTTTATGGCAGCAATGATGGTAAATCATTGTTATTTCCAGCCATTTTTATTTGCTCTTGTCTTCTCCTCCGAATTGTCCTTTCAAGTTCCAGATCAAAACTAACAATGTTGTTAGGATTTCTCCTTGTGGACATAAACACCTAACAAAGAAAATTGAAAAGAATTAACAAAAGAATCAGTAATCAATAAAAGTAGAAAAGAAACAAATAAATGCAACTACAAAAATAAACATCAACCAAATGCCATCCCGACAACGGCGCCAAAACTTGATCGCGCTATGAACGTCACAGCAAATATGTGCAAGCGTACATTGTTGATGCAAGTATAGTAGACAAAAATGAATTTGTTGAATATCGATCCCACAGAGATGGTTGTTTATGTTTAAATCTGTCAAAGCAATTTGAGTTAAAATGATAAGAAATGTTAATAATATTGTTAACGCAAACTGGTTAAAACTACACAGGTTAAGAGTAAAAATTGTCAGTGCAAATGTAATATAAAATGTCAGAGCAAATTAATAAGAGATGAATTGATTATTGAGATGTTGTAATGTAAACTCAAAAATATAAAGAAATAGATCAAGTGTAAAGAGGTGGAGAGGATCACTGACTTCACAAGTAAACAATACTAAACGTGACTACATGGTAACTCATAGATGAATTGTCGTCGCAATTATATTCCAATGAGATCGTATTAATATCAACTCTCTGTTAACAAAGACTTAAGTACCCACAACCACCACTCCTTCCAGTGACTGTGACTGCAATTGTACTTTCTTGGTCAACATAGTTAAATTCAAATATAAACAGATAAGAAGAATTGAATAGAACTCAAAGAAAATCTAACATTAAAAGATACTTTCATATTCAATCAATTGTCAATAGTATTCATCGGCATTTAAGAGAGATTAACAAATGAATTGAAGCATCCTATTCCTAGTTTACTAGAATTCTCCCTTAATCGCTCATTTTGCGTCACACTAAGCACTTCTTGTCAGAAGCTATTGTGTCCTTGTTGCATCAGGTCACCTTCCTCCAAAATCAAGCTTCCATGGCAGCTATCTTTGAGAATGAATGAGAGAAATTTTAGAGTTGAATTCTTCAAACCTTGATATCAATCTTCTCTTTCTTCCTTCTATTTATAATCACTGGCCGTTCCAGATCTTTCTCCCTTTTCAGATCTAACTTCTTGATGTAGTTGTAAAAGTTAATATTGCCAGCTAAGCACTCATGCAGATCTGGTTTGTTCTTTAAGCAGTTGCAGATTTTCGCGACATTTTTGGATGCAAATTATAATTTTAATTTGTGGCGACAATTTGTCATTCTCCTGCGCTGGTGCTTCTGGATATGTTAGCAGCGTGAAATTCCTGATAGAGATGTAGAAGCATTCATGTGACGACATATTCGACCACAATTCTAGATCAACTTGTGACCGCAACTTTAAACGCTCTCCTACTCTGATCTTCCCAGGTGTATTTCTACGCAGACAACTTTAGACGCAAAACTAGTACTAAATACAACGACATTAGTAGCACAAAAGGGATCAAATGAAAGAAAATAAAATCCAACAACACTGAGTTAGAAAATGTAAATACTAAATAATGCATGCTAAATATGATACAAAAGGAACAAATTATACATTAATTTAAGGAGAAATTAAGTGTTATTTCTAATGCTATCACACCCCCAAACTTAAGATTTTACTTGTCCTCAAGTAAATAAAATCTAGCAAAGTTATATCCAAATTATTGTCACCACATTCATAATTCTAGCAACTTATATTCTCTGAAATCCTAATGTATAAATTGCATTATATGCTGGAATATTTCGCCGACAATTTATAGGTATGAATAATCAAAATTGTAACTTCACTAATGCTAGCATCATGCTTCAAATCTTAAATCTTCTTAACCAACACAGTATTTATTGTATACTAATATATATATATATTTCTTTTTCTCAACTTTTCTTTCTTTATTTCTTTTTGTTTACTTTTATGCGACTAAGAGATGTCATTGCATTACTACACTCTTGTTCCTGGGCAGTAACGATGGGGTGCAACAAACCCCCATGGAGCATGTAATTGCGCCACATACACTCTTGCAGTGACAGCCTTTGGCTAGATAATTTTTCTATCACTTGCAGTAGAGTGTTCCCCCTTGTTGAGACACAATGCACCCATATTGGAGTGTCTTTTATATAATAAATATAATTATAAACATAGCTCCAAGATGGTATGTTAATTTAATATTTAAAGAATGATACTACTCATTTATTACTAATGCAATCTCAACCATTCATCCAAAAATAGAAGGATTCAACATTCAATCACATTCATTCAATTCACGCATCAGCATGCCAAATAATTCAAGAATCACGCATCAAATGAAAACTTGTGGTTATATTTTTTTTCTTAACTTTGCATACTTTCATTCAACTAAGAAACAAATATATTCCTAAACTTGTGGGTGTAATTGCATTTCCATTCTAACTTCTCCCCAAACTTAATGTCTGCATTGTCCCCAATGTACTGACAATACTATACAAATAATAATTGAAATGTAACTACAATGCAAATGCTAGAACAAATAAAATGTAGAGACAATAAAAAATGCAATGACAATTTAAAGAAATGCATGCAACTAACTACGAAATAGTAAAGTAACTCAGTGTTGCAGCCTCGGAAGTGGCTGCTTTGGATTTCTTTTCCTTCTTGGGGCACTCCTCTTTGCTCTTCTTATGTGCCTTCCATTTGCGCCTCTTCTCTTTCGGTTCAACTGGTGGAGTAGATTGCTCCTCTATTGCTGGTTGAATGTTGGCTTCATCGACAGTCACGTTTGATGGATGTATTTCAGCAAGTGGTGCCACATATGGCACAATAGCTAGAGGATTAGAATCCTCATTTTTGGAGATAACTGCCTTAGCCCAGCTCGCCCTAGATGGTGCCAATTATTCTACAGATGCACCCACACTTGTTGGTGCGTCGATAAATTTCTCAGATAAATTTATCGGGGAAATTCCTTCTTCTTATTCCTTCTCTTCTTTTCTTTCTTCTTCTCTTACTTCTTCTTCTGCCTCAATACCCACAGAGACAACTGGTGTGTGCTCGCCCATCGCAGCAGCCTCTCTCTCTCCACCATAGTGGCCCCCAAACTATTTGACAGTTCATCTTCAAAGAGCCTAGCTATGGTTTGGAAACAATCTTCCATTTCCTTGAATTGCGCCTCTTGATCCTCATCATCAAAGATGTGGATTCGATTTGGGGACTGGACAGATTGGGTTTTATCTTCTGAACCAAGCTGCTTTGATGATGGAGTGGCTTCATTGATAATGGGAGGGAACATGGGGAATTCTAGCATTGGGTTCCTACTCAAGCCGCGCAATGTGGTGACAATAGCATTATTCCATGCCCTATTATATGTATAGAATAAATTCTATCTGAATTGCATCTCTTCCACTGTACCAACAAGTTTGATTTGTTTGGTGCTCAATCGATCAACAAACTTTTTAATCTCATCAAGCTTCCTCCAAATTTGAGGGTCTGTGGGCGCATGGGTCTAGGCTGCTTTCTTTTTTCCTTTTCCCTTTTCTTTCTTCTACGGGACCTCCTTCACCATAGGGGTTTCTTGCCCCCTTGTCATCCTCTCCACCGAAACATCGTTGATTGGGCCTTTATTTTCCAAAGTCTCCTCCCCTTCACGAGGCACAATGCCTTTTTGCTTACACAATAACATTATCAAAGAAGGGAAGGGTAGGTACCTGTTTGTTTGGTAGCGACCTCAGCAATTTCTTGATGAAGGATTGCGTCTACATCAATTCTATGTCCTTCATTAAAGAATGCAACAGGCACATTCTATCTAGTGTTGCAGTGGTGCTATAGGTAGATGGTAGTAAACGACAGTTTATAAAATGGAACCATACCTTACTTTGGACAGAGAGAAAGTGACGGTGCATGGTGTAGTTGTTTGGATTGTTGCCAGTCCAAACTACACCGTTGACGCATAAATCATTTAGTAAAAGCTAGTTACCATCCTTAGTCAGATTTTTCAAGAACTCAATGTGCTCATCCTCTCCCTCAGTAATATGGAAGAGAGCGTTTATGTGGTCGGCGCTCTAGGGCACCAAACCTTTACAAACAAATATGAATTCCTATTTCGAGTCCACCAGATTAGTGTAAAATTCCCTTACCAGAGAGGGAGAGTACCCGACTAGATGGTCACAAAACTACTCCCATCCCAAATGAGAGATTGTTCTGGCGACATGCTTCCCCAAAGTTAGATACGGGGACAATTGAAATCCTTGTTCAGGATGACAGTTCCTCTTCAGCATAACATCATGATAACGGTCCTTACACAAACCAAATGGCATTCATCAGAAATCAAAGGTTCCAAATAGGCAAGTAAAAGTCATCTTTGCTTGATCCTCCAGCGCGATTGTGATCTAGATGTATCTAGAGTACCCATCAAGGAAACAGTAATAGGCTTTACCAGCTAGCCTATCTAGCATTTAAACGATGGAAGTTCATACACACTAGCCAACTTGTAGCAATGCGAGTAGGAATTAGCTAATTTTTATCGTTACTTAATACTGTGATGTCGCTCTTCTTAGGTACACATTGGACCGGGCTCACCCATGTGCTGTATGAAATATGGTAGATTATGCCTGCATCTAACCATTTGATAATCTTCTTCTTCACTACTTCCTTCATTTCCTGATTCAATCTTCGTTGTTGCTCAATTGATTATTTACTTTCATCTTCTAGCCTAATTTTATGCATGCGGAAAGAAGGACTAATGCCTCTAATGCCCGTTATGCTCCAGGCGATAGCTCTTTTGTGTCGCTTCAGTATTCCGATTAATTTTTCTTCTTGGCTCGCGACGAGACTTGCGCTGACAATTACAAGCAATGTATCATTGTCACCTAGGAAAACATATTTCAAGTGTATTGGCAATGGCTTTAATTGTAGAGTCGGAGCTTCTTCAATCGATGGTTTAAAAACAAGGATCTTCCTATTAGTCAAATCCAAAGATTCCAATTGCCAGCCATGTTTCAGCTCATAGACATTAGCCTCAACTGTGTGGTCACATTCAGGTGGGATATTGTCATCAACTATCAGTACATATTCTTTTGGTACTGCTGAGCTTTGTTCATTAAAATCCTTTGCAATTAGCTCGTCCAGAACATCAATCTGGTGACATTATTCCTTACTGCGTGATGGATATGCTTCGAAAATGCTGAAGGTTACATGCTCATCGTTATGATGCATAATCATCTTGCCCTTGAAAACATCGATAAGAGTGCATCCCGTTATGAGAAATAGGTGTCCTAGAATAATAGGCACCTCCTTATCAGCTTCGTAATCAAGTATAATAAAGTTGGCTAGGAACACAAACTTGTCAACACGGATAAGAACATCTTTAATCTGTCCTTTAGGTTATGCTAAAAATCTGTCCGCAAGTTATAATGTCACTGTAGTGAGCTTCAAATTACCAATCTCTAATTTCCTAAAAGTGGACAGTGGCATAAGATTAATGCTAGCTCTTAGGTCACAAAGAGCTTTACCTAAATAATGATTTCCAATAGATCATGAGATTGTAAAACTGCCATGATCTTTCATCTTTGGTGGCAATTTATTTGTCAACACAGCGCTACACCCTTCTGTGAGCGTAATTGTCTCAATATCAGATAGCTTTTTCTTCTTCGATAATAGCTCCTTCATAAATTTTCCATAGTTGGGGATCTGCACACGAGCATCAACTAGAGGTATATTAATATGTAATTGTTTCAAGGTAGATACAAACTTTTGATAATCTCTGTTATGTTCTTTCTCCTTGAATCGCTGTGGAAATGGTAAAGGTATGTTCACAGTTGGTTGTTTTATTGTAACCGGTTGTGTTGATATGGGCAGTTGCGTCGACAACTTTTTAGGATGAATGGTCGGCATCGTTGTGATTACTGGTGGTTCCTCCTCATCTACTTCTGCTGTGTCTTCTTCAGCTTCAACTTCTCTTTTTTGCTTTGGTTCATTTGCGTCGACAAGCGCTTGGTTAGAGCTGCTACTTTGCTTTGCAGTTTGCTTTCCACTTCGCAATATGATAGCCTTGCAATGCACCTTTCCTTTCTGATTTGGATTTTCAGTATCACTTGGCAAAGCACCTGGTGGTTGTGTGCTCATGTTAGAAGCCAGTTGTCCTAGTTGTGCTTCCAACGCTCGGATGGAACATGAATTTTCTTGTACAATTGCTTCTATTCTGGTAATATGCTCACACATCAAAGCTTCAAGGGTAGCCAGTGGATCTGATATTGATTGATGATATTGTTATTGCTGTTGTTGATGCTGTCCTTGCATATCTGGTAGCACAGTTTGTGGTGGTTGCATTCGAGCCTGTGGCTACATCTGAGTATGCAATTGTATCTGGATCTGTGATCGCATCTGATCAGGCTGCGCATACACTTGCAAATTATGACTATAATTCTGCTACTGTTGACTGTAACTCTCTTGTCTAAAATTACCTTGATTTGAGGAATTTCTATATCTGTATGTGGACGCATTCTGACTCCCCCAAGGTTGTTAAGCTCTACTTGAACTGTTATATGAATTTCCACTTATGTTATTAACATAGAATGCATTTTCAGCATGCTATGGGAAATCCTTATAACTATGGTTGTCGTCGTAGATTTCACAGGAAAATGTCGGGACATCCATCTGTTGGGCTACTTGAATAGGGGCAACTTCACTCTTTCCATTCATGTTTTTGATCATATTCGCTAGTGAGGATACCTGTGCACTTAGGGCTAAAATGGCATCTAACTCCATAACTTCAGGATTTGTTTTCACCTGAGCAAAACAAGAAATCGTATATTGATAATCATTTTACGCAATTCTTTCTAAGATTTGCACAGCTTCATTGTAAGTGCAATCCAACAAAGGACCATTAGCAGATGCATCGACAAGATTTCTTGTCTGCGCATTTAACCATTATAGAAGATCTCAGTTTGTGTTTCTTATTTGATTCCATGCATGGGACAACATCTTAGTAGAGTTTTGTAACGTTCCCACGTAGTGTGTAAATTCTCATCATCCAATTGATGATATGTCGTGATATCATTCTGTAATCTAGCATTTATTGTTGGTGGATTGAATCGTAAAACAAATTGAGTTGCCAGTGCATTCCATGAAGTAATAGATCCAGCCGGTAAACCAAGGAACCATGTTTGTGCCCTTCCTTGTAAAGAGTAAGGCAACAACTGCATCTTTAATGCGTCACCAGAAACACTGTGTTGACTGAAAGAAGCACATATAAGCAAAAAAGATTTAAGATGCTCCCTCGCATCTTCGTGAGGTGAACCTGCATAACCATTCGAGTTAAGCATTTGGAACATCACCGGTTTTAATTCAAAATTACCAGCTTGTATTATTGGTCTAACAACCCCTGGTTGTAGATCATCGAGCACTAGAACAACGAAATCTCTAATTGTCTTGTCAGAAATTTGCTCTTCTTGTGGCAGCGGTATATTGTTGACTATTTGTGGTTGCACTAGAGGAACAACATTTTGTGGCAGCAATGGTGTTAAATCGTTGTTATTTCCTGCCATTTTTTTGCTCTTGTCTTCTCCTCCGAATTGTCCTTTCAAGTTCCGAATCAAAACTAACAATGTTGTTAGGATTTCTCCTTGTGGACATAAACACCTAACAAAGAAAATTGAAAAGAATTAACAAAAGAATCATTAATAAATAAAAGTATAAAAGAAACAAATAAATGCAACTACAAAAATAAACATCAACCAAACGCCATCCCTGGCAACGGTGCCAAAACTTGATCTCACTATAAACATCACAACAAATATGTGCAAGCGTACACTATCGATGCAAGTATAGTAGACTGAAATAAATCTGTTGAATATCAATCCCACAGAGATGGTTGTTTATGTTTAAATCTGTCGAAGCAATTTGAGTTAAAATGATAAGAAATGTTAATAATAATGTCAATGCAAACTGGTTAAAACTACACAGGTTAAGAGTAAAAATTGTCAGTGCAGATGTAATATAAAATGTCAGAGCAAATTAATAAGAGACAAATTAATTGTTGAGATGTTGTAATGTAAATTTAGAAATATAAAGAAATAGATCAAGTGTAAAGAGGTGGAGAGGATCACTGACTTCACAAGTAAACAACGCTAAATGTGACTACAAGGTAACTCATAGATGAGTTGTCGCCACAATTATGTTCCAATGAGATCGTATTAATATAAACACTATGTTAACAAAAACTTAAGTACCCACAACTACCACACCTTCCAATGCTAGTAATGCTGAGCACTTAAGAACAAGTGACCAGAATTCCTCCTAGTCTCAAGAAACTTCTGTTGTCTTACTTGTTAATCTAACTTGTCACCGCACCTTCTAGTGACTGTGACTGCAATCGTACTTCCGTGGTCAACACAGTTAAATTCAAATATAAACAGATGAGTAAAATTGAATAGAACTCAAGGCAAATCTAACATTAAAAGATACTTCCGTATTCAATCAATTGTCAATAGTATTCATCGACATTTAAGATGGATTAACAAATGAATTGAAGCATCCTATTCCTAGTCTACTAGAATTCTCCCTTAATCGCTCCTCTTGTTTCTCACCAAGCACTTCTTGTCAGAAGCTATTGCGTCCTTGTTGCATCAGGTCACCTTCCTCCAGAATTAAGCTTCCATGGCAACTATCTTCAAGAATGAATGAGAGAAATTTTAGAGTTGAATTGTTCACACCTTGATATCAATCTTCTCTTTCCTCCTTCTATTTATAATCATTGGCCATTCTAGAGCTTTCTCCCTTTTCAAATCTAGCTCCTTGATGCAGTTGTAAAAGTTGTTATTGCCAACTATGCACTTACGTAGATCTGATTTGTTCTTTGAGTAGTTGCAGATTGTCGCGACATTTCTAGATGCGAATTATGATTTTAATTTGTGGCGACAATTTGTCATTCTCCTACGCTGGTGCTTTTGGATATGTTAGCAGTGTGAAATTCCTGATAGAGATGTAGAAGCATTCACGTGACTACATATTCAACCGTAATTCTGGATCAACTTGTGACTTAAACTTTGAATGCTCTCCTAGTCTGATCTTCCCAGGTGGATTTCTACGCTGACAAATTTGGATGCAAAACTAGTACTAAATACAGCGACATTAGTAGCAAAAAAGAGATAAAATAAAAGAAAATAAGATTCAACAACACTGAGTTAGAAAATGTAAATACTAAGTATGAAATGCTAATAATGCATGCTAAATATGATACAAAAGGAACAAATTATACATTAATTTAAGGAGAAATTAAGTGTCATTTCTAATGCCATCACCCCTCAACAAAACTAGTCTGATTCTCAGCAATCAACTTAGACATAATGGGCTTTAACCTGTTCACAATAACTATAGTGAGAACTTTATAAGGCACCATACATAAGCTGATTTGTCGAAATTGCGTCACCACCTCAAGCCTTACCACTTTCAGAATAAGAATAATGAGGGTTTTGTTAAGGAAAGGCTCAATAACTCCTTCCTGAAACCCCTTTCGAACCATGAAAGTCAAAGAACTATTATCGCGCTATGAATGTCACAGCAAATATGTGCAAGCATACACTGTTGATACAAGTATAGTAAACAGATGTGAATCCGTCGGATATCGATCCCACGAGGATGGATGTTTGTTGTCTATAATTATCGGTACAATAAACAAGTAAATGTAATAAAATCATGAGATTGACTTGTCGATGTAATAATGAAAAATAAAAGAAGAAATGCAATAATAATGAAATGGGGTCCCTAACGTGAATAGTCGATAGAACACTAAGTGTGGCGAACAAGGTTTAAAATATCAAGTAATTGTCACTGTAATAAGGCATAATGAATGTCTTACCAAACTTGGCTTTTCTACTAGATCTAAGACTTAAACATGCACACTAACTACACCTTCCAGTGCTGGCAATGTAACAGATTCAAGAACAAGTGGATTAAATTCCTTCAATCCCCAAGCAACTTCCGTTATCTTGCTTATTAGTTTAATTTGTCTGCACCTTCCAGTGATAGTGACTGTAATGACACTTCCGTGGTCAAAACAATCAAACCCAAAGATTAAATAGCAAAAGCAAGCTTGAATAAGGTATCATTTAGTCTAAAAATCAAGAGTACTTCCATACAAATTCGAAATAAATATGAATCACCAGCATTTAAGAAAGAGAAATAAAAGAACAAATGGAGAATACTATTCTTAGGCTACTCGAATTGCTCCCTCACTCTCCTCTTGTGTCGCACTTAGGATGCTCCTCGTTAGGAGCAGGTCTGCCTTCTCTTCTCCGTCAGTTCACCCTTTAGAAAATTAAGCTGCCATGGATGAAAGCTTTGAGAAATGGATTTTTAGAAGAAAAGCAATTTGGAAGAAGAGAAGCTCCTTTCTCTCTCATTCTCATCAGTATTTAATTGCAATTGAATAGTATAGGTGTCCTTCCCTCCAAATCTAATATTCTCTGGCTGTACTAGTTGGTCATACTAGCTGTACAACTCACGCATTTCTAGTGTGTTAACCAGACAATTGTCAGATGCTGTGACAGTTTTGGGTGCAATACTGGATCCTCTTATGCAGTGAAAACTCTGGACATATTCATGCAGCGATAATTTTGGACAGGTTCCTACAGCGACACTGCTTGACGTAATGCTAAACAGACTAATGCAGCGACTCAGTAGTAAAAATATCATAAATTCAAAGGCAATTAGGCTGAGTTCCATTAAGTTAGAAAATGCAATAACTAAATTAAAAAATGCTAAAAATGTATGCTAAAGATGACCAAATGGGAACAACTTAAACAATAAGTAGGGAGAAATCAATGGTTCTTTCTAGTACTATCACACCCTAAACTTCAGTTTTTACTTGTCTTCAAGTAAAACAGAAATTAACAAAGTTATAGGAAAAATTTATCAAGGCAATGATCATTCTAGTAACATGAATCATCTAAAACCCCAATAAATGAGCCACATTTAAATGACAAAATATTACGCCGACAATTCATAAGCATGAACAATTACAATTACAACTTCATCAATACTAGCATCATACTTTAAATCCGAAATTCTTTCCACCAAAACAGCATTTATTGTACAGTAATATATATTTTTTCTTTTTTTTTTTTTCTTTTTCTCTTTTCATTTTTTTTCTTTTTTATGTGACTGATAGATGTCGTTGCATTACTATACTATTGTTCTTGAGAAGTAACGATGTGGTGCAACAAACCCCCAGAGAGTATGTAATTGCGCCGACACATACTCTTGTAGTAACAGCCTTTGGCTATATTACTTTTTCTAACACTTTCATTGGAGTGTTCCCCTTTACAGGTCACAATACACCCACATTGGAGTGTTTTTTATTTATAACTATAAATATATACAAGTAGCTGTAAATGGCAAATTTATTCAAGATTCCAAAGAATGATACTATTCATCCATTACTAATACAATCTAAATCATTCATCCAAGAATTGAAGATACAACATTCTATCAAATTCATCCAACTCATTCATTAATACTTCACATGATTCAAGAATTAAGCATCAAATGAAAAAAATTCGAGCACATTTTAAATAACCTTGCATGCTTCATTAAACTCAAAAAGACAAATTTTTGAAATGTGGGTGCAATTGCATTACCAGCCCCATATACACTCCCCCTAAACTTAAAGTCTGCATTGCAATGACAATTAAAATGCAACGACAAAGGAGATGTTGTGAAAATTAAATTACGACTACATGATATGCATGAAAACTAAAGCTAAAATTGAAATAAAGCTAAGTAAATTGGCTACAGCCGTTGATATGGCTACATGATGTTTCTTCTTCTTGCGCTTCTGCTCTTCCTTACGATGCTTCTTATCCTTGGCATGCTTCCTCTTTCTTTCTTTTGGCTTGGCCTGATCTTCAGATTGCTCCTCAGCATCAGGTTGTGCCTCGACATCATCGACTGTGGCTTCTACTGGATGGATCACTTCGAGTGGTCCAATGTAGACCACGATAGCTAACGGATTATGATCCTCATTGGTTACAGTCACAGCCTCTGCCTGACTCGCTTCAAGTGGTGCCAAATCTTTAGTTATTGCACCCACAACTGTTGGTGCAAGGAAAAATTCTTCAGCTGAATTTGCCTCGACTTCTTTTCCTTCCTCTCTTTCTTCTTCTTTTCCTTCTTCTTCTTCTTCCTCCACTTCTTCTACTTGTATGTCCTCCCCTTCAGCAGTGGTCTCGTCTTCAACAACAGTGGCATTTGGACTAGTAATAAAGTCATCCTCGAATAAACTCGCAATATTCCTTAAACATTCTTCCACTCTCTTGATTCAACTTCCTTTTCATCATTAGAAATATTTACCATTTGAGGGGAAGCCACAGATTAGTCCTTCTCTCTAAGTCAGCCCCCTTAGTGGAAGGCTCTTATTCTCGAATAGTCTGTGGGAAAACAGAAAACTCAAGAAGAGGTACTTTGCTCATTCATCGCAATGTGGTTACAATAGCACTATTCCATGCTCTTGTGTAGGCATAGAATAGATTCTGAGACCTCTCCATGTCTTCAATAGTTGCGACAAGCTTTAATAGCCTAATGTTAATGGAATTTGTGATCTTTTCAACTTCCTTTACTTTACACCACAGAGATGGATATGCAGTCACATTTGCACTGCTATCATCTATTTTTGCTTTGCTCTTTTTTCTTTCTTGTATCTGCCTCTTTGACTACGGCAGTATCTTTCTTATGAGTCATTCACTCGATGGAGGCTTCATTTATGGAGCCCTTGTTTTCCAAAATATCCTCTCCCTCATGAGGCACAACTCCTCACTGTTGGCATAACTATATTATCAGAGAGGGAAACAACCAATATGCCAGTTTATTTGGCCGCACAATCAGTAATTTCTTGGTGCAAAATTGTACCGACATCAATCTTCCTCCCTTTAATGATCGAATGTATCAGACACATCTGATCCAGTGTTACAGTTGTGGTGTGGGTGGAAGGCATTAGTCTACAGTTAATAAAATGAAACCAAACATTGCTCTGCAACGTTAAAAATCTCCTATGCATTATGTAATTATTTGGGTTCGAGCCCATCCAAACAGCACCTTCAATGCAAAGATCTCTCACCAAAATATCAGCCCCTTCCTCGGTGAGTTCCTCAATAAACTCCATATATTCATCCTCATATACTATTATGTTGTAGATTACATTGATGTGCGGTATCCCATGGTATCAAACCTTCACGGAAAAATACAAATTTTGACTCATTGTTAGTGAGATTTGCTTAAAACTCACGTACTATGGACGGTGAGTAGCTACTCGAATGTTGGTAAAAAATTTTCTATCCCAACTTTGTGATGGTATAATGAACTTGTTTCCCAAGGTCCTATTATCTCGACAACTGGAAACCTTGCTCTGGATAGTAGTTTCATTTCAATATATTCTCTTGGAAATGATCTTTGGCAGCCTTATAAAGGAACATCATAGGCTCTTTGGATGGGTGATGCTCTATTTCATGAACTACTACAACAAAGGAAGATTTTGCAACAGATTTCGTTGGTTTCTTTACAGACCCATAGGTTCTGGCCATTTTTGTTGGTAAGCAAAGGTAGTCAGAAGTTATAAATGTGTAAGCGTGAAGACAATTTTGGGGATAAAAATAGAGGTTTTGAATAGCACAGTCGGCACAATAGGGGTGTTTATAGGGAATGAAAAGAGTAGATGGAGAGGCGTGTTTGTTTATGCAATAGAGAAAGGACAATTGATCTGTAAAATCGACCAATGGTTGGGTGTTGAGGGATGAAACTTCATGATTTGTTTCCTGATATGTTTTGATTTTCTGATGAGTCAGCAGGCAGATGAGATGCTTCGAAAAGGAGATCTGCATGAGTCAACAAAAGAGAGAACTTTATCATGAAAAAAAGACTAAGTAAAATAAACTGAAACAAAAACAAAAAGAACTAAGAGTACATGATAAAAATGTCATAAGAGAGGTTAGAAAAATGTGACCAACTTAATGGTCTCTTCCCATTTGTGATCATCATGGCCAAAATAATGCTTCAACCATTGTCCATTTACTTTAAATTGGTACCCATCATGTTTATCTTTAATTGTAACTGCACCATGAGGAAATGCTTCAACAACTTCAAATGGTCCAGACCAACATGAGCGCAATTTACCTGGGTGCAATTTCAGTCGAGAATTGAATAATTGCACCTGTGGACCTGCAGTAAATTATCGCTGCAAAATAATTTTGTCATGCCAGCGCTTGGTCTTTTCCTTGTATATTGCAGCATTTTCATAGGCATTGCGTCTAATTTCCTCAAGTTTAGTGATGTCTAATAACCTCTTCTTCCCAATATCCTCGTAATCCATGTTCACTTGCTTGATCACCCACATTGCTTTATGTTCCAATTCAACAGGCAAGTGACATGCCTTTCCAATGACAAGTTGATATGGCGACATCCCAAGTGGGGTTTTGTATGTTGTCCTTAATGCCAACAATGCGTCATCAAGTCTAGAAGACCAATCTTTCCTTGATGGATTCACCACCTTCTCGAGAATATTCTTGATTTGTCGATTGGATACTTCAGCTTGTCCATTAGTTTGCAGATGGTACGTGGTTGCAATTCTATGGTTAACTCCATACTGCTTCAGTTTGGTTGTTACCTGATTGCAGTGGAAGTGAGTGCTTTGGTCGCTGATCAATGCTTTAGGCGTGCCAAAGCGAGTGAGTATATACTTGTGAAAAAACTTTAGCACTGTCCTTGCATCATCTTTTGGGACTACAATGGCCTCCACCCACTTTGATACATATTCAACAAGAACAAGGATATAGACATTTCCAAACAAACTTGGATTTGGTCCCATGTTATCCATACCCCAAACATCAAATAGTTTAACTTTCATGATTGGCTGTTGTAACATCTCATTGTGTCGAGATATAGAGCCGATGCACTGACATTGATCACATTGATGCATAAAGTTATGGGCGTCTTTAAATAATGAAGTCCAATAAAATCCTGACTGAAGAACCTTTGCAGCAGTTCTCATACCACCAAAATACCCTCCATAAAGAGCATCATGATAATGCTTCAGGATTGAAAGAATCTTTCTCTCTGGAACACAATGCCTAATTATATTGTCATTGTATGCTTTGAATAAGTATGGCTCGTTCTAGTAGTATTTCTATATTGCGAAGAAATCTCTCTTTCTTGTGACCTGTGGTGCCCAAAGGTAACTTCCCACATACCAGGTAATTAACCACATCTGGATACTGTAACAGCCCGATTTTTAATGGTGTCGAAAATAGTGGTTTCGGGACCACAACTCCCATGAGTCAAGTCATAAATATTAATTATTTAATATTTTTGATGTCATCAGCATCGTATTAAGTCTTGGTTATGAAATTTCAACGTTTAATTAGATAATTGAATAGAAAGGACTAGTTTGTAATAGGTGAAAAAGTATAGATGTTTAATTAGAAGGACTTAATAAGTAAATAAATCAAAAGAGATAGGATAGTGGAATATCATGACATTTAAGGGTAATGAAAAGATTAATTAAAGGCTTAAAAGTGATTAATTAAGTTAATTATGAAAGTCACAAAATTTACAAAATTGCCATTATTATATAAGTAAAATTAAAAGAAGAAAATACCTCATTTTTTCTTCTAATTTTCATCACCTTCATTCGGCCAAAAAAGGGAAAAACCTAGGGTTCCATTGTTGAGATTTTAAGCTTTGATTTGGGTAAGCAAACCTTGATCGTTTTTAGTAATTTTTATGTTTTTGAGTCCGTATCAGCTTAATCTAGCTTATGCAAGGACTAATTTGTGAATCTGTCAAATGTTAGAAAACTTGCCATTGTTGAAATTTCTTATTCTTGAAAGGTTTTGATGTATTTGAATATTTGATACTTGGGTTAAATCTTTTTGTAAAGTGATTTTTGATAAATTAAGGTTTAAGGATTAAAATGTGAAAATGGTGAAATAACATGTATTGTTATGAAAATAAATGTGTGAATGGGTTGGATAGATACCCAAGAGAATTCAGCTATGGATAGTTGTGAGAGAGAATGGTTATTTTGCATGTTTTGTGTTGAAAGGACTAGATATAATAAAAGGAAACTATTAGGGGTAAAATAGTAATTTTTCAAAAGGACTAAATTGTGTTGATTGACTAAACTATGTAGCTTAATGTGAGAATTGAATGATTTGTGAATGTAGACTACGATCGTGCTACCGACAGCGAAAAAAGGAAATTAATGGATTAGTCCTTGAAGTCTTTCCAAAACTGCAAACCAGTCCGGTAAGTTCGTAGTGTAAATCTTACTTAATATTCCTTGTAAATGTATATATATATTGTCAATGTAAAGAAAATTGTAAACATTCGGTATTGATGATGATCGAAGAAATGAAACGCAAGAGATAATAGGCTTTATGCCGTTGAAATAGTACCGACACGATGGTTGGGCTATGTATTGCGAGTCCTCACAGCTCGTGTGAGTAGCATCGTGACTCGAAAAAGAGATATGGATCCTATATGGATTACAGTTCTACGATGGCTGGGACTTATGCTTTATGCATACTCTTGACAGCTCGTGTGAGCAGCATCTTTAGGAAACAGTTTATAGTACAGATAGACATTGTACTGATGGCTGGGGTACCGCATAGGTTGCGAGTCCTCGATAGCTCGTGTGAGCAGCATCGAGAACTGGTAATGAAAAGTTATGTACAAGAAGAGAAGTTGTAAATACTCAAAGAGCAATGGAATTACGTGGCTTGATGAAGTCATTGTTGCTTGTTACCATGTTGGTATTTCTTAACTATCGAACTTACTAAGTTATAAAGCTTACCACAATTATTGTTGTTGTTTTGTAGATCATTTTGCTGACTGAAGATCGGATCATCGTCCTCACCTGAAGTCACACTATCGCGGAGTTTGTCTGAAGATTTTGCAATCACTTGGTCTTATGGCATGTACTAGGATGATATTAACCTTTGATATTGAACTAAAGATGTTGAAATCTTACTATTTTGATTATGTAAATGCATGAAGTATAGCTTAGCTGCTTAAGCTTATGATGCTTGTAAAGACTTAGAAGTTATGTATGTTGTGTGATGTTTTAATGCATAACTTGTATTAGTTGTATTTGAGACATTAAACTTGTGTCTTGGCATTATTTTTGAGATTCTGCATACTTGTTTCGATAGAACTTATGAATGTATCGGTAGAAGTACAGGGTAAGAGAGAGCTTATTCTCTGACTTGGGTTGTATCGGTAGTTTATAGTACTGATGTAAAGGTAGTATGTATGCTTATATTGGTATAAGTTGTAGGGTGAGGATTTTTTATCTCTGGAGTTTTTTGTATCAGTAGTTGCATGACTTGTATCGGTAGAAACTATACTTGTATCGGTAGAACTAGCCAGGTACTAGTAAAAGTTTACACAGTTCTAAATTGTTCATTGAATTGACTACTACCGATACTGGACCATCAGGTACCGGTAGAAGTCCCCTAAAATATTGGTAATGCCATTTTTACCCTTGATGAAGTTGTGTTATGATTAAATATTAATCCAAATTATGACAGGTGAATTTTGCATTGAATAAAGATTAAATATTTTGATATCCGAAAAGATGAACAGAGTTATATGAATAGAAACACCGAAATCCTAATCGATGACGATGTTCGGGATTTGGGTGTTACATTTTGTGGTATCAAAGCTTTCGATTTATCTGTTTGTTGGATAGTTATGATTGTATTAAATGATTTCGTAGTACATGCCATATGAACCTGTGATAGTGTGATACAGATGAATCTGATCTAATAATAGGTTTTGTAGAAAAAAGTAAAAATGCCTGAATTTGAAAGAGAGGAGACTAACGAAATAAATAACAACGACCCGACGAATGATTCTGGGGCTAGTCATGGATTCCCTATTATACCAATGACAGAAAGTGAAGCTAATAACATGTTCTTCGGCTTAAGGGGACAGTGGATCTCGGAATTTATGCAGAATAACAGAATGGCCCCACCTCCTCCACCTCTAGTTACATAACCTGCTACCCGACCTACGGCACCTCCTGTAATGCCTTCACCTTCCCCGGTAATTGAACAGAGGTATCGTACTCTAACAAAAAGGGTAAGGACGTACGGGACAGAAGGATTTCGTGGAAATGATGAGAATGATCCGTCCAGGGTCGACTATTGGTTAGAAAACACTCTGAGAGTGCTAAATGAGATGGCTTGTTCGCCTGAAGATTTTGTGAGGTGTGTCGTTTCGTTGTTAAAAGACGAAACTTATAATTAGTAGGAAATGATCGTAGTAGTGATACCAAAAAATGAAGTTACTTGGGAACTTTTCCAAACAGAGTTTAAAAAGAAGTATGTCAGTAAGAGATATCTATATAAGAAGAAGAAAGAATTTTTAGAGTTAAAACAGGGAAAAAAGATTGTAGCAGAATACGAACGGGAGTTTCAATTTCTTAGCAAGTATGCACGGGGGATTGTACCCATTGATGAGGTTATGTACGTCCATTTTGAAAACAGTTTGAATGATGAGATAAAGATGATGGTTGGTGGTTCAGAAATTCGATCATTTGTCATTTTGGCAGATAAAGCACAGAAAATTGAAGAAGTATACAACCAAAAAAGATAGAGAGATAAGAGACTTTAAGATTTTGGGAAAAAAATCCCATCCGAACCTTTTCAATTCCACCCCCGAAGAAATTCAAAGACAGTAAAGTTCGAGGAGCAGTCTCTTCTAGTTTTTAGAGCAGAAGCCGATCAAGACCACTAGAATCTAGACTTCAAAATTGGTCGACTGACTGTGTGGCTAGTGCTCGCAATGTGCCAACACTGGTATGCGAGCATTGTAAAAGAATCCATTCGAGCGAATGTCGGTTAGTTAAAGGAGCCTATTTCAGATGTGGGAATATAGGCCACTTCATGCGAAATTGTCCGATGAACTCGGAAGCAAAGGAAGATCGGAGTGTTAACCCTCTGGTTACACCGTAGAAAGGTAGACGCTCAGGGCAGAGTAACAGTGCAGGTGGAAATCAAAATGAACATAGAGATAGTGGGAGCAGGTCAGAAGCTCGAGTACCTGAACAGACTTACGCCATTCGAGCTAGAGAAGAGGCTACCGCTCCTGATGTGGTGACTGTATATTCTATATTTTTAATGATATTGTATGTGCTTTAATTGACCCAGGGTCAACTGATTCATATATTTGCAGAACTTTAGCCACTGATAAGAAATTAGTCGTTGAATCGATTGAATTTGATGTACAAGTCACAAACCCTTTGGGGTCATAGTGTAATTATTAACTTGGTATGTCGTAAATGTCCACTGGAAGTTCAGGGCTGTGAATTTTATACTGATCTAATGTTATTACCTTTCACCGAGTTTGAGGTGATCTTGGTTTGGATTGGTTATCTGAACATGATACGATAGTAGATTGATAGCAAAGACAGATCAGTTTGAAATGTTCGACAGGTGAGGTAATCACAGTGGAGTCCGACAGATTAAACAATGAAACCAGAGTGATTTCGTCTATTTCAGCACAGAAGATGATTCATAGAGGCTATAAAACATTTCTAGCTTACATACTTAATACTCGGGGATCGAAGAATTGGATTAGGTACAAGTTGTTCAAGAGTATATAGATGTGTTTTCGGAAGAACTACTGGGTTTATTGCCAGACAGAGAGGTAGAGTTCAATATTGATTTACTACCTTGTACCGCTTCGATCTTTATTCCATCGTACAGAATGGCACCGACCGAATTAAAACAATTGAAAGCTCAGCTGCAAGAATTGTTAAACAGAGGGTTCATATGACCTAGTGTGTCACCGTGGGGTGCACCCGTATTATTTGTGAAAAAGAAGGATGGATCGATGAGGATGTGTATAGACTACAGGAAGCTAAATAAGGTGACAATCAAGAATAAGTATCCGTTGCCTCAGATCGATGAGTTATTTGACCAATTAAAGGGTGCAATCGTGTTCTCTAAAATAGACCTTCGATCAGGTTATTATCAGATGAGGGTGAAGATGGTGGTATAATGAAAATGGCATTCAGAACTCTGTACAGGCATTATGAGTTTTTAGTTATGTCATTCGCGTTGATTAATGCCCCCACAGCATTTATGGACCTGATGAACAGAATATTTTAGCTCCAGTTGGATAGGTTTTTGGTTGTGTTTATTGATAACATATTAATTAATTCCAAAATAGAATCAAAGCATACTCGGCATTTGAGAGAGGTGTTACGGATTTTCCGAGTAAAGCAGTTGTATGCAAAATTTAGTAAATGTGAATTCTGGCTTCGAGAAGTTGAATTCTTGGGTCACGTAGTATCTTCGAAAGGAATACCTGTTGATCTAAGTAAAGTTTCAACTATTCTTGATTAAAAGGTACCGAAGAATGTCTCTGAAGTACGTAGTTTCCTAGGATTGATAGGATATTACCATCGGTTCGTGAAAGACTTCTCCATTATAGTCTTGTCACTAACAAGATTACTACAGAAAAACATTCGGTTCGTATGGTCTAAAAAGTGTCAGCAAAGTTTCGACCAGTTGAAAAAGTTGTTAATTGAAGCTCCCGTCTTGACGCAACTAGAGATGGGAAAGGAGTTCGTTGTTTATAGCGACGTATCTTTAAGTGGATTGGGGTGTGTTTTGATACAAGATGGTAAAGTGGTAGCTTATGCTTCCCGATAGTTAAAACGGCATGAAAAGAATTACCTGACTCATGATTTAGAGTTAGCTGCCGTTGTTTTTGCATTAAAGATTTGGCGACACTACTTTTATGGGGAGAGATGTCATATATTTATAGATCACAAGAGTTTCAGATATCTGATGACACAGAAAGAGTTGAATCTGCGGCAGCACTGATGGTTAGAGCTATTAAAAGACTATGACCCTGTGATCGATTATCATCCGAATAAGGCTAATGTTGTAGCTGATGCCCTGAGTTGGAAATTAATGTTTGCTTTGAGAGCAATGAATGCCCATCTGTCACTGGAAGGTGATGGTTCTATCACCACGGAGCTTAGGGTGAGGCCGTTATTTTTACAATAGATTCAAGAATTACAGAGAAAGGATCTAAAACTTCTAGCTAAAAGGGAGCAGATATAGGGTGATGCTATTACAGGGTTTGCAGTTAATACAGAGGGTATGTTGTATTACAGAGGCAGGGTATGTTTTCTAAACAATTCAGATTTGAGACGAAACATTCTGACAGAGGCTCATAGCAACACTTATTCCATACACCCGAAGAGTGTGAAAATGTATAATGACTTGAAGAAATGGTATTGGTGGTCAAGTATGAAACGAGAGATTTTAGAGTTTGTGACTAGATGACTTATATGTCTACAAGTGAAAGCAGAACACCAGGTGTCATCTGGGTTACTACAGTCGATTTCCATCTCGGAGTGGAAATGGGAATGAGTCACAATGGATTTTGTCACAGGACTTCCGGTAACACTGAAAAAGAAAGATTCAATCCATGTAATTGTAGACAGATTGACGAAGTCCGCCCATTTCATCCCCATTCGGGTAGATTATCCACTAGAGAAGCTGGCTGAGCTATACGTGTCTGAGATAGTTCGACTACATGGGGTACCAGCCTCTATCATCATCTCCGATAGGGATCTACGCTTTACCTCAAGATTTTGGGGTAACCTACATGAAGCTTTAGGGACCAGGTTGAATTTTAGTACTCCAAATCACCTGCAAACGGATGGTCAGTCAGAGTGAGTGATACAAATTCTTGAGGATATGCTACGATGCTGTATACTTGAGTTTGAAGAAAGTTGGGAAAGGTATCTGTCGTTGGTAGAGTTTGCATATAATAGTAGCTACCAATATAGTAGTAAAATGGCACCATTCGAAGCATTATATGGTCAGAAGTGCAGGACACCTCTGTATTGGTCAGAATTGAGCGAGCCTAAGCTAATTGAAATTGATTTAGTTCAATAAACTGAGGACAAAGTGCGGGTAATTCGTGATTGTTTGAAAGCAACATCGACAGAAGTCATACGTAGATCTTAATAGGAAAGATATAGAATTTCCTGTAGGAGACAAAGTTTTCCTGAGAGTTTCACCTTAGAAAAAGGTGTTACGGTTCAACTGAAAGGGAAAGTTGAGTCCACGATTTATTGGGCCATATAAGATCATAGAACGAGTTGGTCCTGTAGCATATAAGTTGACTTTACTACTAGAATTGGAGAAGATCCATAATGTATTTCATGTTTCAATGCTAAGACGGTATAGATCGGATCCTTCTCATGTGATTGCACCTTGTGAGGTTGAGATACAGCCAAATTTGTCATATTGGAAAGAACCGGTAGGAATTTTAGCTCGCGAGGTGAAAGAGTTACGAAATAAAATGGTACCATTAGTGAAAGTACTATGGAACAAACACAGGCTTGAAGAAGCTACTTGGAAAACGGAGTCTTCGATGAGATCACAGTACCATAACTTGTTTACTGGTAAGAAATTTCGGGACGAAATTTCCCTAAGAAGGGAGAGTTGTAACAGCCTGATTTTTAATGGTGTTAGAAACAGTGGTTTCGGGACCACAACTTCTACGAGTCGAGTCATAAATATTAGTTATTTAATATTTGTGATGTCATCAACATCGTATTAAGTATTGGTTATAAAATTTTGACGTTTAATTAGATAATTGAATAGAAAAGACTAATTTGTAATAGGTGCAAAAGTATAGATGTTTAATTAGAAGGACTTAATAAGTAAATAAACCAAAAGAGATAGGATAGTGGAATATCATGACATTTAAGGGTAATGAAAAGATTAATTAAAGGCTTAAAAGTGATTAATTAAGTTAATTATGAAAGTCAAAAAATTTACAAAATTGCAATTATTATATAAGTAAAATTAAAGAAGAAAATAGCTCTTTTTTTCTTCTTATTTTCATCTCCTTTGTTCGGCCAAAGAAAGAAAAAACCTAGGGTTCCATTGTTGAGATTTTAAGCTTTGATTTAGGTAAGCAAACCTTGATCATTTTTAGTAATTTTTATGTTTTTGAGTTCGTATCAACTTAATCTAGCTTATGCAATGACTAATTTGTAAATCTGTCAAATGTTAGAAAACTTGCCTTTGTTGAAATTTCTTGTTCTTGAAAGCCTTTGACGTATTTGAATGTTTGATACTTAGGTTAAATCTTTTTGTAAATCGATTTTCGATGAAATTAGGGTTTAAGGATTAAAATGTGAAAATGGTGAAATAACATGTATTGTTATGAAAAAAATGTGTGAATGAGTTGGATAGATACCCAAGAGAATTCGATTATGGATAGTTGTGTGAAAGAATGGTTATTTTACATGTTTTGTGTTGAAAGGACTGATAGAATAAAAGGAAACTATTAGGCGTAAAACCATAATTTTCCCAAAAGGACTAAATTGTGTTGATTGACTAAATTATGTAGCTTAATGTGAGAATTGAATGATTTTTGAATGTAGACTATGATCATGCTACTGACTGCGAAAAAGGAAAATTAACAAATTAGTCCCTGAAGTCTTTCCAAAACTGCAAACCAGTTTGGTAAGTTCGTAGTGTAAATCTTACTTAATATTCCTTTTACATGTATATATATATTGTCAATGTACTGCAAATCGTAAACGTTTGGTATTGAAGATGATCGAGGAAATGAAACGCAAAAGATAGTAGGCTTTATGCCGTTGAAATAGTACCGACACAATGGCTGGGGTACCACATGTGTTGCGAGTCCTCGATAGCTCGTGTGAGCAGCATCGTGACTCGAAAAAGAGATATGGATCCTATATGGATTACAGGTCCTACGATGGTTGGGATTTTAGCTTTATGCATACTCCTAACAGCTCATGTGAGCAGCATCTTTAGGAAAGAGTTTACAGTACAGATAGACACCGTATCGATGGTTGGGGTACCGCATAGGTTGCAAGTCCTCAACAACTCATGTAAGCAACATCGGGTACTGGTAACAGAAAGTTATGTACAGGAAGAGAAGTTGTAAATACTCAAAGAGCAATGGAATTACGTGGCTTGATGAAGTCATTGTTGCTTATTATCATGTTGGTATTTCTTAACTATCGAACTTACTAAGTTATAAAGCTGACCACAGTTATTGTTGTTGTTTTGTAGATCGTTTTGCTAACTGAAGATCGAATCATCATCCACCTGAAGTCACACTATTGCGAAGTTTGTCGGTAGATTTTACATCACTTGGTCTTATGGCATGTACTAGGATGATATTAACCTTTGATATTGAACCAAAGATGTTGAAATCTTACTATTTTGATTGTGTAAATGCTTGAAGTATAACTTATATGCTTAAGCTTATGATGCTTGTAAAGACTTAGAAGTTATGTATGTTGGGTCATGTTTTAATGCATAACTTGTATTAGTTGTGTTTGAGACATTAAACTTGTGTCTTGACATTATTCTTGAGATTCTGCATACTTGTTTCGGTAGAAATTATACATGTATCGGTAGAAGTACAGGATAGGAGAGAGGTTGTTCTCTGACTTAGTTTGTATCAGTAGTTGAATTACAAGTATCGGTAGTTTATAGTACTGATGTATCAGTAGTACGTTTGCTTATATCAGTAGAAGTTATAGGGTCAGGATTTTTGCTCTTTGGAGTTTTTGGTATCAATAGTTGAATGACTTGTATCTGTAGAAATCATACTTATATCAGTAGAACTAGCATAGGTACCGGTAGAAGTCTCCACAGTTCTAAATTATTCGTTGAATTGACTACTACCGATACTTGACCATCAGGTACCAGTAGAAGTCCCCTAAAATGTTGGAAATGTCATTTTTACCCTTGATTAAGTTGTGTTATAATTAAATATTAATCCAAAATATGGCAGGTGAATTTTGCATTGAATAAAGATTAAATATTTTGATATCCTAAAAGATGAACAGAGTTAAATGAATAGAAACATTGGAATCCTAATCGGCGACGGTGTTCTAGATTTAGGTGTTACATTTAGTGGTATCAAATTTTTTGGTTTAGACGTTTCTTAGACAATTATGGTTGTATTAAATGATTTCATAGTACATGCCATATGAACCTGTGATAGTGTGATACAGATGAATCTGATCTAATAATAGGTTTTGTAGATAAAAGTAAAAACGTCTGAATCTAAAAGAGAGGAGACTAATAAAGTAAACAGCAATGACCCGACGAATGATTCCCGGGCTAGTCATGGAGTCCCTATTATACCAATGACAGAAAGCGAAGCTAAAAACATGTTCTTCGGCTTAATGGGACAGTGGTTCTCGTAATTTATGCAAAATAACCGAATGGCACCACCTCCTCCACCTTCAGTTACACAACCTGCTACCCGACCTACGGTACATCCTGTAATGCCTTCACCTTCCTCGGTAATTGAACAGAGGCATCGTATTCTAACAGATAGAGTAAGGAAGTATGAGGCAGAAGAATTTCGTGGAAATACTGAGGATGATCCGTCCAAGGCTGAGTATTGATTAGAAAACACTCTAAGAGTGCTAAATGAGATGGCTTGTCTGCCCGAAGATTTTGTGAGGTGTGTCGTTTCGTTGTTAAAAGACGAAGCTTATAATTGGTGGGCAATGATCGTCGCAGTGATACCAAAAAAAGAAGTTAGTTGGGAATTTTTCCAAACAGAATTTAAAAAGAAGTATGCCAGTAAGAGATATCTGGATAAGAAGAAGAAAGAATTTTTGGAGTTGAGACAGTGAAATAAGACTGTAGCAGAATACGAATGGGAGTTTGTATTTCTTAGCAAGTATGCACGGGAGACTGTACCCACTTATAAGGCTATGTGCGTCCATTTTGAAGACGGTTTAAATGATGAGATAAATATGATGGTGAGTGGTTTAGAAATTTGGCTATTTGTCATTTTGGCAGATAGAGTACAAAAAATGGAAGAATTATACAACCAGAAAAGATAGAGAGAGAAGAGACTTCGAGATTTTGGGAAGAAAAATCCCACCTGAACCTTTTCAATGTCACCCCCGAAGAAATTCAAAGACAATGAAGACCAATGAGCAGTCTCTTCTGGTTTTTTGAGCAGAAGCCGATCAAGACCACCAGAATCTAAATTTCAAAATCGACCGGCTAATAGTGTGGCTAGTGTTCGCAATGTGCCAACACTAGTATGCGAGCATTGTAAAAGAATCCATTCGACGGAATTACTGATAAAAGTTTTATATATCTATAAAAAAGTTGGATATATCTATATAATTAATTAATAAAATTTAGAATCTATATATCTATGGATTAATAATACTCTATATAGATAAATAATAATCTATCTTTTTGCGAGCCTGTTTCAGATGTGGGAATATCGACAACCTCAAGCGAAATTGTCCGATGAACTCGAAAGCAAAGGAAGATCGGAGTTTTAACCCTTTGATTACACTGTAGAAAGGCATGCGCTTGGGGCAGAGTAACGGTCCAGGTGGAAATCAAAATGAACATAGAGACAGTGGAAGCAGGTCAGAAGCTCGAGGACCTAAACGGACCTATGCCATTCGAGCTAGAGAAGAGGCTATCGCTCCTGATGTGATGACTGATATATTCTATCTTTTTAATGATATTGTATGTGCTTTGACTGACTCAGGGTTAACTCATTCATATATTTGCACTACTTTAGCCACTGATAAGAAATTAATCGTTGAATCGACTGAATTTGATGCACAAGTCACAAACCCTTTGGGTCATACTGTCATAGTTAACTTTGTATGTCGTAAATGTCCACTGAAAGTTCAACGCTGTGAATTTTCTGCTGATCTAATGTTATTGCCCTTCAATCAGTTTGATGTGATCTTGGGTATGTATTGGTTATCTGAACATGATGCGATGTAAATTGATAGCAAAGACAAATCAGTTTGAAATGTTCGACAGGTGAGGTAATCACAGTGGAGTCCGAAGATTGAACAGTGAAACCAGAGTGATTTCGGCTATTTCAGTACAGAAGATGATTCATAGAGGCTGTAAAGCATTTCTGGCATACATACTTGATACTTGGGGCTCGAGAACAGAATTGGATCAGGTACCAGTTGTTCAAGAGTATACAGATGTGTTTTTGGAAGAACTACCGAGTTTACCTCTAGTCAGAGAGGTATAGTTTGGTATTGATTTACTACCTGGTACCGCTCCGATCTCTATTCTACCGTACAGAACGGCACCGATCGAATTGAAAGAATTGAAAGCTCAGTTGCAAGAATTGTTAGATAGAGGGTTCATACGACCTAGTGTGTCACCGTAGGGTGCGCCTGTATTATTCGTGAAAAAGAAGGATTGATAGATGCGGATGTGTATAAACTTCAGGCAGCTAAATAAGGTGACAATCAAGAATAAGTATTCGTTGCATCGGATCGATGAGTTATTTGACCAGTTAAAGGGTGCAACCGTGTTCTCCAAAATAAACCTTTGATCAGGTTACCATCAGATGTGGGTGAAAGATGGTGATATAGTGGAAATGGCATTTAGAACTCGGTACGGACATTATGAGATTTTAGTTATGCCATTCGGGTTGACTAATGCCCCCACAGCATTTATGGACCTGATGAACAGAATATTTCAGCCCCAGTTGGACAGGTTTGTGGTTATGTTTATTGATGACATATTGATTTATTCCAAGACAGAATCAAAGCATACTCAGCATTTGAGAGAGGTGTTACGGATTTTACGAGAAAAGCAATTGTATGCAAAATTCAGTAAATGTGAATTCTAGCTTCGAGAAGTTGGATTCTTGGGTCACGTATTATCTTCGAAAGGAATACGTGTTGATACAAGCAAAGTTTAAGCTATTCTTTATTGGAAGGTACCGAAGAATGTCTCCGAAGTATGCAATTTCCTAGGATTGGTAGGATAATACCGTCGGTTCGTGAAAGACTTCTCCATCATAGCCTTGTCGATGAGGAGGTTACTACAGAAAAACATTCAATTCGTATGGTCTGAAAAGTGTCAGCAAAGTTTTGACCAGTTGAAACAGTTGTTAACTGAAGCTCCGGTCTTGACGCAATCAGAGAAGGGAAAGGTGCTTGTTATTTACAATGATGCATCTTTAAGTGGATTAGGGTGTGTTTTGATACAATATGGTAAAGTGGTAGCTTATGCTTCCCGACAGTTAAAACCGCATGAAAAGAATTACACAACTCATGATCTAGAGTTAGCTGTCGTAGTTTTTGCATTGAAGATTTGGCGACACTACCTTTATGGGGAGAGATGTCATATATTTACAAATCACAAAAGTTTCAGATATCTGATGACATAAAAAGAGTTGAATCTGCGGCAACACTGATGGTTAGAGCTATTAAAAGACTATGATCTTGTGATCGATTATCATCCGGATAAGGCTAATGTTGTAGTTGATGCCCTGAGTCAGAAATTGATGTTTGCTTTGAGAGCAATGAATGCCCACCTATCACTGGAAGGCGATGGTTCTATCACCGCGGAGCTTAGGATGAGGTCGATATTTCTACAACAGATTCAAGAATTACAGAGAAAGGATCCAAAACTTCTAGCTAAAAGGGAGCAGATACAGGGTGATACTATTGTAGGGTTTACAGTTAATACAGAGGGTATGTTGTATTACAAAGGCAGGGTATGTTTTCCAAACGATTCGGATTTGAGATGAGACATTCTGATAGATGCTCATAGCAACACTTATTCAATACACCCGAAGAGTGTGAAAATGTAAAATGACTTGAAGAAATTGTATTGGTATGAAATGAGAGATTTCAGAGTTTGTGACTAGATGTCTTATATGTTAGCAAGTGAAAGCCGAACACCAGGTTCCATCTAGGTTACTACAATCGATTTCCATCCCGGAGTGGAAATGAGAACGAGTCACAATGGATTTTGTCATAAGACTTCCGGTAACACCGAAAAAGAAAGATTCAATCTGGGTAATTGTAGACAGATTGACGAAGTCCGCCCATTTCATCCAAAATATGACAGGTGAATTTTGCATTGAATAAAGATTAAATATTTTGATATCCTAAAAGATGAATAGAGTTAAATGAATAGAAACACCGAAATCCTAACCAACGATAGTGTTTGGGGTTTAGGTGTTACATTTAATGGTATCAGAGCTTTCAGTTTAGCCGTTTCTTGCACAATTATAGTTGTACTTAATAGTTTCGTAGTACATGCCATATGAACCTATGATAGTGTGATACAGATGAATTCGATCTAATAATAGTTTTTTTAGATAAAAGTAAAAATGTTTGAATCTGAAAGAGAGGAGACTAACGAAGTAAAAATGACCCGACGAATGATTTCAGGGCTAGTCATGGAGTCCCTATTATACTAATGACAGAAAGCGAAGCTAAAAAAATATTCTTCGGCTTAATGGGACAGTGGTTCTCAAAATTTATGCAGAATAACCGAATGACGCCACCTCCTCCACCTTCAATTACACAGCCTACTACCCGACCTACGGTACCTCCTATAATGCCTTCACCTTCCTCGATAATTGAACAGAGGTGTCGTATTCCAACAAATAGAGTAAGAAAGTACGGGGAAGAAGAATTTCATGCAAATGTTGAGGATAATCCATCTAGGGCCGAGTATTGGTTAGAAAACACTCTGAGAGTGCTAAATAAGATGGCTTGTTTGCCCGAAGATTCTGTGAGGTGTGTCGTTTCGTTGTTAAAAGACGAAGCTTATAATTGGTGAGCAATGATCGTAGTAGTGATACTAGAAAACGAAGTTACTTTGGAATTTTTCCAGACAGAGTTTAAAAAGAAGTATGTCAGTAAGAGATATCTGGATAAGAAGAAGAAAGAATTTCTGGATTTGAGATAGGGAAATAAGACTGTAGCAGAATACGAATGGGAGTTTGTATTTCTTAGCAAGTATGCACGGGAGATTGTACCCATTGATGAGGCTATGTACGTCCGTTTTGAAGACGGTTTGAATGATGAGATAAAGATGATAATGGGTGGTTCAGAAATTTGGCCATATGTCGTTTTGGCAGATAGAGCAAAGAAAATGGAAGAAGTATACAATTAAAAAAGATAGAGAGAGAAGAGACTTTGAGATTTTAGGAAGAAAAATCCCACACGAACCTTTTCAATGCCACCCACGAAGAAATTCAAAGACAGTGAAGTCCGAGGAGTAGTCTCTTCTGGTTTTTTGAGCAGAAGCCGATCAGGACCACCAGAATCCAGATTTCAAAATCGGTCAGTTGATAGTATGGCTAGTGTTTACAATATGATAAAACCGATATGCGATCAATGTAAAAGAATCCATTCGGGCGAATGTCGGTTAGTTAAAAGAGCCTGTTTCAGACGTGGGAATACCGGCCACTTCATGCGAAATTGTCTGATGAACTCGGAAGCAAAGGAAGATCAGAGTGTTAACCCTCTGGTTACACCGCAGAAAGGCAGACGCTCGGGGTAGAGTAACGGTGTAGGTGGAAATCAAAATGAACGTAGAGATAGTGGGAGCAGGTCAGAAGCTCGAGCACCTGAATGGACTTACGCCACTCGAGCTAGAGAAGAGGCTACCGCTCTTAATGTGGTGATTGGTATATTTTATCTTTTTAATGATATTGTATGTGCTTTTATTGACCCAGGGTCAACTAATTCATATATTTGCACAGCTTTAGCCACTGATAAGAAATTAGTCGTTGAATCGACTGAATTTGATGTACAAGTCACAAACCTTTTGGGTCATTGTGTCATAGTTAACTTGGAATGTCGTAAATGTCCACTGAATGTTCAAGGCTGTGAATTTTCTGCTGATCTAATGTTATTTCCCTTCATCGAGTTTAATGTGATCTTGGGTATGGGTTGGTTATCTAAACATGATGCGATAGTAAATAGATAGCAAAGACAGATCAGTTTGAAATGTTCGATAGGTGAGGTAATCAAAGTGGAGTCCGACAGATTGAACAGTGAAACCAGAGTGATTTCGACTATTTCAGCATAGAAGATGATTCATAGAGGCTGTAAAGCATTTCTGGCATACATTCTTGATACTCGGGGCTCGAGAATAGAATTGGATCAGGTATCAATTATTCAAGAGTATACAGATGTGTTTCTGGAAGAACTACAGGGTTTACCGCCAGTCAAAGAGGTACAGTTTGGTATTATTTACTACCTGGTACCGCTCCGATCTCTATTCCACCATACAGAATGGCACCAGCCAAATTAAAAGAATTGAAAGCTCAGCTGCAATAATTGTTAGATAGAGGGTTTATACGACCTAGTGGGTCACCGTGAGGTGCGCCCGTATTATTATTGAGAAAGAAGGATGTATCGATGCTGATGTGTATAGACTACAGGTAGCTAAATAAGGTGACAATCAAGAATAAGTATTCGTTGCCTCGGATCGATGAGTTATTTGACCAGTTAAAAGGTGCAATCATGTTCTCTAAAATAGACCTTCGATCAGGTTACTATCAGATGCTGGTGAAAGATGGTGATATAATAAAAACTGCATTCAGAACTCGGTACGAACATTATGAGTTTTTAGTTATGTCATTCGCGTTGACTAATGCCACCGCAGCATTTATGGACCTGATGAACAGAATATTTTAGCCCCAGTTTTAAAGGTTTATAGTTGTGTTTATTGATGACATATTGATTTATTCCTAGACAGATCAGAGCATACTCAGCATTTGAGAGAGGTGTTACGGATTTTACGAGTAAAGCAGTTGTATGCAAAATTTAGTAAATGTGAATTCTGGCTTCGAGAAGTTGAATTATTGGGTCACGTAGTATCTTCAAAAGGAATATGTGTTGATCCAAGCAAAGTTTTAACTATTCTTGATTGGAAGGTACCGAAGAATGTCTCTAAAGTATGCAGTTTCTTGAGATTGATAGGATATTACCATCGGTTCGTGAAAGACTTCTCCATCATAGTCTTGTCGCTAACAAGGTTACTATAGAAAAATATTCGGTTCGTATGGTCTGAAAAGTGTCAGGAAAGTTTTGACAAGTTGAAAAAATTATTAACTGAAGCTCCGGTCTTGACGCAACCAAAGATGGGAAAGGAGTTCGTTGTTTATAGCGACGCATCTTTAAGTGGATTGGGGTGTGTTTTGATACAAGATGGTAAAGTGGTAGCTTATGCTTCCCGACAGTTAAAACCGCATGAAAAGAATTACACAACTCATGATCTAGAGTTAGCTGCCGTTGTTTTTGCATTGAAGATTTGGCGACACTACCTTTATGGGGAGAGATGTCATATATTTACAGATCAAAGAGTTTCAGATATCTGATGACACAGAAAGAGTTGAATCTGTGGTAGCACTGATGGTTAGAGCTATTAAAAGACTATGACCTGTCACTGGATAAGGCTAATGTTGTAGCTGATGCCCTGAGTCGAAAATTGATGTTTGCTTTGAGAGTAATGAATACCCATCTGTCACTGGAAGGCGATAGTTCTATCACCGCGGAGCTTAGGATGAGGCCGTTATTTCTACAACAGATTCAAGAATTACAGAGAAAGGATCCAAAACTTCTAGCTAAAAGGGAGTAGATACAGGGTGATGCTACTACAGGGTTTACAGTTAATACAGAGGGTATGTTGTATTACAAAGGCAGGGTATGTTTTCCAAATATTCAGATTTGAGACTAGACATTCTGACAGAGGCTCATAGCAGCACTTATTCCATACACTCGAAGAGTGTGAAAATGTGTAATGACTTGAAGAAATCGTATTGGTGGTCAGGAATGAAACGAGAGATTTCAAAGTTTGTGACTAGATGTCTTATATGTCAACAAGTGAAAGTCGAACACCAGGTGCCATCTGGGTTACTAAAGTCGATTTCCATCCCGGAATGGAAATAGGAACGAGTCAAAATGGATTTTGTCACAAGACTTTCGATAACACCGAAAAAGAAAGATTCAATCTGGGTAATTGTAGACAGATTGACAAAGTCCACCTATTTCATCCCCATTCGGGTAGATTATCCACTGGACAAGCTGGCTGAGCTATACATGTCTGAGATAGTTCGACTACACGGGGTACCAGCCTCTATCATCTCTGATAGGGATCCACACTTTACCTCAAGATTTTAGGGTAGGCTACATGAAGCTTTAGGGACCAGGTTGAATTTTAGTACTGTATATCATTTGCAAACGGATGGTCAATCAGAGCGAGTGATACAGATTCTTGAGGATATGCTACGATGCTGTATACTTGAGTTTGAAGGAAGCTGGGAAAGGTATCTGCCATTGGTGGAGTTTGCATATAATAACAGCTAGCAATCTAGTATTAAAATGGCACCATTCGAAGCATTATATGGTCAAAAGTGCAGGACACCTCTGTATTGGTCAGAATTGAGCGAGCCTAAGCTAATTGGAATCGATTTAGTTCAGGAAACTGAGGACAAAGTGCGGGCAATTCGTGATTGTTTGAAAGCAGCGACTGATCGGCAGGAGTCGTACGCAGATCTTAAAAGGAAAGATATAGAATTTTTTATAGCAGACAAAGTTTTCCTGAGAGTTTCACCTTGGAAACAGGTGATGCAGTTCTGTCGAAAGGGAAAGTTGAGTCCACGATTTATTAGGCTGTATAAGATCATAGAACGGGTTGGTCCTGTAGCATGTAAGTTGACTTTACCGCTAGAATTGGAGAAGATCCATAATGTATTTCATGTTTCGATGCTAAGACAATATAGATCGAATCCTTCTCATGTGATTGCACTTTGTGAGGTTGAGATACAGCTGGAGTTGTCATATTCGGAAGAACCTGTAAGAATTTTTGCTCGTGAGTTGAAAGAGTTACAAAACAAAAGGGTACCATTAGTGAAAGTACTATGGAACAAACACGGGCTTGAAGAAGCTACTTGGGAACGGAGTCTTCGATGAGATCACAGTACCCCAACTTGTTTACTGGTAAGAAAAATTAGGATGAAATTTCCCTAAGAGGGAGAGAGTTGTAACAACTCGATTTTTAGTGGTATCAAAAATAGTGGTATCAAAAATAGTGGTTTCGAGACCACAACTCCGATGAGTCGAGTCATAAATATTAGTTATTTAATATTTGTGATGTCATCAACATTGTATTAAGTCTTGGTTATGAAATTTTGACGTTTAATTAGATAATTGAATAGAAAGGACTAATTTGTAATAGGTGCAAAAGTATAGATGTTTGATGGTATTACAAATGACATAGATTTTCTTCCCAATTTAGTGTTTAAATTGTCTCTTTTTGTACTTCATTTAGCGCGCATCATTAGCATTTTATACTTAATTTTCATATTTTCCAACTCATTGATAGTTAGTTTAAAGTTTTGTTATTTTTATCTATTTTTGTACTAATGTCGACACAAGTAGCCAAAATATTGCATCTTAATATTGTCAGCGCAGGAGCTTAGCCTAGAAGGACGATATTGGTAGAATGCAGCTACAAGATCAGCTTGGAATTACGACCAACAAGTATCACCGCATTGAATTTGAACCTCAAATGAGTACACTCAAGCTGAATTTACATCTGAAAGAACCAGCGCAGGAATATCACTGGTGTCGCCGTAATTACAATATCAAATTGCACCTAGCAGTGTAGCGACAACCTGCAGATCTTTGAAGAAAACATGTAACTGCGTGAGTGCACAGCTGTACTCTAACTAAATTTGACAACTACAAAAATCTAGATCTGAATCTGAGAATGAAGGCTGAAACCTGCAATATTTAGAAGCTATAAATAGACGAACAAAGAAGGAAACAAGAAATGAAGAGCTAAGGAATTAAATTTTACAAATTCTGTGTGAATTAGAGATTTGAGCTGGAAATCGAGGAGCTGATGAAGCAAGTCTGTAACTGCTTCTGACTAGAGGTGCTTGATGTTGAGCAAGTGGAACAATTAGGGAGTAGGCCTAGTAGTCTAGAGATAGTAAGCTTCGTTGTACTCTTTAATTCTTCTTAAATGATGATGGATTTTGATGATATTAAATGAATACGAGAGTATCTTTTGATGTTAGATCATTTTGATTCTTACTTTACACTGCTTATCCATTTATTCTTGGATCTAATCGCTCTAAACACGAAAGTGAAATTGTAGTACACCAACATTGAGAGATGCGGTGACAGGTTAGGTTAACAAGTGGGTTTGGCGAGAGTTGCTCAAGACTGGGATAAAAACCAGTTACTTTTTCTTGGATACACATCGTTACTCGCACCGAGAGGTGGAATGATTGTATTTGAGTCGGGATTAAGTAGGAAGCTATTGTTGGTAAGAACTCAAAGGGACTTCATTGCAACGACAATTCATTAATATTTTACCTTGTCGACGTATCTAACGTTGCAACTTAGCAATATTCAGTGAACCATTTCTACCCTTTACACTTGATCACTTCTATATTTCATGCATTTTAATATTCAGTATTCAACACTCAACACAATTGGATTTATTTTCAAAACACTGATATTTAATCTCTGAAGTTTAACTCTAATTGCGTTGACATTGATTGATTATTTTAGTGTGCAGATCTAACATATTGCATTGACATCAATACTCACATTACATTAATTTCAGTATTGATTGCTCCGACATTTAGACATCAAGAACCCATTCCTCGTAGGATCGATATCCGATAGTTTTATCTATCAACTATACTTGCATCGACGTGTGTACGCTTGTACAATCATTGTGTTGTAAAAAAACAGATCAAGTTTTGGCACTGTTGCCGGGGACTTTGGCTTTTGTTTGATTTTTACTTATGTTGTTACAATTAATATTATTATTTTTAACTTTTACTAAAGTGTTTATTTTTCTGTTATTTTCTTTTTTACTTTTTGAAGACATTGCATGTCCACAAGGAGAAATCCTAACAATATTGTTAGTTTTGATCCTGAACTTGAGAGGACATTGAGGAGGAGAAGGCAAGAACAAAGAAGAATGGCTGGAAATAATAACAATTTACCACTAGTGCTGCCACAAATTGAAATTCCTCCAGTGCTGCCACAAGCAAAAAATAATAATCCACCACTACCACTGCAAGTTGAACAGAATAGGATAATAAGAGATTTGTTGTACCTATACTCGATGATCTATAACCAGGGGTTGTGAGACCGGCTATCCAGACTGGTAATTTTGAATTGAAATCGATAATGTTTCAGATCTCAACTCAAATGGGCAGTATTCAGGTTTTCCACATTAAGACGTACGAGAACACCTAAAATCATTTTTGCTTATTTGTTCATCCTTTAGCCAACATGGTGTCCATGATTATGCCTTGAAAATGCAATTATTTCCTTACTCATTGCAGGGAAAAGCACGAATACAGTCTTTAGGATTACAGGCAGGATCTATCACATCTTGGAATGCATTAGCAACGCAGTTTGTTTTGCATTTCAATCCGCCGACAATGAATGCAAGGCTGCGAAATGACATTACTGCATACCATCAGTTAGATGATGAGAATTTACATACAACTTGGGAGTGTTATAAAACATTGCTTCGACGTTGCCCAATGAATGGAATTCAACAGGAGACCCAGATTGAGATTTTTTATAATGATTTAAATGGTCAAATAAGAAATCTTGCTGATGCATCTGCAAATGGTCCATTGTTGGATTGCACATATGATGAAGTTGTTTGAATTTTGGAGAGGATTGCCCAGAACGAGTACCAATATCCAATCTCTCATTCTGCACAGGTAAAAACTAACCCTGGAGTTCTTGAATTAGATGCTATTTTTGCATTGTCAGCGCAGGTATCCTCACTGGCCAATATCATAAAGAATATAAAAGGAACAAGCGATGTTGCTCCTATACAAGTAGCCTAGCAATTGGATGCGCCGATGTTTTCTTGTGAAATTTGCGACTACAACCACATCTATGAAGACTGCCCATAACATGTAGAAAATGCATACTATGTTAACAACATCCGAAGGGGTTCATTTGGTAACTCCTACAATAATCGCTCGCAACAACCTTGGGGGAATCAAAATATGTTCACATATAGATATGGAAATTTTTCAACCTACTCCTGCACCGGTTCTGAGAGTTACACGTGAATTATTCTAGTGAAGATTTGTTTTACTTGGTGGCTAGGAATAGTATTAGTATTTAGTTATGTTTGTAGGATCTAATCCTGTTAGACCGAGTGCTCGATTAGCACGTGGTGGACGACCTCCTCGTTGTTAGAGTTTTTGCTTCCTAGAGGTGTGTTTCTAACAATAACATAACTTATTATATGAGATGTTGTGTCATATGTGATTGCATGTTGTATTGTGGTATATTGTTATTGCGATGATTATGTTGTAATGTAAAATGGTATGATTGAGGTTGAGCTGTGTAAAGCATGTTGATATTGTCATGCATATTTACAGGGCATGTGTCTGATTAAAATTATTGTGATTATTCGATATATGAGAAATATTATGAGATTGAGATTAAGACTAAATTTGAGATATTTATGTAATCATACCACTGTGTGTTCATAGGTTGGGATTGTACGATGGAAGATGTGGTTATCACCCTTTTAAAATGACTGATACTAAAACCACACTACGAATGGTGATGATTGGTTGGGAAAGGGTTCTGGGGAACCATTCACTGTGTTGGTGTGATGGATTATGAGTGCATTGCATTGTGCATGTGATTGTAATATGATTTGTGGTTACTTTATGTGTTATAAATTGTGTGATATTATATAATAGGTTGTATGTACTTTGGAGATGCACTGGGCTTTTTAGCTCATTTCCCTACAGTTCCTTTACAGATACCCGAGACATAGGTGACTTGGTACCCGAAGGCATATTTATAGTTTTATTTTATCATAATATTTTATTTTTGGGTTTTTATCATACTTTATTAATTATTATTTCAATTGGGTTGTAAGTTGATTTTTATTTTGGGAATTTTGGTATTTATTTTGGAAGTTTAATTATTTTATTTAAATTATCGTATATACATATAGGAATGTATGTGAATGTTTGATGATTATTGGATTGTGTAAGGGTATAATTACATAAATAACCTTCTGGATCCGATCGTATATCTTAGGTCGAGTAATGGGGGTTATAGCTATGCTTCACTTATTGAATTCCTCCTCAATTAATGAATCCAGCACATCAACAGTGTGACATTCTTCTTTGTCATTGCAAGGGATAGCTTCAAAAACACTGAAGGTGACATGTTCATCATTATGTCGCATTGTTAACTCACCTTTGATCAAGTCGATAAGAGTGCGCCCGGTAGTGAGGAATAGGCATCCCAAGATTATGGGTACCTCTTTTTCTGCTTCGCAGTCAAGTATAATGAAATCTATTGGGAACAAAAACTTATCCACGCAAACTAGGATGTCCTTGATTTGTCCTTTAGGTTGTACCAACGATATATCTGCTAACTGCAATGTCACTACAGTGAGCTTCATATGACCAATCCCTAATTTTGTAAACGTAGACAGTGGCATAAGGTTGATACTCGCGCCTAAATCACACAAGGCTTACCCAAGTAGTGGTTACCAATTGAACATGGGATTGTAAAGCGTTCAAGATCTTTCATCTTAGGAGGTAACTTATTTGTCAAGACTACTCTACATCCTTTTATGAGCGTGATCGTCTCAATATCAGTCAGCTTCTTCTCTTTAGATAGGAGCTCCTTCATAAATTTCCCATAACTGGGAATCTGTACTAGAGCATCCACAAGAGGGATACTAACATGAAACTGCTTTAATGTAGTCAGAAACAGCTGATATTTTTTATCATGATCCTTGCCTTTAAATCTTTGTGGGAAAGGAAAATGTATGGATACATCAAGTTGTGTCGACATCATCAATTACATCGACATCGACAGTTGCGTTGACAATTTTGTCGGTTTGACAGTAGATATCGAGGTGACAATTTGTGGAGCCTATTTCTCTGGTTCATTTATAATTTCTTCAGACACAACTCTCTCACCCTGATTCACTTCGCTAATGTCTATAGGTGCTACATTAGAGTTGGTAACTGGCTCGACCATCTGTCTCCCACTCCTAAGAGTGATTACGTTGCAATGCTCCTTCCCTTTCGAATTTGGATTTTTTGTGTCGCTGGGTAATGTACCTGGTGGTCGTGTGTTCAAATTCGAAGCAATTTGCCCTTATTATGCTTTCAACGCTCAGATGGAAGATGAATTTCCTTGCACAATGGCTTCTGTTCGAGTTATATGCTCACACATTAAGGCTTCAAAAGCTACTAAAGGATCGGATCGTGGTTGTGTGTACTACTACTGTTGTTGTCCTTGAATATTCAGATTTAGCATCGAAGGTTGTTGTGACTGTACACGATTTTGATGTGGCTGCATTTGATCTTGAAGTGAATGCATCTGAGTATTGTGGTTGTAACTCTATTGCTGCAGATTGTAATTCCCTTGTCTATAATTATCTTGATTTGATGAATTTCGATATCTGAATGTTGCGGCATTTTGATTTCCCCAAGGCTGTTGATTTCTTGCAGAATTATTATAGGAATTACCATAAGAATTTCCATGGATGTTATTGACGTAGAAAACATTCTCTGCGTGCTGTGGACAATCTTCATAACTGTGGTGGTCACCGTAAATTTCATAAAAAAATGTGGGGACATCAATTTGTTATCCAACCTAAATGGGTACAACTTCACTAGTCCCCTTCATGTTCTTTATCATGTTTGCGAGCAAAGAAACTTGTGCACTTAGAGCAGATATAACATCCAATTCAATAACTCCAAGATTTGCTTTCACTTGTGCATCTCTAGAGATCAGATATTGATAATCGTTCTAAGCGATTCTCTCTAGAAGTCTGACAGCTTCATTGTAAGTATAGCCCAACAAAGGACCATTAGCAGATGCGTCGACAAGATTTATTGTCTGTGCAATCAACCCGTTGTAGAAAATTTCAATCTGCGTCTCTTGTTAAATTCCATGCATGGGACAACATTGAAGAAGAGATTTATAACTCTCCCACGTAGTATGCAAATTTTCATCATCCAGCTGATGATATGCAGTAATGTCGTTTCTAAGACGAGCATTCATAGTCGGTAGATTAAAACGCAAAACAAATTGAGTTGCAAGCGTATTCCACGATGTGATTGATCCAGCAGGTAATCCAAGGAACCAAGTATGAGCCCATCCTTGCAATGAGTAAGGGAATAGTTGCATTTTCAAGGCGTCATTAGGAACGACGTGCTGACTGAAAGAAGCACAAATCAGTAGAAAAGATTTAAAGTGCTCTCTCGCATCTTCATGAGGCAGTCTAGCATATTGCCCATTAGAGTTTAGCATTTGGAACATGACTGGCTTTAATTCAAAATTTCCAGCTTAAATAGTTGGCCTCACAACACCTGATTTCCACGATGAGGATTCACCAAGAGAATACCTCTAAGGCACCAAATTTGTATAGCGGAAGCGACTTGCCAAAAGAAGGCTCAAAAGACAACTGAAAGGCCACAAGAACAAGAACACCAAGTGTTTGAGTAAATGCTCTCTATTGTATTCACAAAGAAACAATACAAGAATGAGTATTTTGGAGTGTGTTTACAAATGAGGGGAGGCTCCCTATTTATAGTTGAGCTCCCCCACAATAGACGGTCAAGATCGAATTACATCGACGGATGAGATTGGCCTATCCCTTAAATTATGGGATTTACAAGATTAAATTCAAATCAAATCCTATCTAATCCTAAAGATATGATTCTATCTTATCTTCTAGGATTAGTTCCCATTTTTGCCAAGATGCCTTAAGTTGACTTATTGGGCCATCCAGGCTTTAATCTGATAGGCTTGACCAACAGCTCTCTGAATCGGGCCAGCTCATGTGGGCTAAATGATCCCAATGTCAATGATAGACCTCCATGGGACTCATTGTGTGCGATGGTCACGGGCTGCGAACTTTGGCCCGTGACATTCTCCCCCACCCATTCTCGCAACGCCCTCGTTGTGGCTTTAGAATGGCACTGACTTGATTCGCCTCGGTCTCGTCTCGTTGCCTTAGCATTATCCCGATTAGTCTCACTATCGGGTCGTCCCCTCTTTCGAAACTTTCGCCTCGGCTTACGTCGCCTCTTAACTCGAACCGTCTCACATGTTGGTACATCAGGTTGGCAAGAAGTCTTCGTACTCACTTGCGCACATTCTGACTTGCTTTGATCGGAATCCACATGATTCACATCACTTGGCCTTGAATCGCCCATAGTCCCTTGGCCTTCTTGCTTAAGAACTCTGAGAGGGCCTTTACATTCTTGCCAAGCAACCAAGTTAGAATGCAAAACACTATCAAAGTGTTTCGAATGTACCTTACTCGTCGCATTTACTCTGGTCAACTGTCCTGCTTGCATCGTCATTCTTGCAAACTTTGATGCACCACCCACTTTTCCCATAAGTGGAAGCTCCTCCGATGTGTCAACAGAAATGAGCCTCATTGAACCTAGCTTCCAAGTTTGCATCGCAACTTCTTCCTCTGAGTTCGATGCCAAACTCACCCCTTCAATGGGTTGAAGCCTCGCTGATGACTCGGCCAACTCCGTCGCTTCTCTTGAATTGAGCCTTATTGGTCCCAGCTTCACTGTTTTCATCGCGGCTTTCTTCATTAAGTCCGATGACAAACTCACCTCTTCTTTAGGTGGAAGCCCCTTTGATGACTCAACAAGCTCCGATGTTGCCTTTTCTTTGACCCTCACGGATTGTTGCTTCGGACAGTTCCGCAACTCATGCGGACCACGGCACAAGAAGCACTTGACTCGCTTCTTTTTGCTCCTCTTTGTCCCCTTGGCTTCGCTCGAACCAAGCTCCTTGGGCACTTTGTCTGTCTCATCAGTGGCAGACTTGTTCGGACATTTCCGCAACCTATGCGGACCATGACACAAGAAGCACTCGACTGGCTTCTTCTCGCTTTCGGCCTTCTTGGCTTCGACACCCCTTGCGCTCGAACCAAGTCTCGCGGCCTTACCTTCCGGCTTGCCCCTCTTAGACAACTCGGATCTCCTTGGACATTTCTTCAGCAAATGTGGACCGTCGCAAAGGAAACATTTTAACTTGCCTCGCTTCTTGTTGGGTTTCTTCTTCCCAACCCGTGGTTTCCCATTACCACCATTATCGCCGTTGCCTTCGCCATTATCATCTTCCTTGTGATTCCCTTCACATGCGCCCCTTTCATCGGACTTGGAAGATTCAAGCTTGTCTTTCCCTAGACCAAGCTTGACCACGGATTCTGCTACCGTCATGGCTTTTGACAGCTCTTGGACACCTCCTTGTTCCAATTCCTGTCTGACCCACGGCTTTAATCCATTCATGAAGACAAGTAATGTTTCTTTCTTGGTCACATCTCTAACTCGGAGCATGAGTTCCTTGAACTCTCGAACATACTCTCCAACTGTGCCTCGTTGCGTTAGCCATCGCAACCTTGCTCGAGCTTCGTCCTCGGCATCATCTAGGTAATATTGTCCCTTCAATTCATCTTGGAACTCTTGCCACGTTCCAATCTCACTATGCCTTTTATTTGTGATCCTGTCTCGCCACTATAAAAGCGCGCTATCAGTAAGAAACATTGAAGCAATATTTACCTTACTCGCATCATCCTCGATGCCTTTGACACGGAAGTAGTTCTGCATCCTCCACAAGAAATTGTCCACATCGTATGCAGACTTTGTCCCCATAAACTCCTTCGGCTTTGGGACATCACTGAGTGCTGCACTTGACACTCCTCCATTCCCCACGGCTGCTCGACACAAGCCAAGCTCTCCCTCGAGCTTCTCTAGTCTTGTGCTCAAAGCCTTCGTCGTGGCCATTGTTTCCTCCTTGAAAGCCACCAGCATGGCTTCGAGAGCATCGCTCCTTTCTGTCAGCTTAGACCTTTGGGAATTGAGTAACCCTTGTATCTCATCCCTAGTCCTCTTGAGTTTTATGGTCACATAGTCCCTCGATTGTTCCCTCGAGTCATCTATGAGATCATAAGTTCTACTGATGGACTCCTTCGCGTCCCTCATAGACTCGTCAAGTTTGTCCATTCGATCCTCTACAACTGACAGCATGTCCCTCATTGATCTCCAAGGCAACTTCAGTTTGGAATCTTCTTTCGACATCACGAACGGTGCCTTCGCAACACTAACTCTGATACCACTTGTCACGTCCCTAGACCTTGAATCTTGGAGCGTGCGGCCTTAGACGCTTCTTTGATCGCACAGCGCCTAAGTAAGCCTGAAACTCGATCGAAGCTAAAGTGCTTAGATCCTAGTGGAAGCAAAAAAACTCTGAAAGAAAAGGCAAAGCAAAAAGACAAGGAAGAAATTTGAGTGAATGCTCTGTATATTCCTCAAAAGTAAAGTCAAGTCAAGTTCTATCTTATCTTCTAGGATTAGTTCCCATTTTTGCCAAGATGCCTTAAGTTGACTTATTGGGCCATCCAGGCTTTAATCTGATAGGCTTGACCAACAGCTCTCTGAATCGGGCCAGCTCATGTGGGCTAAATGATCCCAATGTCAATGATAGACCTTCATGGGACTCATTGTGTGCAAATCATCCAAAACTGGAAAAACAAAATCTCAGGTAGTTCGATTTTGTATATGATCATCTTGCGACAGCGGTGGATTATTAATGTTTTGTGGTTGTATAGGAGGTATAATAGGATTATGTGGTAGCAATGGTGGTATGGCTGCATCGTTTCTTGGTAGAGCCATATTTCACTATTCTTGTCGTCTCGTTCGAATGTTGAATTCGATTTCAGGATCTAAACCAACAATAAATTCAGGATTCCTCTGGGTCATAAAATAATTAAAAGAAAAAAATGTAAAAATAGTAGCAAAAAGAAAACAAATTAGTAACAAATAAAGGTTAGATAATAAAGAATGAATGCAAAAGGAAGAAAAAAATCAAACTAACGCCATCCCCAGCAACAGCGCCAAAACTTGATCGCGCTATGAACATCGCAGCAAATATGTGCAAGCGTACACTGTTGATGCAAGTATAGTAGACTGATGTGAATCCATCAGAAATCGATCCCATAAGGATAATGTTTGTTGTCTATAATTGTCGGTGCAATAAACAAGTAAATGTAATAAAGTTGTGGGATTGATTTGTCGAAGCATTAATGTAAAATAAAAGAAGAAATGCAATAGTAATGAAATGGGATCCCTAACATGAATAGTCGACAGAACACTAAGTGTGGCGCACAAGGTTTAAAATATCAAGTAATTGTCACTGCAATAAGGCACAATAAATGTCTTACCAAATTTGGCTTTTCTACTAGATCTAAGACTTAAACATGCACACTAACCACACCTTCCAGTGCTGGCACTGTAACATATTCAAGAACAAGTGGATTAAATTCCTTCAATCCCCAAGCAACTTCCGTTGCCTTGCTTGTTAGTTTAATTTGTCACTGTACCTTCTAGTGACAGTGACTGCAATCACACTTCCGTGGTCAAAATAATCAAACCCAAAGATAAAATAGTAAAAGCAAGCTTGAATAAGATATCATTTAGTCTAAAAATCAAGAGTACTTCCATACAAACTTGAAATAAATATGAATCACCAGCGTTTAAGAAAGAGAAATAAAAGAACAAATGGAGAATACTATTCCTAGGCTACTCGACTTGCTCCCTTACTCCCTTATGTCACACTTAGGATGCTCCTCATCAGGAGCAGGTCTGCCTCCTCTTCTCTGTCAGTTCACCCTTTAGAATCTGCCATGGATGCAAGCTTTAAGAAATGGATTTTTAGAAGAAAAGTAATCCGAAAGAAGAGAAGCTCTTTTCTCTCTCATTCTCATCAGTATTTAATTGCAGCTGAATAGTACAGGTGTCCTTCCCTTTAGATCTAACATTCTCTGGCTGTACTAGTTGGTTATATCAGTTATACAACTCACGCATTTTTGGTGTGTTAACCAGACAACTGTCAGATGCTGCGACAGTTCTGGACGTAATTCTAGATCCTCTTATGCAGCTACAACTCTGGACATATTCATGCAGTGATAATTCTGACAGGTTCTTGCAGCGACACTTCTTGGCTCAATGCTAAATAGACTAATGCAGCAACATCAGTAGTAAAAATATCATAAATTCAAAGGAAATTAGGCTGAGGTCCATTAAGTTAGAAAATGTAATAACTAAATTAAAAAAAATGCTAAAAATGTATGCTAAAGATGACTAAATGGGAACAACTTAAACAATAAGTAGGGAGAAATCAATGGTTCTTTCTAGTACTATCAAACTACCCACAACACTCTATTACGATTGATAAAATTGGGCATGAAAACCATCTACCCCAAGAGCCTTTAAAGGGGCCATCTCGAATAGAGCGTCATGCACCTCTTTATTAGTTAATTCCTTCCCCAAAAATCTCTGCGATACCGAATACATGATAGGAAAAGAATCATGAAGAGAAAACCTCCCAACCATAGACCAGTCCATAGTGTACAATTTCCAGAAAAAAGAAACCACCTCATCCTTTATTCATTCCTCATCATAGCATTATGACCCATCACCCAACTTCAAAGATTTAATATGGTTAACTCATCTCCTCATGTTCACCTGATTATGAAAATACCTCGTATTAGGTCTCCAAAATTCAACCAATCCTTGCATGACTTTTGCTTCAATAGTAACTCTTCATAATCCAGAATTCTCTCCAACTCCAACCGAAGATTTTGTTCCAATTCAATAAGGTTTTAAGATTTATAAATTTCAAGTCGCCTTTGGATACCACTGATTCGTGCCAAAAGAATCCTTTTTGCTTCAAAATGTTCTCAAAAACCTCGCTATTCCATTTCTTAGTAACTTCAACAAAACTTTTAACAATCCCCTTCATTCACTCACCACCAACCTAACTATCAATAACAAACTGATAGAAACTTTCATGAGTTAGCTAACTACTCAGAAACCGAAAAGGACGAGGTACCTTCGGCTTCTTCCCATTACCAAAACTTACGGCTATAGGATGATGATCTAACTTGATCTTGTGGAGATGCAACACAGTCGTATTAGGAGCAAGAGAGTCCCATTAATAGTTACAAAGAGCACGATTCAACCGTTCAAAAATAAAGCCCCTATTCCATGTGAATTTGGACCCCTGAAACATAACATCTTTCAAACAATGATTATTCAAAAAAGATTGAAACAACTTACAAGCGCTACTCCCATGCTTCACACCACCTTGCTTTTCATCATCATGAAGTAAAGCATTAAAATCGCCAGCCAGCAGCCACGGAGACACAATGTTCAAAGCCACTTGTCCTATTTCATCCCAAAGCTCCTTCCTGATTGAGTACCAAGGGTTACCATTAACTCTAGAGAAAAACACCCAATCATGCAGCTCAGGAAACTTCACCTTCAAACAAACAAACTGAAAATGGCTAGTCATAACCTTAACTTCAGTAGTACTCTTCCAAAGAATTCAAATACCTCCCGAAAAACCCCTAGCCTTCACCCTATGAGAATTAGGCAACCCAATTCTTTTAATAACATTCTCAGCCTTAAAACCACTAATTCGAGTTTCAACTAACACAACCACCTCAGGATCAAAATCCCTCATATATTCTTTTAAAATTCTATGAAAATTTTGTTTTCTTGCCCCGTGGCAATTCCAAACGATAATGTCAAATTTCATAGTAAAAAAAACACCCCAGACCTAAACACCTCAAACTAAGGTGGCATCCATCCCAACTGTTTCTTCTTCCTCCGTTCCATGTCCCTCTTAGCTCTTTCGTAACAAAGGATCCTCGATAACCTTGCCCTCAGGAAGATGCTGATGAGGACCAAGCTACTTGTTGGACTCATCAAGATCATGGAGCATTCCCTTAATAACTTGACCCAATGGAACCACAACATGCTTTGCACCAGTAGCAACCCCCACTACTAGCTCCAAATTCCATGAAACCATGCCCAGCTTTGTTTTTCAAAAAATCTGGAATATCTGTTGGAGAAATGGAGTTGGAAAACCCCAACACATTCGTAGATTTAATACTACTACTACCTACAATATTTGGATTTTTATTTTCTTTAATAATAGCCACGGTATGGTATTTTGGATCCAAAATGCGAGACCCATGTTAGTTAACAGTAGGCTAATTTTTGATCAATCCAACATAAAACCCATTTTTTCTAGAGCCCACTTTTGACCTTCCTTTTCGAACCCCTAACTTCGATCCATTGCTACCACTCACACTAGCCTTTAATCCCTTTATTTACAAGCCCAATTGACCCTTTTGACCAACTACCTTAACATTCTCCTCAATTGATTCCTTATTAGCCAATCCCAAATTAATTGCCTTATTATTTCCCACCAAAACCATAATGATGTCCTCAATTTGATCTTCCTTTACAAATTGAAAAAGTCAGCAGAATGCTTCGTCTCTATCCCTTCCTCCTCCTCCATTATGGAAAGCGCATTAAATCTGGATCCCATTAGATTATTACCCTGAATAGACCCAAATCCTGACTCCTTCTGACGTTCCTCTACCATCCATTCACCATACTCCTCCTTTTTCACCCTCGTCTGAACATTGCATGGTGTCGAATTTAACATCAAAGCCATCTTATTCGTCACATTCCTTTCATCATCAACAAGGTCCTTTCCCTTTGAAACACGCAGGCAAGCTTCCTTCACATACCCAAAATGCCCACAACTGAAGCAATTAGAAGGAAGAGACTCATATTCCACACGATGGAATCTAGTAGCAATCCTAATCTTGGAAACTAGTGGATTAGCTAAATTAACCTGGACCACAAGCCTTGTAAACTAACCACGAGCCCCTTTATCGATTTGAAGGTCAATCTTAACCACTTTTCCGATCAAACTCCCAATATCTTATAAGAGGCTTCGTTTGTAAAAAGCTCCAAATAAAATGGGGATCCTAACCCATGCCATAACATTTTGAGGAAATGGATCCAAGGTCGAAAACTCTGAAGACCATGGATGCACCGTTAAATAGTGGCCATAGATAACCCAAGGTCCTTTAGCAAGCACATTGTTGAAATCAAAATCAAACTCAAACTTCGCCAAATAATAATCATTATCGATGTCCATGAGTTGAAATCGTCAGGATGGTTTCCAAAGTGCACACACCTTGTTCCACAAGGTATTATAGCCTATCTTCCTCCCCAGAAGTTTCACTACTAACGTCTTGGCCTTACTTTCATCGATAAGACCATATACCCTCTCAGAGAAGTCTATCGTAGTAACCCCATCCTCAACAAATTTTTTAACATCATCCTGTTCAAGGTCTAAATCTTCAGACTCCTAATTATTGTCCATACTAGGAACCGTAATACCCGAATTTAGGATAGCATCACGAAAACAAAATGGCGTAGGCCACTCCCCCTCTTGCATCACATCGTCCCCTCCATCATCCAGAGGCTCATCCTCTCTTTGTCTCACTTTCTTGGACGTCTGGCCATGCATAAATGCCGACACACTAGCCATGTTATCATTCGACATATGGTTCCTTTAATTAAAAACCCCAGGAAAATATGCAGTACAATCAATATATATGTAGTACAAGGATTAAAGAAACAAATCTGAAACAAACTTAGAATCAAAAAATAGATTAAATAAAGAATTAAACACATTTTTTAGTTAAAATACAGGATTAAAGATTAGATAGAAAGATTAATAAACAATATAAAAAGAATCTGCAAAAGAAAAAAAAAGGAGTAAGTCAGTAACTGTCAGAAACCCTAACAAATAAAAAATTGAATCAAAGAAGAGAAAAAAACGTAAATGCTTCCTTTTCGACCCCTAGGTCATTTTTCCTTTCTTGCATGTATAACAAGGGCTAAGGCACGATGAATGTTGCTTCATCGGACCACCGATCCTCGGCCCCAGGGTGTCTTGGGCCCTTTGATTCTTTTCTTTTCTCCCTATTTCATTCTTTTATCCTTTTTCTTTATTTTTGTATTTTTTTTCATTCGAAAGAATCTAAAAGTTCCCAAGGAAGGTAATATCATTAGGTTGAGAAACCCTAATTGTGAGGGAACATCTAACATATATGAAATTTTTTAAGGGATGAAATGCGAATTTAAGTTTTTGTTATTTGGTAGTTTCTTTCAGTTGTTCTTTCTTGTTACCAAATGTTGAGTTTAAGGTCTTGCTTTAGTTAAAGAGAGTTTTGGTAAGGGAAGCAAAACGGTACATTTAGTCAAAGGGGCATTAATGTAATTGTTTAAATGAAATGGTGAGTTTAGGAGAGACCGTTGGCCATAACCATCCTAACAACGTTGTAATGTGCTTTCTCTCTAACTTTAGGAGTGTTCAATCGGTTAATTGATCAGTTAATCGACTCGAACTACCATTAATCGAATTAACTAACTCTTTTAAATCCTTAACCGTTAATCGAATCAAATTTGTTTCAAAAAAAATTAATCAAACCGAAATTTTTCGATTAATTCAATCAATTAATCGAAAATTATATTTTTTTTGGTTAAAACAAGTATAAAATTACCTGAATTAATTGAATAGGGATTTTTTTTATTTATTAAATTATTTGTAATTTTTAGGATTGGGTTGGGATGGATTGTGTAACACTCATAACCCGTCTTCGTTATCGGATTAAGGTTAAGGTGCATTACCAGTCAATCAAACACTTAATCTCATATTACTGTACAATAATTCAACTTAAATTATATCATCTCATATCCCATATCATAGGTATACATTGAACTTAAAATCATGCCTTTAAGGCCTTAAAAATAACTAGAAACAATTCAGAACTAATTTGAATCAAATCAGAAAATTTGAGGAATAGGGGCACACGGCTGTATGACAGCCTATGTGCTTGCCTGTGTGTATGCTCGAAAAAAGGACTCACGACCGTGTCACTAACCGTGTGTTAAACTGTGTGTGGTTACGAAAATGGGTCACATGCCCATGTTCTGCCCGTTTGCACCCTGCAGCTAACACACTCAGGGCACACGTCCGTGTGCAGATCGTGTGTGCTTAAAGGTGTCTAGAATCAAACTTAACCATCACATATTTAACTAAGTACCTAAACCGATTCATACCACAACTTAACCATGACTTATAATACATCCGAAAACATCTAAAACATTAAATTCATGCCACTTATAACTGAACTAACATGACAATTAATTACCAAGTAGTGTGACCTCCGAAAATAATCCAATCGACAGCTCGTATCCGATAGTCTGCAAGGAAGAAAAATTTAAATGATGTAAGCTTGCTAAAAGCTTAGTAAATTGGTGATGAACTTAAATTCAACTTACAATAAAGGATGAAAACTTAAACCTTTTACCAAAAAATCTAATATCATGATCATAAGTTCAATAAGTATCTATACGCATCACAAATCTTACAAGATTAGTGAGTTCGTATGTAAATATACAACTTTATTTGATATCAAGCTTATACATGAGAAACACATTTGACATATAAACCAAACATCATATTTACTAATGATAATCACCTTTATTTCACATATCTAAATCTAATGTCTCAATTCATACATATATTTTCACATAACCAATTCACATACTCTTTCATGTAAAGATTCATTAAATCTTACACTTACATTTTATGCATTTAACATATAAAGATTCATTATATGTTATACTTACATTTCCTCCTTATACAGCACAACCTCACAAGGTTGGTGAGTATCACCAAGAATCATATAATTTCAACAATTAAGGTAACTTGTAATAATAACACTTCAAGTATATATATATATATATATATCATCCATCATACATTCAATAAACATACTTTCTCCTTTCAACCATTTGTATCAACATTTTCCAATTCGCATGTCTTGACCATATTCATTTCATATATAATATATATTCTTTTAAGCCTTTAACATCCATGGAACCAGATTAAATATCTTCCAGGTCAAAGAATATTTAATCCATATGAACCATTGATGTTCAACATAAATCAATGATTCAGACTCGATCTCATTTAACCTCCAAGTATTTATACTTATGATACATTTGACACTTTCTTTGAATATTATCATAGCGATTAACCTTTATTATTTCGATGGATCATTATAAAAGTATTCAATACGCAAGTTTCAATTACGTTTATGCTCGTCAGCCACTTTATGTTTATGCTCATCAAACACTTTACGTTTATGCTTGTCAGCCACTTTACGTTTATGCTCGTCAGCCACTTTGCGTTTACGCTCGCCAACTAATATGTGTTTACGCTCGCCAGCTATTCAAATAAAAACATTATGTTCGAAACTTTTATTTGATCCATCGAAATTTACTTCACTTAACTCATTCATGTATCTCAAAATTATTTACTTTTCAATATATAAATTTTACGCGTATATAGGTAAATTCACCAACATTAATATCGGAATAAAATAAGCAGACCATTAGAAACTTACTTCATAATATACCATTACAATCTCAAATCCAAATAGTTCTTATTTATAAAACATAAGATAAATCATATCTAACATATCATATAATTAATTAAATCTTTCCTTCTCACATGAATTCAATCATATCTATGTCTCATATTTTCTAATTATAATACCCAACTTAAATATCATCACAAATTAATTCAACTTATCACATAAATTATCTCAAACAATCAAACTCAATTTCAACATAAATAGATATGTCTTGAGTCATGAAATAACATATAATAAATTTATGAACTTACCTCGACTAAAACGGTTGCCAAACAAAGTCAACAACTATACCGAACTTTAACATTTCCTCAAATTAAATCTGATTGCTTCGTTTATTGATCTAGATAATAATTCCCATCAATTTTTCTAATCATTTAAAAAAATATTTAATTCTAACTTACAACTCATCTTAATGTAAAATTACAAAATTATCCCTAACTTCTTAACTTTTATGCAATTAAATCTTTAAACAAAAAAAATATAATTTAATCACTATCCATGCAAATAATCAAACTAGTCATTTTATTATGAGTTTATAACAACCCAAATTTTCTATCTTTTCTTTTTATTCACTTTACATTTTTACCCATTTTCTCAAATAAATCCATAACCCAAAATCAGTAAAAATCACTTAACAAAATACTTATATCTAGCCATCAACTTAATTAATTCATCCTATAAAATAAAAAATCACTTCAAAATCATTAATGGCAAATCTCTAAAACTTTAATGGTTTTACAAATAAATCCTTGAGTTAACTAGATTAAGATATCGAGATTCCAAAAACATAAAAATTACAAAAAATTATTAGATTAAGCTTATCAATTGAAGCTACAACCTTAAAAATCCTAAATTTTCTCCCCATTTTTTTCTCCCCTACTTTAGTTTGATGGAGACAGAATGAAAGAAATAAAGAAAAATCTCCTTTCTTTCTCAACAACCCTCATTCATTTAATGCAACCCATTTCCACTCTTTTTAATTATAATTATTACTTAGTTACTTTTCTTTACTTTACTTTTTTTTATTAGTAAATAAAACACCCACAATATAAATACTTGGTCCACCAAACACGACTAACCTTTGACATGATATATTTACCTTTTAAGTCCTCTTATTTCTCTTTTCATAGCTATTAGGTACTTTAGCTTATAGGATTTAACTTTTATGATTTAGCATTTTTGACTTAATTAACAGACCAATCATTAAAATTCTCGAACCGAACTTCAATATACATAAATAGCAACTCATTAAATATTTAATAAAAATATTTACGGGCTCGATTTACAAGAACGAGATCCCGAAACTTTGTTTTTCAAAATCACTAGAACTTAACCACTAATTCACTTAAAATAAATTATCAAATTAGTATTTATTATACTATTTTTGACTCATAAATATTAAATAATAATATTTATAGACTTCACTAGTCGGATTTGTGGTCTCAAAACTACTGTTTTCGACACCATTAAAAAATGGGCTATTATAGATTGGGTACTTGGGTTTATATATATATTGGATTAGGTTTATATTGGGTTTATCTTGGATTGTGTTTGGGTGGATAGTGGACTAATATTTATATATTGTAATATTATTTATTAAGTTCGGTTAATTTGATTAACCAATCGGTTTTGAATAGAATTTAACGTTAACCGAAAACCCAAAAAATTATCAATCGACCCCCAACCCTCGATAGATTAATCGAGTTCGATCGGTTAACCAAGTTTTTTCGATTTTACCCGAATTGTGCACAGCCCTATCTCTATCTCCTAAGCCATTATATCCTCAAAATGAGTAATGAAGGATGCATGCATATTATGATTTTGGAATGAAACTTTGCCGTACTTCTTCTCTCTATTTTCTTCTTTATTTCTTTTACAATTTTGGTTCCATCGATTAGCAAGGTATCAAAGCTCGATGACCTCATGACCAAGGATGGGATTACCACCCGTTTGCAAAAGGATGTTACTAGTATTCAACAGGAGATGCTCAAGTTGCATGTAGAGGTTTCTTAATGGGATAATCGTCTGGAAGTCAGGCTGAAGTAGTTTAAGGAAGAGTTGAGAAGGGAGTTCGAGTTTGAGGTTCAATCGTTGTTTGAATAGTATCTAGGTGCACTCTTAGGGTCTTCAAGAGTTGGTTCTTTCGTAAAAAAAGGAAAAAGGGTTTTAAGAGGATCTCCACCTGATTTTCTTCCTAATGACTTAAGGACCATACCCTCTTGTGCGAAAGTTGGGGACTTTACTTTTTCTCAAAGACTAGGTGTGATGGAGGTAGTAACTAGATCCTACAAACTTGAATTCTCTTGGTTCAATGGCACGGACTTCAAAGGATGGTGGGCTAAATTGGAACAATATTTCGAGGTGAAAAAGATTCCACCAATTGCTCATGTTAGGAAAGTGATGCTACACGTAGAAGGTAAGGCTCTTGATTAACATCATATTTTTTTTTTGCTAGAGACAGGGTGGGTGCCATATGCTTAGCTGGGAATCTTATGCATAAAACTCAAAGGAAAGGTTTGGGTCTAGTGCATAAACCAGTACCATGATGCATTCATTAGCTTGTTAAACCAACTTCAGCTACCTGAACAGTATACGTTAATCATTTTTATAAGTAATCTAAAGACAAATGAACCAAGACTTACAACTCTTCAAACCCAAATGCATAGTGGAAGGGTTTCTTATTACGAGGCAAGTAGAGAATATCTTAGGCAATTCATCTAAAAAATGACTATTATTTAGATGGAATCCATCATCGAGAGCCTCTTTGTTACCAGTTTTAGGAACTAGTTTCTCCAAGAGGTATGTAACTGCTAGTTTAGGGACTCTGTACAATAGTTTTAATGGTTTAGGGGCCAAGTCTACAACTATTAGCTTAGGGACTCAGAATAGTAGTTTTGGGAATTTAAAGATCAATTATAAGTGACTTATTCGATCCCTTTATTCAGTTAAAATAGAGGATAGGCGAAAGAAAGGCCTTTTGTTTTTACTGTGGAACTAAGTATACTATGGGACATAAGTACGTTAAATAGCAGCTTTAACAGTTACTGTTGGATCCATGCACAAAGAAGACAGAAAGAGAGTTCAATTTAAGCCAAGAAGATGTTAATCCTTCTAAAGAATCCTTATTCGAGAATGTTGTACCTTCTGAACTAGTATTATCCTTCCACGCACTCCATGGCTCACAAAGCATACAAACCATGAGAATGGCAGCCAACATTGGGAATGCCGAGGTCATTATCATTGTAGATTTGGGAAGCACTCATAATTTTATAAGTGTTAAATCATGCATCAATTGGCCCTATTGATCTATCCTAGGATAAACTAAAAGTAACCATTTCTGATGAAGTTGTTCGATCTACTAGTGGTGTTTTGTAGGAAACTACTATGGACTACACCTACTACCAGCTTTCAAATTGACTTTCTAGTACTACCCTTAAAGGGTTGTGACTTATTCCTAGGAGTTCAATGGTTCCTATCCTTGGGACCCATTAATTGGGAGTTTAGTTCCTTAACCATGATATTTACTTATCTCAGCCAATAATGCTTATTGCAGGGCATACAACCGGGTCACATCCAACCGGGTCACAGCCAATAAGTCTACAAAATGCTTGTCCATGTTGGGAAAAAGGCAGGGCTTATATGAAATGGTCACTACTAAACCATTACAGGTTGTCTTGTTGATAGTTGACACTAGCACCAACCAAGAGCTTCAGTATATGTTGTAGGCCTATAAAGATGTCTTTCAAGAAACTAAGGGCCTCTCACCTTCCAAGCTACAAAAGCATAAAATATCGCTGAATGATGAATCAGTTGTGGTCAAAATCAAACCATATAGGTACCCTGCCATTCATAAAACAAAAATGGATAGATTAGTCTAAGAAATGCTTCAAGTAGGGATCATTAGGGACTCCAACAATTCCTTTGCATCCTCTATAATCATGGTTAAAAAAAAGATGAAGGATGGATATTGTATGTGGATTATTGGCAATTAAATCAATTAACCATTAAAGACAAGTTTCTTATTCCCATAATAGAAGTGTTCTTTAATGAATTTGGGCAGGCCAAAATTTTCTCCAAGCTAGACCTTCAATTGGACCACCACTAAATTAGGATGTGTGAGTCTAACATTCATAATATAACCTTTAGGACACACGAGGGACACAATGAATTTTTAATCATGTCCTTCGATTTAACCAATGCACCCTCTACATTTCAAGCTTTGATGAACTCCATTTTAAACCTTGGTTAAGGAAGTTTATGCTTGTCTTCTTTAATGATATTCTTGGTAGGATCATTTGACACACCTCTAGAAAGTTTTTAAGGTTTTAAAAAGCCAACAACTTTATGCTAAACAAAGTAAATATCATTTTGGTATTGTTCGGATAGAGTATTTGGTACATGTTATATCTCAAAGGAAGATGGCGTTAGACTAATCCAAAGTTGCTAGTATAATGAATTGGTTGACTTCTATGTGCGTTATAGAGCTTAAATGCTTTCTTGGTCAATCGAGATATTATCGAAGATTTATTAAGGATTATGGCATAATAACAAGACCACTAACTGACTTACTCAAGAAGGGTGACTGGAATTGGACTCCACAAGTTAACAATGCTTTCTCTAGTTTAAAAAGAGCTCTTAGTTCAACTCCCGTCCTTGCCTTATCGGATTTTTAACCTGTTTTTTTTTAGACATCAATACCAGTAATTCGAGGGTAAAAGCGATGTTATAGAAACAAGGACACTTAATTGTTTTCTTCAACAAATCCCTTGGGACCAAGCATCAATACTGATCGATGTATGAAAAGGAAATACTGGCAGCCTGTAACAACCCGATTTTTAGTGGTTCGGGAACAGTGGTTTCAGGACCACAACTCCGACAAGTCGGGTCATAAATTTTATTTATTTAATATTTATGATGTCATTCGCATCGTATTAAATTTTGGTTAGAAATTTCTATCATTTAGATAGCCAATTAAGTAAAAAGGACTAAATCGTAAAAGGTGTGAAAGTTGAATTTCAATGATTAAAGGTGTTATATAATAATTGGGAGATAGGTCAAGGTACTTAAATGGTAATAACCATTAGTAACTTGAGTGGACAAATTTGGCTTTAATTTTGGTTAAAATTAGGTGTGAACTAAAGGTAAATTAGTAATTTATTTAACAAATGAATTTTAAGCTAAAAATTAAAAGAATGAAAAAAAGCTATCTTCTTCCTTTTAGCTTGTAAAAATTGAAACCCTAAAATTAGAGAAGAGAAATTCATCATCCAACTTTGTGTCTTCGATTGGGTGAGTAGATTTTGTCCCTTTTTAGTGATTTTTATGTTTTTGAGTTTGTATTAGCTTAATCTAACCATCCCAAGGACAAATTTGTGATTCTGGAAATTGTTAAATATTTTTCCATTGATGAATGAGCTTATTCTTGAAATTTTATGGAAGTTTTATGTGCTTGGTTGTTAGATTTAATGATTTTGTAAAGTGATTTTAGGTGATTTTAAGGTTTGAGGACTGGATTGTAAAAATGATGAAAATACATGTCCTTAATGTGAAATTTTTGAATGTAGGGAATTGGTATGAAGGCCTTAGATATTTGAATGGTTTGGGTTTGGTTGAAAAAGGGTTATTTTGCATGTTATGTGTTTAAGGACTAAATTGAATGAAAATAAAATGTTAGGGGTGATTTCATAAATTTCCCAAAAAGGACTTAAAAGTATAAAATGAGTAAATTACATGCTTTAATAAGAGAATTGATTGATTCTAACATTTGATTGTCTTGGCTATATTTTGATGTTGGAACGAGTTGAAAGATTCAAAAGAGCGATATATTGTACCGGGAGCAATATACTATACTGGCTCGTAAGAGCTGGATTTACTGGGAAACTTGAAGAGCTCATAAAATTTGAATTTAATGAGAAACGTGAAGAGCTCGTATGAGTTGAATTACTAGGAAACTTGAAGATATCATATGAGATACGAATGTGGAAGTAATGAAGACGTTTATTTACTCTTTTCATTCAAAATATGCTATTTTGCAAGTTAATTGCTAAAACGAACTTACTAAGCTATGTAAGCTTATCCATGTACTTGTTTACTGTTTTGTAGATTCGTTTTGCGATTGAAGATCGGATCCTCAAATAAGAATCACACTATCCTAGGAGCTCGTTTGGTAGACTTTATATCACTTGGTAATATATGGCATGTATTAGGTTGATTAAACTTGTAATTTGCTTAAGTTATTATAGTTTTGAATGTACTTAGGTTTATCTATACAAATTGAAGGATGATGAAATTTCACTTGCTTGATTTGTATGTTTGGTATGCTTTGTATGAAGATAAGTATATTTATTTAGTTCAATGCATAACTATAGGTTGTTGAATTATATCGAGTTAGGTACAGGTTGAGGGACTTGTTGGTAATTTTGCATATTATTTTGTGACTTTTCGCAGGCACACATGGCCTGGAACACGAGCCAGCCCACGGGTGTGTGCCTTGGGTAAAATAGGTGCAGGGAACAAACAGGCTATAAATGAGCTGAGACACGACCATGCGACCCTATTTTGAGCAGACACACTGCCCAACACACGATTTCACACACAGACGTGTGGGGTATTGCACATGTTCACACGGTTTATCATACGACCGTGTAATGGTGTTTCATGAATGCACACGGTATGGGGCACAACCGTGTAACCCCTGTTTCATTGAATTTTTGATGTTTCGTGAAATGTTTTGTTGCAGTTCAATCTATTCCTTATGAGTTTAAAAATAACTTGTCTGTGTATAATGTGATCAAATGGAAATGCTCTGCAATATACTAATGAAACAATGTGATCAGAACTGAAATGGTAATTTTTTTCAGTAATTGTTTTGTAAACCTCAGAACCCTAACCGACGACAGTATCGAGTTTTGGGTGTTACATAATCCTCTTGGCAGTAAACAATGGCATCATTACCTTGTTGGTCGATATTTTTGAATTTGGACAGACCACTAAAACTTGAAATTCCTTACTGACCAACAAGTGATTACCCCATTCCAACAGAAATGGGTCACTAAAATGCTAGGTTATGACTTTCATGTACTCTAAAGGAAAGGTAGCACCAATTTAGTAGTCGATGCTCTTTCGTAACAGTCTATGAGGTTTGAAGGATAATGCTTACAGTTGGAAGGTAGTTCAGTGATATTCGACTTATTAGCTTGAGTGCAAAAAGCATGGCAACATGACCCTAGGCTCAATAAAATATGTTTAGAGCTACAAGAGTAGCCCATCTTTTATCTGAAATGCACTTGGGATGGTCGTTTTCTAAGAAGAAATGGGAAACTGGTGATTGGCAAGGTGATCGTGTCGCGCTTGTGTGTAGAAAAATAAACAATTTTATATAATAAAAAACTATTTTAAAGAGCGTCGGTTTTAATTGTAAGTGGACAATATCAATTGTAATATTTATAATTCCGATGGAACACGAAGTATTCCAAGGGGTCGAACCCAAAGGATTGCTAAGTAGGTAAATGTGTTTATCCAATTAATTATAAGTTAAACAATTAGTAATCTAATTGAGTCGAAAATTATTAGTGCAAGTCCAAATGAAATTGTTTATAAACTAAAATTAAGCTATTAATTAAACTAACTAAGCTAAACTTTCTTCCTAATGTTTTAGATAATGCATATGATTAAACGATGTTCGATTGAGTAGTTGAGTGCTAATTAAACTAATGAACCTATATCGATTATATTGATTGCCACTTTTAGTTAGGAATATCCTTTCGCTCTCATCCAAGACTAAAAGATACCACCTAAGATTACCTTCCGATCTCACCTAACATACAGATTACCTATCGGTCTCACTACTCGGCACAATCATATCGAACTATCTAAAGATAAACTCTTCTCTTGATCTCGTTTATCTAGGTTTTTTTCTAGAGACGTCAATTCTAGCGTATTAAGCATTTTGATATAATAGAATAACCAATCAATCAAGAATAGACATCAACTTAAGCTAACAAACAACCAAACAATCAACCATCCAACAAATTTAGCACTTATGTAAACTCAAATCTTAAACAAGCATTTTATCAAACATATGGTAGGCATAAAATGAAAGCAAAGGTTTAAGAAAATGCTCATTCAATTGATGAAGTTCTATTGAAGCCCAAGAGTTTTTTCATCACTGTGTACAAAATCTTTAACAATAAGGAAGAAAGAAAACTACTAGATTAAAGTCTAACCAAAAAAGAAAAGAAAAACCTAAAACTAAAAAAAAAAAGGCATAATGACAAAATTAACCCCTAACGTTTGGGTGTTCCGTCACTTTGACCCTTATGATTTTTTTTTTGGCTCACTTTTATACATAACCTTTTCTTGGTCAAATTGAGCATTTTTTAACGGTCTTGCTGACGTGGTCGTTAAGGGACTAACAGCGCTGACGTGGTGATTTTTTTTCTAGTTAGGCGCATTCACGTAAGCATCTATTGGCGTGACACTATTTTGTCTTATATGCCACGTCAGCAAATGATTTTAAAATTATTAAAATTATTTTTTTGAAATAATAAAATTATTAAATAATTTTAATTTCCAATTTCATCTTCTTCTTCTTTTAACAACAAAAAATTCCAGATTTTCTTACATTTTCCCACCAACCAAACACCAAAAAAAAAATTAATTTTCTTACATAATCCATGCTTCCTATTTTTTTTCCCGAAAACCCCTCAAATTCCTCCATTTTTGTCTTCTATTCCTCCAAACACCCAATCAGAAAGTGGGGAACATGAGAGGCAGCAGCAATGGTTGAATCCAAGTTGCAGAGAGGAACTCCCTTGCATGATATAGATTTGAAATCTGTGAATACCCTCCTCCTCCTTCCCTCTTATACACTTGGTATTTCTCTTTCTCCAACAAATAAGAAATATTACTACTATCCTCATTGTCAAGAAACATGGACATCTGAACTGTGTATTTTATGTTCTGTTCCTTTCCTTGTATTACCAGACATGTGGTTTGGCTCAAATATGTGATCTCTTTCTCCAATCTTTTGACTGGAAACAAAAATGGAGGAATTTGGGAAAAAAACAATGAGGAAGCGTAGGATTATGTAAGAAAAACAAATTTTTTTGGGTGTTTGGTTGATGGGAAAATGTAAGAAAATCTACAATTTCTTGTTGTTGAAGAAGATGATGATGAAATTGGAAATTAAAATTATTTAATAATTTTATTATTTCAAAAAAATAATTTTAATAATTTTAAAATCATTTACTGACGTAGCATATAAGACAAAATAGTGCCACGTCAGCAGATGCTTACGTGGACGTGCCCAGCTGGAAAAAAATCGTCACATCAACACCGTTAGTCCCTTAACGGCCACGTCAGCAAGACCGTTAAAAAATGATCAATTTGACCAAAAAAAAGATTATGTATGAAAGTGAGCCAAAAAAAACCATAAAGGCCAAAGTGATAAAACACCCAAACGTTTGGGGCTAATTTTGTCATTATGCCAAAAAAGAAAAGAAACCTTAACCCTAACAAAAAAAACTAAGGAAAAAGATGATAGAAACAAAAGTGAAAAGCTCTCCCTTTTCATTCAGCCAAAAGTGACTTTAAATATATTTCCAGCCTTAACTTTTAGACCAAAATGCCTTTAGACGCTTAATTTTGATTGGTATGGCTGTTGGATAAAACTACCCCTACAATCATTTTTTGTTGCACCAAGCAGGATGTTGTAACATCCGATTTTGGATATCGTGATACCCAAGTCAATATTGAAATTTGGAGACTTGGGAGTCTGGATATCACGATACCCATCCTTGGTATTGTAATACCATTGTAGGTGGCCTCTTTTCTCCTTATTTAGTACTGTCAAGGGTATCACGACTTTCATGCTTTAATATCGCGATATCCTCCTTCTAGGTAATGTTTTCTTCACGTTCGAGCCACTATCGACTCCCTACAACACTCAATCAACCTGTTAGTTTCCCCATGACACGATTGGCCAAACTAGGTCACAAAATGAGAAAAACGAGACATTTTCACTTATTAACTTAAAATCTTAAAATTACGAAAAAACAAGCAAAAGAAACTACTTTGTTCAAGAATAAGCTCTTTAAGAATGTCGGGAAAGCCTAATTTTCCACATCAATTTGTGGCAAATCACAAGGACCAAGAGCTTCAAAGGGTTATATTCTCGTATTTCCATGAGAGTTCTCCAAGAGGGCAATCTAGCATCCATGCTACAAGACAACAACTTGCAACCATGGTTTATTGGAAAGGGATGCATCTAGATATAAAAAACTAGGTGAGAGAATGCCTCGTGTGCCAGCGGAACAAGTATGATACCTCAGGTTATCTTGGGTTGCTTCAACAACTCTCAATCCCTACTCATGCTTGGTCCGAAGTAAGCATGGATTTCATTGAAGAGCTTCCCCCTTCTAAGGGAAAGAATTCCATTCTGGCGATTGTGGATAGAATCACCAAATATGCCCATTTCGTAGCCCTCACTCATCCTTTCACACCTATTATAATGGCCCAAGTCTATCTCGAGCATGTCTATAAACTCCATGGGTTACCAGATACCATTGTGTCGGACCGAGATAGGATATTAATTAGTTCATTTTGGCAAGAATTATTTAAGAATCTTGAAACCAAGCTATGCTTAACCACAACATACCACCCAAAATCTAATGGTCAAATGGAGGTCCTAAATAGATATTTGGAGAGTTATATAAGTTGCATGATATGAGAGAGGCTTGGTGATTAGCCTGTTTGGCTATCTTTGGTTCGGTGGTGGTATAACTCCACCTTCCACATGAGCATTCACACCACTCCGTACGAGGCCCTTTCTGGTCAAACGCCTCCTCATCACCTTCCTTATTTGGTTGGATCTTCAAGGGTGGGCTAGGTGGATCGTAGCTTACAACAACGTGAGGCAACTCGACTTATCCTTCGCTACCATCTTAAGCGAGCTCAAAATCGCATGAAACATTATGATGGCAGGCACATAAGTGAGCAATCATTCAAGGAATGGGATTGGATTTTCCTAAAGTTGCAACCTTATAAGCGGGTCTCTTTAAGAAAGTTTTCTAACAAAAAACTTTCTCCACATTTATTTGGTCCATTTCAGTTTTTGGCCAAAGTTGGCATTGTTGCCTACACCCTTCAACTACCACCAGACTTGAAGATTCATCCTACGCTCCATGTTTCGCAACTCAAGCGTCATGTTGGCCAACAACTTGTACAACCTACACTTCCCTTGACAGACCCTGATGGCATGATGTTTAATGAACCTGTCAGAATCCTTGATCATCGTATGGTTAAGAAAAACAACCAAGCAGCCACTAAGGTACTTGTGGAGTGAGCAAGCAGTTTTCCTGAGGACGCTACCTGGGAGTCTTGGTTGGAGTTGCATCTACGACATCCCAACCTTGATCCTTAAGGACAATGATATGCTTCAACGAGGGAGTATTGTTAAGGGATGCAATGCGAATTTAAACTTTTGTTATTTGGTAGTTTCTTTTTGTTTTGTATCTTGTTATCAAACGTTGAGTTTAAGGCCTTGCTTTAGTTAAATGAGGAGTTTTGGTGAGGGAAGCAAAATGGTGTGTTTAGTTAAAAGGCATAAATGTAATTGTTTAAATGAAACAATGAGTTTTGGGGAGATAGCTGGTCATAACCAACCTAACAACGTTGTATTGCGCTCTCTCTCTCTCTCTCTTTTAAGTTGTTATATCATCGAAACGAGCAATAAAGAATGCATGCAGATTATGATTTTGGAATGAAACTTTACCTAACTTCTCTCTATTTTCTTTTCTGTTTCTTTTAACGTTTTGGTTCCATCGTTTAACAAAATTTAAGATTTAGAATTTTTAAAAAGAAAAAAAATCTTAAATAAGTTTAAGTTTTGAAAAACAAACAAGTTTGAAAAACCCAATTTTCGGGCACATTTAGTTAAACAAATAGTTTTACGGTTGACTATGCTTGGTCCTTAAAAATATAAGTGAGGGTTTTATTTAGGTGTCAGAAGTGACACATGACACCTTATAATTGGGTCATGTGTTCTGGCAAGTAAAAAAATAACACAATTAGGTGAGGTACCTGTAAAAGTACAAGTATTAAAAGAGACTTTTTTTTATAGTAATTGTATCATGTTAGAAGATTTAATAAATTTCAATTACCAAATATGATATTATCTCTCAAAAATTTTACCTTTCTTTCTCTTTTCGTTCACTTTTAATTAGATATTAGAATTCATCAGACGTAGGTGAAATAAATTTTTTAAAAGATTAATTATAATTAGAAGTCAATTAAAATTATAAAAAGAAATAAAATTTAATTGATAATCATTTTGGAAAAATAATTATTACTAAAATTTAAAAACCTAAATACTCTAATTATATTTTATTATAATTTAATTTGTTGCGTGGAATTATTGATTTTTTTATAAATAAATATGGAACGGATTACAAGGAAATCAAGACACAATCACCCCACGAGTATGACCTCTTTAGAAGGCATCTCAAATAGCTGAAGAGGAGACTTCCAAGACAAGCATATTTTTGCCAAATGATCCGCTATTTTGTTGTCTTCTTTCAAACATGCAGATAAGAAAGCAAATTTGGTTGCCCATATACTAGCAAAATCTGGTTTCATGTTCAAAAATAACATGTTCTAAATAACAATTTTGGTGTCTACTGTTCATCTTTTACAAATATCCGACTATTTGCATCTTTATTCAAAACAAAAATCATTTCTCATAATTTAAAACAATATCTAAATATAACACAATTTTATCAAGGGTAAAAATGGTATTTTCAATATTTTAGGAGACTTCTACCGGTACCTGATGGTCAAGTATCGATAGTAGTCAATTCAATGAACAATTTTAGAACTGTGCAGATCTCTACCGGTACCTTTACTAGTTCTACTGATACAAGTCATGCAACTACCAATACCAAAAGCTCTAGAGAGCAAAAATCCACACCCTACAACTTCTACCGATACAAGCTTACATACTACCGATACATCAGTACAATGAACTACCGATACTTGCAATTCAACTCCCAATACAATCCAAGTCAGAGAACAACCTCTCTCCTACCTTGTACTTCTACCGAAACATGCAATAATTCTACCGAAACAAGTATGCAAAATTTCATTAATGATGCCAAGGCACAAGTTTAGTACCTCAAACACAACCAATATAAGTTATGCATTAAAACATAACAACACACACATAACTTCTAAGTCTTTACAAGCATTATAAGCCTAAGCATCAAAGTTATACTTCACGAATTTACAAAATAAAAATAGTAAGATTTCAACATCTTTGGTTCCATATCAAAGGTTAATAACATCCTAGTACATGCCATAAGACCAAGTGATACAAAATCTACCGACAACTCCGTGATAGTGTGACTTCAGGTAAGGTTGATGATCCGATCTTCAGTCAGTAAAACAATCTACAAAACAACAATAATAACTGTGGTAAGCTTTATAGCTTAGTAAGTTCGATAGTTAAGAAATACCAACATGGTAATACCAACAATGACTCATTCGAGCCAACATAGTTTCCATTGCTCTTGAGTATCTACAACTTCTATTCTTGTTCATAACTTTCTGTTACCAGTACCTGATGCTGCTCACACGAGCTATCGAGGACTCGCAACTTATGCAGTACCCAAACCATCGGTACGATGTCTATCTGTTCTATAAACTGTTTCCTAACGATGCTGCTCACACGAGCTGTCAGGAGTATGCATTAAGCATAATTCCCAGCCATTGCAGGACCTGTAATCCATATAGGATCCATATCTTTTCCGAGTCACGATGCTTCTCACACGAGCTGTCGAGGACTCGTAACACATGCAATACCCCAGCCATCGTGTCGGTACTATTTCAACGGCATAAAGCCTACTATCTTTTGCGTTGATTTCTTCGATCATCTTCAATACCAATGCTTCCAATTTGTTGTTCATTGACAATATATGCATATAAAAAGATAATTAAGTAAGACCTACACTACGAACTTACCGAACTGAATTGCAATTTAGGAAAGACTTCACAGACTAGTCTGCTAAATTCCCTTTTCCACGATCTGTAGCACGATCGTAGTCCAAATCAAAGCTCAAAGATTGGTATTAAAAACCCTAAGTTCCTCCCTTTGTGACATGTGAAGAAGAAAGAAGAAAGAAAAATGAATGAAATTCTAAATTTCTTTCTTTTAATTCCTTATATATATAATGGCAATTTTGTAATTATTAAGTCTTTCATCATTAACCTTTAATTAACTATTTTTTAACCTTTATTAAACCTATTTATAAACAATATAAATCATACCAATCCACTAACTATTACACCTTTGGTTAATTTACTCAGTTGGTCCTTCTAATTAAACATCTATACTTTTATCCTTTTTATGATTTAGTCATTTCTATTCAATTAACTATCTAATCAATGCTATTTTTGAATCATAATTCATACGATGCATATATCACCAGAAACATTTAAAATAACTAAATTTATGACTTGACTCATCGGAGCTGTGGTCCCAAAACCATTGTTTTCGACACCACTGAAAATCGGGCTGTTACAACTCTCCCCCCTTTGGGAAATTTCATCCCGAAATTTCTTACCAGTAAACAGGTTAGGGTACTATGATCTCATCGAAGACTCTGTCTCCCAAGTAGCTTCTTCAAGCCCGTGTCGGTTCCATAGTACCTTCACTAGTGGTACCCTTTTGTTTCGTAGCTCTTTCACCTCGTGAGTCAAAATTCTTACCGATTCTTTCGAATACGATAAATCGATTGTATTTCAACCTCACAAGGTGCAATCAAATGGGAAGGATCCGATCTATACTGTCTCAGCATCAAAACATGAAATACATTATGGATCTTCTCCAATTCTGGTGGTAAAGTCAACTTATATACCACAAGACCAACCTGTTCTATGATCTCATACGGCCTAATAAATTGTGGACTCAACTTTCCCTTTCGGTCAAACCGTAGCACCTTTTTCCAAGGTGAAACTTTCAGGAAAACTCTGTCTCCTACAGCAAATTCTATATTTTTCCTTTTAAGATCTGCATACAACTTCTGTCGATCAGACGCCATTTTCAAACAATCACGAATCACCCGCACTGTGTCCTCAGTCTCATGAACTGAATCGGTTTCAATCAACTTAGGCTCGCTTAGTTCTGACCAATAAAGAGGTGTCCTGCACTTCCGACCATATAATGCTTCAAATGGTGTCATTTTAATACTAGATTGGTAGCTGTTATTATATGCAAACTCCACCAACGGTAGGTACTTTTCCCAGCTTCCTTCAAACTCAAGTGTACAGCATCGTAGCATATCCTCAAGAATCTGTATCACTCGCTTTGACTAACCATCTGTTTGCGGATGATATGCAATACCAAAATTCAACCTGTCCCTAAAGCCTCATGTAGCTTACCTCAAAATCTCGAGGTAAAACATGGATCCTTATCGGATATGATAGAAGCTGGTACCCCGTGTAATCGAACTATCTCGGACACGTATAGCTCGGCCAGCCTCTCAAGTGGATAATCTACTCGAATGGGGATAAAATGAGCGGACTTTGTCAATCTATCTATAATTACCCAGACTGAATCTCTCTTTCTCGGTGTTACCAAAAGTCTTGTGACAAAATCCATTGTGACTCGTTCCCATTTCCACTCCGGAATGGTAATCGACTGTAGTAACCCGGATGGCACCTGATGTTCGGCTTTCTCCTGCTGACATATAAGGCATCTAGTTACAAATTCTGAAATCTCTCTTTTCACACCTGACCACTAATACAATTTCTTCAGGTCGTTATACATTTTCACACTCCCCGGGTGTATGGAATAGGTGCTGCTATGAGCCTCTATCAGAATGTCTCATCTCAAATCTGAATCATTCGAAATACATACCCTACCTCTGTAATACAACATACCCTCTATATCAACTGTAAACCTTGTAATAGCATCACTCTGTATCTGCTCCCTTTTAGCTATCAGCTTTGGATCATTTCTCTGTAATTCTTGAATCCGCTGTAGAAATAACGGCTTTGTCTTAAGCTCCGCGGTGATAGAACCATTACCTTTCAATGAAAGATGGGCATTCAATGCTCTTAAAGAAAACATCGATTTTCAACTCAAGGCATCAGCTACAACGTTGGCCTTACCTGGATGATAATCGATCACAAGGTCATAGTCTTTTAACAGCTCTAACCATTAGCGCTGTCACAGATTCAACTCTTTCTGTGTCATCAGATATCTCAAACTCTTGTGATCTATAAATATATGACATCTCTCCCCATAAAGGTAGTGTCGTCAAATCTTCAATGTAAAAACTACGGCAGCTAACTCTAGATCATGTGTCGGATAATTCTTTTCATGCTGTTTTAACTATCCGGAAGCATAAGCTACCACTTTCCCATTTTGCATCAAAACACACCCAATCCGCTTAAAGATGTGTCACAGTAAATAACGAACTCTTTTCCCGTCTCTGATTGCTTCAAGATTGAAGCTTCAGTTAACAACTTTTTCATCTGGTCGAACCTTTACTAACACTTTTCAGACCACACAAACTGAATGTATTTCTGTAGTAATCTCGTCATCAACAAGGTTATGATGGAAAAGTCTTTTACGAACCGATGGTAATAACCTATCAATCCTAAGAAGTTGCGTACTTCAGAAACATTCTTCAGTACCTTCCAATCCAGAATAGCTGAAATTTTGCTCGAATCAACACGTATTCCTTCCGAAGATACTACGTGACCGAAAAATCCAACTTCTCGAAGCCATAATTCACATTTACTAAATTTTGCATACAACTGCTTTTCTCGCAAAATTCGTAACAACCTCGCTCAAATGCTGGGTATGCTCTGATTCTGTCTTGGAATAAATCAATATGTCGTCAATAAACACAACCATAAACCTGTCCAACTGAGGCTGAAATATTCTGTTCATCAGATCCATGAATGCTGCGGGGGCGTTAGTTAACCCAAATGGCATAACTAAAAACTCATAATATCCGTATCGAGTCCTGAGTGTCGTCTTCATTATATCACAATCTTTTACTCTCATCTGATAATAACCTGATCGAAGGTCTATTTTGGAGAACACGGTTGCACCCTTTAACTGGTCAAATAACTCATCAATCCAAGGCAACAGATACTTGTTCTTGATCGTCACTTTATTTAACTGCCTGTAGTTTATACAGATCCGCATCGATCCATCCTTCTTTTTTCACAAATAATATGGGTGCACCCCACGGTGATATGCTGGGTCGTATGAATCCTCTATCTAACAATTCTTGCAGTTGAGCTTTCAATTCTTTCAATTTAGTCGGCGCCATTCTATCCAGTGGAATAGAGATCGAAGCGGTACCAAGTAATAAATCAATATCGAACTCTACTTTTCTAACTGGCGACAAACCCGATAGTTCATCTAAAAATGCCTCTGTATACTCATGAACAATTGGTACCTGATCCAATTCTGTTCTCGAGCCTCGAGTATCAAGTATGTATGCCAAGAATGCTTTAAACCTCTATGCACCATCTTTTGTGCCGAAATAGCCGAAAACACTCTAGTTTCACTATTCAATCTGTCGAATTCCACTGTAATTACTTCTCTTGTCAGACATTTCAAACTAATCTGTCTTTGCTTGCAATTTACTATCGCATCATGCTCAGATAACCAATCTATACCTAAGATCACATCAAACTCAATGAATGGCAATAACATTAAATCAACAGGAAATTTATACCCCTGAACTTTCAGTGGACATTTATGACATATCAAGTTAACAATAACATATGACCCAAAGGATTTGTGACTTGCACATCAAATTCAGTCGATTCAACGACTAATTTCTTATAAGTGGCTAGAGTAGTGCAAATATATGAATGAGTTGACCCTGGGTCAATCAAAGCACATATAATATCATTAAAAAGATAGAATATACCAGTCACCATATTAGGAGCGGTAGCCTCTTCTCTAGCTCGAATGGCATAACTCCGTGCAAGTGCTCGAGCCTCTAACCTGCTCTCACTATCACTCTGTTCACATCGATTTCCACTTGCACCGTTACTCTGCCCCGGGTGCCTACCCTTCTGCTGTGTAATCGGAGGGTTAACACTCCGATCTTCCTTTGCTTCCGAGTTCATCGGACAATTTCGCATAAAATGACCAGTATTTTTACATCTAAAACAGGCTTCTTTAACTAACCGACATTCGCCCAAATGAATTCTTTTACAATGCTCGCACACTAGTGTTGGCACGTTATGAACACTTACCACACTGTCTGCAGGCTGATTTTGAAATCTGGATACTGGTGGTCTTTATCGACTCCTGCTCAGAAAACCAGAAGAGACTGCTTTGCGGGTTTCACTATCTCTAAATTTCTTTGGTGGTGGCATTGAAAATGTCCGAGTGGGATTTTTCTTTCCGAAATCCCAAAGTCTCTTCTCTCTCTGTCTTTTCTAATTGTATACTTCCTCTATTTTCTGTGCTCGATCTGCAAGTACGATAAATGGTCGAATTTCTGAACCACCTACCATCATCTTTATCTCATCACTCAACCCGTCTTCAAAATGAACACACATGGCCTCATCAGTGGGTACGATCTCTCGGGTATACTTACTAAGAAATACAAACTCCAGTTCGTATTCTTCCACTGTCTTGTTTCCTTATTTCAGCTCCAAGAACTTTTTCTTCTTCTTATCCAAATATCTCTTACTGACATATTTCTTCTTAAACTCTATCTGAAAGAATTCCCAAGTAACTTCGTTTTCTAGTAGCATTGCTACGATCATTGTCTACCAGTTGTAAGCTTCATCCTTTAGTAACGAAACAGCACATCTCACGAAATCTTCAGGTGGACAAGCCATCCATTCAGCACTCTTAAAGTGTTTTCTAACCAATACTCAGCTCTGGACAAGTCATCCTCAACATTTTCATGAAATTCTTCTGCCCTATACTTTCTTACCCTATCTATTGAAATACGACGCCTCTGTTCAATTACTAGAAAGGTGGAAGTACTACGAGGGGTGCCGTAGGTCGGGCTATAGGCTGTGTAACTGGGGATGGATGAGGTGGCGTCATTCGGTTATTCTACATAAATTCTGAGAACGACTATCCCATTAAGCCGAAGAACATGTTCTTAGCTTCGCTTTCTGTCATTGGCATAATAGGAACCCCATGACTAGCCTTGGAATCATTTGACGGGTCATTGTTGTTTACTTCATTAATCTCCTCTCTTTCTTATTCAAGCATATTTAGTTTTATCTATAAAAACTATAATTAGATCGGATTCATCTGTATCACACTATCATAGGTTCATATGGCATGTACTATGAAAATTTAATACAACAATAATTATCCAAGAAATGGCTAAATCGAAAGCTCTGATACCATTAAATGTAACACCCAAATCCCATACACCGTCGCCAGTTAAGATTTCGATATCCACTATTCATTTTATATTGTTCATCTTTTATAAATATCTGACTATTTGCATCTTTATTCAAAACAAAAATCATTTCTCACAATTTAAAACAATATCTAAACATAACACAATTTTATCAAGGGTAAAAATGGTATTTTTAACATTTTAGGGAACTTCTACTGGTACCTGATGGTCAAGTATCGATAGTAGTCAATTCAATGAACAATTTTAGAACTGTGTAGATTTCTACCAATACCTTTACTAGTTTTACCGATACAAGTCATGCAACTATCAATACCAAAAACTCCAGAGAGTAAAAATCCACACCCTGTAACTTCTACCGATACAAGCTTACATACTACCAATACATCAGTACCATGAACTATCCATACTTGCAATACAACTACCGATACAATTCAAGTTAGAGAAAAACCTCTCTCCTACCTTGTACTTCTACCGAAACATGCAATAATTCTACCGAAACAAGTATGCAGAATTTCATTAATGATGCCAAGACACAAGTTTAATACCTCAAACACAACCAATATAAGTTATGCATTAAAACATAACAACACACACATAACTTTTAAGTCATAAGCATTATAAGCCTAAGCATCAAAGTTATACTTCATGCATTTACAAAATAAAAATAGTAAGATTTTAACATCTTTGGTTCCATATCAAAGGTTAATAACATCCTAGTACATGCCATAAGACCAAGTGATGAAAAGTCTACAGACAACTCCGTGATAGTATGACTTCAGGTGAGGTCGATGATCCGATCTTCAGTCAGCAAAATAATCTACAAAACAACAACAATAACTGTGGTAAGCTTTATAGCTTAGTAAGTTTGATAGTTAAGAAATACCAACATGGTAATAGAAATAATGACTCATTCGAGCCAACATAGTTCCATTGCTCTAGAGTATTTACAACTTCTCTTCCTGTTCATAACTTTCTATTACTAGTACCCGATGCTACTCACACGAGCTTTCGAGGACTCGTAACTTATGCGGTACCCCAGCCATCGGTACGATGTCTATCTGTTCTATAAACTGTTTCCTAACGATGCTGCTCACACGATTTGTCAAAAGTATGCATAAAGCATAAGTCCCAACCATCGTAGGACCTGTAATCTATATAGGATCCATATCTTTTTCGAGTCACGATGCAGCTCACACGAGCTGTCGAGGACTTACAACACATGCGGTACCCCAACCATCGTGTCGGTACTATTTTAACGGCATAAAGCCTACTATCTTTTGCGTTGCATTTCTTCGATCATCTTCAATACCAATGCTTCCAATTTGCTGTTCATTGACAATATATGCATATACAAAGATATTAAGTAAGACCTACACTACGAACTTACCGGACTGAATTGCAATTTAGGAAAGACTTCAAGGACTAGTCTGCTAACTTCCCTTTTCCACGGTCTGTAGCACGATCATAGTCCAAATCAAAGCTCAAAGATTGGTATTAAAAACCCTAAGTTTCTCCTTTTGTGCCGTGTGAAAAAGAAAGAAGAAAGAAAAATGAATGAAATTCTAAATTTCTTTCTTTTAATTCCTTATATATATAATGGCAATTTTGTAATTATCAAGTCTTTCATCATTAAGCTTTAATTAACTATTTTTTTAACCTTCATTAAACCTATTTATAAACAATATAGATCATATCAATAAACTAACTAATACTCCTTTGGTTAATTTACTCATTTGGTCCTTCTAATTAAACATCTATACTCTTATCCTTTTTATGATTTAGTCCTTTCTATTCAATTAACTATCTAATCTATGCTATTTTCGAATCATAATTCATACAATGCATATATCACCAGAAACATTTAAAATAACTAAATTTACGACTTGACTCGTCGGAGCTGTGGTCCCGAAACCACTATTTTCGACAACATTGAAAATCGAGCTGTTACATCCCCCATCTAACCAAGGATTTTCTTTTCTTGTGGTTGTTGGTTTCATTTTTTTGTTTACAACTTTTGTGGTTGGCTCTTAGTCACGTGGTACTGTTGATGGTTTTTTTCTTTGAATTAATACATTAATAAAAGCCTCGGATATTTTCAAAAAATCTAGTTTAAATATTTGAGAAAAAAACCCTTATGATATTTTCCTTTTTAACAAAAGAAAAAGGGTTTATTACCAATAATAGCCCTTATTTTTTTATTTACAGAAATGGACCAAATTGAAAATTATTTATGGGAATGGACCAATTTTGCAAAAACATGCCCACGTGGACACCATGTCAAGGGTTTTTCAGGCAAAGCGCATCCACGTGGAAGCGCTTTTCCTAATGTGCAGAAAAAGCGCGTCCATGTAAGCACGTTTTTCCCAAAATAGCTCCCACGTGGAAGCGCTTTTCTCCGTTTTTTTTCAAAAGAAAATTTTGCAATTTTGACTCTCAGATTTTAATAAATTTTCAGCGTGTTTTTAGTGGGGAAATTACAATTTTGGGCCTTAGGGTTTTTAAATTAGGATTTTAATATTTATTTTATATATTTTAGGCAAAAACCCATAACAAATTGAAAGAATTAAATTTTTTTATTTTATTTTTATAAGTATTTATTATTTATTGTTAAATTACAATTTTAGTATTTATTTTATATATTTTAGGTAAAAAAACTCATAACAAATTGAAAGAATTAAATTTATTTTTATTTTTTTCTGTTTTATTTTTATTCAAATTATTTAATTTTTTTGTAAATATTTATTATTTATTGTTAAATAACCCTTTATTTCAAATAAAATTTAAAACTAATTATTTTGATAATTATTTATTGGCCCATTTTTATAAATATTTATTATTTATTTATTTTTATAAAATTGAAAATTGAAATATCAATCTTTATCATAAGTGAGTTGATGCTTGATTAAATCATGGCATCACAATGATTTAAATAATATATAAGTTTTTATAAATATTTTTTACTGTTTTCAAATTTATAATATATAATTTTTTATTTGATGTATTATGTAATTTATATCATATAAAAAATTAAATATGCTATATTATAATGTAAATATTAAAAATATGTTATTGTTTTTATTAAAAGTTAATAAAATATATAATGATAGTAATTATGTATGAAAATTTTTAGTTGCATACTAAATATAAATTTTTTTTTTTTTTTTTAATGTAAATTTTACTTTTTAATTTAAAGGTAAAAATATTAATTAAAATCATAATTAGAATTAAACTTTACCCACAACTAATGTGTACAAAAATATTCAAATGAACTTTGCTTTTATTAAATGAAATAATATAAAAATAATGTTTACAAAAATAATCAATGCATGTGTTGGTCCGAATCAGTGCCACATGGGGATGGTCGACGATTACGCGTTGGATTCCTTCTTGGTTGTGCTTCTTGTTCCTTTGGCTCCGGTTCATCTTTCAGGCGAGGTTGTGCTTCTGGTTGTGGGTGTTGGGAAGATGACCCACCTTGATAGAATAAAGATCTTGGAGGTGTTTGCATCACCCACGGCGATTGAGCATAACCGGGTAGAAACCCATAAGGCGGTGGAAATTGAGGTGGCAATTGGTATTGAGGTGGCGATCGAAATTGAGTTGAGCTCCCCGACGATCCCTCTTATGGTACCTCTTGCGACGACGATTGCCTATATATTGTCAATTGACTCGGAGTTGGAGTCATCGGGATATTTGATGCATCGGGCCACATATTCCAACTTGGCATAGGCATAGAACTAGAAAATGGAAACATATAAGGGTTATGATACAAACCCGGCATAAAGGGGCTGTGATGACGCAATCGTAACTTGCTGCATGGGCGGTGCCTACATGGGCGGTGTTTGCGTCGGTGGTGATGATGTGCCCGCCTCACCACCTCTTCTCCTTAGATTTAAAGGGCCTCGTCACTCCCTTTCAACATGAAATATTCAACGTCTCTCCTCTTCGAAGAGCAAATATAGCTTGCCATGGATCCTAAACCATGGCATGTATTCTGGCTCGCATGCTAACTCCAAAATGATAATCGGTTCGCAAACAGATAGATAATTGTACCTATTTTCCCACTTCTCGATATGCTCTGAGTGAAATCTAAGTCAATCCGTATCCGATCGCCGTAAGTCGATTTTGTGCTCATCATCGAGCACCTCAGGTGGCACGAGAATCAGTTGTCGGAATCTGAATTGTTGCAACACTCTATCCTTCTGGTGCATCTCGACGATAGCGTAATTGACCATCGAGATCCGAACGTGCCAAATGGTCGGATTTTGTAAGAATTCCTCTAGAATTACTGCCCGAATTGTCGGATCCTCGTATAATGTCCATTGAAACTATATGAATGTGATAAAAATATTAGTCGTATAATACTAAATACTAAATACGAAATTCACTATGTTTTGTATATATTATTCAAAATTAAATAAAGACTTACATGCGCTTCCGATTGTTGGTTTAATAAAAGTCGTATATCTTCAAGAAAGGTAGGCAATTCCACGAAACTCGGTGAATGGTTCCACCTATTTAAATAAAATTTTAACATAATATTTTTTTTAATATAAATCTATTTAATAATTGTAAAATCTAAAATAAAATTTACCTAGTTATGAGTGGGAATGTATACGACTGGTTCACTCAAAGACGTAAAAATGGAAAGCGAAATCGAGCCCATGATTGTAGCAGTGAGAGGCAACCACCAATTTTTGCTTTATTTGGTTGCGCCGTCCGACACATCTCTCGGTACAGCATAACTAACATGATAGACCCCCAACTGAGTTGGCCAGCAGTTTTAAAACCAACCAATTTCAATAGCCACCTCAAATGTATGAGGGTTCGTGACTTGTCCGGCATCAGATAAGCTCTGTTGATCTGTAGGATGTACGCCCGAGCATATCGTATTCTTTCTATTTTTGTCGAATCCTCCGTCAACTTATTAAATGTGTTTCGTAACCAACTCAGTTTGATTCGACCTCCGTGGATAGGATTTGGAATTGCATCCAAAAGATCTGCATAAATGGGTGTCCAATCAGTAAAATGAACGAACCTAGTGAGTGCGGGCCCATCAACCGGTAACCCCAACTGTAATTGCACGTCCTCGAGAGTGATTGTACACTCCTTGCATGGAAGATGGAATGTGTGTGTCTCAAATTTCCACCTCTCCACAAACGCGCTTATTAGTCTCGGGTCCAACTTGCAACCCCGACCTATAACGACCACGTGCAAAAAAATCAGCTTCCCTCAAGTACGTTTCAATAAACTGTGATGGAGGACCGTATAGATTACGAATAAAACATTGTAGAATTCGATTGATCAGCTATTCACATAAAAAATATTTAAAAAATTAATTAAGTTATAAAATTAATATAAAATAATTAAATATTATTAAAAAATAATTAAATTATAAAAATAAAATAAAATAAATAAATAATAGAAAAAATTAAAATTAACTCTTACCATTTGCAATTGGTCGACGGAGATATGCTTTCCATCAAGACAGATTAATTGTTGGGCCATTGCTAACACGGTGAATTGAGAAATTTGTGTAAAAAATTTAGCAAATTTTGAAACTTTTGAGAATTTTGAGAGCTTTAGAAAGAAAGTGAGAGAAATTGAGAGAAAATTGAGAGGAAATTGAGAGAATTGAGAGAAAAATAAAATGGGAGGGGGGTATTTATAATATATTTTTTTTGAATTTTACCGTTGGCTAACAGTAAAATTGGCCAATTTGACCATTGGTGCCTACGTGGCAAACACGGGCTAAAGCGCATCCACATAGGCGCTTTTTTGCCCAAAAGCGCTTCCACGTAGGCGTTCTTTTGGGAAAAACGTGCCTACATGGGCACGCTTTTCCTGCACAGTAGGAAAAGCGCTTCCACGTGGATACACTTTGCCTGAAAAACCCCTGAAATAGCCTCAACGTGGTTGCGTTTTTGCAAAATTGGCCCATTCTTGTAAATAAATTTCAATTTGGTTCATTTTCGTAAATAAAAAAGAAGACTTTTATTCGTAATAAACCCAAATAAAAATGCTTAATACACGAAATATTATATTAAAAATATTTAATGCACAAAACACTATATTAGAAATATCCAATTTCTTAATAATATTATATTAAAAAATGCTTCATGCAGTAGTCCCGAATAGAGGTGTTCATGGGCTTGGTCGGGTTGGACCTAAACATAATATTAACATACTTTATGATTGTCCAAGCTAGGTTCGACCCGAAATCTGAGCATAAAATTTTGCTCAAACCCACTCATATTAACAAAAGACTAACTTGAGCCCATTTTAAGCCTGCTCATATTATTTTTAATTTTTTTAAAAATATTTATATTTTTTTATTTTAATATTTAATAATGATATACATATTTTTTATTGAAAAATTTTATATAGTCATTTTAATATTTTTTTTAATGTTTACATTAGAGTAATATTTTATATTTAGTATAGATTTATTTTTCAGTGTGTTCTAAATTACATAATATATAAAAAAAACATAATATAAAATATTATAAACTTAAAATAGGTCGAACAGAGTCAGGCTCGGGTCTTGAATGTTCAAGTTCGAGCCCAACCCATATTTTAAATAGATCAAATTTTTTTACTGAAGTCCATTTTCCAAACTTAATATTTTTATCCAAACCCACTTGAATTTTAAACAAACCTTCAAACCTAAACGAATAATCCGAACTATAAACAAGTCTAGGCCTGAATGAAGTGTAAACATTTAAGTATGACACCTTCCGACTATTGTGTTTAGACTAAGAGCAGGGGAAGAAAAAGTAAACTTGTCCTTCCTCGTTTCCTTGCTTTCTTTTATTTGACTATTTAGACAATTTTTATTTTTTAAAATAAAAACTTTAAATTTTTTTAATATCCTTGAAAGTTAGTTGTTTGCAGTTTTTTCTCCTGTACAATTCTCCATAGTTTCAACGTATTTAAAATAATTTTAAATAACATTTTTTTTTCATATTTCAACTTATATTTTCTTTAAAATCAATGAAAGATTTAAGTCTAATTGCAAGTTCATTGATTTCAGCAACATATACTCTTATTTCTGATCTGTCAAAAATCCTTCTTTGAATTTTCACAATCGTTGTTCTAGAATCCTCTTCCACTACTATATTTTGAAATCTCACCTCCCAAGCAAATTTTAGGGCTTGTCAGCTGAGAAAGCATCCACCACATGCTTGTAAATTTGCACCCCACAACCCATGACAAGCCCAAGGTCATTCCTAATTACAAAGCCTGAGCATGATTGACGATTTTCCTTTCTGTTGCAGTATCAAAATTCACTTTAACAAACGGCTCAAAGGAGGCTGCTAGACAGATACTATCGCTCCTGTCTATTCAGGTAATTTCGAACTAACTTCCTCCACCTCCTTAAGTAAACTTTCAATTTTTATTGTAATTTCCTGAGCTGTCTATCGTTTACCTTCCATGACATGTTGGTTACGAGCATGCCATAAAGACCACATGGTCATCAGAATCCGTTTACAGGTATGTTCCTCCTTCTGTCTAAAAATTAAAACAAACCAATCCCATAAATTTTCCAATGTAAGGTCATACTACCAGTCAAACCCCATTCTTTGCAAACCTGTTTTGCAGGACCATAGACCATGATTGCATGCATCGAAGTCTCAAGAGCAATGTTGCATCTTGGGCACAAAGGGGATTGTGCAATCCTTTTGTTATACAGTGTATAGGCAGTAGGAATGTAATTATGTAGCATCCACCAAGTTGTAATTTTTATTTTAGAGGGTAATTTTTGCTGCCAAAGTTTATTGTAAATTTCCTTTCTGTTATTGGCATTATCCTCTGTAACTGTTTGAGTGAGGAGGATCCTATATCCACTCCAGACCGTATATTCGCCTGACCTGTTGCCCTTCTAAAAAATTTTGTCCTCCATGTTCGAACGAGAGAGTAGGATGCATTTGATTGCCTCTGCATCTTCAGTGTTGACAACACTAGTAAGAAGGTCCTTATTCCAATAGTTAGACTCTTGATCAATCAATTTAGCCACATAGTTAATTGAATTATTGACCCTTGTTCTTTAAATCTTTCCACCAGCTTGGTTTGGGAGCCACCTATCACGCCAAATTGAAATTTTTGACCTCGATCCCACAAGTCAACCCTTGCCATCTTCTAGAAGTTTTCTAGCAACATAAATGCTTTGCCAAACATATGATGGGTAAGCACCTAACTGAGCGTCATAGAAATCAGTTCTAGGAAAGTATCTTGCTTTGAAAATGTACGCGACTAATGAATTTGGTTTAATAATAAACCTCCAACCTTGCTTTGCTAGCATAGCAACGTTAAATTTACATAAATCACGAAACCCCATACCCCCTTATCCTTCGAGTGGTAAAGATCTGACCATTGGCACCAATGCATTCTGTTCCTGTTAATTTGTTCCAATTCATAACAAAGAGTCTTAGGCAGTAAGAAACATGACATTAAATAGGTGAGGAGCGCTTGCAAAATTGCTATAATAAAGACCTCTTTTCCTCCTTGAAAGAGGAATCGAGTACTCCAATTACTTATTTTTGCTCTCACCATATTACAAATCATAGAGAACGCCTCTCTTTTCCTTCTACCCACCCTTGTAGGAAGACCCAAATAACGCTCCATATTATAGGCTTTACAAACCCCCGATTGGCCAACCAACTGATTGCACGTACTATGATCCGTGTTTGAGCTGAAAAATAACTGACTTGTCAAAATTTACTTATTGACCCGAGGCCCTTTCGTACTTTTCAAGAAGGTTTTTATTATGCTGACCCCCTTTTCCGTGGCTTCCCCAAAGACTATACTATCGTCTGGAAAAAATAGGTGCTTCATAGAAAGACTTCCTTGACAAGATTTGACTCTCGACATATGACCATCTTGTTTGGCAAGCTTTAGTAAAGTAGAGAACTCTTACGTACAAATCAGGAATAAGTATGGACTTAAAGGGCATCCTTGTCGAAACCCGCTAGTCGATTTAAAAGGATCAGTAGCCTTCCCATTAACCAGAACCGAATAAGATATCGGTGATATGCAATTCATGATCAATTCCACCAGTTTGACATCAAATCCTAATATCAACATCATCCTATCCGGCGTGTAAACGTCACAAAAATTAAGTGCAAGCGGACACTGTCGATGCAAGTATAGTAGATAGACGTGAGTGTCGGATATCGATCCCACGAGAATGGTGTTTTTGTTGCTTAAATTTGTCGATGCAAAGGAGGTCAAAATAAAAAGAACTGTTAGGAATAATGTCAGCGCAATTAAATCAAAGACTGCAAATAAAAGAATTAAAACTGTCAGAGCAAATATTGTAATAATGTGTTATAATATGTCAGAGCAATTGAATAAGAAAATGTAATAAAAGGGTGAAGGTATTTTGTCAATGCAATTTAAGAAAATAAAAAATGTAAAACAATGATAAAGAAATGGGGGAACCCTGACTTGATAAGTTGGCAAACACTAAATGTGACTACAAGATAATTGGTAGATAAATTGCCGCGCAATTAAGCTTAATGAGATCTCACTACTTTCGACTTCCCTGTTTATTAAAGACTCAAACACTCACATTAACCACACCTTTTAATGCTAGCAATGCTTTGCATTCGAGAACAAATGGCCAGAATTCCTTCGTGCTTCAAGCAACTTTCGTTGTCTTGCTTGTTAATTTAACTTGTCACTACACCTTTCAGTGACTGTGACTGCAATAGTACTTTCGTGGTCAAAATGATTAAATCCAAAGATAAATAGTTAAAAAGATTTAAGCAGAAATCAATATAGATTTAACATTAAGAGGTACTTCCATACACAATTAAAGTCATCAGAATTTATCAACATTTAAGAGGAAATAAAGAACAAGTTGAAGGATTCTATTACTAGCCTACTAGAACTCTTCCGTAAATGCTCCTCTTGCGTCGTACTTAGAACACTCTTCGTCAGGAGTAGATGCTGCCTTCTCGTCGCATCAGTTCACCCTCTAGGGGGTCTCAAGCCTTCATAGCCAAAATGTTCAAAAGCTAGGTTGAAGAAGATAATATTGCAAAATAGGAAACTAAAGGAAGAAGAGACACCTTTCTCTTTCCTTGAGAGTGTTTATATTTAGCCCAAATTGTACAAGTGTCTATTTTGCAAAATTGAGTTGTACAAGTTGGTTATACTAGATTGGACAGCTCACACATTTCTGTTCTTATCAGACAGCTATCAGATGTAGTGATAATACTAGATGCAATTCTAGACACGTTCATGCAACGACAATTCTATACATGTTCATGCAGCGAGATTCTTGGGTGCAATTGAAGAATACTTATGTAGCGATAGTTCTAGATGCAATTTAAAGAATATTTATGCAGCGACAGTCTTGGGTGCATTCCAGAAATATTCCAGCGGTGACTATTTTGGGTGCAATTTGGAAGTGCTCATGCGGCGACAGTTTTGGGCGCAATCTAGAAGTGCTCATGCAGCGACATGTTTGGGCACAATTCTGGATTAAAATTGTGGTGACAACCTTGAACACTTTCCTGCTTTGATCTTCTATGGTGGATTCCTGCGCTGACATATTTAGATGCAAAACTAATGTTGAATGCAACAACATTAGTAGTAAAATATGGTAAAATTAAGGAAAACTAGGCTAAGGTCCACTGAGTTAGAAAATGCAATAAACTAAACTAAAAAAATGCTAAAATGTGTACTAAGGACAACTAAATGGGAACAAATTTCTAATACATGAGGAGAAAACATATGTCCTTTTTAGTACCATCACACCCCCAAACTTGAGTTTTTATTTGTCCTCAAGTAAAACAAAAACTGGCAAGGCTACAAAAGAATTTTTGTCAAGGCAATAATCATTCTAGCAACTTTAAGCATCTGAAATCCTAATGCATGAATTACATTCAAACGACAGAATATTGCACCGACAATTTATAAGTATGAATAACTAAAATTGCAATTTCATCAATGCTAGTATCATGCTTTAAATCTTAAATTCATTCTACCAAAACAGCATTTATTGTAAAATAATATACATATATATATTTTTTCTTCTTTTCCTTTTTTTTATGTGGCTGAGGGATGTCGTTGCATTACTATACCCTTGATCTTGGGAAGTAACGATGAGGTGCAACAAACCTCCAGGGAGTATATAATTGCGTCGACACACACTCTTGCAGTGACAGCCTTTAGCTAGATTACTTTTTCTAACACTTGCATTGGAGTGTTCCCCCTTGATAGTTCACAATACACCCACATTGGAGTATTTTTTATTTATAACTATACTTATATACAAGTAGCTGTAAATGGAAAATTTATTCAAGATCTAAATAATGATACTATTCATTCATTACTAATGCAATCTAAATCATTCATCCAAAAATTGAAGATACAACATTCAATCAAATTCATCCAACTCATTCATTAACAGTTCACATGATTTAAGAATTAAGCATCAAATGAAAAAAATTTCAAGCACATTTTCAATAACCATGCATGCTTCATTAAACTCAAAAGGATAAATTTTTGAAATGTGGGTGCAACTGCATTTCCAACCTATATATATTCCCCCCAAACTTAAAGTTTGCATTGTCCCTAATACACTGACATTAATAAATATATATGGAAATGCAATGACAATGTAGATGCAGTGACAATAAAAATGTAGGGACAATTATACTAGAGCTACATGATATGCATGATAACTAAACTAAGTGCTAAAAATAAAAACTAACTCAGTGTGCTGCAGCCGAAAATGTGATTGCATTGGTCTTCTTCTTCTTGTGCTTCCGCTCCTCTCTGCAACGCTTCTTGTCTTTGGCGCGCTTCCTCTTTCGTTCCTTTGGCTTGGCCGAATTTACGAATTTCTCCTCAATATCAGCTTGTGCCCTGACATCATCGATCGTGACATCAGATGGGTGTATTTCAGCAAGTGGTTCAACATAAAGCACCATGGCTAGAGGATTGGAATCCTCATTACTAACCATCACAGCCTTTGCCTAACTTGCTTCAAGTGGCACCAAATCATCAAATGATGCACCCACAAGTTCAGGTACGGTGACAAATTTCTCAACCAAATTTGTCGCGACATCAGGTCCTTCTCTTCTTTCTTCATTTTCTTTTGTTTGAGCTTCGTATAGTCTGTGGATTGCTCCTCAGTTTCCATCTCTGCTCCGGCATCATCAGTTGTTGCATTTGTTGGTCCAGTGTAGACCACTATTGCCAAAGGATTGTGGTCCTCATTAATTTCATCCATAGCTTCTGCCTGACTCTCTCAATCTTATGCCAAGCCTTCAGTTATTGCACCCATAACTACAGGTGCGGGGACAAATTTTTTAGTTAAATTTGCCTCGACATCTATTTCTTCATCTTTTTCTTCCTTCACACGAACTTCTTCCGTTTTCAATATTAAGTCAGTAGGTGCAGTATAGCTGTACAAAATTACGCTGACAATGGAATCCGAATGCGTCGACAATGGTGTTTACTTATTCCTCAATCGGTGCAGACACAATATTTGTTCCTTCTCCTTTAAGTGCTTCGTACTCTTTTATTCTTTACACGGTCCCAAAAAAAATTTCCACTCTTTTTTGCGTTTTTTCCAATTACGTAATTTCTTAATTACAGATATAGGCATCAAAATTATGCTTTCATTGAAATCACATAATGCCTTTCCAATATACCGATCACTAATGGAATAAGGTATTGTGCAGCTCTTAGGATCCTTAAATTCTTGTAGAAATTTAATTGTCATGACAGTGCACCCTTCAGTAAGTGCGATTGCTTCGACTTCTCCCAATCTTTTCTTCTTTGACCATACATCTTCAAGTTTCTGAGGCTATTTTGTTGTAGCATTTGTGGCGACAAATGATCCAATTCTATCTCCGCAATATTTTGTTTAACCTCTTCAACTGCAAGTTGCTTTTCAGATTGTTTAGACATCTTTCCACTGTCGAGATTTGAATTATCTTCCTTTACTGTAGCATCTGTAACAACTTTAATTAATTGAGTCTCACTTTTGGGAATGATTTCTTCACAATGCTCTTGCCTTTGTGATATCGAATTCTCAATATCTATCGGCAAAGATTCTTGTGGTCGCAAATTTATTACGCTCACAATCTAGCCAAATTGATATTCTAGAGCTCGTATGGATTCAGCTTGACTTTGAAGCACATCTTCAATCTTGGCAAAATAATGTATCAGCAAATTTTCAATTGATGAAAATTTTAATGCTTCATCTTGCTAGGTATTTTGCCTTGACAAGAGTTTATCATAATTGGGCGGTGTCCACTTGGATCTAACATCGTTGTTTGCACTTCAAGGTCTTGATTGTTCCAACAAAAATTTGGATGTTGCTCCCACTCTGGCGTGTAGGTGTTGGAATATGGATTTTCATTTCGACCGAAATTCCCCATGTGGTACACATTTGTTGGATTTAATGGGTATTATTCAAACTCATGGTTGCTTCCACAGTAATCACAAATTGTCACAGCAAATTTTCATTCTGCAATTGCTTTAGCATTATGCATTGAATTAATCATATTAGTCAAAGAAGATACCTGGGTGGTTATGGCATCGAACTCTATTTTTATAGAATCACTTATACTAGTCCAACATCTTGAGGTTCTATACACCTCGTTCCTAACCATATTTCGCTAAAAGAAAAATGTAAAAGTAAACAAAAAAAAGGAAACAAGTTAGTGACAAATAAAATTTAGATAATAAAGAATAAAAGCAAAGACAAAAGTAGACATCAAACAAATGCCATCCCCGGTAATGGCGCCAAAACTTGATCGCGCTATAAACGTCACAGCAAATGTGCAAACGTACACTGTTGATGCAAGTATAGTAGAGAGAAGTGAATTTGTCAGATATTGATCCCACGAGGATGGGTGTCTGTTGTCTAAAATTGTCGGTGCAAAAGAGGTCAGAATAAGAAGAACTGTTAGGAATAATGTTAGCGCAATTAAATCAAAGACTGCAAATAAAAGAATTAAAACTGTCAGAGAAAATATTGTAATACTGTGTTATAATATGTCAAAGCAATTGAATAAGGAAATGTAATAAAGGGGTAAAGGTATTTTGTTAACGCAATTTAAGAAAATTAAAAATGTAAAATAATGATAAAGAAATGCGAGAATCCTTGACTTGATAAGTTGGCAAACACTAAATGTGACTACAAGGTAATTGGTAGATAAATTGTCGCCACAATTAAGCTTAATGAGATCTCACTACTTTTACTTCCCTATTTATCAAAGACCCAAACACTCACATTAACCACACCTTTCAGTGTTGGCAATGCTTTACATTCGAGAACAAGTGGCCAGAATTCCTTTGTACCTCAAGTAACTTCCGTTGTCTTGCTTGTTAATTTAACTTATCACTTCACCTTCCAGTGACTGTGACTATAATCGCACTTCCCTGGTCAAAACGATTAAATCCAAAGATAAACAGTTAAGAACATTTGAGCAGAAATCAATATAGATCTAACATTAAGAGGTACTTTCATACACAATTAAAGTCATCAAAATTTATCAACATTTAAGAGGAAATAAATAACAAGTTGAAGCATTCTATTCCTAGCCTACTAGAACTCTTCCGTAAATTCTCCTCTTACGTCACACTTAGAATAGTCTTCGTCAGGAGTAGATGCTGTCTTCTCATTGCGTCAGTTCACCCTCCAGGGGTCCCAAGTCTCCATAGCCGAAAAGCTCAAAAGCTAGGTTGAAGAAGATAATATTGCAAAATGGGATACTAAAGGAAGAAGAGATGTCTTTCTTTTTTCTTGTAAGTGTTTATATTTAGCCCAAAGTGTACAAGTGTCTATTTTGCAAAATTGAGCTGTACAACTTGGTTATACCAAATTGGAAAGCTCACACATTTCTGTTCTTATCAGACGGCTATCAGATGCGGCGACAATTCTAGGCGCAATTCTGGACACGTTCATGCAGCGACAATTCTGTACATGTTCATGCAGCGACATTTCTGGGTGCAATTGAAGAATACTTATGCAGCGATAGTTCTGGATGCAATTTGAAGAATATTTATGCAGCGACAGTCTTGGGTGCATTCCAAAAATATTCCTGCGGTGACAGTTTTGGGTGCAATCTGGAAGTGCTCATGCGGTGACAGTTTTATGCGCAATCTAGAAGTGCTCATGCAGCGACATGTTTGGGCGCAATTCTGGATTAAAATTGTGGCGACAGCCTTGAACACTTTCCTACTTTGATCTTCTAAGGTGGATTCCTGCGCTGATAACTTTAAATGCAAAACTGATGCTGAATGCAGTGACATTAGTAGTAAAATATGGCAAAATTAAAGAAAACTAGGCTAAGGTCCACTGAGTTAGAAAATGCAATGAACTAAACTAAAAAAGGCTAAAATATGTACTAAGGACAACTAAATGGGAACAAATTATCCAATAAATAGGGAGAAAACATATGTCTTTTTTAGTACCATCACATCCTTTCAATAAAGCCCCACTCAACCTTGTCGTAAGCTTTACTCATGTTGAGTTTTAAATTAAACAAACCCTTCCTCCAATTCCTCTTGTTCTTTAATGTGTGCATTAGCTTATATGCAACAAGTATATTGTCAGAGATGAGGCGACCAAGAATGAAAGCTCCTTGAGCCTCGTCTATACAAACATCCAAGGCCATTTTCAGTTTATTCATAATTTCTTTCGCTAAAATCTTATACAACATTAAACACAAATTGATGGATCGAAAGTTAGCCATGTAATCTACATTGCTAGAATTTGGAATTAAAATAATTTACGTAGAGTTTACCTCTTCTAACGATGTCTCTCGATGTAAGGTCGAGATACAGTATTTTGAGATATCATCCCTAGCAACATGCTAGAATCGTTGAAAGAAAATAGCCAGGAACCCATCAAATTCGGGAGCCTTATTTGGTCCTATTTCCATCACAACCTCTCTAATTTCTTCCTTAGTAAAATCCCTCCCAAGAAAATCATTCATGCTCCTACTGATCCTTGTTTCAACCCCCTCGTAAATTACATATGCGTCATTACACCCTTGACTGTCAAAAATCTTCTAAAAATATCAAACAACCACTCACCTCTTATCCTCTTCCTCATTCCAAACTATTTTATTCTCATCTTTCAACCACTATATTATGTTACTTTTACAACTATAATTTACAAAATTATGAAAGATTGAGTGTTTTGGTCACCATACTTAAGCCAATTAGCTCTGGACCGCTGCTCCCAATGAATTTCCTCCTTGTCAATTTCTAGGTTCAAAGCTAGCTTTATGTCAATAATTTCTTCAAGTGCATCATCATCGACATCTTTATTATAGAGATTATGAAGCCAAGATTTTAATTGGTCACTAACCCGTTTATTTTCCCTCATTTTCTTCAACGCCCACTTCTTGAGATTAGTGCCTAATGTCAAAAGTCTTTCCACAACATTTAAATGGGAATACTCCTTTCATAACTCTGTGATCACATTCTCACAATCCTCCTCTAATAACCATGCCTTTTCAAATTTAAAGGTGGATGATGTGTTTCCCCCATGCATGACCGATGATGTATCTAATAATAAAGGACAGTGGTCTAAAATCGGGCCATTTAAATGAGAGACAATATAATTAGGGAAAGTAGTATACCAGATTACGAACGTAACTCCTCTATCAAGTCTTTAACGAATGTTGTTCGATACAAAGTTGCCCCTTTCCTATGTGTACCATCTTCCTTGATAACCAATATCCGTCAAACCACACTCCTATAAGGTATCTCTAAAAACACCCATTTGTCGATCATTTCGAATTCTTCCCCCTTGTTTTTCTTAGTTCAATAGTATCTCGTTCAAATCCCCCATAAACACTTAAGGACGATTGACACGGTAACCAAGATTTTTAAGTAACTTCCACAATTCTAACCTTCTCCTCCCATCTGGTGACCCATAAAATCTTGTAAAGCACCAATCCGACCCCCTCAATATCCATAACCGTAACGTCAATATGGCTTTTATTATAACTCCTAAGATCAACTGTATAGTCGTCCTTCCATCCTAGATACAAACCACCTTTCGAGCCTTCTATTGGGATATCAATACCATTAGGAAACCCAAACCGTCGCCTAATTCACTCCATACACCTTGCGTCAATTTTTGTTTCAATAAAAAAGATAATTTGGGACGATAATCTTTCAACCAATGCTGAATTCTCCGAACGTGTTGTGGATTCCCCAATTCATGGATGTTCCAACTCAATATTTTCATAATGTTCGATTGACTTGCTCAACAGGTTCAGCTGGTTGGAAATTTTTAGCTTCCATTTTTTGAACTACTGAACTCACATTTGGCCCATGTGAACTAGACCCATTATCTTCCTTATGCAAATGTGGCCTTTTCTTTCCATCCATAGCCAACATAGGATTATCTTTGTTTAATGTATCAATATCAAGAGCCTCTGAGACCACCTCATTCATTTTTGGTAAATTGGATCTTCCAGCAAGATTAATTCCTATGTTGTTGTCGACATTTTGCATGAAATTAGCAAAATTAATATTCAGATTACTTTTTCCGTTATCTCCTCCTAATTCCCCACCATTACCTCCCCAATTTTCGCCTGGTTACCTTAACCAAACACTGCCACCAATTATCGTCTTCCTTGTCAGAGCTTTGAGGGAAATATCCCAACCCATCGAAAGTTCTTGACTTCCTTTCACCATACGAATGGGACAAAAGCTTTCGCCATTGCCCAGTCGTCAACATAAAAAACAAAAAGTTGTCAATCTCTCGTATTTAAACATAGCAAAATTTTCTTTTTTCTTCGCTAGGATGAGCTTTTTCTTTCTCTTTAATGGTTGACGAATATCCACCATAACTCGGATTTGCATAAAATTCCTTAACCTAGCTACCACTACCTTCGCATCATACTCAACAAATTCCCCAATGAACTCTCCAAACTACTTAGCCATTTGTTCAGTATACATACCAATCGACAGATTATGAATCTGCACCCAAAATGTAGTTTTCAATAAAGGGACTTCCAACGGATCCATACCATCTTGCAAACTTGCAAACACCAGTAGATGGGTTATTGAACGTCCATGGGGATCCCTTGACAACTCTTGTCAAATTCGTTTTCACAATAAAATTAAAAAATAAACCTCTTGTCCCCAATGTCTATGATAGTGACTCCTCCCAAAGGATGATAGAGTTTAGCCAACACCATTTTCATGGATTGGAAATTAACAAAGGTGGCTGATAAAAAACAACCCACTAGGCATAGATCTAAACTTTCTTCAATCGCATCTTGTTCTTGATCAAACACCCATCCATCTCTTTCACCACTCCCTTCGTTATCCTCCAATTGTAAATCTGCTAACACCTCGTCCATCTGTTAAAACAGAAGACAACGAACACACACTCATGCTCAAAACCAGACAGTTGACCAACAAATGCTACCTTAGAGCATACAACTAAAAGGCATCATAGTTAAACTAGATTTAAATATAATTGTAAAGGTAAATTTTTTTGTTATATATAAAAGCATTTTTTTTGTCTTGCGAAAACACAATATAATTGTTAAAGTTATTAAGTATTTTTTGTTGAGTTGAGACATATAGAAATGTAAGTGTTAAAGTTGTGTTAAGTTGTTTTTGTTGAGCCGAGACATATAGAAATCATTTAAAATTGGAAAAGTAAATAATGAAAACATCAAATTGTTTACACGGTTCAGATCCAATTCTCCATCTACAGGCCTTTCTTGGTAGGTAAATCACTATAATTTTCATGGTACAAGAAATTATTTAAACCCAACCTCACTCACAACTATTGTAGCCTCACTCTCATACAATTACAATGAAGAAACTATCCCCACTTAGGCTTTCCCAAGAAAATGCTTAGTACAAGTTGCTAAAATATTATGATTACAAACAAATTGTACTCACAAATATTCCTGACAATAAACAACTTCGTGTTCTCTTAAGGCATAATTGTAAAAAAAGCTCCCAAACTTTAGAGACTTTTAGATATATGTCCCTAACATTTTTTTATTAATACTCTTAACATTACAATTTTTCAAAAATCAACTCAATTTTAACAATCAAACGTGAGTTGACCGTCAGTCAAACATCAGATCAACGAAATAGTTTATGTGGCGTGTCACATAAGCATAATGACATCATCAATGATGTCATCAAAATAATATTTTTTTCATTTTATTCATCTTATTTCTTCTTCTTTCTTCCTCTCTTCCCTTCTAATTGTTTTTCAAAAATTTCTTAGACTTTCTCTCTTTCCAAACACCCATCTTCTCTCATTATTTTTTCAAATTTTCTCATATTTTCTCTCTTTCCAAACATCCATTTTCGCTTCACTTCCCTCACTTCATTCCCGATCTCTATTGACAACCCAATCAATATCTTTGAATTTATTTTTCACAAGGATCTTATCTAAAAACTCATTGGAATCCCTCTCTTTATCTTTGTATAAAAGGGTACATAAGATTCTCATCATTTTTAAAAAAACTGAAACTGATACTTTTCACCTTCTTTAACATCTTTTCCTAGAAAATTCTCAGATTGCTGATGAAAAATTCTTCGATTGCCTGCCATCTTGTTGTTCTTTCAGAATATTACTTTCAAATTCATTTTTGTTCAAGAGCATGGTTTCTCATCTTACAGCTTGAAAATTGCAGCAAAGTATATAATTTCTTCGTTAAGTCTGGTTTTGAATCTTGAAGGCCTAAGTCGTGCATTTGGTTTTGTCGATGATTTCAATTTTGTCTAGCGAATGCTTGAATGTCTTTGTAAATGGTCTGTGGGTTCTTAGAGTGGAGAGGTAAAGAGGGGGAAGATGGAACTTTTTGAAAGAAAGGCAATGAAGACGGGTTCCTTCTTCTTTTGCGGGGAAATTTTGTTGGTTTTTTGGGAGGTTTGGGTGGGGATCTTGCGGAGCCTTTGATTCTGGAGAATTGTTTTGTTTTATAAAAGAGAGGATTTGGAGAAGAAGGCTGACGACTGAATGGAAGGGAGTGTGATTGGAATTGGATGATTTCCATGGCTTCTTTCAGAGTGCTGGAGTGGAGGAGATATTAATTTCAAATCATATATTTAGCCTTTTAATTATATTTTCATAATAAAAACAAATTTGATTTTAGATATTAATTTATTCTTTCTTAATATTTTCTTTTTCTTCAAAGTTTGATAAATCAAGCTTAGACTGGTGTTTAGTAAACTATTTATTATAAATTTTTATAATTTACATTTATAAATGGTGTTTTGAAGAAGAAAAATGGTATTTGATAAGAGAGAAAATGAGAAAAAAAAATGAGGGAAAAAGAAAAAGAGGGAAGAAGAAGGAAGAAGAAAGAAGATGAAACAAAATAAATAAAAATTAAATAGATGATATCATTTATGACGTCATGCGCTTATGTGACAGTCACATGGACTATTATGTTGACTGCAATTTTTTTTAACGGTCAAATGATGTTTGACCGTTAAAATTAGATTTATTTTTGAAAAATTATAACGTTAAGAATGTCAATAAAAAAAAGATTAATGGCATATATCCAAAAACCCCCAAAATTTAAGGGTTTTTTTTTACAATTATGCCTTCTCTTAATTCCACTTAAATATTGTAAAACATGTCTTTAATGTATAAGTTTTGTAACCCACGTACATTAAATGATCAAATCAAATCAAATTACTAGACACGTATCTCATCCATACAAGGAAAGATAACCATATTATCGTACTAAAGGTTTTTTGCTTGTCAATAAAATCTTCTTTTATAATATCAACACAGAGTAATTAAATAAAAGTGTAATTAAAAAATTGTAATTCCTTAAACGTGTTTGATTAACATAGTATAGTATAATTACATTATAATTCTGCATGTCAAGTTTGATAATATAAATTGTAATACACAGTTAAAAAATTTATAATTTAAAAAATATTAATTATTAAAAAAAATTATTAATATGATAAAAATAATTTTTAAACATGTAACAACAACTTAAAATCACAAGATCTATTAGAAATTTTTTATTGATCAAAATATACTTGAAATAATGTAATTTAAGTTGAGTAAAGCCTTGAATTTGATATTTTTTAATGTCTTGTCATAGAATATTAATATATTAATAAAACATATTTGAGAACAAATTTAATATTTCAATTATAAAATAATTACATTTTTAGCTTAAGATTAAGTTGGAGCTTATTTAAATATACTAACAAGAAATAAGTTATTTTAAAGAATTTAATAGTATTGAAAAGTTTAATAATTGAAAATATTAAATTAAATAATTTAATTTAAAAGGATATTTTACCAATCACTTTTAGTAATTTTAGATCAAGATTAAAAGTCTATTAATTGAAATATTAAATTAAAAAATTTAATTTAAAAGGATATTATTTATTCTTTGTAATCTCTAGAATTCTTTTCTCATAAGTAGTAGATGTAATCAATTGAGCTCATACAAATAGTACTAGAGATTAAGTTATATAAGGTATATTAACTATGATTTATGATGTGAAATTACAGTTTTATACAATTTTTTCGTTATATTATATTGTTCTTTTTACTTAAAACCAGGTGAAAGCGTGAAGGATCAATTGAGCGCATACAAATAGTACTGGAGATTAAGTTATATAAGTTATATTAATTGTGATTTATGATGTGGAATCACAGTTTCATACAATTCTCTCATCATATTATGTTGTTCTTTCTACCTAAAACCAGGTGAAGGCGTGAAGGCCCTTGCTGGTGTTGTTATGCATATGTTAAGTAACGGATTTTCTTGGTTTTACATTAAAAAACGAAAGAGAGAATTGAGCTAAATGAAAATGATTCAATAGTTGAGACTACCTATCAGAAAGAAGATTATTAGTAAGAATGTGACAGGAAAATAAATTTGAGTTAAAACACTACCCACTGAAAGAGAAGAATATTGATGAAGATAAATCAGTGGTTAATGTTGAAGATGGAAGGTCTTTTCATAAGCAATGATAAATGTTACCAAGCGAAAGTTGGGATGTCAAAGGTTCGGTTTTAAGAGAAGAAAGTTTAGGTGGTGGGGCACCATCAGGTTTTGCAGCTTTGCCAACCCCATTGATCCTTGTAAGTTGAGCAACAAATTCATGGGTTCAAATTGATGATATAGGCTGCTGCTGCTGCAACCAGACAATTGCAGAAAAAACTTTGGGATTCTCTTTCTGTTTTAATCAGAAGGCCTTCAGAAATATATTCTATTGAGTCAAAACCTATGACATTTCATGTTTTGCTAGACAGTAGAGCACAATTTAAACATATATGGCTTATGGAAACTTGTAGTGTTGATCATTAAAAGTAGAACTATAAGTACAAACAAACTTTTTCAGTGCTAAATTCACAATAAAGCACAACAAGAAGCCAGCAACTTACAATTGTCTGATCATCTCGGAAAAAAGGAAACAAAAATTCAATGACAGTAATAGTCATATAGCGAACAACAGAACATTTTCACTCAGCAGCTACATTCTTGCCATTATCACCATTATTCCCATCAGTTCTGGTACCTGGCAAAGTCCTAAACTTTGCACTTCCATTGTTTTCGTTATATGTCTGTGAAGCATTATTGTTCTTATTCTTGCCCGAATTCCCATTGTTGTTGCTGTAGCTCTGAGCAGCTTTGTTGTTTTCATTTTGACCTGCATTTTCATTATTGTAGGTCTGAGCCATGTTAGTATCATTCTGACTTGTGGAATCCTGGTTGTTCATGTTGTCCTGAACAGCAATGTTGTTCTCATTCAGACTTGCTTTCTCATTGTTGTGGTTGTTGTTTAAGTTCTCTGAAGCATTATTCTCATCCTGGCCTGCATTTTCTTTGTTGGTAATGCTCTGAGCAGCATTGTTTTCATTCTTATATGCATTCCCATTGTTGGTGTCACTCTGAAAAGTATTGTTGTCCTCATTCTGACTTGCATTTTTGCTCTTCTGGGAACCATTATTCCCATTCTGATCTCCATTGTCGTTGTCGGTAACACCCTCAGCAGCATTGTTCTCATTTTGGCCTGCATTCTCATTGTTGTTGGTGTTGATCTGAACAGGATCGTTGTCCTCATTTTGGCCTGCATTCTCATTGTTGTTGGTGTTGATCTGAACAGGATCGTTGTTCTCATTTTGGCCTGCATTCTCATTGTTGTTGGTGTTTATCTGAACAGGATCGTTGTTCTCATTTTGGCCTGCATTCTCATTGTTGTTGGTGTTGATCTGAACAGGATCATTGTTCTCATTCTGTCTTGCATTCTCATTGCTGTTGTTGTTTAAGTTTTGGGAAGCATTATTCTCATTCTGACCTGCATTTTCGTTGTCGGTAATGCTCTCAGCAGCATTTTTTTCATTTTGGTCTGCACTATCATTGTTGTTGATGTTACTCTTTAAGTTCTGAGAAGCATCTTTCTCATTCTGACTTGCATTTTTGTTGTCAGTAATGTTCTGAGCAGCATCGTTCTCATTTTGGCCTGCATTCTCATTGTTATTGTTGTTCAAGTTCTGGAAAGCATTATTCTCATTCTGAACTGCATTTTCGTTGTCGATAACGCTGCCTGCATTCTCATTGTTGTTGATGTTGCTCTGAACAGCACCATTGTTCTCATTCTGACGGGCTTTGTCATTGTTGTTGCTCTGGGAATCATTATTCTGATTCTGACCTGCGCTTTCGTTGTCCTTGTAGCTTTGAGCAGCATTATTCTCATTGTGATTTGCATTCTCGTTGTTGTTGGTGTTGCTCTGAGCAGCATTTTCATCTAGATTTGAATTATTTTTGTACTTTTCAGTAACCTCTTCATTTGCATTTGCACTAGTGCTGCTCTGATTGTCAGTGCTGCTGTCTTTCTCATTTACATTTGCATCATTGTTGGTATAGCCGCCACTCTCATTCTCCTTCTGACCTGCACCGGCATTATCATTAGTGTTTGAGGATGTTTTCCTTCCTTCGGCAATTGAAGAATCAGAAGCATGAACTTCTTCATTCTGGCCAGCATTCGAATTATCAATTGTGTTCAAGGCAAGAAGTTCTCCTCGTGTACCCTCTACTCCAGAATTATCGTTGGATTCTTGCCTCTGAACTCTGTCATTTTGGCTTGTAAATGAAGAGGCAGAATTCCTATCTGATCCTCTCCATGCATCGGAGTTCTCAGTCTGTTCATTTGATTCAACAGATTTAGAGTTACCGGTTGAGGTTGTAGAACCTCCGCTAGCTCCATCCATGTTTTGAGTCAAAGTAGCAATTGCATTTGAATCTGACTGCTCGCCATTGCCACCTGAGTCAGATTGTTGATCATTTTCATTCTGAGTTGTGTTGGATGTCGCATCTGTCCCATCCTGGTGCTCATTTGATTTTGTATCTTTCTCGCCACTTTCCGTTGCATTACTCCCTTCCCCAATATGCTTATTTTCCTTCTCTCGACTCTCGGTGTTTTCTTTCTCCTCGTGCTCTGCATTGGCTTCACTCACCTTGTTTTCACTTTCCTCTTTACTCTCTTCTAACACTTCCTCTCCACTAACATTCTCTTCACTCTCATGGTTCCGACTTTCTTCATTTTCCTTCTCTCCATCTATAGAAACTTCTCCGCGCTCAGTTTCCTCTCTTGGCTTAGCAATGTCATGCTCATGCTCATGCATTGCATCATCATCCCCATTCCCTCTTTCTTCATTGTCCGTTTCATCAAGCTTGTTATCATCTTCTCCAACCTTGCTGTCTTCCTCTTCTTCCTCCTTGTCCCCCACATCCTTAATAATCGTTTCCACTGCTCGAGGAAGGTCCTTTCTCCCCAACTTAAGGACTTCATTCGCGGATTTCTCATACTCGGCTTTCTTCTCACTAGAGTGCCTAACTTGGTAAAGCAACCATATGCAAATAGCAACCAGAAGACATATTTGTAAAGCATGCTTTACCTTCAAACCTTTGGATCTTTGATTCCTATGAGGTGAAATCCTGAACATGGCGAACTTCCTTCAACTAACCTGCTGGCAAAACACAACAACCAGCATATTTATTTTGTAATTAGATAAATAGTCATACACTATATCAACAAGAACCAACAGCCTAACATGAGAGAGAAAAACTCGAGCACACAATGTTTCTATTGTTTAAATGAAAATATAAGAAATGGCAATCCAGATCATCCCCTCCCATGACCTAAAGTTTAAATGGCAGTTTATCATGAACAATCCAAACTCTCATAAGTTATAAATGAGAAAAAGCATAAAAGAGATGACAAAGTACAATGAAACCCAATCATGTTAAATTAAATGCAGTATCTAATTTGTATTAAAAATCAGAAACAGATCAAACCACTTGAATTTTAAAGTTAACCCATTTTTTAACACTTAATTTAAATTGTAAAAGCTTGGATAGAGACTTGCCTGGAATCCAAATGATCAGGAAGAAACTAACAATGGAAACCTTTTTCTTTTTAGGTGAAATTCCGAGAATAGTTCTATATCCAGGAATTTGGACGAACTGAAAAAAGAAAAAGAAAAGACTTAAATGAAGATTAAAAGGAATGGAAAATTGGATTGGATCTGGAAATAGAGATGGAAAACCAGAAAGTTTCAAACACATATGAGCGTGCATGCGTGCTCCTTAAAAGGGGATTCCATCGATCTCAGCAAAACTGAAATCTCCTGCATTCTCACTCTTATTCTTTGTCTTCACTCTCTTGATGGCGCGTGAAATTACATGACATTATCTATACTTAGGGATGGGCCATGACAATGGACGGAGGGGGCAATACGGTTTTTATTCCTCGTCCTCACTCGATTCAATTTTATATCTTCTGTTTCGATTTTTTCTCGCTTTTGATTATTCCGGTTAGGAAAAATTTTCCATTTTAAAATATTAAATAAAAGTTTAAAAATATTTTATTAAAGCATATAAATAACTAAAATTTTATAAAATAAAAAAATTTAATTAAAATAAATAAAATTAAACTCTTCAATGATTTCCGCCAACGAAAGCTCACACATAAAAAGCTCACTTAGCCACCCATCATGTCACATTAAAGGCATCCATCACATCCGTTACCTCAAACACGAGCGTTATAAAACCTCTCATGATCCAATATCAAGTCACTTATATTAACATGTAATTTCATAAAATATTAAGAGGTTAAATGATAAATCTATTGTTTTTGAGGAGTCAAAGTCACTGCCAACCCCCTTTTGCTTTCAATCCTGGTGTTTTGTCATTCCTTATAAGATAGAATATCATTCCCTAAAAAGCTCGTATCATGCCTTCCTCTTATAAAAAGACCTCGAAATACAAAGACAATGACCAAGAAAGGATATACAACAAGACAATAGTTTGTAAAGTTCCGTTTAGGTTCCCTTGTCAATCACTCATTATTTCCAAAAGCTCCCATCTACGGCTTTCAGCACCTAAATCATGGTATGAGTCGCCATTTGCCACCATGGCTCAACCAAATGGCAACATTCCTTGTGACGCCCCAAAAATTTTTGCTTCTTTATGTGTGATATGTCAACACAATCTATTTCTACTTCTATGGTTATGTGCTCTGTTTGTTTACTTGAGATCTGGAGTTCCAGTAGTATCTTTTGGAATTATATACTTTCTTTTTCCTGAACTTTAGACTTTGAAATTGCGACATAAATTAATTTTTATGCGCTGATGTTTCAATGATGAGCCTAATGGTTTAATAGTTAAGCATTTATTTGTCTTCTAGTCATGTGTTTGAATTTATGCGTATACGATGAATATATTTTTCGTACTTTTCCATAAGTTGTTTTAAAAGTAATTAAAAGTATAAAATTTTTCCTCTTTTGAAAAGGAACAACTGTTTTTGTCTTGTCTTCATCGTTGGCACTAAACTTCTTCAATTTTTTTATTTTTATTTTCATTTTTTGCTTCTGGTTGTTCTGGTACTGTGGTGGCTCGGAATCGTTGTGCTTCGTTAATTCTATCGTTGAATCAGAAGGTGTGTTTTGTTTCTTTGAACTGGAAGTTCATAATTAAATCTGAGACAGTTTCTATTTTGCTGTTTTGGTCTATCAAATTGGTTGCTAAGGCATATGTATCTTTGTGCATGTTTAATTGTGTTGCTTTAGGGAGGAATCTCGAGGACAGTATATCCCCTAACGTGTGTAGTTGGTGATTTAGTTCACGCTCGAAGGTAATGAAAGTTTTTTCGAGTTGTGGGTTTGCCGAACCTCCATTAAGTTTAAGTTTATTACGATCGTTGTTAAAATTGAATGTTTAGTTTTGGTTTAGGCTTGGAATTCGCGTTTCAACAGTCCTATATCGTCGTATTCCATGTGGGTGTCGAACCCTTTTCAAATTTCTTCATTTTTATAGCATTTTTTCCTAGAAACGAGACTATTCGAAGGCACATGGGCGTGTGCCAAACCGTGTGTGGCTTCTATTTTGAGAATTAAGTTACAGGGGACACACGGGCCAAGCATATGGGTGTGTGCCAGACCGTGTGTGTATACTATTTTGAGACACATGGGTGTGTGCCAGACCATGTGTATATACTGTTTTGCAATTACAAGTGCAATGGTTACATGGGCCAGACATAGGGGTGTGCGCCTTGTAACACCCAAAAACCATAACCATCTCCGGTCTAAGGTCTCAGGGTTTACAGAATTTTACGAGTTTTTTTTACATACAAATCAATCACAATTTATACATTTACCAACTTGCAACTCAGAATACTAACTCCATTTAATCTTACACATTCATTTACAACATTTTAATCAATCAGAAATTAATATTCATATCACATATCATGACATCCATTTTCCATGTCTGTAACACCTAAAACCCGAAAACTGTCGTCGGTTAAGGTCTCGGTGTCTTTCTATTCATTTATCATTGTTCATCTTTTAATATCATGTCATAAATCATCAATTAATTATAATCATAACTCAATAAGGGCAAAAAGGTCATTTCCATGATTTTTGGATACTTCTACCGGTACTTGTTGGATAAGTATCGGTAGTTATCAAGTCAGTAAACAGTTCAAAAATAGTCCAGACTTCTTCCGATACTTGAGACAGTACTATCGATACAAGTGTGACTTCTATCAAAACATGCCATGCTTCTACCGATACTTAAAACTCTAGAGAGCCAAGAAATCTTACACTGCAACTCCTACCAGTACAAGTATATAAACAACCGATACTTCTATGAGTAGAACTACCAATACAACTCAAGCCAGTGAACAATCTCTCTCCTACCCTGTACTTCTACCTGTACATGCATGAGTTCTACCGAAACAAGTATGCAGAATCTCATAAATCATGTCAAAAAAACAAGTCTATCAATACTTACCATGCCTAACTCCAAAATGCATTAGACCGATACATAATTCATAGTTTCCGAGTTATTACATTGTACTTGTAAATCTATTTTTCGTCTTGAACAAGCATACATTACTAAGTTCAATATTTCATTAAAGACATAACAAGATCATCACAATCTTGAACGAGTAAACAAAAGAAAACATCATCCTAGTACATGCCATATAACCAAGTGATGTAAATACTACCGAACGAGCTCCCGAGCTAGTGTGATTTTCTTCTAGGTAATCCGATCTTCAACCAGCAAAACGAAATCTACAAAACAACAACAATAAACAGGTAAGCTTTCTAAGCTTAGTAAGTTCACAATCATTGTATCACAGCATAGTATTAAGCCTTGCAACGAAATTTAACAACCGAGTCGTAGATCTTCCTTTTAAACAATCTTACGATCTACCTAGTCATCAGTCTTCCTTTAAATATAATCTCATACACATCCCAAGACATGAGTCTTCCTTTAATATAATCTCATGCTCACCTCGAGACATGAGTCTTCCTTTAATATAATCTCATGCTCACCCCGAGACATGAGTCTTCCTTTAATATAATCTCATGCTCATCTCGAGACACAAGTCTTTCATTTATACATCAAGTGATTTGAGAACTTCCATATTAAGCAATAATTAGCAGGTCAAATATGAAATTTAATAAACGAACTTACAGGATTAATTTGTAGTAGTGACTTAAGTACAAGGACTACCCATCAGCAAGACATTCACGACTAGATCCCGAAACTGTATAGCCCCTAATACATGTCCTTTGTGTTCCAAATTATTCACGAAGTTCATATGTGTCATATACCATGTCCATTTCAATTAACTCTCATCACAATATACCATTTCGAGCAAATATCAATATAATTCTTACTTATCAAACATAATATCGAATTAACTAAAAATGTCATTTAGTTTAATTTACTAATTGTCATATATCAATCGAATTAATTCATTTGTAACATGAATAATAGCTAACACAACACATAATCATTTAAGCATTTTGTTGTCACCTGAATTCAACTATATCATTTTTTCACTTACAATCATGCCCCTCAATACAATTTCATTCCAATTTGATTCAATTCCACAATTTAATATTTACTAAGCAAACAAATTTAAATGCAACATACTTAAATTATTTCAATAATTCACAAACAGAAACTAAATCAATTATTTTACTGTACGAACTTACCAGACGAATTGCAGTTAAAGTGAACTCCAAAGACTAATTCGTAATTTTTCCTTTTCCACGATCGGTAGCACGATCTTGATCTATTACAATAACTTCATTTAATTATTTATATCAACGTGAAATTTTAATCATTTTATGCAAATAAGTCTTTTTGGTATTTTTACAAAATTACCCTTAACTTTTCAGTTTTATTCAATTTAGTCCTATAGCTCAAAACTTGCAAATTAACCATTTTTATTTTAAAATAACTCCAGATGAATTATCTTAGGTGTCTCTACAGCACATATTTTCTATTATTTAACAACAAGCCCTTGTACTGTTACTGCTTTCGAAATTTAGTCCTTCAACATAAAAATTACTAGAAATTACTTTACAAAATCATCAAATCTAATAACCAAAATTATAAATCTTCCATAAACTTTCAAGAAAAAGCTTATTCATCAATGGAAAATTTTATAACATTTGAAAAGATCCTAAATTGGTCCTAAGGTTAGGTAGATTAAGTTAATCGAGCTCAAAAACAAAAAAATTACTAAAGACGAGTGAGATTTCACTTACCTATCAACACCTAATGCTTTCCCGAATATACTCACTTGTTTCTTTAGGGTTTTCGGCTAAAGAAGAAGAAGAAGAAATGAGAAAATGAATTTTCCACCCTTTTGTCTTAATTAATTTAGGTTTAATTTATGTAATTACACTTTTACCCTTTTCAATTCTTTCAATTCCAACCCATTTCAAATGCTAAACCATCCAATTACTCTTAAAATGGTATAATTACCATTCAAGTATCTTAACTTACCTTGCAATTAATAGAATTCAACTTTTGCACCTTTTACGATTTAATCCTTTTTACTTAATTAACTATCTAATCAACAAAATTTCGTAACCAAAATTTAATACTATACTAATGACCTCTTAAATATTAATTTAATATTTACGATCTAACATATCAAATTTGTGGCCTTGAAATCACCATTCCCGATCATATTAAAATAAACTAATTAGTAAATCCTCATTTTATTAGGATTTAATTGTAATTTACCAAAATCTAAAAATTTTCACATCATTTATATTATTAGGCCATGAGGGTCCAATTTCATAATTGATCCTTCAATTATATTAAATTCCAATTAAACAAACTTGTTTACAATTTAACCTTAAACTAAAAAGGACTAAATGAAAAATAACCTAAAAGTTAGTGGATGGTAATCATGTCACCACCGCTTGGACTTTTTGACCATGGTTTAATTGCCATTTTGGTCTCTTTTACTATTTTTCATCTATAGCAATTAACTTTTACCTCTTTTACAATTTATCCATTTTTTAATTAAGCAATTAATCATCAAAATTACCTAACCAAACTTCAATTCACATATAATAAGACTATATAAATATCTACGGTCCTTAATTTCAGAAACGAGATCCCGATACCTCATTTTCTAAAACCACTTAACTTTGAACCAAACCACTTATACTAACTTTTAATTCAATAATTAAAATTCTTCAATTAAAAAAAAGACATAATGACAAAATTAGCCCCTGACGTTTGGGTGTTTTGTCACTTTGGCCCTTATCATTTTTTTTGGCTCACTTTCATACATAACCTTTTGTTTTTGGTCAAATTGATAATTTTTTAACGGTCTTGCTGACGTGGCTGTTAAGGGACTAACGGCGCTGATGTGGTGATTTTTTTCCAGTTGGGCGCATCCACGTAAGCATATGTTGACGTGGCATATTTTTGTCTTACATGCCACGTCAGGAAATTATTTTAAAATTATTAAAATTATTTTTTAAATATAAATATTTTTAAATTAATTTAAAATTATTTTTTAAAATATAAAATTATTAAAATCATCATCTCCTTAAGTTTTTTTAGGTTTTTTTTGTTTCCCTTCTCATTCCCCTTCCCCTTCTTATTTTTCATTCGTTTATTCCTGCTCTCTTTCTTTCCAGGTTCCTCATAGAAAGTGGATTCTCCATCTTTGCTTCTTGTTTCTCTTTCTCAGTTTCTTCTTTGATTTTATTATTTGAGTATTTGAGTAACAACAATGACAAACACCCATATGCATGACGTCAGGGAAGCTCAAGTCCAAAAAAAGCAAAATCCATTTTTTCTCATGTTGGTTTCTTCACTAATGCTGGTTTCTTCGATAAACCACCATTCTTTGAAAAAAAATCTTTAGTAATCTCATGTTGTCTTTTTTATTTCAATGTAATTTCCTTGAAACATTTTCCTTGAATGAAAATTTTCCTTACTTCTTGAGTTTGTGAAAGTTTCTATTTGTTTCTCGGAAAATCCAATATACTTTGGGGCTTCTTTTCATCTTTATACTTGAAGAACTAACGATTTCAACACTTTGACTTCTTTCCTTTCTCTCCAAATTGACACCAAGAACAACACTTTGTGACCGAGTGAAATTTTTTGCGAAATTTTTGTGATTTTCTCTCTCGCTCTTATCATCCCATAGTTTGACCTCCATTTTGAGTAATATTTAGGGTTAAATTCTGGAAAAAAGAATCAATGGGTTTTTCGAAGATAGATTTTTAAAAGAGAAAAAAATGAGATGACTGTTCAATTCACCATGTTTGAGTTCACCATCAAAACTTTACTACAAAAATTAAAATCCATCAAAAAAGGGGAAAAAAGAAACCCAAAAACTAAACACACACACACACACACACACCCAAAAAAAGGTTTCTCTACTAATCTTTCAATCTCTTTGACCCCATAAAGAAACCCCAAAAACTTTGAACAACTAACAACACACAAAGTTCCTGTAATCAAAACCTTCTCCAAATTCTCCTTCTATAAAGACCCAAAGAGGATATCTAGGGAAAAAAAGAACATTTGAAGATAAAGTGAAGATGAAGAGGTTACGGTGAAGAAACAATGGAAGAGACTCTGAAAAAAAAAAGAAACTACAAGGAAGAAGAATGGAGATGAAAAGATAAGATTAAAATTATTTAATAAATTTAATAATTTTATATTTCAAAAAAATAATATAATAAATTTAATAATTTTATATTTTAAAATTTTAATTTTAAATTAATTTTAAATCTTTTACTGACGTGGCATATAAGATAAAATAGTGCCACATCAACATTTAAATACATCTAGACCGTCACATCAGTAATTTATGTTGATCGATAGTCAACTAACGGCCACGTCAGCATCACCGTTAAAAATTGACCAATTTGACCAAAAAATCAAAGATTATGTATGAAAGTGATCCAAAAAAAAAAACCTTAAGGGCCAAAGTGACCAAACACCCAAACGTTAGGGGCTAATTTTGACATTATGCAAAAAAAAATTCATATAAAATTAATATTGACTTATTTAATTTAATCACTCATTATAAAAATTTTCCCATCAAGTTTATGGTCCCAAAACCACTGTTTCCGACACCATTGAAAAACGGACTGTTACAACTCTCCCCCTTTAGGAATTTTCGTCCTTGAAATTTTAATTTATCAGTTCCTGTTTATTCCATAGTTTTCGTATAACAATAGAAAAATCTTTTACCTGAGCATACTCAAACCCATCTGTCAACTTTACTTATCCAAAAAAATCAATCTCACTAAACCAAAACTCACCGTTGATAGTTTTCCCATAAATTATTTTTCACACATAGCCTATAATACATTTCTCACATATTACACATACACCGATTCTATTTGAAGTCTATCAAAATATCATTAATAATCATAGTATGATTGTATCTAAATATCTAGGTAAGATTAAAAAATATGATGAAAAAAATCTGATTCATCATATTTTTAAATAACGGGGACATTAGTTAATCTAGACAATATTACCAGAATTCTTTAATGATTATCTCAAGTTCGAAAATTTTCAACATCTCATATCTTTAGCTAGAACCAAATAACTGAATCTTTATTAACTTTCAGATACTCTATTACGTCCTTTTTAACTTATTGAACAAATCTTCTGTTTGAGATATAATATATATATATATACAAAGACATTTGAACAACTCTAATTTACCTGACTCAATCATAATTAGTACATCAATCCAACATTTCATTCAATTCATTTCAGTCTGTGCTCCACTACGGTACCATATAACTTCAGTCCATTATTTTGAAATTAATACCAAATTCATGGAAAGGTAATAACATCAAATCGTCAGAAAAATCACAGTCATAAATTTTCAACAGATAGTTTTGACGTACCAACTCTATCCCAATAGCTTATGATTCAAATATCAAACTCATTGGTTTAGGAAATAGGCCCTTATCCACTGTTGATACAATGCAATATATATAAATAAATTAACCCAATATTTATCAGTGCATACCCAATAATTAATATCGAAAGAATAGATCATACCAGGGATAATATTAGGCACTGTAATTTCAGATCCATCGTTATGTCTTCGATCCCACTTTATTTACCTATACTCAGAGGTAGCGATTATAAAGCCACTTTTTGTTTCAAATAATTATGAAACCAATATACTAAAACTTGCACCAAAATCAGTAGTCAGATATTATTATTAACTCAATTAATTTCGTCAAGTTCAGATTCAGATAACATCTTTAGAATCTACAAATAAACAGGAGTTAGATCGGATCAATCAATATCACACTATCACAGGTTTGGCATGTACTTTCTAGACTTTATTCATACTACACTTAGTTCGAGAATCGACTAAATCATAACTCTGATACCACTAAATGTAACATCCAAAAATCGTAACCATCTCCGGTCTAAGGTCTCAGGTCTCAGGGTTTACAGAACTTTACGAATTATTTTTACATACAAAACAATTACAATTTATATGTTTACCAACTTGTAACTTAGAATACTAACTCAATCTTACACATTCATTTACAACATTTCAATTAACCAATATTCATATCACATATCATGACATCCATTTTTCATGTCTGTAACACTCAAAACTCGAAAATCGTCGCCAGTAACGGTCCCGATATCTTTCTATTCATTTATCACTGTTTATATTTTAATATCATGTCATAAATCATCAATTAATTATAATCATAACTCAACAAGGATAAAAAAGTAATTTCCATGATTTTTGGATACTTCTATCAGTACTTGTTGGACAAGTATCGGTAGTTATCAAGTCAGTAAACAGTTCAAAAATAGTGCAGACTTCATCCGATACTTGAGACAGTACAACCGATGCAAGTGTGGCTTTTATCGAAACATGTCATGCTTCTATCGATACTAAAAACTCTTGAGAGCCAAGAAATCTTACACTGCAACTCCTACCGGTACAAGTATACAAACAACTGATACTTCTGTGAGTAGAACTACCGATACCTACTATGGGACTACCGATACAACTCAAGCCAGTGAATAACCTCTCTCCTACCTTATACTTCTACCGATACATGCATGAGTTCTACCGAAACAAGTATGCAGAATCTCATAAATCATGTCAAAAAAACAAGTTTATCAATACTTACCATGTCTAACTCCAAAACCCATTAGACCAATACATAATTCATAGTTTCCAAGTCATTACACTGTACTTCTAAATCTATTTTTTGTCTTGAACAAGCATACATTACTAAGTTCAATATTTCATTAAAGACATAACAAGATCATCACAATCTTGAACGAGTAAACAAAAGATAACATCATCCTAGTACATGCCATATAACCAAGTGATGTAAATACTATCAAACGAGCTCCCGAGATAGTGTAATTTTCTTCTAGGTAATCTGATCTTCAACCGGCAAAACGAAATCTACAAAACAACAATAATAAATAGGTAAGCTTTCTAAGCTTAGTAAGTTCACAATCATTATATCACAGCACAGTATTAAGCCTTGCAACGAAATTTAACAACCGAGTCGTAGATCTTCCTTTTAAACAATCTTACGATCTACCGAGTCATAAGTCTTCCTTTAAATATAATCTCATGCTCATCCCGAGACACGCGTCTTCCTTTAATATAATCTCATTCTCACCTCGAGACATGAGTCTTCCTTTAATATAATCTCATGCTCACCCCGAGACATGAGTCTTCCTTTAATATAATCTCATGCTCATTTCGAGTCACGAGTCTTCCTCCGATATAATCTCATGCTCATCTCGAGACATGAGTCTTCCATTTATACATCAAGTGATTCGAGAACCTCCATATTAAGAAATAATTAGCAGTTCAAATATGAAATTTAACAAACAAACTTATAGGATTAATTTGTAATAGCTGCTTAAGTACAAGGACTACCCATCGACAAGACATTCACGACTAGCTCCCGAAATTGTATAGTCCCTAAGACATGTCCTATGTGTTCCAAATTATTCACGAAGTTCATATGTGTAATATACCATGTCCATTGCAATTAACTCATCACAATATACCATTTCGAGCAAACATCAATATAATTCTTACTTATCAGACATAATATCGAATTAACTAAAAATGTGATTTAGTTCAATTTATTAATTATCATATATTAATCGAATTAATTCATTTGTAACATGAATAATAGCTAACAGAACACAATCATTTAAGCATATCGTTGTCACCTGAATTCAACTATATCATTTCTTCACTTACAATCATGCCCCTTAATACTATTTCATTCTAGTTAGATTCAATTCCACAATTTAATATTTACTAAGAAAACAAATTTAAATACAACATACTTAAATTATTTCAATAATTTACAAACAGAAACTAAATCAATTATTTTACTGTACGAACTTACCAGACGAAATTGCAGTTAAAGTGAACTCCAAGGACTAATATACAATTTTCCCTTTTGCATGATCGGTAGCACGATCTTGATCTATTACAATAATTTCATTTAATTATTTATATCAATGAAATTTTAATCATTTTATGCAAATAAGTCTTTTTGGTATTTTTACAAAATTACCCTTAACTTTTCACTTTTATTCAATTTAGTCCTATTGCTCAAAACTTGCAAATTAACCATTTTTATTTTAAAATAACTCCAGCTGAATTATCTTAGGTGTCTCTACAGCTCATATTTGCTATTATTTAACAACAATCCCTTGTACTTTAACTACTTTCGTAATTTAGTCCTTTAACATAAAAATTAGTAGAAATTACTTTACAAAATCATCAAATCTAACAACCAAGCTTATAAATCTTCCATAAACTTTCAAGAACAAGCTTATTCATCAACGACAAAATTTATAACATTTGAAAAAATCACAAATTGGTCCTTGGGTTAGCTAGATTAAGCTAATACGAGCTCAAAAACATAAAAATTACTAAAGACGAGTGAAATTTCACTTACCTATCAACACCTAAAGCTTGCCCGAATATACTCACTTGTTTCTTTAGGGTTTTCGGCTAAAGAAGAAGTAGAAGAAAGGAGAAAATGAATTTTCCACCCTTTTGTCTTAATTAATTTAGGTTTAATTTATGTAATTACACTTTTACCCGTTTCAATTCTTTCAATTCCAACCCATTTCAAAGGCTAAACCATCCAATTACTCTTACAATGGTATAATTACCATTCAAGTACCTTAACTTACCTTGTAATAAATAGAATTCAACTTTTGCACCTTTTACGATTTAATCCTTTTTGCTTAATTAACTATCTAATCAACAAAATTTCGTAACCAAAATATAATATATACTAATGACCTCGTAAATATTATATAATTAATATTTACGGTCTAACATATCAAAATTTTGGCCTCGAAATCACAATTCCCAATCATATTAAAATAAACTAATTAGTAAATCCTCATTTTATTAGGATTTAATTGTAATTTACCAAAATCTAAAGATTTTCACATCATTTATATTATTAGGCCATTTAAAGAGGGTCCAATTTCATAATTGATCCTTCAATTATGTTAAATTCCAATTAAACAAACTTATTTACAATTTAACCTTAAACTAAAAAGGACTAAATGAATAAATAACCCAAAAGTTAGTGGATGGTAATCATGTCATCGCCACTTGGACATTTTGACCATGGTTTAATTAAAATTTTGGTCCCTTTTACTTTTTGTAATCTATAGTAATTAACTTTTACCTCTTTTTCAATTTACCCTTTTTTTAAATTAAGTAATTAATCATTAAAATTACCTAACCAAACTTCAATTCACATATAATAAGACTATATAAATATTTAATAAAAATATTTACGACCCTTAATTTCAGAAATGAGGTCCCGATACCTCATTTTCTAAAACCACTTAACTTTGAACCGAACCACTTATACTAACTTTTAATTCAATAATTAAAATTCCTCAATTCAAAAAAATCCATATAAAATTAATATTGACTTATTTAATTTAATCACTCATTATAAAAATTTTCCCGTCGGGTTTTTGGTCTCAAAACCACTGTTTCCGACACCACTGAAAAATAGTCTGTTACACGCCCAGACCGTGTGACACAATGTGTGGGCACACGAGCCAGCACAGGGTCGTGTGCCAAGCTGTGTGACTCTCGTTTTGTCTATAAATACTGTAAAAGACGAATGTGACTTGACCGTAAGACTTATATGACCTGAACTGGATTGTGAGAGCTGTTTAAAATATTCGTAATCTGATTCTGAATATCTGTAAATGAGTCTGTGTAACTTCGGGGTCTAATATATATTAGAAATATTGAATTATATGTTTGTGTACCTGAAATGCGTAGTTCTGTTGTTTGATCTCTACATTTGCATGGGATGGGATTATGAACTGAAGGAAGGATTATGAACTGAAGGAAGTATTCTGAACTGTTTTACTGGTTAAACCACTCAAGATTATATCTGCTCTAGAAGTGAGACTGTGAACACTTCGACTTGTCAAACCGACACTATGAGGTGTGTAGGGTTGGGAAGGTAATATATACCTATTGGCATGTTGGGCTAGTCGAAGATGGTGTGTCAAAGAGGCTGGAATCTGGAATGATCTCTATATATGTTTAACTATGTATCTGAACTGTGGAAAATTATTAATCTGATTAAGTCGACTAACTATAACAATTGAACTATTAATGATACCTGCATTATTTCTGTGCATAGAACTTTATAAATCTTTGCAAAACATTAATATACGTGTACTAACTGGATCAATTGAATTTCATGACCTTCTCAGAACTGACGACCGGTGGACGGGGGACTCGATCATCATTAGGATCTACTTCTACTTTTATAAGTGACTATGCATTGCTACTTTCGAACTTTAAGTTTAGGACTACTTTTACATATACTTGTGTGGATTTACTCTTGGTAATTATTTTCGTTTGTGTGTTTTGGTATTGCTAAGGCTAGTTGTTGATAATTCTAAGATTTGGTTGTTATCAATTGATTCTATTGTTGCACTGTTTTCTCTATAGTGTTGGTGTGACCTTATAACAGTCTAGTTTTCAGTGGTGTAGAAAATAATGGTTTCGAGGCCATAGCTCCGACAATTCAAGTCATAAATATTAATTATTTAATATTGGTGAAGTCATTAGTAGCGTATTAAGTTTTGGTTAAGAGATTTTATCTTTTAGATAGTTAATTAAGTAAAAAGAGATTAAATCGTAAAGGGTGCAAAAGTAGAGTTGGTTAATTAGAAGGACCAAAGGAACAAATTAGCCAAAAGTATATTAGTGGGTGGTTTATTATGGAATATATTGATTATGAAGGGAATTAATTAAGGTTAATTAAATGGTTTATTAAGTTAATCATAAAAGTCTTAAAATTTACAAGTTTGCCTTTAGGTATATATATGAATTAAAAGAAAGAAAAATGAGAAATTCCTCTAATTTCTTATCATCTCCTTCTTCATTCGGCTAGAGGGAGAGTATTAGGGTTTCCTCCATTCTCAACTTTAAGCTTTGATTTGGGTTAGCAAATGCTAACCATTTTTAGTAATTTTTATGTTTTTGAGTCCATATTAGCTTAATCTAGCTAATCCAAGGACCAATTTTTGATTCTGTCAGATGTTGAATATTTCACCATTGATGAATATGCTTGCTCTTGAAAGGTTAAGGTGGATTAGTATGCTTGGTGGTTGGATTTGATGTTTTTGTGAAGTGATTTTCGATGAAATTAGGGTTTAAGGACTAAAATGTTAAAATAATGATATTATTGTACTTGATATGAAATAAATGGATTTCAGGGACTTGTATGAGGGCTAGGAATGTTCGACTGGGTTGTGTGTTAAGAAAATGGCTATATTGCATGTTTTGTGCTTAAAAGGCTAAATTGAATAAAAGTGAAAGTATAGGGGTAATTTTGTAAATTTCCTAAAAAGGGCATAAATACAAGAAACGATCTAAATTTCATGATTTAATATGTAAATTTAATGGTTTGTTGATTTAGATCACGAGCGAGCGGTAGATCGTGAAAAAGGGAAAATTACGGAATAATCCCTAGAGTTTTCTTTTTGCTACAAACTCATCCGGTATGTTTGCATAACTATATTCTACTTGTTAAATACTAACCTTATTTGTTTAGTTTATTCCTGATGATAGGTCATGATGGAAGACGTGGAAGGAATAGTATACTAGCTCGTTTGAGCATTACTGAATCGCATGAGTTATTTTTACCGGAAGACTAGCAAGGGGTATTGAATAATGAAGACAAAAGGAATGGAGATGATAGTTCACATTCTCTCTCATTTTATGGTTATTTGTATGTTAACTGTACAATGAACTTACTAAGTTCTGTAAGCTTACCTGTGCATTGTCTTTGTTTTGTAGATTCGTTTTGTTGATTGAGCTAATATCCCTGAGAAGAATCACACTATCCCGGGAGCTCGTTTGGTAGTCTTTTGTATCACCTGGCTTATATGGCATGTAGTAGAATTGTGAACTTAATATGGTTGATATGTAATGTCATTAGAATTGAGGATATCTTGACACTTGCTTTCTAATGTAATTTATGTTTTGTAGTGATTACAATATCATCATGTGGTTGCTTAAGTAGGCATGAGTTGAAGTATTCAATGTGAAATGAAATTGTACTTGTTGTCTTTAAGATGGATGATTATAAACTTAATAGAATGATGTGCATTTTTGAAAGTCTACTTACTTGTTTCGGTAGTCTTTATGCATGTATCAGTAGAAGTTCAGGGTAGAAGAGAGGTTGTTTACTAACTAGGGTTGTATACGTAGTTGCTTAGAAGGTATCGGTATATATGTTCATAAAAGTATCTGTAGTCTGAGTGCTTGTATCGGTAGAAATTGCAAGGTAAAACTTATTAGCTCTCTGGAGTTTTTAGTATCGGTAGAAGCATGACTTGTTTAGGTAGAAGTGTCACTTGTTTCTGTAGAAACATCACTAGTATCGGTAGAAGTCTACTAATATTTTAAAATTGTTTACTGACTTGACTACTACCGATACTTGTCCAACATGTATCGATAGAAGTCTCCCAGAATTGTGAAAATGACCTTATTACCCCAGATTAAATTGTATTGACTTCTCATTCGTGATTTATATTGTATATTAAAATGCTTTATTAAAATATGGATAAGGGAAGTAAAATTGAAGGTTAATTTGAGGTTTACGAATGAAGAGACCTCGGGGCCCTAGTCGGCGATAGTAACGAATTTTGGGTGTTACAGACCTCCTATACTTAGTCTTTTCATCTAGGTCGGGTTTAGAGTGTTACATTCATCGCCCAAAAGGCTAATAACAAACATGCGGAAAAAAATTACCAACAAAGGCTAATAAGTCAAAATTATCAACTTAGGAATAAGAAAAACCAGCATTGCTAATATTACGTCGCTCAAAATGACCTTACTATGACCAAAATGACTTATTATATGGTTCAAAATGGCGATACTATGATGGTTATTTGCAATACCATCAAAAAAGTCACATACACATTAACTACACTTCGGGCACCACAACCCACCCTCTCCATCGAAGAAAAATCCCATTACGTAGAACCTGACACCAAAATCTCAAGAATATTTTTAGCTACAAGCTAAGCTCATCCAAACAAGCTAAAATGAGACACCTCAAAGAGAAGACCAAGAGAAAGAAAGAAACATGGCCTGATGGGACTCAACCACAGAATAGAAGACGAGTTATCCTCTGTTACCCCAATGGACGACATAGTAACTCCACAAGAAAAGGAAGTAAAGCAACAAAATGAGGAGATTGTCAAACCGAGATGACACTCCCTCAACAAAAAAATATGCCTGTGAAAAGTGTTGTGAGAAAATAGATCAACTCCTTACTAAAAGAACAAGGTCAATGACATCTAATGGGCTCCCTATGCAAATAACCCCTTAGCAGCCAAGGCGGAAAGAGTGCTCCTTAATTTTAAGCTTCCTAGGAAATGTACGACAGTAAAGACTCTAACAACCACTTAACCTAATAAAACAACCACATAGGCATCTTGAGAGCATAAGACACGCTCAAGTGTAAGGTCTTCACCATAATTTTGAGAGAGCATGCTAGAACATAGTATTCAAATATGTAAGAGATGATGTGGCACCTCACACCCGACTCGATCACTGGAACTAACTTCCAATTTAATTTCAATTAAAACTTCAAGATATCATAATTCATATCAATACACTCAAAGTGATTAAAACAATTTTCTAGTAATTTAAAACAATTTAGAAACATTTTAAAACGAGTTCTAGGTGTTCAAGGATATTGAGAAAAAGTTTGAGTCTCTGAAGATCAAAACAACTTCTAGTAGTATTGGTACAAGTAGGTACTTATGCTGACACATCCGGTTGATGTTGTTCATTTTTGGCTATTGAATTACTTGTAGTGATACATCTAACCACTTGTATCAAAACAAGTATGTCAAGACCCAAAAATGACCCCAAAACTCACCTAGTTTGATTCAAAACAATACAAATTCATTTCTAAACATTATGGGACATCTCATATACAAGTTATGAACTTCATGCATGCCTAATAAACTCATTCAAATACACGATTACTATTATGCTCTCAAATTACCAACCTCAAACATCAAATTACCATCTTATAATGCAAGCAAAACATAAATTATGGCATAACATGGCATCAAACTCGTGCATAAAAACATATACATAGAATAACATATTTGGACACCTTTGAACATATATAACCACACTTTGATTACAAGTCTCTAGCATAGTAAGAACCAAAACATCAAAAGTTACTCCAAAACCAATTTATGACACTAAGTACATGCCAACTTGTGTTTACAAAGGTTTAGGGGATGGAAAGGTGGTTTTTCTCATTCTATATGTCGATGACATTCTACTCATTTGGTATGATGTAGGTGTTTGATCTGTTGCCCTAAGTGTAGTATTTCCTTCTAAGTACTCTTGTAATTTTTCGAATAGATTTACTAATAAATTTATTCATGAATTATATTAATGTTTTGTATAATGTCCTCATATGGTTTTTGCACGCAAAGCAAAATGGAAGAAAATGTTGTTCATTGGTTGTCTAATGTTTAACTAATATTAAGCTGTATTACGTGGTCGAGTCGTAATACGAAAAGACAACTTGTATTAGTAGATAAACCTAAACATGTCTTTAGTCTAATCAAAAATGAGAAAACCAATTGAAAGATTAATATGTCTTCTATCAAGTCCAATTGGGGAGATGCTTTGTCTTGGGCATCGGAGAAGATAACTCCCAGAATATAGAAACATAGATGTGATTGACTGGACTGACAGTACATCGGACTGGATTTAAGTAAAATAGATCTTGAATCCATTTATGGATTTATTTACTTGTGGCATTCATAGTGTGGCATGCCTAAATCCCGAGTGGATGGCAGATAATGTATGTGTGACTCGTACACTTTGATGTAAGTAAAAGTCTAAGTTCGAATAGATAAGGAATCGAAAGTTGATGCATTGGGTGTATTACTTTTGCTATACTTAACATCATTCACAACAGTGAAATTCATGGCCCGAGACATGGGTAAATGATATCCTCTCATTGGCATGACATGGCTAATGAAAAGTAAACATGGTTAAGGGTCTTTTGTCTTTGTGATATATTAATTAATTACTATTCAGTGATAACTGACTTTTCATGAAGAAAGATTGATGTTACCATGAGATAAAATAAGATCATATTGGGAGAACGAATATTATCCAATAAAATCAAGGATATCCTATGAGGGTAACACACTTATGATAATGTCATTGGACGAACATTGAGTAGTTGCTTTCGTATTAAGATGTTACTAGAAAGAGCTAAGTCATGATAATTTAGTGGAATGATTTTGTGACTAAATGAGTTTTAATTAATAGGAAAAAATTTGGAACTTAATTATAAATCATTTGAGCCCTTATTACATATGTTCAATAGGTCCCTCCGTGAGCTCGTTGAAATCAGAAATGAATTACGTGTTTGAATATAAATGAACGGAATGAATAGGAAAAGAGAATGAGAAACATTCAGGAATGATTATGGTCTTTTCAAAATGGAAAAATGGGATCATTTGGAAATGAATGTAGGCTTCCAAAATGGAAATGAAAATGATTCATTTGCAATTCTATATATATTACTTGAAAATTATCGGAAGAATGAGTTTATGTGTTTGAGCTATTTTGAAGGCCCAAAATAAAAATAAATCATTCAGTCACAGTGAAGATGTTGAGTTGTGAAATATCAAATATATTTTTTCAAAATTTTACCAGGGATAAAATATTCAAAATTTTATCGGGATAATATCATCAAAATTTTACTGGGATAGAATATGGATGATAAAATTGTTTAGTATAAAATATTAAAGTTTATTTTGGGAAATAGAAAAATCGAATCGAGTTGGATCAAATTACAGAGTAATAGGTCAAAAGGCCCAAGAAGTACTCGTAATTGGACCCGATGTGAGAGAGGCCCCAAACCCCTCATATAACATGAAGGGGACAACAATCCTGGTAGGAATCCTAGGTGTGTCGTCCAACCCACTCCTACTCTAAGTAGAAAGTTGGTTTTCTATTTGAAAAATAGAGAGAATTTATTCTCAACTATTAAATATATTTTTCCAGAATAAAAATTCTACCGGATTTCATTAAAAGGAAAGAATTCCCATTTTCACCCCAAATAAAAGATAGAACTTTTTCTAGTTCTGTGTTTTGATTCAATTGGTTTGAGCCTACACTTGAAGCAGTTCATGGTATGAGAATAGTGGAGAAGATCGTTTGGTTGAAAGCTGAAAACAACAAACGTCCACTAAGCTGAAAATACAAGCATGAATTCGGTTAGGGTTTATTGCTATAAATATTACAAACTAGGTTGAATTTCAAAATTTCAAACTTTTTGCTGTGCAAGAAAACTATTTTTAAACCAATTTTTTCCAATAGTAAGGACATTATCATCAGTTAAACTATGGTTAACCCAACAGTTTAGCATGAAGCACTTGGGAGAAACTAATTTTGTTATAGGCATTTGAATCTTAGAGGATCGAAAGAACAAAGTGATAACTCTATATCAGGCTTTATACATTGAAAAGATATTGGAGTGTTATGCAATAACCGATTTAAAGAAGGGAAATCAACCTTCTGTATCGAGATTTTATCTCTCTTTGGTGGACTATCCTAAGACATCAGAACAAAAAGAGAACATGAGAAAGGTTCATTATACTTTGACAGTAGGAAGTCTCATGTATGTTATGTTATACACACGATCAAATATATGTATTGCAGTGGGATTCGTAAGTCGATATCAGGTGAACCTAGGACCAAGACATTGGCAAGTAATGTAACGCCTCAAATCCATCCTAGACGTTATTGTCGGATCTCAGAAGTTACATTAGCACTTGAATTTATTTACTTATTGAAAGTAACTAGGTTTGAATTGTTTTGTGAAAACTTAAAATTTGAATATTTAGTGATTTTATTTATTTGAGAAATACTTATTAAAAATATAATAATTTAAAGAAATGAGCGACATTATATTGTAATGTGATTTTAAGCTATTTGAAAGTAAAAAAATTTCATTAAAATTATTTATAAAAAGGTTTTGGGTAAAAATCTTTCGCAACAGACTTTCATAAAACTATTTAGAAAATTATGAGTTATAATTTTCTTTTAAAACAAGTAAAACCGTAAATATTTTAAATAAACTCCATATTTTAAAATACTTGAAATCTCATTAAGTTTTGCATGCATGTATGATAGTTCTAAAGTTTATAAAAATAACCACAATCTGAAATAAAAAGAAATTTCCAAAGTCCAATTTCCACAAACAAAAATCCAAATAGTTTTAAAATTCATTATTAAAAGCCCATAAGATAAACCCATTCATTCAAGAGGCTCCACCAAATATTGAATCCAAGTCCTACGTCCAAGTATTACCTAAAAGGTTATAACACTAAAGAGTGAGCTTTTTAAGCCTAGTCTGGGTCATTTAACAAATAAATGCAAATAAACACATAATCAATCAATAAAATATTTTACTTTATGTACATGATCATGGCAATACAGTTTTTATAAAACATTTATGCATATTTATTTAAAAACATCCTACCCATCATCGCTATACACCACAATCGAGTTCCCTAAAACTCGTCCATCCAATCACTCCAATTTGTGAACAGTGTCACAATAATGCAGATAAACTGCCACTTTATGATATTTTGGACAAGCCACCACTTTTGTAGATAAACTATCACTTCATCCACCTTTCACATATCCCACCCCATGCATGCAATTTGGCCACAAAAATCACTTTTTCACTTTAAGATCAATTTTTCACTTTGGTATGTGAGACATGCTCATTATATCACTTATCACTTAAAATCACATAGGCATGCTTAACATGCAAATCACATATATACATAAAATATCAATATTTTTCATTTTATTATTCATGCGAAATTCACATATGCCATAATATCACATAACATAAGAATGAAACTTTCATATATTTTGTTTAATTAATAATAATCAAGATCACACATCATACATTTTAGAAAATCAACGGTTTAGATTCACTTACTTGGATATTCCATTTCGGTGGATTTTTACTTATCTTATTGAATAACGGAATATAATTTAGGTATCATTATTAACAAAAACAAAAATTTAAGTACCAACGTAAAAAAATAACATAATTTAAGTATTAATTTACGAGTTAAATCTTATTTTCATGACTTCAACTTTATTTGGAACAAAAAAAATATAAATAAATAATATTTGTGAAAGAAGTGTATAAAATGAATGATTTATTTATTTCAAATATCTAACACTTTTTAGATGCATAAGAATGACTCTAATTCGTTTTTACGTTACGAAATTCTTAGCTGAAAAAATAAATTTAAAATGAAAAATATAAATAGATATAAATTTAAGCCAAAAATATTATACTAACTACTAATATATAGCAAAATTCTATTACAATATTGATTTACTGTGCAATTATATACATGAACTTTAATTTGGTGCAATTATACACGTGAATTTCTAATTGTGGCTCACATGTATACATGAAACTTTAATTTTGATGTAATCATAGACATTTAAAGAAATAAATATATCAATTTATTTTTATATTGGATAAATATAATTATTTATGTATGCAATATATAAACATAAAATGATGTTATAACAATAATTGTGTTAATAATTTACAAGAATCAAATCAAATCAAATTTTCATGCATAAAAATGTACAAAATCAAAGTTTATGTATACTGCATATTAAACCATAGTTCATGTATAATTTTGGTATTTATCCCTAATTTAATTTAAGATATATAAAATGTAAATAAATTAGCGGCGTTTTCTTTAACGGTATTTTTCCTATAAACGTCGCTAATGCTCTTACCTTTAGCGGCGTTTTTCCATAAACGCCGCTAATGCTCTGACCTTTAGCGGTGTTTTCCCATAAATGCCACTAATGCTCTGACATTTAGTGGCGTTTTCTCATAAACGCCGCTAATGCTCTGACCTTTAGCACCTTTAGCGGCGTTTTTCCTACAAACGTCGTTATTGCTTTACCTTTTGCGGCGTTTATGTAAAAACCCCGCTAATAACCTATTTTGTTGTAGTGGATGATGAAGTTTCTTTAAGGATTTCATGTATATTTCATTAAAAGTGCATGAAAATTATATGTGATTATGGCTTTGATATTAAGCCTTGTATGTGTCTGTTTTGTTAATGAAGAGAAAGAGAAGAGAGATTATTAACAATGGCTTGATAAAGGGAAGGAAGTAGCAAAAAAGTGAAGGAAGAAAAAAGAGCTCATTCCAAGCATTTGATTGTAAATACTTGAAGAATTGTACTTTACCTAATATAACCTAAGTAAAAACTTGTTAAATTGGTATTATAATATTTTTTATATTAATCTATATAATAAATTGTTAATGTGTATTATCGAATTTATTTTAAAGTAAAGGTGTTAAAAGGTGAATTTAAATAATAAAGTGAATAGCTTATTTCTAGTCAATTAGAAGTTAAAAAGACTAAATTGTAAAGCATATAAAAGTTAAACAAGTGAAATAAATAATTAGATAAAGAACTTAAATGGCAAGTTAAATAATAGTAAATTAAATGTCAAGTGATATTTTGATGATCGTTGTCTTTTATATAAGTAATGGCTAAATTATCAAAAAGTTTAAAGTATGAATTGCCTTTGGTTGTTAAAAGAATGTAATAAATTTAACGTATAAATGCCCATGTAGATAAAGTGTAAACTAGTAGGATATAGATGTCATATCATTAGAAAATTTTCATGTGCGCTAGTGATAGTGGCACTCTATGCAATTCAATAATTCCGTACTATGGTGCTAGTGATAGTGACACTTCTATGCAAATCGTTAATTATTCATTTCAGTGTAAGATAGTGTATGCATGTTTGTGCAATTGATACAGTGTTATAAAAATGTATTAGGTAGGGTTTGTTAGAAGGGGTAAGTAAGGTTTTATAAAAGGGGTTGGGAGGCGTTTTTTCCCAAAAACGGTTACGAGTAGGGAAAGGATTAGCAATACATAGGTTTTTTTATAAAAATAACCTTAAAATTTTGAATAATTACGAAAATGACCCATTTTTTATTATGAACGTAAATGACATGAAATGAGCCGTAAAAGTTAATGAAGCCAAAGAGAATGATGCCACTTGTATAAATAGTAGGAAAATATTGCTACTTCTCAATATTTGGGGAGCTTTAAAATAATTTCCATTTTTTTGGTGGAGCCATTAAGAATGGCGCCAGCACTTTTTTGTCAAGGGAATTTTTTTATTTTTAAAATTAAAAATATATATATTATTTTATTGTGTTGCTCCATTTAGAATGGCGCCATCACTTAATTTTTTAACAACATTTTTTTTTTAGTTTTTAACTTTTTTTAGTTTTATTTGTCATGAAATAGTGAATGGAAGAACAAACTAAAGAGAAAATATCAATACAAAGAGGTAATACAATAGAAAGATAAACAAGAGAACTTTTTATTTCATTCATTGTGTACCTATCTACAAGCCTTGTACATGCCTCTATTTACAGACTTTCTAACATAATACAATCCCTTAAGTTACAAAGAATAAATGGAGGTTTAATAAAAACTCTCATAATTCTATTGGGGGTTGTTACAATGGAGGTTACAACTTTGAGAGTTATGAACATTCATAATAAAGTAATATTTATACACTCCTCCTTGGATGTCCATTAATGAAAATATGCCTTGTTAAAACCTTATTAGGAAAAGCTATGTAAGATAAAAACCTAATGAAAGAAAAAGAGTACACAATCTCCTATTACAAGCAACCTCATTAAAAACCTTTACCAAGAAAACCCAATAGGACAAAACTTTGGTTAAAGGAAAAGAGTACATCGTATTTTAGACTCCCCCTAATGGCAACATCACATTACATCTTTCAGTTGACACATTTCAATTTTATGTAGTAGTCTTTCAAACGTTGAAGTTCAAAATGTCTTAGTAAAAAAATCTACTAAATTATCGCTAGAACAAATTTATTATGTCACCTTTCTTCTCAAGATCATGAGTGAAGAATAATTTTGGTGAAATATGTTGCGTTCTGTCACCTTTGATGTAATCACCCTTCAATTAAGCTATACATGCTGCATTATCTTCATATAAGATAGTTGGCATCTTTTATTGTAAAGACAAATTACATATCTTCTGGATATGTTGGGTTAATAACTTTAGCCAAACATACTCTTGGATTACCTCATGCATTGTAATTATTTTAGCATGATCTGAAGAGCAGCAACTAATGTCTGCTTTGTTTAACGTCATAATATGACAGTACGTCCACATGTAAATAAATATCTCGTTTGAGATTGACTTTTATGTGGATTCGATAAATATCCAACATCAGCATAGCCGACTAATAAGGATTTTGAATCATTTGAATAAAATAACCTCATATCAATGGTCCCTCTGAGATATCTAAATACATGTTGGAGAAGAACTAAATCTTGCTAACAAGTTTACAGTGAAAGCTATATTAGGTCTTATGTTGTTTGAAGGATACATCAATACCCCTATGACACTTAGATATGGTACTTCGAACCAAGAAAATCTTCATCATTCTCGCAAGGATGAAATTGATCTTTATTCACATCTAATGATCGTACAACCATCAGGGTACTCAATGGATGTGCTTTATCCATGTAAAATTTCTTTAAGATATTTTTCGTATAAGTTGATTGATGTACATGAATTTCATCTTTTAAATGCTCGATCTGCAGGCTAAGACAAAACTTTATTTTTCCAAGATCTTTCATCTCAAATTCTTTCTTTAAATAATTTACTGTATTTTGAAGCTCTTTAGGAGTTCCAATAATATTTAGATCATCAACATAAATAACAATTATCACAAATTCTAATACAAACCTTTTTATAAAAACAGATGGACAGATTGGATCGCTTTTATAACATTCTTTTAACAAACATTCACTAAGATGATTGTACCACATATGTCCATATTGTTTTAATCCATATAACTTTTCTTTAATCTGATCGAGCAACTTTCTTAAGAAACTCTATATCCTTCTGGGATTTTAAATCCTTAAGGGATTTTCATATAAATTTCACTATCAAGTGTGCCATGCAAGTAGTATGTAACAACATCCATTATATGCATGTGAAATTTTTCACGTATTGCTAGACTAATAAGGTATCTAAATGTGATTGCATCCACCACAGAAAAATATGTCTCTTTGCAATCAAGTCGAGCCTTTGCAAAAATCCTTGTGCTACAAGTTGTGCTTTATATCTTACGACTTCATTTTTCTCATTTTGCTTTCGCACAAATACCCATTTATATCCCATCGGCTTTACGTCTTTAGGTGTTTGGGCTACATGTCCAAAAACCTCATGTTTAGAAAGTGAATTTAATTTTGCTTGAACTACGTCTTTCCATTTTGACCAATCTTTTCTATTTTTACATTCCTCAATAGATTTAGGCTTAGGATCCTCATTTTCTTTTGTTATTTCAATAGCAATATTATAAGCAAAATTGTTGTCGACAACCATATTTTTTTCAGTTCCAACCTTTTCTCGTATTGATATAACTCATCGAGACCTCTTTATTTTCATAATTTTTATTTTCACTTTCAGGTACTTGAATCTCTTCTTGAGTTTTATAATTAGTTATGTCATTGGTCTACCCCCGCCTCCATTATATGACTATCTTGAATGCTTGCTCCTTTTCTTTTACGAGGATCTTTATCTTTGGAACTGATCGATCTTCCACGCTTCTGGCGTGAGTTACTTTTTTTTGCACTAACAGTTTTCCCTATTAGGACATCAATTCGTATTAGAGCATTTTCAGCATTTTTAGTTGGTATGTGAGATTTAATGAATCTAGTAGTTGATTTGTAAAATGAATTATCTTTTGAACTTCTGGTTCACATTGCTTTGTACAAGGATCTTAGACATTGATAATTCATTTCAAGTACTTCATTAATCCAACATTTTATTCTCTTCCCTTGATGTTGGGAAAACTGACAATTCATGTCATAACTAAATCTCGAATTAATAGCTCAAAAATATTTAATAATTTAAGGAGACTCATATCTATATTCATTCCCAACCTCTTATGATGATCCATCTTTGTGTGTTGTGATGGAGCAATTAGAACATATACCACACATCCAAAAGTTCTAAGATAGGAAATATTTGGCTCCTGACCAAAATCAATTGTAATAGGGAGTATTTATAATTTATTGACTTGATACGTACAAAATGTAAATCAATAAAATCTCATGCTGAAGTATGACGTTTTGTTCTCATAAATAATGGTTTAGCTATTAGTTGGAGGTATTTGATAAACGATTCAACTAAATTGTTTTATGTGTGAACATGAGCTACAGGGTGTTCAACTTTTATCCCAATTAACATACAATAATTATTGAAAGCTTGGGACATAAACTCACCAACACTAGCAAGATGAATTGTTTTAATTGCATAATTTGAAATTAATCATTTAAACAAGCAACAGGTTGCGAGTTGATAATGTCTGTGATTATTTTGTAGATGCAGCTACCAAAATCATATAATATCAAAATCATCCACATGATGGATGAATGGGCCCATATTTATTTCAGAAATACAAGACATTAAATCTCAACTTTAGCTAGTGAGTTTGTAATAATCAATTATCATTGAGAACAAGCAACAAATGAGAATTCTTTAAATTAAAGAATCTTTTGTTTCTTTAATAAATGTCTGTCTGAATTCTCAATTAATTTTTGCATCATATATAATCCAAGATGGTCTAATTGGTCATGTCAAGTAGTAAATGTATTTGCATTAGTAAACTTCTGGTTTACTTTAATATGCTTTTCAATTGTACTAATAATGTCAATATAAATTTTGATAATTGATAATTTTATTATCATCTCTTTTACTTTGTATCCACATATAAGTAGTATTGTGACATTTACTTCTGGAAACGTCTACATCAATGTGAAGTCCATAATGTCATTAACTCAATAAAAGAAATATAATTTGCAAATAATTATTTGCAATATTCACTTCAGGGAATATGCTAAAATCTTCAAATGTTCAAATTGAATTTAATGATAAAAAGTGATAATAAAATTTGTTATATTTATTGCAGACATTCACTTCAATGAATGAGCAAAAACAATACGGACAATAATTTAAGCATATTTCATATTCCTTATCGATAAGATTATATAGATATCATCCGCTTTAAGGAATGATTAATTAGTATGAATCATTGGTCATTTTGTTCTAAGAATGAACAATTAGCAACATTTGAATCATCCATATTCTTTTTATCTATTTGTCAATAATGACAATATGTTTCATTTTTATAATTGTTATGTATTGCTACATTCACTTTGAGAAATGGAGCAGAATCTATGGAACAAATAATTCATTATTTTGTTTGGCCTTAAGAAGGCATTAGATCAATTCAAAATACTTTTAAAACCCTCTTCACAAGAGTTTTTCATAATCAATTAACTAAAAAGAAATAATCAAGTCATGCATGGAGTTTATTGCAAATCAATTGTACGGATAAAACTGGGATCTAAAATATCAAATTTGATATAATGCTAGTGCTAGCAAAAAAATTCATAAACCATTACAGACATGTGTGAAATTTACTCATGTTCACTAAACCTTTTACATTTATAATTGATCATATAATTTCTCTAAATAATTAACAAATGTAAAGTGTATGAACTACCTCTAACAACTTTACAAAAGTAACAAGTTTCTCAAGGTTGAATAGTAAGAAAATACAAGGCATTTACAAAACCAAACCACACGAGTTGTTTTAATGCTTCTTATCAAACAATAATCGGTTAATACAAACGAGATTCATAAAAATGTCAATGCACAAAATAATATAGTGATTCTAATTTTTAAGTTTATAAAAATGTTTTCAACCAAAATAATTCAGGAATTAAAAATAACAACAACTATACTTGAAATTCTATATTAAAATCAACCCAAAAATCAATTTAGACATTCCTGAAAATTTTTCATTAAAATAACTTTAAACTAACATGTTTGATGTGAAAGAATCTTGATTTTATTAATATATGTAATAACTTTAATCATTGTTGATTAAAATAATTTTAAACAATATCAAAATCCAAAAACATATGATTCCTAGAATTTAGAAAACTTATATATATTATATATATATAATATATAAATTGAAACCATCGAAGAAACATATAAAACAATTAGTTTAATGATGACTAAGAATCGATGTAAGGTCACCGATAATATTATGAACTGTGATTTAAAAATCTATCAATTTATAACATTAAAATTGATCTATCATCATTCAGATATAATTACCAAGTAATTATCAAATAGCATATATTAAGAAAAATATTTTTTATGAACAAAAATATAGGTATATATAAGCATGTAATGTGATAAGTGAAAATTACCTCAATTTCTTTTCTTATACAAAAGTTTTAATAGCAACTTTCTTGTTCAATTTCAATAGAAAAGTCGCAATACATACAATGGTTGATTGGTTTTTTTTTAAATGACCCTAAAATTTTGATAAAGTATGAAAATAATTCAATTTTTTTGTTATGTACGTAATTGGTTTGAAATGAATAATAAAAATTGGTGGAGTCAAAAAAATTGATGTCACCAACATGTCATGTTAGCCATTGCAATAAAAAAAATCGTTTTTTGATAGAATCATGTAAAATGATATCATTTGTATAAATATTAAAAAAATTCTATTATTTCTCAAAAATTAGAGAGCTAAAAAATAAATATAGTGGTGGAGCCATTAAAAATGACATTCTACTGGACACATTTTTTTATTAACTATGCAAAAAATACACTCAATTAAACACGTTTTCATACTCTTTCAAAAAAAATCTACTTTCATAAATAAAATAAAAAACGACAATTAAATTTTTTTACATATAAACCCTAGTTAGCCACGAAACTAAAATGTATTCACTTATTTCCTTTAGTGGCAGAAAATCGGGCCACGTGTTAACATTGGCAAACGAAAGTCGGTGATCGAACGAAAAGTCGGTGATCGTAGTTTTATCAAAACCATTTCTTCACCCGCACTAATCCTTCTCCTTTGCTTTCCTATAACGCTGAAAAAAAAAAGGTTCCAAGAGAAAAGGAGAAGAAATGGCCTCAAAGCTTCTTCGTCAAACCCTAACCAAAACCAATAGAACCGCCGCTATACGCTGCTTCTCCACCGCGGCTTCTGTCGCTTCCCCTTCCGAGTATGAGGACCCAATAGGAATCACCATGAAAGGTGTGAAAATTTCAGGCCGTCCGCTTTACCTCGACATGCAAGCGACTACCCCGTGGATCCTAGGGTTTTAGATTCGATGCTTCCTTTTTACCTCTCTCGTTACGGGAACCCTCACTCCCGTACTCACCTCTACGGTTGGGAATCTGAAACCGCAGTCGAAACAGCCCGCGCACAAGTCGCGGCACTCATCGGGGCTTCCCCGAAAGAAATCGTCTTCACCTCGGGCGCCACCGAATCGAACAACATCTCAATCAAAGGCGTTATGCATTTCTACAATGACAAGAAGCGCCACATCATCACGGCTCAAACGGAGCACAAATGCGTTTTAGATTCTTGCCGGCATCTTCAACAGGAAGGTTTTGAGGTGACTTATTTGCCTGTCGGGTCTGATGGGCTTATTGATTTGGATAGATTAAGGAAAGAAATCCGGCCCGATACCGGGTTAGTTTCTGTTATGGCTGTTAATAACGAAATTGGTGTGGTTCAACCGGTTGAAGAAATCGGTAAAATTTGTAAAGAATTTAATGTCCCTTTTCATGCTGACGCTGCACAGGCTTTAGGGAAGATTAAGGTTGATGTAGAGAAATGGAACGTTAGTTTAATGAGTTTAAGTGGGCATAAGATTTATGGTCCTAAAGGAGTTGGGGCTTTGTATTTGAGAAGGCGGCCTCGGATTAGAGTTGAGCCACAAATGAACGGAGGTGGACAAGAGAGAGGGATAAGGAGTGGGACTGTGCCTACTCCGCTTGTTGTTGGGATGGGAGCTGCGTGTGAGTTGGCGATGAATGAAATGGACTATGATGAGAATAGAATTAAAGGGTTGCAAGAGAGGTTATTGAATGGGATTAGAGAGAAGATTGATGGGGTGGTGGTGAATGGGAGTATGGATAGGAGGTATGTTGGCAACTTGAACTTGTCCTTTGCGTTTGTTGAAGGGGAGAGTTTGTTGATGGGATTGAAAGAGGTGGCAGTGTCTAGTGGGAGTGCTTGTACTAGTGCTAGTTTGGAGCCATCATATGTGCTGAGAGCCTTGGGTGTGGACGAGGATATGGCGCATACTTCGATTAGGTTTGGTATTGGGAGGTTTACTACCGAGGAAGAGATTGATAGGGCAGTTGAGCTTACTGTGAAACAGGTTGAGAAATTAAGGGAAATGAGTCCACTTTATGAGATGGTGAAGGAAGGTATTGATATTAAGCAGATTCAATGGGCGCAGCATTGATAATGTGTTGAATATTGGTGAGGCTGTTTTGGATATGAATTCAGTGTCAAAAGAATATTTTGCACTGCCAGCTAAAGTTGCTTAAGCAGAGCTAGAATTGTATGGCTGTATCCTGGTTTTCTTTTCTTGTTCATGTACATGCTTTGAGAGCTTTCTTAGATAATTTATATGATTAGAGAGTAAATCTTGCATCCTATTTTGATAATAGAAACAATAAAATAACCAGCTTTATGTGGTTTAATATGTTCTGTAACTCTGAGCTCACTCTGTGTTGCATACCAAGTAATAGCTAGTTTTATGTTGTTTTTTATGCGATGAATGAACAACTTGGGTGATCTATGACTGCCATAGTTGTACTCCAATTCTGCTAGCTATGAAATGATTGCGAAGTCTCTGGTTGAATCAAGCATTTTAAAGTAGCTCATCAGTCATCATTCTGCACTGGATTCATTTGTTGAGACTTTGGGAAAGTGCTTGCTTTTGTGAACACATCTAAAGGATTTTCTTTGTTTATCATCTTCCCCTTCTCCTCCAAGCTGTGAGTTGCTTTCACTACTGATGTACGGTGCCTCTTGTTTACCACGATTGGCTGTTTGTTGACTGAAATTGTAAATTTGGGTGGAAAAAGATTCATTTGATTACGATTGTCCCCAATCCTCATGCTTGGTGTAGACCAATACTGGTCTCTAGGATGAAGAATAGTTCCAGTAGATTGGATCTTGATGGCTGTTCTCTAAAGAATGGTGTTATTTTAGATTGCTTAGCATAACTTGGAGGATAGTTTCCTAGCTGATTGGAGGACCCGAGACAACTTGAACCATGATTCTTGAGATGTGTGCATAGAAAGCATTAGGTGGTCAAGAATCACTAGATTACAATTTGTAATATGATTATAGCAATATAAGATAATAGGGTGGAATGTGGAATGTTCAGCATGTTACATTAATTTGTTTGATTCGTTTGGTTAGATCTAGAAACACATTTTACTTGTCTTTGTTATAGAATTTATTTATTTCATATTATATTTCATATTATATTGGAGAATGTGAAATTATGAAATGATTGAAATATTGAAAATTCAATTAACGTAATTTTATTTCAAAATATAACATTACATGTTGTAATGTAAGATTTATCATCCTTAACCAGCCAAATGGGAGTTTAACTTTTACTCTTCAATGCATTTAGCACAGCTAATGCCATACTACATGCTCCCACTTGAATGTTTGATGGCTGCAAATGATGCATACTCTTGAGGCTCTAAAACACACTGAATTTGGGTTTTGTTGAAAGTTGGGACACTTTCACTACTTCCATAGGCAATAATATTTCATATTTGCATACAGCTAATGGAAAAATTTGCAGATGATGGTAGTCATTGGGTTTGGGCTTGCTATTCTAAGGCGGATGGTCACTACTTCACTTCAAAGGGCAGTGACCGAAGGTTCTGGCCCGGTAAGCCATTCTGGGGTACAAAACAGACTGGTTTTTAAGGGCTTTTAATTATGCGATTGATGGATAGATTAACCACCTTTAAGCCTTAATAATAATATTCTTCCTTTTGGATAGGGGTGTAAATGAATAAAACGGTTAATAAACGAATATGAATATGTAATTTTAAATAAACGAACATGAACATGAAATTTTTAAAGAATAAAAACGAAACGCAAACAAACTTAAAAATAAATAAACGAACATGAATCTTTATTTGTTTTTTTAAGTTCGGTTCATTTACAGCCCATTTTTGGACCTTGTTTTTCACTCTATTTGCCAATGTGATCAGGTTAGGTCGAACAGAAGGTTTTTTTTTTTTTCTCAAACTATGATCTCGAAAAGAAATTTACTCTTCTACTTGAGAAATTGATATTCCATCAATAAGTTAAAAATGGCTACAAGATAAAGCTGTTTATAGACACCAAGCAGAGCAAAGAATTGGTGATCTTGATTGAGACCAATTTGTAGAATCAGGGAAAAAAGGAGAGAGCTAGAATCCAATTTCAAAATGGGCCGTGGCAGTACGTACCATCCAATCTGATGACAATATCTACATCAACCGGAAATCTTTCGGGGCGGCTCGTGTCCTTGCTGCTCTTTCTGTACAAGGAAAGTAGAGTATATATGGTAGATGGGTTAAGGGGGAGACAGTGAATTTTTTTTTTTGGTGAGAGAGACGGTGAAATTTTAAGCATACAAAGAAAAACTAGGCTGTGGGAATCAGAATCCTGTTTTGCTGCTGTCGACCTCAGCCTTTTCCTCAGTGGTATGTCTGTCTTCACACGTGAGACTGTTGCACCAAAATCTCTGCCTTCGTACTCTTTACCAAGGATGAGTTTTAATCATCTCTCTCAATGAAATATCCCATCATGATTAGACTGTTACACTCTGTAAATATTTCTGCATAAATTATATTTTTTATTTATTTGATATATTATTTTCATAATATGTTGTACAGTTTTCAAGTTTTTCAATAATGATAATGTGATTATTGAATTATTTAATTTTATATAATGTGATTATTGAACTTTTTCAATATTTAATTTTATATAGTGTGATTTTTTTTTAATTTTTTTTTATAATTAAATCATTCATATTTAAAAAAAACATTAAATTGGTTTGTTTGATAAAAAGGTATCTAAGAAGAATTGATACTTTTTACTATTAAAAAAAAGTCGTTCGAATTTAGAAGTTTCGTCCATTTGGAGTAAAATCTTGGATCTATTCCTGAACTAAAGCATAGGTGATCGCGTCCGAACGTGCGCATAAAACACAATTTTAATAAAACAATTTTGGGTAATTTATCTAAGTAGCCCAAAATTTTTTATTATTTACGAAAATGACCAAAGTTAAAAGATATACACCAAAATGACTTAAAATAAACAGTAAAAATTGATATTGATCATCTAATGGTCGACACCACCTGCCTAATGATTGGTGTCAGACATAAAAATTTGTGTTTTTTGGTGTTTTTTTTAATACGGTATTTTATTGATATACAAAAATACGAGAATTTGAAAAAAAAATTTGGTGTTGGCCATGCAATGGCCGACACCCCCTTTTCTATCTAATAGAAAAAAAATTTGATATTGGCCATGCAATGACCGACACCCCCTTTTTATCATATAAAAAATTCAATTTTTTGGTGTTGGCCATGCAATGGCCGACACCCCTATTTATCTGATAAAAAAATTAAACTTTTGAGTGTTGGCCATGCAATGGCCGACACCCTCTTTTTTCAGATTGAAAATTTTCAAAATTTTTTGGTGTTGGCCATGCAATAGTCGATACCCCTTTTTTCAGATAAAAAAATTTTAAAATTTTTTGGTGTTGGCCATATCATGGTCGATACCCCTTTTTGTCAGATAAAAAATTCGAATCTTTTTGTGTTGGCCATGTCATGGTCGACACCCCCTTTTTTATCTGGTAAAAAAATCAAATTTTTTTTGTGTTGACCATGCAATGGTCGACATCCCCTTTTTGTGAAATAAAAAATTCAAAATTTTTTTGGTGTAAAATTTGATTTTTTTTTATCAGATTAAAAAAGGAGTGTCGGCCATGCAATAGCCAACAGTAAATTTTTTTTTCCTATCAGATAAAAAAGGGGGTGTCGACCATTGTATGGCCAACACCAAATTTTTTTTTTCAAATTCTCGTATTTTCGTATATCAATAAAATATCGTATTAAAAAAAATATAGGTGTCGGCCATTGCATGGCCAACACCAAAAAACACAAATTTTTATGTCTGACACCAATCATTGAGCAGGTGATGTCAGCCATTAGATGGACAATATCAATTTTTACTGTTCATTTTAAGTAATTTTGGTGTATATTTTTGAACTTGGGTCATTTTCGTAAATAATAAAATTTTTTGGGTCATTTAGGTAAATTACCCAACAATTTTAAAGCACGATTTTATTGTAGGTATACAAGTCAGTTGTAATATTTATAGTATTATGATGGAACAACGGAGTATTTTAAGGATCAAATCCAAAGGAGATGGCAATTGAGTGATAGATAGCATGCACAATAGAGTCTAAGCGGCTACTAATATGATTCTATAGTATGACAAATCATAACAAAAAAATTAAATATGCTAATCTAAGGACTAAATTGCGAAGTGTATAAAACTAAGAATTCAACCAAATAAATGATGAAAGGTGGTTGGTTGATTTCAATGTGACTCACTGATTCTTGGACAAGAGACTTAAATCACTCAAACTACTAAGTGGCTCCATTTTATCTTTCGATCTCAATTTTACAGATTTAGATGAATTAGTTCCGATTTATCTTACAATCTCATCGATTAACCCGAGATTAATGAACGGGTGCGTAACAAGATTACCTTCCGATCTCATTTGCCTAGATATTCCCTTAGGGGCGTCACTTCGTAAGTTTTTAGATCTATTCGATTTAGTTCAATGTGTTACAATTTAGTCCTTTGTCCAAAAATATTAGTTTACCCACATCTCCATCAACAAATCCTCTTTTTAGGTTTAGCTACTCATGTTGAAATTAAAGAGAATGAACATGAAAATGAAACACAAAGCATCTATTAAAGTAAAGCTTTAGAAAAATATGAAAGTTCAGATTTTTATACTAGAAATCTTAAAAGAACATGAAACTATATGCATTTACCAAGAAAATCTAAAGCAATAAACATAAAATGAATAAACTTTGACGTATTTAAAGTAGAAGAAACTAAAATACATTCAACTAAAGCTAAAAATGTCTTACAACCAAGTTACAACGATTGAAAATGCAAATAAATCTAAGCTACAATGATAATTAACTTAACTAAAGGCTAGTTTAGCATTGCTTTTGAAAAAGTGTGGCGGAAAAATGCTTTTGAAAAGTTTGGTTTAAGATTTGAGTGTTTAACATTGCTGTTAAAAAGTGCTTTTGAGAATTAAAATGTCTATTTTAGACATGGTATTATAAAGTAATAAATATGCATTTAAATAATGTTGAAATTGTAACAGTCCGATTTTCAACGGTGCCGAAAATAGTGGTTCGAGGCCACAAATTCGGTGAGTGCGTCCGTAAATATTATTACTTAATATTCACGAATCAAATATAACATTAAAATAATTTTTGAATTAACAATTTATGCTATTTGAATGGGTAATTTGATTTATGTGGTAAATCTTTAAAGTCAAGTGATTTTAGAAATTGAGGTATCAGGATCTTGTTTCTATAAACCGGGCCCGTAAATATTTTTATTAAATATTTACAGAATGATTATATAAGTGTATTAATGTTTGGTTAAATAAATTTTAATGTTTAAATAGTTAATTGAGTGAAAAGAGCTAAATTGTAAAAGTTACAAAAGTTGAAGTCTATATGTTAAAGGAGTCAAATGAACTAAATGGTATGAAAGAGTTAAATAATGGATTTGCATGTCAATATTTCCAAAATTAAAGTTAGTGGGATTGATAATTATGTAAAATAAATGTTATAATGTTAAATAAGTAAATAAATAATTATATACTAAAGTAAAATAGGTAAAAACAAATGTTTTCTTCATCTTTCCTTTTCTCCATCGAAAATTGGCATGAAGAACCACCATTTTTGAAGCTTTAAAATTTGGCTAGGACAAGGGCTTTGCATGTAAGTGGTTTTGACTTCCATTCTTGTAAATTTTTATATTTTCATGAACGTAGAAGCTTAATTCATGCAACCCATGGATCATTTTGTAGAAATATGAAAAGTTAATCAGTTCACCATGTGAGCATTTAGATGGTTTGCTGTTTATAGATGAATGTATAAGTTGATGATTATTTTAGATAGTTTTATAGCATTACGGTGAGTTGGTTTTGAAGTTAAAGGGCTTAAATGTGATGATTTCGAAATTTCAAGGGGTTTTAGCTAAAAACTAATTACTTAGGGACTGTTTTTGATATTATTAAAAATTAGGTAAACCTCTAATCCATTTCGTTTAAATTTAATAAATAAAGTTTAAGGATTTATTTGCATAAAATGTAAAAGGTTAGGGATAAATTCCATAAATGCTCAAATAAATAAAATGTGGGAAAATATAGGCTTGACTTAAGCCTAGGGAAAATTCGGCTAATATAAATGTTAGCTAGAATTGGTAAATTTACAAGTTTAAGACTTAAGGACTAAATTGCATAAAATGTAACATTTGAGGGTAATTTCGTAAATTTGAATTATTAAAGGTTATAAGTTAAATTGATTATTTTAAATGCTGGAATAGAGTAAATTTAATAATAAAATATTTATTTAGATCAAGAAACAACTTGAACGGACACAAATCGCAAAAAAGTCAAAGTAGAGGAATAATGGTTAGACCATGTTGGAAGTTGTTATGTATTTAAGGTAAGTTCGTATAAGAATTAAGTTATTATATGTTATTTTGCATGTCATGTTCATAATTACTATGTATAAATAAATTAGACTGATAATTACACAATATTTTGATAATATAGACCAAAATATTATGTTAATTAAATTGAATGACATAGTGCTTTAATTTGGATAAAATATTTAAAAAGGGAATTATGGTAAACGAAATGTAAATTGGAAAAAAGATATAATAGAAAGCAAAATTAAGGTAAGTGGACTTTGGATGAATTATTATGTATAACATGGTTAATTGTATTGTATTTAATAATTTAAGTGAATTAATGATGAATTTATGAGCATGTAAATTACATGGATGATTATATGAGAATGAATGTCACGGATAAAGATATGGAAAGAGATCCGTTTGAGCCTAGAGAATACTTAGGATACAAATGACATGTCATTAGGAAGTATATGTATTAGGTGCTAGTCTTGGAGGTCCTACCGATGGTTGAGATCCAACATGTGTTGCGGATTCTCCACAGCTCGTGTGAGCAGCATCGTGTAGCTACTGTCCCGACCCATAACTCGTGTGAGCACTATTGAAAAGGAAAAAAAAAGGTTACATTTACATGAAAAGGTATTCTGGTTATCCGATGTTATTCGAAAAGGTTTAACGGGTAAGTAAAGGTTAGTGGAAAGGCATGTATAAAGACTTAACTGTTCATATGAAATGGAAATATGAATATGCATATACGTAATGAAGAGAATGTGAATTTATCATGTAAAGGATAAAATATACATGGATTTCGTTTCTTAATATATGTTATGTTTTCTTACTATCTATTAATTATGTGAATTCAAATAGAAGAAAAGGGTAATGGATATATATATGGATGATGGATGATGTATAAAGCTTAAATGCTTATTATGTACATGCCATGAGTTACATGGGTTTTATATGTAATGTTATGTCACTAACCTTGTGAGGTAAAGTGTATAGGAAAGAAAGTTTGGCATAAGACATGAGGAGAGTAGGTTTGGTTGTTTAATTTAATATGTTTATTAAGTTTCTCTTATACGAATTTACTAAGCATTAAATGCTTACGTAATCGTTTCTTCTGTCTTGTAGATTATCAGAAAGCTCAATCGATTGGAATCTCATCGGAGTATCGTCACACTATCTATTCGACATATTGACATTTATAGTTATATTGGTTAATGTTATAAATGGCATGTAATAGGGTTGAAAGGTTATTCAAGTGGAATTGCTTGTCTTGAGTTGTTTCAAGCTTGTTGTGGTTAATAATGTAAATGTTGCATTAAAACAATAGATGGAAATATAGGTGAATGAACCCTCATGCATACTCCATAGATACTAGATAGTATATGATATGATGACATATTTTGGAATGGTTATTTCGGCATGGTTGGCATAGGTTTAAAATAGAACTTGAATGGTATATCGATTAGGTACATGTTGAATGATTTATGACATGTTTTAGGTGATTGAGAAATGTTCTTTAGGCATAAGGAAGTACTTATAAATGATATTGCTTGATGGGTATGAATTGATGTTAGAAATGGTTCGATTTAAGGCAAATTTGTGCTACACATGGGCTGTCACACGGGCGTGTGCCACACACAGTTACCCTACACGGTCGTGTGTTTTATATGTTTTAGGTGCAGGTTTTACACGATCAGGCCTACGGCCTACGACACGATTGTGTGATCCTATTTCGAGTACCCACACGGGCGAACACATAGGTTGGGACACGGTCATGTGCCCTTGTCTTTCAAATTTTTTAACTTTTTTTTTAAACTTTTTGAAATATTTCAAAATAGTCCCGAAATGATTTTAAGTTGTTTTTAAGGTCTCTAAATCACTATTTGAAGTCCAAGTATATATATGTTTGCCATAAGATACCTAGATGTGTGATTGAGATGAACTATTATTGTATTTTGATGTTAAATGTTTGTATTGCACGATAATGCTCTGTAACTTTAATCTAGCGACGAATGCGGGTTAGGGGTGTTACACAAATTAGTTAATATTATTATATTTTAGTAAGAATATAAAAAATAATTTATTATAACTTATTGTTTATGTTTTAATATATGAAATATTAATTTTAAATATTTCTAAGTAATTAATATTAATTATTTATAAATATATAAACTATATTTTAAATATTTAAATATAATCATTAAATATTTATATTTTGATATTAAAAAAATTGTATTATTTTTAATTAATGATTTTAACACATTTGTATTATTTTATTTTAAAATGTAATTTGAATATATAATCCATATTAGATATTAACATAATATAGAAAACATAAACTTAACAATTAAAATATTACATGTATTTGGATTAAAGTTTCAAAAAGGGGTAATATTTATATACCAAATACATCATCAAAAATTTTACATTAGCATTTACAATTCAAAGTGAATTAATTAAACTAGAAGCTATAGCATCTCTTATCAATTCCATTTCAAAACTACTTGAATTGTTTGATTCACCACCAACACCATCATTATCATCACTTTCTCCATCATGCACATATTCTTGATCAATAATATTCTCATATGCCTTGTTAATATTTTCGTATTCCATAAAATCTGCATCATTTCAATCGACATGTTTTCGGATAAAATTATGTATTATCATTGTAGCAACAACGATCATCGTTTGCTTTTCAAAACTATAACTTGACATATCCCTTAAAATGACTCATTTTTTTCAAAATACCAAAAGTTCGTTCAATCACACTACGTAATGATGAATATGAATGATTGAGTATATCTTCTTTACCAGATATCGGTCTACCTCTACGAAAGTCAGATAAATGATAACGTTGACCACTATATGGTCCAAGATAACCTTTCATTTAAAGATATCCAGAATCAACAATATAATATTTTCCTACATGTCATAATGTAACAAACAATTAATTCAATAATTCTTTATAAATTATCAATTAAAGAACTTATACTTTATTATTTTTAAAAAAAGAAATAAATGAAATATCTTACCATTTGGTGGGTGCATAAATTTGTATTTTGGATCTCGAATTACATCAAGAAATATTCTAGTGTCATGCGTCGATCCTTCCCATCCAGCTATAACAAAGGTGAAACACATATTAAAATCACACACTGCCATAACATTCTGAGGCGGGACACTTTTTCTTCCAATGTAGGGAATTTGTTCATTTGGTAGAAGAATAATGGCAATATGAGTACCATCAATTGCACCTATACAATCCTGAACAAATAATCATATTATATTTCTAATCGATCAAAAATATTAAAATATAATAATATAAAATTAAATTTTAACCTTAAAATGAGGCATATATCTAGAATCATTACGTATTTGATCGGTATTGAGCTGAAAAAACGATATTCAAGTGTAATTAGATTAATGGCCATACTTGAAGCTTTTTCAAGCATAATTGCAAAGTATTGACTTATTGTTGCTCCAGACCTTTGGAATCTTTCTTGACATTGAGAAACTTTTTCACAGGTACCTAAGATGTACAAAAAAATTCCCAACATTTCACGAGAAGACATGTGTCTTGAAGTTTGCAAGTTGTATCTTGTCTCTAAAACTCTTAACAAACTTGTGAATACAATTTTAGACATCCTAAAATTAATCATACAACGTGATTCATGACCATCAAGGATCTCTCAGATCCATGCCTCACCTGACTGTTTTGAATCCATGCATGGCTGCTTCAATATATATTTCTCATAATATAATTGCATGGAAGAAGATGCAACAACAAATAATTGGTTAAAACATTTCATACGTTCTAAAATCTCTTTCTTTTCCTTTTTCTCATCACTTTCATCACCGCTGAAATTGTCAACCATACTCATCACCTGTGAACAAATTTTATATCCAAAATCAAATATAAACAACTATTGATAAAACTAGATTACACATAAATAAGTAGAACAAAAATTCAATATCCAAAAACCAAACATAGACAACTATTGATAAAACTAGATTACACATAAATAAGTAGAACATAAATTCAAAATCCAAAAACCAAACATAAGCAACTATTGATAAAATTACATTACACATAAATAAGTAGAACATAAATTGAATATCCAAAAACCAAACATAAACAACTATTGATAAAACTAGTTTAGCATTGTTGTTCAATCACATAGTTGATAAAAACATAATTTGCTTATCCTTATGAGTAATAATCTCAGTGAGAAAAAGTATAGTGGACTAGCTTCTAGAACTTCCTCTAACATGTTATCAAGCACTTTGACTACTTGTGGAATACCATATGGACCCATAACAGGAGTCAAACAAGATGTGACTTGACTCATATTGTCAGCTGCATTGCATAATTTTTCTATTTGACTAGACAATCTTGTAGCCCCTCCAATTTGCTTTGAGGATTTCTTCCTTCCAGTTTTCAAATGTGAAGTAGATATCTTAGGTGTTTTCCTTTGTTGACCGTTTCCATCAATGTTAACATCATTTAAAGTGTAAACATCATTTAAAATGTGAACATCATATTCAATATCCAAAAACCAAACATAGTCAACTATTGATAAAACTAGATTACACATAAATAAGTAGAACATAAATTCAATATCCAAAAACCAAACATAAGCAACTATTGATAAAATTACATTACACATAAATAAGTAGAACATAAATTGAATATCCAAAAACCAAACATAAACAACTATTGATAAAACTAGTTTAGCATTGTTGTTCAATCACATAGTTGATAAAAACATAATTTGCTTGTCCTTATGAGTAATAATCTCAGTGAGAAAAAGTATAGTGGACTAGCTTCTAGAACTTCCTCTAACATGTTATCAAGCACTTTGACTACTTGTGGAATACCATATGGACCCATAACAGGAGTCAAACAAGATGTGACTTGACTCATATTGTCAGCTGCATTGCATAATTTTTCTATTTGACTAGACAATCTTGTAGCCCCTCCAATTTGCTTTGAGGATTTCTTCCTTCCAGTTTTCAAATGTGAAGTAGATATCTTAGGTGTTTTCCTTTGTTGACCGTTTCCATCAATGTTAACATCATTTAAAGTGTAAACATCATTTAAAATGTGAACATCATGTCCCTCATTTTTTCCTCATTCTCTTCAGGTATGTCATTGTCAACATCCTCAAAAAAATTCACTACGGAGTGTACCAAAAGAAGGTGCCCATAGTTTATCACCTATTGCAACTACCCTCATGAACATTTGGTCCAACTTCTCTTCCAAGTCAAGATCAATGCCCGATGTTCTAAATTTTTTAGCTTCAAGCACAACCTACATATAAAATAGTAGTTTAATAAAAGAAATTATAAATAACATCATAAATGAGAAAAAAACAAAAATATCTAGAATTATTAATGTACCTTTAGCCTACTCTCCCACCAATCATCCGATGCATCAACTGTTCTTTTTATAGGATTCCACCTTAGACTAGTATCTTCGTCTTTCAGTTTCTTCCAAGCCTTCTATTCTTTTTTGAACGCATCCCACCTATTTTTAAGTTGTTTTTGTGAATAAACCTTGCCTATTTCTTTCTCAAAGTTGGTCATTATTTTCAACCATCCATCTTTTGTGAAATGAGTACCATGTCTATTGCCTTTCAATATCTCTTTCATACAAATCTCACAAAATGTTTCTGTCAATCTCTTATCCCACTATGCTTTGACTTTTTCACCACTAACTTCAATCACCGAAGTACTCATCTATTATGTATATGAACATATTTGTTTCAACCAGTAAAGCAATCAAGAATATCGAATGTCACATAAGTATTTTTTTACATGTTTGAAACTATTGAAAGGAACAATTGAAGATAACATCATTGTTCCAAATGGACATATCCTTATATCTTTTTGAATCTACACAGAGGCTGGTAATTACTATGGATTGTAAAGAGAACAAGAGGTAAAGTTGAACTGTGGATATTATGTTGTTAGGTTCCTTATATGTTAAATCTGTAAATAACATATAAGGAATTCCCCAATATTTAGTGGTGATATGTAATGTAGGTGATATTATTACTTTATAATCCCAAACCCATTTCTGTTCTATTAATTTAAAATGTTTATTTGTTATCATTCGGAGTTGTATTTATATGAAAGAACGAGATTATAGCAACATGATAAATGCAAGTTTCTTTCACTTTGTTTCCCCTTTTTTTTTCTTTTTCCAGTAGTAAATAGTAATTGTTGGAGTAGATTTTATTGTTTCAGCAACTTGTTTTTGATGTATAGCTTAGAAAAAGAGAGAATAAGGCTTTGTTCTATTAATTTAATCTACTCCAACAATTACTATTTATTGTTGGAAAAATAAAAAAAATAGGGGAAACAAAGTGAAAGAATGTTGCATTTATCAGATTGCTATAATCTCGGATATGCAAAATTTGGAAGATGTAATATCAGCACTAGAGATAGTTTTACTTAGCAAATTTGACCTATGAGAATTGTTCACAGTAGAAATATAAGGAAGTAAAGATGGAATTCAAAAGACTATTCTCATGGCTTGTTACCCCATCACTTTACCAGCAAAGCATATGTTTCTTTGAACAAAATACAATCCCCTAACAACTTAAGCTACTTTTTGAGTAATGCATCTATTTCCCTCATGCAAAAATCTCCACCAACTACCTAAAATTCTCAGTCATAGCTCACAAGCCAAATCAGCCACGTTATAATAGGGAAAGCAAGCACTTTGTTTCAATATCATTGTTTGTGATTAATTATAAAGAAATTAAGAGAAACTTTAATTATCCTCTTTAATCCTCACCAACCATGAATGAAGATGATCCAAATAAAAAATCCAAGAAATCAACTTAAATGCCATCAATCTCCATATAATGCTAATCTATGTATAGACCTAAGTCATGATAAGAGAGACAAACACCCCATTAACATTTTCTTTTATAACAACAACTAAAGTCAATTTTTCTTTTACTTTAGTATGAGACCATATCAATGAATTTTTCTCTTTAGGTAGGTTTGCAAGCAAAGAAAATTATTTTTTCTTATAGATTCTTGCTACACCGAGATAAAAAATAAATGTAAAGTTAATTACCCCTTCAAAGTCATTTAGTTTCTCTGATTCAGTACAAACAAGAATTTTGACAGCGGACAAGAGTAGCACTAATTAATTAAAAATGGGTGAGAAGAGAAGAAGCTCATCGGTGGAAGGATGTAACATTCCAATTCTTTGAAGATTAGAACAGTAGCTCGAGGTTACGTGTTATGACGAATAAGTTAATAGATATTAAAAATTTAATGTTGAGAGTTAGGTAGAGATATGTTAAAGTGTGGGTTGACTTGGATGAAATAGAGATTAAATATTACTAAGGGGTTAAAAGTAGAATTGTGAAAATTACCTTTATGAGTGAAATAGGTGGAATTATTATGAAAAGGGAAATTGGGGGAGCCAAAGTAATAATTAAACCATAGAGAGAGAGAGAGAGAGAGAAGGAAGGCTTAGGAAAATTTGAAGTAAGTTTCGGCTGGTATAATTCATTCAAGTAAGGGTTTTAGAGAAAATTTCCCTTTTATTTTGTTATAATAACACTTGTGTTACTTTGATTCACCAAAAAGGGAGAATTACTTGTACGGTCCTTGAAGGTCTAGGGTTTTTATCATTTGTGATATTGATGGGTTTTGTTTCAAAAAATGAATGATTATTGTGGGTAGTTGATTTATAATTGATTGTGGTTTTGAAATGCAATGAATTTGATGAATAATTGGAAGTGATAGAGAAAAAGATGAGTTTTAACTATTAAACTTTGTATATGTGAATATGGATTAGCATGAGCTAATTTAATTACTCTTGTATTGAAGTTAAATCTAAGTGTTAATGGATAAAATTGTTATCTAGATCAAGATTCACATCGTGTGGAAGACGTACGAGGCAAGGGCAAAGCGGTCAATTAAGCCTGTTAGAATAATCCCTCAACATGTAAGTTATATTTATAACTTATTCTAATTTAAATTGAATATTGTTAGTTATGTCAAGTATGAAATATTATAGATTTATACATATGCTTCTATGTATAAATCATATGCATGCAATGTGAATTCGTTGAACTACGTAAACGTATATAAGCTGACGAGCGTAAATGTGTGCAAGCTGATGAGCGTAAACGTGTGCAAGCTGATGAGTGTAAACATATATAAGCTGACGAGCATAAACGTGTGCAAGCTGACGAGCGTAAATGTGTGCAAGCTGACGAGTATAAACGTACATGAGTTGTTGTGTATTAGGAAAACGAAATTGATGATAAGATCGTGTTACCATAATTATATGGGAGAAATTTTGCTAATAGCTGTAATGTTGATGAATGTATGGAAGTTTGAAGTCCTTAAGAACACTTAAATTGTGTTTAAGCTTTAGAAGATTGAGTATAAATTCCTCATTCTTACTTATTTTTCTTGTTTTGTAGATTTTGATTTTGATTCCTTCAAGATTTAGATCAACGAAGCAGTCACATTCTCTCGCTTCCATCTTCAATAGTTTGCTGTCTAACTTATTTTTGTTAAGTATGGCATGTATAGGGACTAAGTGTTATTTTATATAAGTTTGCATTAAGAGACACGAGCTTTGGTATTTTGTTGGTTTAGAATGGTGTTTTGAAGGAATGATGTTTTGTTTGTACTTGGATGTTTATGAAATTAATGTTATTTTGAGGCCTATGTACTTCTACCAGTAGAACTCAAGTGACTATCGGTAAAAGTACAGGGCAAATAAAATTTTAGTTACTGACTTATTTGGTATCGATAGAAGTATTTCCAAGTATCGGTAGTACCTAGAAGTATCGATAGAATATTCAGTTGTATCGGTAGAAGTGGTATGATAGATTTACTTTGCTCTCTGGAGTTTGTTGTACAGGTAGAAGTATAGGTAGTATCGATAGTACCTATACTTGTATCGGTAGAACTCCCACTTCTACCGGTAGTAAACTGCAGCTATTTTTATTTGAATATTGGCTTGACATCTACCGATACCTGTTAAATCAGGTACCGGTAGAAGTCTATCAAACCTTTATAAAATTATTATTTCGATTCAAATTGATTAAAAATGATTCCAAACTCGAGAGTTCTCATTTTGATGATTAAAATCTTTCGTTTAAGGTCAATGGAAGAGAATTTAAGTGACAAGGAATAAAAATGTTATAAGTGTGTAAACCACCTACTCGGGTCCGACGATCGGACCGGGTAAAGGGTGTTACAAAGGAAATAGAAAACCAAAAGTAGCCCTGAAATCGTTTAAAAAATAGAAAAAATTTAAATTAAGAGTTAAAATGATATGAGATTAGGGAGTAGAAAGAAAGAGAGAGAGTGAAAGCAAACCTTGAAGATGGAAGAAAGGAAATAGAAAAGAGGGAACCAGAGAGATTCTTGGAAGAAAAAATTGAGAAGAAACATGAAAAAAGAAGAATAAAAAATGAAGAAGAAACGTGAAAAAGAAGGATAAAAAAGTAATTTGATTACAAAAGCACTTTTGGAAAGAGAAAAAGCTATTATTTTCAGCTTTTCAAATGGAGGAAAATGATTTTTTAAAAGGAGGAAAAGCAAAGTGATGATCCTTGTTTAATAGTGCTTTAAAGCCAAAAGCACTTTTTGTGTAAAAAGTGAAAAGTGCTTTTGGGAAGCACAACTAAACAAGCCCTAACGCTAAGAACATCAAGAACAAGAAGTAAATGCAGAAAAATAAACTCTAAACTAATTTAGAAGAAGAGAAAATGAAAACCCTAGAAAAAGTGTAGAAAAACTAAAAGAAAACCTAGAGAAAACTAAACCTAAAACTAAGCTAATGTGTGTGTCTCTCTTCTCCTCAACCAATTTTTGCTATTTTAGGCTGTTTTTTTATGAGTTTTCATTACCAAAAATGCCCCTACATAAGCCTTGGGTGATTGGTGTATCGGATGGACAAAGACTATCCTTTTTGTCCAAGTTTGTCCCCCTGACAAAGTCGGTGTCGCGATACCTAGAAGTGGATATCGCAATACCTCGAGTAGCGTTGAGTCGTGGGGTCTTCCATGAAAGGTGGATATCGCGATACACAAAGAGGATATCACGATACCATTGAAGGACGTCTCCAATCTTACATACTGTTGGAGGTATCGCGATTCCAAGGTGTGGATATCACGATACCCTTTCCTTTGGTGCTGTTTTCACTCATTTTCAACCTCCAACACGTCCCTACACCACTTAATCACACGTTAGGCCTCCCAATGACACTATTGGCCAAATTGGGTCACAAAATGGATAAAAATGAGGCATTTTCACTTATTAACTTAACATAAAAAAATAACAAAAAATTATGCAAAAGAGGCTATTTTGCTCGAGAATAAGCTCATTAAGTATATCGAAAAAATTAGATTTGCTCCATCAATTTGTGACAGATCAATAGGCAAGGACCAAACACTGCAGTGTGCAGTAGGGTTGAATAACGAAATAAAGAAAACTCAAAAATCGATTTGAATCGATGTATTCGGTTTAGTTCGATTCGAGTTTTGTATTGTTTGGTTTAGTTTTGGGTGGTGTTATTACCCAAATCGCACATTTCGGTTCAGGTTCGATTTTTCACATAAAACTCGTTTTATCCAAATTAAATCAAATGAAAAAAAATATGTTTAAAGAAATAGTCTTAATAGAATAATAAATTGACCATTTCAACATCTATATAGACTAATTCATTTTACCCTATTATTATTGTTGTTGTTGTTGTTGTTGTTGACAACATCAACAACTAGATATGATCATACAAAAAAAATAAAATGAAAATATTTCATAAAAAATTATAAAAGTGTAGTATTATAGTAAGTGAATTATTTCTTAATATAATAATTATAAGCATAATTCTAATGTTAGGGAAATAGTTTATCAAACTTTATAATATTTTATTTATAAAAGAAACAACTTTTCACAACTATATGTTTGATAGTTATGAATTTAATCAATTATATGACATATTGTAATAATTTAGTTATAATTAATTAAACTAATTAAAAATGACAAAAAAATATTAAGTATATTGATAATTTATGTATTAACTTTTCTTTTAACAACTTTGAATGATTTATCTACTTAGCTTAACTTAAAATGATTTTTTAGATACTCTTATTGATTATCATGATATTAATTAAATTATTTAATTCACTTTATAAATGTATAAATGAATCTAAAGCATGTATTATGGTTGTTGTGAGAAAAAATAAAGAATTGCACTATTAAATATTTTTGGGCCCAAAACAAGGTGATATTTGGTTTTCTACAAAGCTCAAATTTGATAAAAAAATGTCGAACTAAATCGTAATTATTAGTTTTGAATATTTCAAATTGTATTCTATATAGTTTCGATAATGAATAATAGAATAAAACAATTCAATTCAATTTTTATCTAAAAACCAAATTAAACCGAATACACCCTAGTGTAATTACATCATGTAAAAAGTAGGGGTGTTCAAACTTCGCTTAAAATCGATTTAACCGATCAAATCGATCTATTTCGGTTAATCGATCGGTTAATTAATATAATTCGATTGGAGGTCGGTTAAAGGTTTTTTGGAATTTCGGTTAACGGTTAATTTGGTTTGAAATCGAATAATTAATCGAATTAATCGAACTTAATAAATACTATTATATATTATATGTATTAGACTATTACTAATTCGGTTAATTCGATCAAATGAACATTATTAATTTAATTTTTTAATATGTTTTATACTTATTTCAACAAAAAAAGCAAAACATATAAATTTCGGTTAATTCAATTAATATATCAAATTAATCGAAATATTTCGGTTCGATTAATTTTTTTTTTAAATTTTAATTCAGTTAATTAATCGAATTAACCGAACTTAATAAATAATATTATATATTATATGTATTAGACTATTATTAATTCGATTAATTCAGTCAAATAAACATTATCAATTTAATTTTTGATATGTTTTATACTTGTTTTAACAAAAAAAAGTAAACATATATATTTCGATTAATTCAGTTAACCTATTGAATTAACCGAAATATTTCGATTCTATTAATCTGTTTTTTGAAAAAAATTCGATTCGATTAATAATTAAATGATTAAAAAAAATTCAATTAATCCGTTTAATACTAATTCGATTCAATTAATTGATGGTTAATCATTTAAACACCTGATAAAAAGAATTAAATCATGGATTGATAGGGTTAATGACTTCCTGAGTCATCAGCCATTGTTAAACTAGTTTTCTATTTTTACATGCTGCATTCTGGTTGATCGGAAAATTGATCGTATAACTATAATTGAGAAGTAAAACACGTAATACGGAGCAATGGCCCCACGGGTTTTGATTGTAGCAGCCGTGTCGGCCTTTATTTTAGCTATTGTCATTCAGGAATTTGCTAGCTTACAAGATTAGTTACTGTTTATTTTATTGATTTTAAACCGCCAAAATTCGTACACAGTACGTATGGAAGGAAGGTCATGTCTAGTCAATGTCTGCATGGAAGATGGAATTTTGTAAAAATAAAAGAAAAATTGATAAGCCAGATATAGAAATTCGCCAATGAAATATCCCATCAACTTTAACCCTTGCTTTCTCTTCTTTGAGAATTCAGTAACTTATTAAAATGATCTCAGCTTAATTAAACACCATTGATCGGAAGCTTAATTACGGTACTTGGTTATTTACTTGTTTTAATTATGTACTTAAATCATTCGGGACGAAACTAGAAATTTTTTTTGAAATTAAAATTAAATTATATATTTTTATGATTATAAAAATATAATTTTATTATTTTAATAGTTTATATCTTTATAATTTTTAAAAAATTAAATCAAAATTTTATTATTTTTGGGAGTCAAAGTATAATTTTACCATTAAAAATTTAAAATTTTAAAAGAACTAAATGAAAATTTTCCATTTTAGTGGGGATTGGATTCGCCACTGACAATAAGTGAAGTTTTAAAATAGGTTCACATAATCAAAATTCATATAATTTGATTAATCCATCAATTATATTTTCCTTTCGTAATAGTATATAATAATGATTATTGAATTATGATTATTTAGTAAAATGATTTCATGATTAAATAATATTTAATTAATAGATAAAGAATTGAAACTTAATTAAAATTATTTGAGTCTTAATTATATATGTCCAAGATCTATCTGCTAGCTCGGTACAACTCTAAATGGTTTGCAATTGAATTGATATGATGAATGAATGAATGAAAACAATGAAGTAAAAAATAGATTGTATGTATGGCTATTTGCAGTGAATGTGTTTTTTTTGCCATAAGCAAGAGATGACTTAGCGATTAAATTAATTTGTTTGAATTATTATTTAATTAATCGTAATTAAATAATTGAAATTAGAAGTGAAAACTAAATTAACTAGTCATCACAATTTTAGTGAACAAGTTAATTAAATTTATTTGTTCATAGATTCTAGTATGATAAAATTGTCATCACTTTAACAAAATTAAATAGAAAATTAATTAAATTGATTTAATTTAATTAAATAAATAATATTTTTTAGAATAGAGAAATAGTTATTGGATTGGTAAAATTATGATTTGACTTAAGGACCAGATGACATATATAATCAATACCCAATACAAGAGACAGATACGAAGACCCATCTACATAGCAAAGGGCAATAACCCTAGTTCCCATTCGGGGGTGCCACCACCCCTGTGTAATAGGGAATTCTTGTATTTTTTTATTAAAATAATAATATTTTTTTTTGGTGAATAAAGACTTACGAAACTAAGTTACATAGTTTGAATGTGGGTTACAAAAGTTTTCCTCCTTGTCTGCTTTAATGAAAGTTAAGACAGCTTCTGCGACGGTCTCAAACAATTGTAGTTCTTCTCTTCTATCAAAAGCTAACTTGGCCATACAGTCGGCGGATTGGTTCTTCTCCCTAGGGATGTATCGTATGATCCAGCTTCTTTCTTGGGAAAAAATGCAGTGTATCCTTCTAATCAGTGCCGAATGTGAAGTCTTTGAGACCCTGTTATGAATGGCTTTCACTGCCTCCAAGCTATCTGATTGAATTGCTACCTTGGCATGTCCTCTTTGTTGGATGATTTTGAGTCCATCAAGGATGCCTTAAAGTTCAGCATCAAGAACTGAGCAGTTGCCTAGGTATCTGTTATAACCAAGGATCCACTCTCTGTTTTCGTCACGTAATACTCCTCCAGCGACTGTAAGTCCTGAAGCCACTTGGGTTGCACCATCTGTGTTAAGAAGAGATCACCCTTCTGCCACGACCTCCCCCGTGCTAACGTTAATATCTTCAGTCGCAACCTCTTTGTTTGATAAGGCAAAGTGCTTGGCCCAACACACCGAGGTTTTAATTATCTTAATCGAGCTCCATGATTTTCCTTGAAAAAGAAAGATATTTCGATTTTTCCATAAACGCCATACAAGAAGCCTAAAAAGACACGCCCAACTAGGTTCCCCACTGTGATGGTTTAAAGTGGCCTGCAAATTAAGAGACAACCATTCATGTATGGTTTTAGAGAAAAAATTAAAGAGCTGAGTTCTTGGGACGACCTATTTCCAGACTTCATTGGCCAATGTACAATCTCGGATGACGTGCAAGATATCCTCTGACTCATGCCCACACATTGATCATGAAAGGTCCAATGCTAGTCCGCGCCTGGCTCTTTCAGCATTTGTGAAGAGTTTCTGCTTGAAGATAGTCCAGAAGAATGAGCAAACTCTCTATGGTCTTGGGAGGTTCCACACCTTCTTCCATAGGTCATCCTTAAAATTCCAAGACTCTTCCTTCAGCATCCTGAAAGCACTTTTGATGGAGAAAAAACCAGTCGAAATGTGACGCCAAGCAAGTCTGTCAGGGCCTTCTAAGGGGTTCGGGGGTGGGATGCCCTTGATATGGCTTATAATCTCTTTTGGAAGCCAAGCTCGTAAAAGACTGAAATTTCAGGTGCCCTCCTCAGTGGACAAATCTCTAAGTAAATTATCAGTGTCAAGTTGGCACATGCAGGGGTATAATTAATCAGAGGGCTAAAATTTGAGATCCACGAGTCCTTTCAACACCGAATCCTTTCTCCATTTCCAATTGACTATATAAGATTTTCACGTAAGAGGCTCCAAAATTTTGAGAGCGACTTCCATAAGGAGCTCCGATTCCTCACAATACTCTCAGGTACAAGACTGATAACCTTATATTTTGATTTGAGAACACGAACTCATAGAGCTTCTTCGTCAGAAACCACTTTATACCCAAGCTTCAGTAGAAAAAAAATATTTTGATCCCGTAGTTGTCTCATTCTAAGGCCTCCACAATCATTTGGTTGGCATAGAGAATCCCATCCTACCAACGACATTTTCTTTTTGTCGTTCAAGGAACCCCAAATGAATGTGCGCACTAAGCTTTCAATTTCGTCACAAACTTTCTTGGGAACCATCATAAACTGCATGAAATAACTGGGAATAGAGAGGAGGACCGATTGCGCTAGAGTGGCACTACTAACAAAGGATAACTGACGAGCATCCCAGCTTTGAAGCTTCATCCAAGCCTTCTCCACCACAAACTGCATAGTACTGTTTGTAACTCTCTGGTGGAATAGGGGAACACCAAGATAATAACCCAGATCATAAACCTTTTGAAACCCAAGCAGATTGCTAAGCATTAGCGCTACGGACTCCTCCACTCCTTTAGCAAAAAACATGTTAGTCTTCTTAGGGTTAACCTTGTGCCCAAAGAAACCGCAAAATTCTTCAAGGATTTTCTTAAGTAATCTACCATGTCTCGCGTCCGCTTTGCAAAAGATAATGAAATCATCTGCGAAGAAAAGATGAGAGAGGCCGACCCCGATCGGGACACAAGCGTATGGGACTCCAATCTCCCTTGTACAATGCTGAATTGATGGAATGACTTAACCATTCCATGCAAAGAATAAAGAGGTAAGGGGAGAGAGGGTACCCCTGTCTAATTCCCCTGACAAGTCTAAACTTGGGTGTTAGAACCCCATTCCACAAGACCTGCATAATAGAGTTAGAAATAGCAGAAATAATAACATTTTTGAGGTATCCAAGAATACCTATCGCTTGGAGAAATGTGTCGATGAAATCCCATTGCACCTGATCGTAAGCTTTTTCCAGATCAATTTTGATGGCCATCCACTTTCTACTCTTTTTGCTCTTCATAGAATGTATGACTTCTTGGGTGATCACAATGTTGTCGGTAATATTTCGCCCCACAATAAAACCAGCCTGTTCTTGTGCAATAATCTTTGGGAATATAAGTTTAAATCGGTTTGCAATTACCTTTATCACCAATTTATAGAGCATTGTGCATAGGCTAATAGGCCGAAATTGAGAAAATCCTCAGGGTTCTGAACCTTGGAAATAAGGACGATCAACGTGTTGTTCAGCTCAAGGTCGATGTCTCCTCTATTGAAAACCTCCTTAACCCAGTTGCAAACATCAAATCTGACAATATCCCACTGTTTTTGGAAAAAGATAGCATGAAAACCATCGCTGCCCGAGGCTTTGAGTAGAGTCATTTCAAAAAAGGCAATCTTGATTTCCTCATCTGTGACTTCTTTGCCTAAAAAGTCAAGATCAATAGAGCTGAGTTTAGGGAACTTGTGGGGGGTAGGATCCTCATGGGCCCGGGTTCCTTGCCATATAAGTTCTGGTAGAAGTTAGCTGCCTCCAATTCAATGGCCATTTGATCAAAAGTCCACTCTCCAGAAGAGTTTTGAATAGCGATGATACGGTTATTCTTCCTCCTCTGTAAGGCACGAGTATGAAAGAATTTGGTGTTGCGGTCTCCTAAGTGCAGCCAATCACACTTCGCCTTTTGCTTCCAAAGGATTTCTTCGTGACGTAGGACATCTTCTAGTTCTTGCCTAAGCTCCATTTCATGGGTGGCAAGGAGATTAGTGCCCGATATGTCCATTTGCTCTTGAACCACAGACAATTTATGGAGAAGCTTCCTCTTGCGACTAGTGATATGACTGTAGACTGACTTGTTCCATTCCTTTAAATCGTTGGTGAGCATAGATAGAGACTCTTACATGTAGCCTTTAAAATCCCACCGATTCTCCACAAATTTACCGAAATCAGGATGCTCAATTCAACCTGCCAGAAAATGAAACGATCTTTCTCGAGGTAAAATAATTTCTGGCTTAAGATTAAGAAGAAGAGGTCTATGGTCAGAGTTGATCTTCGGAAGGTGACTGACCAGGCAATTCGAGAAACTATTGATCCAAACCTCAGTTCCCATCGCACGATCCAATCTTTCAAAAAGATTACCCTAGTGCCAAGTGAAAGGAGAACCCTTGAAGCCCAGATCATGCAGATCAGACGAATCCACAAAATTACCAAAATGTTTGCATCTCTTACCAGGAGAAAAGCCTTCTATTTTCTCAGAAGAAGACAAGATCGCATTAAAGTACCCAATGATTGCCCATGGGGTTTGACCCACTAGACAAAATGCCCTCAAATCTTGCCATAGGACCTCACATTTTTTGCGGTTGGGGCTCTCACAGGTAAAGAAAACCATGACAGCCAGCGTGGAAAAAGCAGACCAAATCCGGGTAAGTATTGCGAATGGTTACAGACCACCTCAACCCGAGCCAAATTCTTCCAACCAAGCCAAATACCTCCAACGAACCCAATAGCCTCTACACGATAAGAAGAATGAAAACCAAGTTTTGCAATAATTTTTTCAGCTTTTGGCCCACTGACTCTTGTTTCAAGCAAACTAACAATGTCTGGCTTGTACTCCATATTGTATTCCTTGAAAATGCGAGGAAATTTGGCACTAGCACAACTCTGACAATTCCAAGACAAAATAGATATATTCATGAGAGTAAAAAAATTAAGAGAGGAGGAAATACCCTTACTATTGGGAAATAGTTGCGACATTAGGATTCGAAATTTCTTGCAATCTGAATTCCTTTTCATTTTCCAGATCGGTCGAAATGATATTTACCATCTCTTTCATTGAGTCAGCTAGAGAAACCCTAGAGTTCGTAATGGCTCTAGAATGACTCCCTCGACCTCGAATAGCAATATTGGATTTTTTGCCACCGCGAACAATGCCAATTTTATCGCTATTTCTCCGGATTTTATTTCTTGGGGTTTGGTCAGTTGAAATTGAGCAATCCTTAAAAAAATAGCTGAGTGTTTTTAAGGGTCTAAAATTCCTTCGGTAAGTTGAATTACAACTTCATTTGGGTCCTCAATGATTGGGTCTGCTTATGGTAGATTATTTTCTAAATTATTTCCAACCATTGGATCTTCAAACCCATCCCCTGCTTCGTCTGCTGCATAAAGAGGATTTATGTGCATGAGGATAGAAGAGTTACCTGCTGAGGGGATCTGTTACCGAGAGTTGGATCCCTCTCCTAGTCCGTGGGCGTATGGGAGCCCATTTTGGGCTCTAGACATGCTGCCTTGGCCTTTGGAGACAGCGGGTTGTTCTTTAATGGGGCAGTTAAATAAGGCCTGGTCATGGTAAGTTGCATTTGGAAATTTAGGTATGTCACTTGGGCCCTCCAAAGTAACGGCTTGGTCTCCTTGGCCCTTGGAAGCATCGGCCTGCCTTTGGAATTTGTTGCCAGCTGCTGCCGAAATCAATCCCCCACTTGGCAGCAACATAGGAGAGCTAGATGAGCTGGCCTGCATTTGAGAGAAAGGTAACACGTTAGGTTTAGATTTTGGGGCAATAGCTTTTATATTCAGCCCCGATTCTTGCATGGGTCTTTTGCCCAAGTGGATTTGTCTTTTCTTCTTTGAAAAGTCTTCCTTCCCATTAAATGTAGTTTGCATGGATTTGGAATCCCCTTTGACGCTGGTTGAGGTTTGGCAGGATGTTTGCCCTATATTTGACTTTGCGAACGGCCTTGTAGGAGTAGCAGGTACCTTCTTTCCTTTCTTAGGTTTCGTATAGGCATTGTTGCCTTGCATGGGGTTTTGCGACAAGCCTGTAGGATTTTGCAGGTCAATGTCATGCGTCTGTTCACTAAGGACAGCGTAACGTTGAGTTGTCAGGGTGTCTTTGTGGTGGTTTGCAAGGCGTCCACCGTTACCTCCGATCGTTAGCGACTTCCTATTCCGACGATTTGAAACTTACATCCAGGGGCCATACAGGTCTTGGTCCTTGTTTCTAGGGGCATATCGTTAGCCAAATCCACCTCAATTGGGGTCTTTTGTCCCTCCCTAGCCATTGAGGCATCCTTCATTACCCCTTCCAAATTCGGGGTTGGTCCGTTGTTCTGCTTTTCACTGGAAGATTGATTGCAGTTCTCCTTAATGTGACCTACTTTGCCACAAGCAAAACATATGGAAGGTAAATCCTTCATAAACAATTACTTGTTTTTTCCCGTCAACCCCCAAAAACGGTACAATGGGCTTTGAGATGTCCACCACGATGGCAATTCTAGCAAACTAGCCCCTATTCCCCTCGGTGGTGTTGTAGTCAACCTTAACAACATCTCCGATGGCTGAAGCCAAAGCATGCACTAAGCCCTTAGTGTAATAGCTGTAGTGAAGACCCGGAAGTCTAATCCATGCTATGATTTTCGATGGGTGATTTTCCTTAGTGGAGAAATCCCGACTCCATGGTTGCACAACCAGGTAGTGGCCATATACCATCCAAGGGCCTTCCATGAGAGCTCTATTGTAATCATTTGGCTAGCAAATTTAACAAGGAAATAGTTGTTGTCTAGGTCGACGATCTTGTAGTCATTTGATATACCCCAAAAGCTTTCGATTCTATTAGATAGGGCTTTAAATCCAATTGGCCTTCCAAGCATGCGAACTACCACTGTTTGTTTATTATTTTCATCAATCAGGGCGTGAACTCTTTCGGATACATATACTTGGGGGTAAGGTCCATCCCGGTTGATTCTAACATCATCCTCAAGGAGTGCAATCTCCTCTTCAGCATTCAAAGGAAGGCAAACATCATCCTCTGTGGTTGCACCTTTGTTTCCCATTAGCATATCTTTAAAGGATATTTTGCTCGGTTCCAGTTCATACATTTCTTGGTCGACACCATCCACTGGACCATCTTCCTTAATTTTCACCTTTTTAGTCACCCACAGCAGCTCCGTCGGGAGTGGTTCGTCGGGGCGTTCGTTGCTATTAAGGGCCTCTAGAGATGAGGTTGCTGTTGAGAGCATATTGTTCAGCTTAGTTTTTTGCATTTAATTATTTTGATTTGTGTTTATCTAACCCCCGCTCAACTGAGACTTTTTTTCTCTATATATAGAGACTATTGGCTAGGTAAAAGACACACCACTTAAAGCGTCAATACCCTGTCAAAATCTAGTTTGAATTATTTCCCCAAATAAATTCCATACTTTGAGGGAGTTCAACTTTTCGATTTCTAGCATTTTTAAATATATTAATATTCTCATTGAATATTAATGAAATTTTCATTTTGTGTGATTGATTTGTGAAATTAAAGTTCACATTCTAAGCAGATTAGAATTCAAGAATAATAGAAAAGATTGTTTTGGTTGAAAGTCGAAAAATAAATAGATTCTTTGGCAAGTCTCATTATACTAAAAATGCAATTTTCAAAAGACTATACAAATCAGATTAACGGGGAGTTAAATTGATCATGTTGATACCCTTAATATTCACATTTATTCAAATTGGAAATTGGTTGAATTACAAATAATCTTCTTTCTTTTTGTAAATCTTGTGGATGCTTTGTTGAATTGTTGCAATTTAATTGCTTTTGGATAACGGAAAATTCAATTATCTAAAACACATTGATAGACGAAATTAAAAGATAAAAGCACTACATTGGATATTTTGAAAGTAAAAGGTATGGGATTGAAATATTTGTTAAAGTAGAGGGAAAAAATTGCTATTATCCCTTTTAAAATATATAAAGATAATGTTTTACAAACATTGTGATTTTTGGGGAAATAAATCACATCCGTGACTTTATGCAACTGCGGTTATATCCACAATCGTGACAATGCAATTGTATCCACGACGAAATCATAGTTGGTAATCAAACGAGAACGCTAAAAGTAGATCGCATTTGCGACTCTCGATACTTAGTTTTAATTACAAACATTTTATTTCTTCGATAAATAATATTATATTTAAAAAAATTATGCTACAAATCGTAGAATAAATATCATCGTCATTTTATCTAATATCTCTTTGGGAACAGTAATTTTTATTTGGAATAGTTGTTTAGAGTAATTGTTGTTTGAAAATACACTACAACAAAACTGACATATGTCAATGGAAGAAATCTGTCGCTATAAGCATCAAAATTTGTTGATATAGGTTCTAAAGACCTATACTGGCTATCAATAAAGATACTTCGACGAAAGTGTGACCTATATTATAGGATTTAGTCGGAGTAATCTTATAATGACGGTGAATATCTGCTGGTATATACCTTTAGACCTATAGTCACGGCCTTTTCGGTCAGTAAAAATACAACAAGCTTGAGTTTTTTTTTTAATTTTTTTATTTTGGTGTTGCTATAGGGCTAAAATCCATCGGTACTATCAAACTTTGTAATTTTTTTAATCAAATTATTGTCTTAAAAGTTTCTAGTTGTAATATTAAAATAAATTTAAAGCTGTGAAGTTGAGGACCTGGTTAACAAACGTGCCGGCAATTGGGTTGTACTTATTCTTTCTCTATTTTTGTCTCAGTTTTGCAGATAAGAACTTGAAGGAGATTAGGGAGAGGAACAGAACCAAAGCTGTGAAGGTAAATAAGTTGTAGAAATCCATGAAGATGGAGCCCTTTGGGGCACCCAACAAGATGAGGGAAGACTAACCATAAATAAATGCGTACTAATTTTACCCTTCTATCAAAAAAAAAAAAAATTACCCTTCTTGAAGGAATTTATTGTTAAGCAAAGAAGACAAAAGTTAAACAAAAAACAAATCTTCTATTTCGAAAATTATTAGCTTCTACTTTCAAGGAAACAAAAGGAAAAGAAAGCTTAAGCGAAAATAGAAAATCATTACCTTCTACTTCGAAATTGCCTTTTGTTCATGCCTTTCAGAGGAGAAGATGAAGTTGAAAAGCCTTTGAGATGTTACATTCAACTTGCCCAGTATGGATTTATTCGAAATTGGTAAGTATAGGTAGAAATTAATTGAAATTTAAGATGAGAAAGAACTTTTGAAAAGATGACTGGAAAAATACCTTGAAAAGAATTTGGGGGGGGATGGGGGGGGATTAAAACCCTGTACGTGAAAGTAGAAAAAAGACGGGAAAGAAATTAGGGAAAAACATAAAAATTCATTTTAATTATTTTTATATAAAAAACTACCGCCAATAAAGAGAAGATCCGTCGATATATCTCTTTCCAATTTACATTCCAGGCTTTTTTATAAAATTAACTCAAAAAATTAATTATTACATAAATGATTTATTTTTTTGATTAAATATGTAAATGATTTAAAATTTATAGTAAAAATTGGTAGAATCAAATAATATGACGTCACCAACATATCACGTCAGCAACTCAGATAAAAAAATCAAATTTTTAGTGGAATCATGTAGAATGACGCTACCTGTATAAATACCATAGAAATACTGAAATTTCTGACAAATTAAAGGACTTTTAAATTTTTTTTTAAGTGGAGTCACCAATTCCCAATGTTATACTTTTTTTCTTTTTGTTTATTATTTATTTTTAAAAATTTAAATTTATGTTTTTTGGTAGAGTCATTTTAAATGACACCATCTCATTGATTTTTTATATTATTTATTTATTATTATTATTTATTATATAATATTTAAATTTAAAGTAAAAAAAGTATAATATTGGGAATTGGTGGCGCCATTTAGAATGGCTCCACCTAAAAAAGGAAAAAAAATTTAAAGTCTTTTTATTTTTTAGAAATTTTAGTATTTTCATTGTATTTATGCAGGTGACGCCAATTTACATGACTCCACCAAAAAATGCTTTTTTATCTGAATTGCTAAAGTGGTATGTCGCCATATTATTTGGCTCCACCAATTTTCACTGTAGATTTTAGGTTATTTACTTATTTAATAAAAAAATAGGTCATTTACGTAATTAATTCATTTTTTTGGGTTAATTTTATAAAAAAGCCCACATTCCATCAATATGCCGTTAGTATAACCTGGTCTTTTACAGACGGATCTAGAAAATCTATCGGTATATCTCATTCTAATTCACATTCCATAAAAAAAGCATCTTATACCGATTGATATCGTCCGTTAGTATAAACTTCTGTCAATAAATGTAAATTTTGTTGTAGTGATGGCTATGTTCAAGGTTTTAGTTAGAATAACTATCATTTAGTGTAGTTGTTATTTGAGAATAACTAAAGTTCGGAACATCTCTTGTTTAGAATAATAACATTTCAGGAATAGTTATATTTTGAATAACCATTGTACTTGAAACATCTTGCATTTAGAATAATTATGTTTTCTAGAAAAGTCATAATATCACCACAAAGCAACTCTTGTTTGAAGCAACTATATTGAGAACAATTCACATTTGGAACAAGTAAAAAAACAAAAAAAACTCTTATTCAGGAATAATCTTCATCTTGCACTTCAAGAGATGTTTTGTGAGAGATGTTTCCCATAATATTACTTCACCAAAGTATAAGAAGGCGAAGTAACCTCAAAATATGACAAAGTTTTTAGATTATTTTTACTCTTGAGATGTTTTAGAAAGTTTAACTTAATGGATCAAATATGAAAATAGTTAAATGATTTTTCTCTTAATTTTTTTATAACGTTAAGTGATTCTCTCTTATTTTAAAAAAAAATAATAAATTTTTATTCACTATTTATTCACCATTAACTACAAAATCCTTTTATATATAAAAAAACCATTAATACCTTTGTAAATGGAAAATATTAATTATTATTCTCATTAATTGCTAGTTTTAGAACCCATATTCTTAAAACATTATTGGTATTTCACAATTGGTAAAATGACTTTTGATACTTTGACATTCAGATTCTCAAAGCTCTCTCTAAAGTTCTTTCAATTTATTTTTTTCATTTAGCTTTATTGTCAGCCATATTTTCATTTACCTACTTTATTAATCACCACCTGTCATTGCACTTAGTGTTATTGATTTTGCTTTAGTTTTCCTCTCCATCTTTTTTCGATATATCTCGTTTATTTGTTTGCAACATCTCCTCTCCCCAACAAAAAACCCTCTACAAGAACTCTTGTGCATTTATCACTTCATTTTTACATTGATTTTCGTCAGGCATTGTATCTTGTTGGAGCTGGGTCCCGAGCATGAAGAGTTTGAGATCTTTTGGTCGAAACCTATGAAGCATGAATATGAACACGCAATACGGGTACAACACAATATGAACACGACGACACGATAATTTTTAAAAAATGAGGATAATATTACGATAATAAAAAATATTTTTAGTATTTTTATATATTTTTTATGTTAAAATACTTAATATTTTTTATTTTTTTGGAATAAATTTAAAAGTAATCCAATATTTTAAATCAGTAATTGTTCAAGACCATCCACAATAATGCTTCAAATTTGTTTGAAAAAAAAAACTCTGTCATCTCCTTAAGAAAAACTCTAAAACTTTCTGTTTCAGATTTTCATTCCTTTCATGAAAAAAAACAAGAGGAAAAAATATCTCTGCTTCTCCTTTCACTCTCAATTTCCGGCACCTCTATTCATCGTCACCGTGTCGGGACCGTATCCATTTTTAGACACCCGTATCGTGATCGTGTTGGGATAGTGTCCGACTTTTTTTTGTTTGAATGTATTTTGGCGTGTCCCGCACGTGTCCAATGAGTATCTGTGTTGGACACACGTACGACACCGGTATGAAGAGGGATCAACTGTGTCCGTGCTTCCTAGGTCGAAACTTGGTCGATCATTATCATTGTGACTTGAGAGTAATATTGTTGTTCCTTACTTGACATTTCGAAGTTGACTCTCGTTCGTTTGGGTGGCCTAAACGTCGAGGCGTCTGATCATGGATATGAAGTGCAATAGCTGATCATCTGTGATTTTTAATGATGGAGCACATAAAGCAAAATAATTGTAAGAAGGTGTAGCATCGTCAAACATGTTATTCTTACATGGAAGAGAACAATACTATATATATATTTCTCTTACACTGATTTACAAGGTTGAAAATGGGTAAGAACCTAGAATTTGTTGTGTCAAACTTATTTTCAGGGATTGAAAATGAAGTTCCCACATTTGCATTTCCAACTCATAGGCTTGTAGTTGGAGTTATCAACTCTTCTTGCGTAAGCAACACCAAAGAGTAACGTTGAGAAATTCTTGCTCCCATTTCTGACTTGCGGATTTGTAGGCACTTGAATGGCTTCACAATGCCCGCATGAACTGCATCTTCTCTCACACCTTGGCGGCCTTGACCCTATCTGAGCTCTCAATATCTTTTCTTCATTTACTTTCTATCAAACGTAAGAAGAAAAAAAAAGACAGTCATTCTTAACATTCATTGTATGATCTTCAGAGGAAAAGAAATATAGTTTTCTGTTCTGTATGCTGGTTTACCTTCGAAAAGGTATCAGATTTGGGATTTGGTCTACCTGAAAACTAAAAACAAGTTCAAGAAAATTGTGTTCATTAATTCAAAAAATATTTTCAAAACTTACTGGTTGTAATGAAAATTTTATTGATTACGTACCTTCAGCTTTGTATCTAACTTGGGTTGTGCTTAAAATCAAGAGAAAAATAAGGAAAAGGTGGCGATGTCTTTGGCAAAGTACGAAACCGTGGCTATAAACCATTTTGATGAACAGCACAATAGTGGTTTCAGTAAATGAAATGAAAGCTTAATGTAAGTGTTGTCTCGCACTCTGTCTGTTGAAATGATGGAAGGTGGAAGGAAAACTAATTATATTTATCCCGAAAGGGGAAGAACATTATTAACCTCGTTTCTTGAGCCCTTTCCCGACCTGTTTAGCTCCTAGACCAACAAAGATTTTCAAACACAGACAAGCTAATAGAAGATAGGTAAAAACATAATCCTGTTAGAGGAGAATGGAATTCTTCAAGGAAAGAAAAAGAACACCAGAAACGCCATCAAGTTCCCACAAGCTGTCGGAAGTTTGGGTAATTTCCCTTTCGTTATTGATACTAAAAAAATTTAAACAGATTGCCTGTTTTTCTTGGGGAATTTCTTGTGATGGGTGGTTGCTTTCCGAGCAATTCGAACTCATCACGCCATATCTTCTTCTTTGTTGTTTCACTGAGAAAATAAAAATAAAAGAAAAAAGTGAAGAACATAATCTAAATATATCTTCTCTCGTCGTACCTTACTTTTATCTTTTAAAATGATAATCACATGCGATGAGCTCATGTCTTCTGTACGCCCCGAGGCGATTTTCTTTGATTGATCATCTTTTTCATGGTCTTTTTCTGGTCCCCTGGTAAATGATAGTACAGGTGAATGTCCTGTTACGGTTATTTTTCCTTCTTTTTGTCTACTACTATCTTTTTCCATTTTTATCCTTATATATTCCGTGCGTTGCAGTTTTTTTTTTCAAGTTATAATACAGTTATAATATTTAATATTAACGTGACCGTTATTTTTATATTAGTTTCAAGTAAACGTATTGTTTATCTAAAGAAACGTTTAGGTGAGTTTGTATGAGTAGTGTGTTTATCTAATGTTAGTGTAAAAATAAACATAAAATGAGATTAGATATTATAATAATATTATAGTATGAGACAAAAAATAAATTAAACGTGTCGTACCACATTTCACCTTCCATCCAAATCTATAGTACGAAAATATAAAACTAAAATGTAGAGATCAGTGTATAGTAATGAAACTTACACATTTGGACATTGTCATTTGAACTAAATAGTTATGGTAATGTTGTCATATTTGGTTTTTATTTGAATAATTTTTAGTTTATTCTTCAGTTCGGTGGGGCCTTTCCCATAGCCGAGTGCATGGGTATGTTAGGCCACTAAATCTAAGACCCAAACTTAATTATGGGCCAGAAATAATTTTAGTGTAGTGATATTGTTTTTTGACAAAGATAAAAATTTCATAAAATAGAGAAATAGGAAAACAAGCTTCGGAACATGGTCCCATATAATCAAGAACACAAACCCAATTACAAAAGCGGATAAAATAATCAAGGATCTAAGCCCTATACAAGACATAGCCTCAAAAGTGACTCCAACCATTATGGCCGGGTATCCCGGCCTAAGGATCTATTCGAAAGTAAGAGAATTTAAATAAAAATATAGGTACGAAAAATGAGTTTGGATAAAAAAAAGAGTCACGTAAATTTTTTTGTCCAAACCCGATTCCACCCGAATTTGTAAAAAAAAAACTCTTGTTTTCATTGTTTTGCTATTGTTTTGATGTCATTTCATTATTATATTGTTATTATTTTGTTGTAATTGTTTGAATATTGTATAATTCTTATTTTATTGTTAATTTTGATAATATTTTAGAGGTATTTGCTTGCTAAGTTACACTTATCTTAGTGTGATTTAAGAATAAATATTAAATACTTTTTGTTAATTTATTTTCAATTTATTGGAAAACATTTATTTTAATATTTTTAAAGTATTTGATATATTATATTTTTAAATTTATTTTTGTATAAAAATAATAATATAAAAAAATTCTAATACGGACGAACCGAACTAAATTCAAGTTTTAACATTTTTTTAGGTCGGATTTGAATAAAAATTTAAATTTATTTTTCGGACCGAATCAAGCCTGAATCTAAAATTATGTTTCGGCTCGGCCTATGATCCTCTCTACTCCAACCTATCATTATATAGAGAAAAAAGAATATCTATTGCTAGAATCAGGTCTCCCCACCTAAAAGAGGAGACAAAATAAAAAACCCTGACGTGACTGTCAGCACATAAGGCATAATGTGACACTCTCAACCATTAAGAAAAACTTGATGCAACGAGTCTATATAACTTTTTGCCCCCATAGTAGTGGATACCATTCAAACCTGAAACAATATATGTAATTGAACCCCATCAAAATCAATTTCCTATGAGATCTCGATAGACGAAATCACAAAAGACTAAAAAAAACAAGTCATGACACCAAGATAGAGCTCAACCATGGACCAAAGAATTATCATCCCAATGTTCTATCCACTTCTAAAAACAAAATAGCTACAGTGTGGCTTTAAGGACACAACCATGTCTACTATAGTGCAACTAAAGAAACCTTGGCTGAAGCCTCAACTGTTGTCACTCAAGATATCTAATTGGAGATTCGAGCGAATTGACACCTCTATTGAACAAAAACTTTAACAGCCAAAATGAAGTTTGACAGGCAATCGTGAACTTGACTTCAATAGTCCAATGACCGGATTTTGTGGTGGGTCTTTTGAGCCTTAAAAACCAAATTCGGCAAGGGAGAGGCCTAGAAAGAGAAAGAGCACTGTTCTCACCAGTGGACATGTCAGTTGCGCAAGGCAAAGGCCATGATGGAATAGATGGTGATGAGCATAATGACAGTCATGGAAGGTTTGGTCGGACAGAAACTCGGTGCCTGTGCGAGCGCACATTCTCAGGAAAGCAAAAATGAAAGAGAAAAACTAGTGAGGTTATGATTAAAATCACTCTCTAATTTCAACTAGGGATAAATATTAAAATTAAACATAAATTATAGTTTAATATATAATTATATACATGAATTTTGATTTTGTATAATTTTATACATGAAATTTTGATTTGATCCAATTCTTGAAAAATTATTAACACAATTGTTGTTATAATATCATTTTATGTTTATATATTGCATACATAAATAATTATATTTATCTAATATAAAAATAAATTGATCTATTTATTTCTTTAAATATGTATGATTAAATCAAAATTAAAGTTTCAAGTATACATTTGAACCATAATTAGAGTTTCATGTGTATATTTACACCAAATTAAAGTTCATATATGCAATTGCATATTAAATTAAAGTTTATGTATACTTTTGATATTTTCCCCTTTAAACTATAATAAAATCTTTAATTAAGTTAATGTCACCCTTTAATAGATTTTCAATTTAGTTAAAAGAAATTATCAAAAATCCATTCTTTTACAAAATACTCCTTCCATTCCAATAAATTTGTCACATTTTGACTTTTAGTGGTAAAAGATTTTCAACTTTGAAATCTTATTTTTTAAATAAATTACTAGAGACAAAAATTTGAAAAATATTTTCATAAAGTTCAATTAATTAAAATATTTAAATAATTGACAACAAATTTACAAAAGTTTGACCTAAAAATGTTGACATTTTTATTAGTAAATTATATTATTATGAGAGTATTTTTTATTTTTTTGTTTTTATAAAACAGTAAAAATTTAAATCAAAAACATTATGAATATCAAACTTTTAATTTTATCATTTCAACCATCGATTGAGTTTTAACTTGATTGGTATCGATATTGTTACATGTGCAAGAGGACATGGGTTCGAGTGCATTGAAACACATTATCCTCCTATTTAAGGGTTGGGGAGGAGCTATGGGTAGTTCTAGTGTCATGAGTTGCGCATGGGAGCCTGCAACCATGACACACTTGTGTGATCCATCGAGTTTAAGGGAGGTCTTTTGGCCCAATCGGACTGGTCCAATGCTTGGAGAGATTGAAGGTCCATCTACAAAGTCGGCAAATATGGAATGTAATATTTAAGATAGGCAATCTTAGAAGATATGATCCTTATGATCTTAGAGATTTGATTGTAATGTTAGAGATTCATTTTGTAGGTACTTTTCAATCTTAGCCATTGATGTACTTTGATCTGTACCGTTGATTTTGGGGAGGCTCAATTATAAATAGAGGCCTATTCCCCTCATTATAAATCACTTCATTTTTGAGCAATAAGAATTCTTGAGATCATTCACTCAAAAACTCCCTCTTTTGTGTTCTTAGTTTCTTTTTCTTTGTTCTTCGTTCGTTCATCTTGAGTTGCTTTCACTTTTGTGTTGGTGCCTTAGAGGAAATTCTGTTGAATCCTCATTTGTTGGAAGTTAGGCTGACTTAGGTGTTTTTAGAGTAAAGAAGCGACCTAAGGCTGCACGGATTGCATGGGTAAAATCTAAGTCCGTGACAGTTGGTATCAGAGAAAAATGATTTTGCTCGATCTTGCCTTCACAAGGCAAGTAAATGAGGCAAGAAGTGGGCGGATCAGAATCGAAGGGGCGTGCAATTTCAGGTTGGTGATTCAGTCCTTGCTAAACTCCATTTGATTTTGCGACATAATGGTTTGCACAAAGGGCTTCTGCGACGGTATGAGGGACCCTTTAAAGTTGTGAAGAGAGTGGGCAAGGTGGCCTACAAGCTTGAGTTGCCCGCAAAGCTCAAAATCCACCCAATGTTCCATGTAAGCATGCTTAAGCCATTTCATGAGGATCAGGAGGATCCAAATCAAGACAAGTCTCAATCGAGCACCAATGGAGGTAAAGGTCTCCTACGATCGTGAAGTTGAGAGCATCGAGGCAGATAGTGTGTTCAGAAGGAAGTACTATTGATCGCGGCATGAATATTTAGTTTGATGGAAGGGATTTCTTGAAAGTGAGACAAGTTGGGAACCCGTTGAGGCCTTGTGGCAATTCCAAGATAAGATAGACCGGTTCCATGCAGAGGACGCAATGAGGACGTCGCTAGATTCGATGGGGGAGAATGTCGTGGGTTGAGCATGGGAGCTCGCAACCATGACACACTTGTGTGATCCATCGAGTTCAAGGGAGGTCTTTTGGCCCAATCGGACTGTCTAATGCTTGGAGAGATTGAAGGTCCATCTACAAAGTTGGCAAATATGGAATGTAATCTTCAAGATAGGCAATCTTAGAAGATATGATCCTTATGATCTTAGAGATTTGATTGTAATCTTAAAGATTCATTTTGTAGATACTTTTCAATCTTAACCATTGATGTACTTTGATCTGTACCATTGATTTTAGGGGGCTCAACTATAAATAGATGCCTCTTCTCCTCATTGTAAATCACTTCATTCTTGAGCAATAAGAATTCTTGAGAGCATTCACTTGAAAACTCTCTCTCTTGTGTTCTTAGTTTCTTTTTATTTGTTCTTCGTTCGTTCATCTTGAGTTGCTTCCGCTTTTGTGTTGGTGCCTTAAAGGAAATTCTGTTGAATCCTCATTTGTTGGGAGTTAGACCGACTTAGGTGTTTTTAGAGCAAAGAAGTGACCTAAGGCCGCATGGATTGCGTGGGTAAAATCTAAGTCCGTGACACTAGACCTTGGATAAAAAAAAACAAATATGATAAGAACCTATAATAAGATTAATGTTAAAAAAACTTTATCATTTCAACCAAAATATTATTTAATTTTTATGTAGACTTTTAATGAATATATTTATTACATACTTTTTTACTGTGTTATAATCGTAATTTATGAAATGTAAAGTTTTTTTAGCAACTTACCACTAGATAAAAAAAAACGCAGACCAATAGTTTACTGGAAAAATGCATAAAATTCTCAGCTAAGGTTACCAAAACCCCAAAACTATAATTATTACCATCAACTATACCGATCATCACTCAAATATTAGTTTGCTTTTTCTCAGTCAATTTCAAAAAATTTTAGTTTCATCATCGGGGTTTATTATATTGAATAATTTGATAACTATTTTATTAAATTATTAATAGATAAATAGTGTGACTCTTTATTAATTAAGATAATGATAAATTTAGCTATTAATACTTATAAATTTTATTAGTTTGATCATAATTAAAAAATTAATTAATATTTACATATTTACATATTTTATTAATTTATTCTTGATTTAAAAAAATTAAAAAGAAAATAAAATTAAAAAATATATATATATATAATTAATTTTGAAAAACTACATAAAAAATTCAAAAAAGTTTTGAATATAAAAAAATTCATAAAAACTATAAAATATATTTTGAATTTTCAATAAATTTAAAAAAAATAAAAATTGACTTAAAAAGAATTATGACAACTATGATAATTAGAAGTGAGCATTTAATTTAGTCGAGTTAAGTTAAATTTTTTTTTTAACTTAATTGAGTTGTCAAATTTTATTTTATCAATTAAATTCAATTTGAAAATTTTTCAAATTGAGTCAAATTATTTGAAATTCAAATCGAATCGAATATATTTATTTAAGTTAAATTAAAAAAACATATAAATGTTATTTGCCAAGCAATAATGTTCTCTGTTCTGTCGACGTGTTGCTTATTGAAATAATTTGCTAAATTGGTGTAAGTACCATATCTTCATCCAACATCGATGAGCAAATATCAAGGAGAAAGAATGCAAGTGGAGTAAAAAATTCATACTAATGGAATATGCTTATAAGTTAAAATTTTAATAGGACCAATATTTATCATGTATCTTCGTCATTCTAGTCCACATGCCAAATACCATGGAAACCAAATTTAATCTTCTTAAAACAATTTGCAAGTGTTAAATCAAATAAACATTGAAAACTTTATAGAACAAGCATCTATTGTTTTGTGGTCTCGAATTGTAATTGGAGGATGGGAATTGTGGCATCTACAGTGTAACATCCTGCCCAACTGAATTTTAGGATCCGAATACTTTTCGAAAAGATAAGACAAACAGAATAAGAATGGAAGTGAATAAAGCTAAAGCTAGTCTAAAACATAAGAACCATGTGGGTGCGCCTGTGATGCCTTGATGTTGGCGGACACTAGGTTAGCACATAACAATTGAGAGTCGTGTCTAATAAGGAGGGATTAGTCCTAAAAGCCTTGGATTGATGTAAATAGAATTGGCAGAAACTGTTATAGGTAACAAGGAAATAAACCATGTGCTATAAAGTCTAAGTCAGTAGTAAGTGCACTTAGTAATGATGGCCTTGAGCCAGTTAAATTATAAGGAAACAATGGTTAAAGCTTAATTGAATATGAACTAAAATAGTTAAGAACCAAAAGAAAGCACTTGATTAGTGCTCTTGGAATTAATTAGATTTGAATAAGACCACCAAATGACAGATGTGATGTTTATCAAGTCCAAATAAGAGCATAGATCAGATCAAAGATTTTAAGAAAAGAAAATACATTTTCTCTCATTGAGAGAACAGGGCTAAAGGAAGATAGTGAGACTCCTCTTAAGTTAAGTGTATGGTCTGATGACTATTGAGATCTGTAGTTTATAAGTAAAACGTTAACCGCCCCGCTAAGACTCTTGGTATGCACGTGGGGGCGTAAGTCCATATGATGCGAGATTTCCTTTAGGAAGGTATAGTAAGGAAAGGAAGCCTAACATGGTAATAAGGAAACTCAAATAAAGGGGTTGCTGCTAATGAGGCGTGATGTGCCTAAGGCGTGAATTGTTACTGTAACAGGCCGATTTTTAATGGTATCGAAAATAGTGGTTTTGGGATCACCATTTTGACAAGTCGAGTTGTAAATTTATTTAGTTTTACATTTATGATGTCATTAGCAGCGAATTAAAATTTGGTTATGGAATTTTAATGTTTAGATAGTGAATTGAGTAAAAAGGATTAAATTGTAAAAGAGGTAAAAGTTAATTGCGATTGATTTAAGAATAAGGGACCAAAGTGGTAATTATACCAAGGTAAAAAAATCCAAGCAGTGGAGGATATGATTTCATTCCACTAACTTTTGGGATATTTATTCATTTAGTCCTAATTAGCTTAAGGCTAAATCGTAAATAAGATGTTTGAATTGAATTTAATATGATGGAAGGACCAAATGGGCAAATTAACCAAAATATTTTAGTGAGTGGTTTATTATGAAACTTATTGTCATTAATTAGGAAAATTAAAGGTTAATTAAGTGATTAATTAAGTTAATTAGGAAAGTCTTAAAATTTACAATTATGCCATTAGGTATAAATATGAAATTAAAGAAGAAAAATCACATTTTTCTTCTAGTTTTCTTCTTCTTCTTCACAGCTAAGGAGGAAAACCTAGGGTTTTCCATTGATAAACTTTGAAGCTTTGATTAGGTAAGTAAATGAGGTTCATTTTTAGTAATTTTTATGTTTTTTAGTCCGTATTAACTTGATCTAGCTAACCTAAGGACTAATTTGTGAATCTGTCAAAAGTCATAAATCTTATCATTGTTGAATATGCTTATCTTTGAAAGTTTTTGATGGTTTTGAATGCTTGAGAATTAGGTTGGATCTTTTTGTAAAGTGATTTTTGATGAAGCTAGGGTTTAAGGACTAAAATGTTAAATGATGAAATTGGGTGTACTTTGGGTGAAATAAATGGATTGTAGGAACTTTTATGAGATCAAGGTATATTCGGATGGTATGGGTTTGAAGAGAAAATGAGTATTTTGCATGTTTTGTGTTGAAAGGACTAGATTGAATAAAAGAAAAGTATTAGGGGTAAAATCATAATTTTCTCAAAAAAACCAAATTATGTTAAATGATTTGATTATGTGTTTTAATCTGAAATTTGGATGAATTTTTGATTTAGATTACGATCGTGCCACGGATCATGGAAAAGGGAAATTAGCAAAATAATCCATGTTAGTTTATACACATTATATGTTCTTTGTACTTTCATTATTGTTACAGCAACTCGGGGAAAGTTAAAACATTCATGATGATGGGAAAGACGAAGGAAGAAACGAAATGTCAGGCCTGGGACCCGTTATCTGATTTGAAGCGATGGTTAGGATCCTGCATATGTTGAAGTATCCTAACAGCTTATGTGAGTAGCATCGCAAGTTGACACATTCTAAACGAATACTGCATTGTGAACCCCTCCGATGGCTGAGTCTTCGCATATGTCACAAATTCTCATCAGCTTGTGTGAGCAGCATCGAGAGTGGGAAATTCTGGATTGTATCGATGCTGAGTCTCCGCGCATGTTGCGGATTCTCATCAGCTTGTATGAGCAGCATCATATACTGGTTAACCTTTCTAGGCTCGTAAGAGTTAACCTTTCTGGGTTCATAAGAGTTAACCTTTCTGGGTTCATAAGAGCTAACCTTTCTGGACTCGTGAGAGCTAATTTTGGGCTCGTGATCACGCTATGAACATCACAGCAAATATGTGCAAGCGTACACTGTCGATGCAAGTATAGTAGATAGATGTAAATCTATCGGATATCGATCCCACAGGGATGGCTGCTTATGTTTATCATTGTCTATGCAAAGAAAGTTAAAACTAAAGAGATTGTGATGAATAATGTCGGAGCAATAAAATAAGAAAATGCAGTAAAAGTATGAGAATAATTTGTGAAGGCAATTTAAGAAAATTTAAGAAGTAAAACAGTGATAGTGAGATGGGGTTCCCTAACTTGAAAAGTTGGCAAAAAGCTAAATATGATCAGAAGGTTAATAACAGATAAATTGAGCCACAATTAAGCATAAAGAAATCTTACCAACCTTGACTTCCCTGTTTATCAAAGACTCAAATACTCGCACTAACCACACCTTCCAGTGTTGGCAATGCTATATATTCAAGAACAAGTGGACTGAATTCCTTCAATCCTCAAACAGCTTCCATTGACTTGCTTGTTAACTTAATTTGTCGTTGCACTTTCCAGTAATAGTGACTGCAATCACACTTTCATGGTCAAACAATTAAATCTAAAGATAAACAATGAAGGAAAGGTTGAAATAGATATCAAACTTGATCTGAAATTAAATTGTATTTCCATACAACTCCAATTATCAAAACTTATTAGCATTTAAGGAAGAGAATAATAGAATAAATTGAAGTATCCTATTCCTAGTTTACTTGAATTACTCCCTTACACTCCTCTTGCATCGCATTTAGGATGCTCCTCGTCAGGAGCAAGGTTGCCTTCTCATCAATATCAGGTTGCCCTCAAGGAATTTAACCTGCCATGGATGCAAGCTTAAGAAGGTGTTGAAGAAGAAATTTTATCCACCGAAAAATAATCAAGAAGAAGATAAAACTGCTAAAAGATTCTTTCTCATCAGTATTTAACAGCCACTGCCAATTATAGGTGTCCTTTTTAGATCCAACTTTCTCTAGCTGTTCAAGTTGGTTATACCAGCTGTACACTTACGTAAATCTGGTGTGTTCATCAGACAGTTGTTAGTTGCGGTGACAGTTTTGAGTGCAAATTTGGATGTTATTTTGTAGCGACAACTCTGGACACCTTCATGCATTGATCCTTCTGGATATGTTCCTGCAGTGACATCTTTGGGCGTAATACTGAACAACTAATGCAGCGACATTATTAGTAAAAAAATGATAAAATTAAAGAAAATTAGGCTAAGCTTCACTAAGTTAGAAAATGCAATAACTAAGTTAAAAAGACTAAAAATGCATGTTAAAGATGATCAAATGGGAACAAATTATACCATAAGTAAGGAGAAATCAATGGTCTTTTCTAATGCTATCAGCTCGTATGAGCTAAAATCTAGAAGATTGAAATAGATTAAATTCGATATTGTTCATAAGATTATGAATACATACTCGTTATCATCTTTTTAACTGATTTGTCTATTCTGTAAGAAAATGATTTCTGCGAACTTACTAAGCTTAATAAGCTTACCCGTGTATCTGTTATTGTTTTGTAAATACATTTTACTGTCTGAAGATCGGATCATCTTAAAGAAATCACACTATTGCGGATCTCATTTGGTTTTATGGCATGTACTAGGATGACGTTATTTATATAACTCTTGATTTTGGTTGATGATTCATTGTTGGAACCTTGGTTAGGTAGTTATCATATTTTGCATGTTACTATGGGTGAAAGTAGGTGATCGACCTGTAAATGTCACAGGATTTAAGTGCAAGCGGACACACGTCGATGCAAGTATAGTTGATAGATTTGCTCTATCAGATATTGATCCCACAAGGATAGAATTCTTGATGTTCCATTGTCGAAGCAACTAAAGTTAAAATTAGAGAAAATGCTAGTAAATATGTCACAGTTGTCAACGCAATTATAAATTAAATGTCAGGGCAACTAAAAGTAAAATAAATTGTTGTTGATATTTTGAGAATTTAAATGTAGAAAAAGTAAAAGTGTGATCAAGTGCGAAGAATGGAGTGGATCACTGACTTCACTAAGTAGCAACGCTGGATGCGTCGACAAGGTATTATATAGATGAATTGTCGCAGCAATAAAGTTCCAATGAAATCATACCAATAACATGTCACTATTTAACCAAGACTCAAGCGCCTACAATTACCTCACCTTCCAGTTGTTGGCAATGCCTTGCACTCAAGAATAAGTGACCAGAATTCCTCTTAGTCTCAAGTAACTTTCACTAACTTGCCTGTTAACCTAACTTGTCACCGCACTTTCCAGTGTCGATAGACTGCAATTGCACTTCCGTGTCAAAAATAGTTAAATCCAAGAGAAAACAGATGAGAAGAATTGAATAAGAATCAAAGTAATCTAACATTGAAAGTTATTTCCAAATACAATCAAGTGTCAATAAGAATTCACCAGCATTAACAGGGGAATTAACAGATAATTCAAGCACACTATTCCTAGGCTACTAGGATTATCCCTTAACTACTCCTCTTGATCGCACCAAGCACTCCTCATCAGGAGTTGCCGCACACTTGCTCGATCAACTCACCGGACTCTAGAACGAAGCTTCAAGCTTTAGAGAATTTGCAGAATTTAATTTCTTCACTCTTTGATATTCATCTCCTTCTTCTCTACTCTATTTATAAGCTTTGAGAATTGTAGATCTCATCTTCTCTCAGATCGAACTTCTTTTACAGCTGTCAAAGTTTGTTGAAATCCAGTTGTGCACTCACGCGGATCTGGTGTGATCTTCATTAATCTGTAGGTTGTCGACACATTTCTGGGCGCGATCTACAATCTTTAATTACGGTGACATTGTGTGAAATTCCTGCGCTAGTGCTTCCAGATATGCTTGCAGCGTGAATTCACTTATACAAAGTAAATGTTTCCATGCGGTGACAATTCTGGCCGCAATACCAATCTAAACTTGTGGCTGCATCTTTGAACTCTTTCTAGCATCGATCTTCTAAGATGGATCCTTGCGCTGACAATTTTAGACGCAATACATATGCTGCATATGGTGACATTAGTGCACAAAAGAGATAAAATACTAAGAATTTAAGCCACACAATATTGAGTTTAGAAAATATAGATACTAAGTACTAAATGACTATTATGCATGCTAAATGTAATAGAAAAGAGACAATTAATACACAAATTTAGGGAGAAAAGAAGTGTCGTTTCTAATGCTATCACACCCCCAAACTTGAGTTTTTACTTATCCTCAAGTAAACAAAAGTTAGCAAAGTCACAAATATAACATGTCACCACAATCATCATTCTAGCAACTTAAATATTTTTGAATCCTAATGTATAGATTGTATTCATATGATAGAATAATGCGCCAACAATTTATATGCATGAATAATTAAAACTGCCACTTCATTAATGTTAGCAGCATGCTTTGAATCTTAACCTTTCTTAACCAATACAACATTTCATAGCAATATATATTTTTCTTCTTTTCTCATTTCCTCTTCTTCCTTTTTCTTTTTTATTTATAAGTGACTGAAAGATGTCATTGCATTACTCTACCTTTGGTCCTGAGTAGTAACGATAGGATGCATCAAACCCTTAGGAGGCATGTAATTATGCCGTCACATACTTTTATAGTGACAACCTTTGGCTAGATGATTTTTCTAACACATGCAGCGAAGTGTTCTTCTTTGATAAGTCACAATACACTCACATTAGAGTGTCTTTTATTAGAACCATGTCGCTGCATCTGGTAAGTTATTTCAATATTCAAAGATTGATATTATCCATTCATTACTAGTGCAATTTCAGTCATTCATTCAAAAATAATAGAGCTCAATATTCATTCATATTCACGCAATTCACATATTAGCATCCAAACAATTCAAGATTTATGCATAAGATAAAAATTATGGTCACATTTTTGTTGAAACTTCGCATACTTTCATTAAACTAAAGAAACAAATAAATTTTCAAATATGTGGGTGTAATTGTATTTCCATTTCACACAAGATCCCCCAAACTTAAAGTCTGCATTGTCCCCTATGCACTGACAGTATTATACATATAAGAATGGAAATGCAACTACAATGCAAATGCACTAAATAAAATGTAGTGACAAATAAAAATGCAATGATAACTAAATTCTATGCATGTAACTAACTAATGAAAAGTTAACTAACTCATTGTTTAGTAGCCAATGAAGTGGTTGCTCTGGCTTTCTTTTTCTTCTTCTTTGAACGCTCCTCTTCTGCTTTGTACCTTTTTTTCTTATCTTTCCTCTTTCGCTTTTTGTCCTTGGAATCAACAGAAGCAGTTGATTGCTCCTCCACAGTCGGTTGAGTGGTGGCCCCATCAACAGTCACATCATATGGATGGACTTCAGCAAGCGGTGCTACATAAGGCACAATGGCCAAGTTAAGATCTTCGAAGCTGCTGGTGACTGCCTCAGCCTGGCTCGCTTTAGGTGGAGCCAAATTTTTAACAAATAGCCCTGCACTGGTAGTTGCATCGATAAATTCTTCCTCGAAATTTGTCAGGGCATCTTCCTTTTCTTCATTCTTCTTCTCTTCTCCCTTCTCTTCTTCCTTCTCTTCTTTTTTCTCTTCCACATTTTCCTTATTCTCCTCAGGTTCCTCCTTCTTAGCTGTGTTTGGTTCAACGCCTTCCTCTGCTTCCAAACCCACAGATATGATCGGTGTACGCATCTCCTCAGCAAGAACCTCTATTTCTTCCATGTTAGCCCCAAGGCTATTCGAAAATTCATCCTCGAACAGGCTTGAGATAGTTCTGAAACAGTCCTCCATGGCATTGGAATGCCCCTCTGGCTCCTCATCATCGGGGATAGGAATTCTTATTAGGGATGGGATAGGTTGAGGCCTACTTTCAAGAGTAGGTTGCTTAGAGGACGATGGGGCTTCCTTAATAATAGGTGGGAATACAGGGAAATCTGGCATTGGATTTGGGATCAGATTTCTCAATGTGGCGACAATAGCACTATTCCATGCCCTTATGTATGCATAGAAGAAATTCTTCCTGCAGTCCATTTCATCCAACATGCCGACAAGGCGAACCTGGTGCATATCGATGCGATCAGTAATATGTTCGATTGTAGCCAGCTTCTTCTCAACTTCAGGGTTTGTGGGCGCATCTTCTTGCTTCTCCTTTTTCTTTCCTTTCCCTTTTCCCTTCTTCTTAGGAACCTTTTTCACCAAAAGGGTTTCTTGTCCCCTAGTCAATCGCTCTACTGAGATATCATTTATTAGCCCTTTGTTGTCCAACACTTCCTCACCATCTCGGGGCACAATATCCCTTTGTTTGCAGAGCATCATAATTAAAGAAGGGAAAGGTAAGAAACCTATTTGTTTACCCGTGGCTTCAGTAATTTCTTCATGTAAAATTGCGTTGACATTGATATGGCGTCCCTTTAAAATGGAGTGTAATAGGCACATGCGATCCAGTGTCGTAGTTGTGCTATGGGTTGAAGGTAGAATTCGACTGTTAACGAAGTGAAACCATACCTTGCTCTATGTTGTGAGATAGCGTCGGTGCATCGTATAGTTATGCGGACTGTTGCTAGTCCACACAGCACCCTCGACGCATAGATCTCTCATCACCATGTCAGCGCCTTCATCTGTTAACTCCTCTAAAAATGCAGTGTGGGTATCCTCCTTTTCAGCGAAGTGGAAGAGTGCGTTGATATGAGTCGCACTCCAAGGTACCAAGCCTTCTCGTACAAACATGAGCTCCTATTCAGAATCTACCAAGTTGGCATAGAATTCTCTTACCAAGGTGGGGGAGTAACCGTTCGGATGATCGTAGAAAGTTTCCCAGCCCAGCCGAGAGATTGTCCTCATAACCTGTTTCCCCAACGACTGATGTGATGACAACTGAAAACCCTGCTCCGGGTGATAATTTCTCTTGAGCATGATGTCGTGGTAGCTGTTTTTCGTCGCCTTGGAAAGGAACAGGATGGGTTCTTTTTGTGAAGGTTGGTCGACATTCTGAACCATAGTGATTGAGGCTTCAACGGGGGATTTTGAAGGGGTTTTTGCTCCTCTAGTTCTTGCCATAATAACTGGGTGAAGAAAACAAAAGAATTTGCAAAAAAATTTGAAGACAATGGAGGCGATGGTTGCAAGAACAATGGAGAGTGTGAGTAGAAGAAGGAAGTCGACAGGAAAAGGGTTTTATAAACTTTGGATTGGAGGAGATGTGATGATTGCAAAAGGTGTGGGAAAGCGTTATGTTTGCAGTCAATAAATGCCAAGCTACAGATCGTACCTCTTGGTTTGATCTAACGGTTAAGGATAGATTAAGATCAATCGACGCGATTCTTACTGCAAAAGTTTTGCTGAGTTATCACAGAATGCACCGACAAGTTGTGCTTCATGATGCGTCGACAAAAGATCAATTTTTATTCCTACATAAAATCTAAAAAGAAACAGATAAAAGAAGAAATAAAGTAAAGAAGAAATAAACATAAATGTAAAAATGCAATGACATTATTTAAATATGACCAGATATATGGTCTCGTTGTGTTATTTGACATCTGGGCTTACGTAATGCTTCAGTCGTTGGCCATTTACTTTAAATTGGTGACTATCCTTCAGATCTACAATTGTCACTGCACCATTCTGGAATGTTTTGACAACTTTGAAAGGGCCTAACCATCTTGAACGCAGTTTACCTGGATGCAATTTCAAACGTGAATTAAACAAAAGTACCAACTGACCAGGATTAAATTATAGCCGCAAGATGATATTGTCATGCCATCTCTTAGTCTTTTCTTTCTATATGACAGTATTTTCATATGCATTTCATCGAATTTCTTCTAGCTCAGTAATGTTCAACAACCTTTTTCTTCCAGCAGCATCGTAGTCCATGTTCACCTGCTTGATCGCCAACATGGCTTTATATTCATGTTCAACCGACAAGTGACAAGATTTACCAAACACTAATTGATATGGCGACATCCCTAACGGGGTTTTATAGGCAGTGTGAAGTGCCCACAATGCATCATGTAGCCGCGAAGACCAATTTCTTCGAGATGGATTAACCACCTTTTCAAGTATACTTTTGATTTGTCGATTGGAGATCTCCGCTTGGCCATTCATTTGTGGATGGTATGTTGTGTTATTAATGCCCTAGGTGTTCCAAATCTTGTAAGGATATACCTGTGAAAAAACTTCAACACCGTTTGAGCATTATCCTTTAGAATTGCAATTGCTTCGATCCACTTAGAGACATAATCAACAGCAACTAACATATACGCATTCCCAAAGGAGTTTGGAAATGGTCCCATGAAATCTATACCCTAGACATCGAATAACTCCACCTCTATAATAGGTTGTTAGAGCATCTCGTTGCGGCGAGATATAGAACCTGTGCGTTGACATCTATCGCATTGTTGCACAAAATTGTGAGGATCTCGAAACAATGTGGGCCAGAAGAATCTGAATTATAGGACCTTTGCAATAGTCCTCATTCCACCAAAATGGCCTCCATAGGGAGCATCATGGCAATGTCTTAGGATGGAAGTCATCTCCTCTTCAGGAACACAGCGACGAATAATGTTGTTGGTGCATACCTTGAACGGGTATGGCTCGTTCCAAAGATACTTCGTAGCGTCGCGCATAAATATGATATTCTTGTGACCAGTGGCACTCAAGGGTAGCTTTCCACAAACAAGATAATTGACAACATCAGCATACCATGGAGATGCGTCGACATAGAATAATTGCTCATCTGGAAATGCGTCAACAATGCGTAACTAATTGTCATCTTCACTTCCAGCTTCTAGACGAGATAAGTTATCTGCTACTTGATTCTTGGATCCTTTCCTGTCTCTAATTTCAATATCAAACTCTTGTAAGAGCAGGATCCATCTGATCAATATCGGTTTGGCATCTTTCTTTGTAAAAAGGCATCTTAACGCAGAGTGATCTGTGTAGATAGTAACTTTTGCACCGATAAGATATGAGTGAAATTTGTCTAATGCAAAAATGACTGCTAGTAATTCCTTTTCAGTAGTTGTATAGTTTTCTTGCACGTCAATTAAAGTTTTGCTAGCATAATAAATTGAGTGAAATACCTTCTCTTTTCGTTGTCCCAGTACAGCTCCTACAGCGAAGTCGCTTGTATCACACATTAATTCAAATGGCTGCGTCTAATCTGGTGCGACGACAATTGGAGCTTGTACTAGCTTCTTCTTTATTGTGACAAACGCGTCCAAACATGCGTCATCAAACACAAACTTTTTATTCTGCTCTAGCAACAAGCATAGTGGTTTGGCAATCTTGGAAAAATCTCTTATAGAAACCAGCGTGATCAAGAAAGCTTCTTATTCCTTTGACATTTGTGGGTGGTGGCAATTTTTCAATGGTTTCTACCTTTGCTTTATCTACTTCAATGCCCTGACATGATATTCGATGACCAAGGACAATGCCTTCAGTTGCCATGAAATGACATTTCTCCCAGTTCAGCACTAGATTTGTGTCCTCGCATCTCTTTAATACTTTCGCCAGATTGTTGGTGCATTGGTCAACATTCTGTCCATAAACAGAAAAATTGTCCATGAATACCTCTAGTGAATCTTCAATCATGTTCGAGAAGATAGCCATCATACACCTTTGGAATGTGGTTGGTGCATTGGATAAATCGGATGACATACGTCGGAAGGCAAAAGTTCCAAATGGGAATGTGAACGTGGTTTTTGCCTGATCTTCTAGCGCAATGGCAATTTGATTATATCCAGAGTAGCCATCTAGGAAGCAATAGTAGGCTTTACCAGCTAGCCTATCCAACATCTGATCAATGAATGGTAAAGGGAAGTGATCCTTTTTTGTGGCCACATTAAGACGACGATAGTCCATACACACTCGCCAACCAGTAGCAATACGAGTAGGGATCAGCTTGTTCTTATCATTACTCACCACTATGATGCCGCTTTTCTTGGGCACAAATTGGGCAGGGCTCACCCATGTGCTGTCTGTAATAGAGTAGATGATGCCCGTGTCTAGCCACTTAATAATCTCCTTCTTCACTTGCTCTTTCATTTTCTCATTAAGCTTTCGCTGTTGCTCAATGGACTGCTTCCCTTCAACTTCCAGTCTGATTTTGTGCATGCAAAAAGAGACTAATGCCTTTGATGTCTGCAATAATCCATGTAATGGCTCTTTTGTGCTCCCTTAAAATTACGATGAGCTTTTCTTCTTGAATTGTGTCGAGGCTTGCGCTAACAATCATAGGTAATGTGCCATTGTCACCTAGAAAGACATACTTCAAACGCGTCGGTAATGGCTTTAACTCCAAGGTAGAAGCTTGTTCAATTGATGGTTTAAACACAGGGATCGTCCTGTTAGACAAATCCAAGGATTCTAATTCCCAACCCTGTTTCAGCTCACAACTATTAGCCTCAGCTCTGTAGTCGCATTCAGTTAGGATATCATCAGTGGATGTCATTGCATCTTTATCTAGAACTGCTGAACTTCGTTCATTAAATTCTCCTATAATAATCTCATCCAGCACGTCAATGTGGTGACATTGCTCCTTACTTCTAGAAGGAGATGCTTTAAACACATTGAAGGTAAGATGCTCGTCATTATGTTGCATGATGAGCTCTCCTTTGAAAACGTCAATAAGAGTGTGTCCCGTTGCTAAGAATGGGCGTCCCAGGATGATGGACACCTCCTTATCTGCTTCGCAGTCAAGTATTATGAAATCAACATGAAACACAATCTTATCAACTTGGACAAGAACATCTTTGATTTGGCCTTCAGGTTGTGCTAGAGATCTATTAGCAAGCTGTAATGTCACTGCAGTAGGCTTCATCGATCCAATTCCTAACTTTCTGAATGTGGACAAAGGCATAAGGTTAATACTGGCTCTTAGATCGCATAAAGCTTTACCTAGATAATGATTTCCAATGGAACATGGGATTGTCAAGCTGCTAGGGTCTTTCATCTTTGGTGGCAACTTATTTGTTAGCACAATATTGTACCCCTCTGTAAGAGCAATCGTCTCGATTTCGAACAACTTTTTATTCTTTGACAGTAGCTCTTTCATGAATTTTCCATAGCTGGGTATCTGCACAAGAGTATCTACTAAAGGTATGTTAATGTGTAATTGCTTCAAAGTAGAAACAAATATCTGATAATCCTTATCATGGTCTTTCTCTTTAAATCTCTGTGGAAATGACAAAGGTATATTGTCAGTGGGTTGTTGTTGAATAATCGATTGCATCAACTTAGGTAGTTGTGTCTTCGTTGGGTAAATTGTAGGCATAAAGGTCACTACAATTGACTCCTCCTCATTTATTTCTGTTGGACTCTCTTCAAAAACAACTTCTCTTTGTTGCGTTGGTTCGGTTGTGTTAACATGCATTTGGTTGAAATTTTTGCTTGGTACAGCAGTTTGCTTTCCACTCCGCAGCGTGATAGCCTTGCAATGTTCCTTCCCCTTCTGCGTCGGATTCTCAATATCACTAGGCAAAGTGCCTGGTGATCTTGTATTCAGGTTAGAAGCCAACTGTCCTAGCTGGGGTTCCAATGCACGGATAGAAGAAGAATTACCTTGAATAATTGCTTCATTCGTGTAATATGCTCTGGCATCAGCGCTTTAAAAGCAGCTATAGGATCTGATCTTTGTTGAGAAAACTATTGCTATTATTGTTAATGCTGTCCTTACATTTGTGACAGCACAGTCTGTTGTGGCTGCTGATGGTATTACAAATGACATATATTTTCTCCCTAAATTAGTGTTTTAATTGTCTCTTTTGTATCTCATTTAGCATGCATCATGAGCATTTCATACTTAGTTTTTATATTTTCTAACTCATTGCTAGTTAGTTTAAATTCTTGTTATTTTTATATCTTTTTGTACTAATGTCGAAGCAAGCAACCGATATATTGTGCCTTAGAATTGTCAGTACAGGAACTCAGCCCAGGAGCTCAATGCTGGAAGAAGAATGCAGCTATAAGATCAGCTTGGAGTTGCGACCAGCGATGTCACCGCACTGAACATGAACTCCGAATTAGTAGATTCAAGCTGAATTCACATCTTGAAGCACCAGCGCAGGAACATCATAGGTGTCGCCGTAATTACGGTTTCAAATTACACCCAGCAATATAGCGACAACCTGCAGATCTCTGAAGAAAACATTAAACTCCATAAGTGCATAGCTGTACTCTAACTAACTTTGACAGTTGCAAAATCTAGATCTGGATCTGAGAATGGGAGGCTGAAACTTGCAACTTTTGAAGGCTATAAATAGAAGAATGAAGAATGAAGAAATCAGTAAGAGGTAGAGGATTAAATTCTGTAATTTCTATGTGATTTGGAGATTTTAACCGGAACAGTAAACTGATGGAGCAAGGGAGCAACCACTTCTGACGAGAGGTGCTTGATGCTGCGCAAGAGGAACGATTAAGGAGTAGTCCTTGTAGTCTAGAGATAGTAAGCTTCAATTGTATTCTTTAATCCTTCTTTTATGCTGATGGATTCTAATGACATTTGAATGAATAGGAGAGTATCTTTCATTGTTAGATCACTTTGATTCTTACTTAATGCTTTTTATCTGTTTATTCTTGGATCTAACTGCATCAAACATGAGAGTGGCTTTGCAGTTTACTGACATTGAGAGATGCAGTGACAAGTTAGGTTAATAAGTAAGACAATGAGAGTTGCTTGGGAGTAGAAGAGATTCTAGTTACTTGTTATTGGATGCACATTGTTGCTCGTACTGAGAGGTGGGGTGATTGTGGGTATTTAAGTCTGGAGTAAACGAAAGATTGATATTGGTAAGAGATCATTGATGCATTATTACTGCGACAATTCGTCTATACAATACCTTGTTGATGCATCCAGCGTTGCGACTTAGAAAAATCAGTGATCCATTCCAATCCTTTCCACTTGATCATATTTACATTTCATGCATTTAAATATTCAGCATTCAACACTCAACACATTTGATTTACTTTCAGTACGTTGACATTTAACCTTTAACATTTAACTCTGATTGCGTTGACAATATTAACTATTTTAGTGTGCAGATTTGACATAATTGCACTGACATCCTTACTCACTATTTACTTAATTTTAGTATTAGTTGCTTCTACATTTAAACATCAAGAACCAATTTCCTCGTGGGATCGATATTCGATAGAATTGTCTATCAACTATACTTGCATCGGCATGTGTTCGCTTGCATAATCGCTATGACGTTTCAGACACGATCAAGTTTTGGTGCCATTGCCGGGGACTTTGGCGTTTGTTTGATGTTTATATTTGTAGTTGCAATTAATTCTTTATACTTAATTTTTAATTTTTACTAATTTGTTTGTTTTCTTTTTGATAATTTTTTTTAGATTTCTTTAATTTTTGCATGTCCACAAGGAGAAATCCTAAGAACATTGTGAGCTTTGATACGGAGCTTGAGAGGACACTTAGGAGGAGAAGGCAAGAACAAAGGAAAATGGTTGGTAACAACAACAACAATAATTTACCACCATTGCTACCACAAGATGGAGTTCCTCTAGCGCCACCACAAATTGTTCATGATATACCACCACCGCGTCCACAAGAAGAACAATTGCAAAATAGGACAATAAGAGATTTTGTTGTGCTTATACTTGATGATTTACAACCAGGGGTTGTGAGACCAGCTATCCAAGCTGAAAATTTTGAGCTGAAACCGGTGATGTTTCAGATGTTAAATTCAAATGGGCAATATTCTAATTTTCCTCATGAAGACGCAAGAAAACACTTAAAATCATTTTTTCTTATTTGTGCATCCTTTAGTCAACATGGTGTCCCTGATGATTCCTTAAAAATGCAATTATTTCCTTATTTGTTTCAGGGTAAAACAAGAACATAGTTCTTGGGATTGCCAGCAAGATCCATTACATCTTGGAATGCGTTAGCAACGCAGTTTGTTTTGTGTTTCAATCTACCGATAATGAATGCAAGGTTGCATAATGATATTACTGCGTATGATCAGCTAGATGATGAGAACTTATATACAACATGGGAGCGTTACAAAACATTGCTTCAACGCTGCCCAATGCATGGAATTTAGCAAGAGACCCAAATAGAAATTTTTTACAATGGTTTGAAAGCTCAGACAAGGAATCTTGTCGACGCATCGGCTAATGGTCCTTTGTTGGATTGTACCTATAATGAAGCTGTAATAATTCTAGAGATGATTGCTCAAAAAGACTATCAATATCCAATCTCTCATTCTGCATAGGTAAAAACTAACCCTGAAGTTCTTGAGTTATATGCTATTTCTGTTTTGTCAGCAAAAGTATCCTTAGTAGCCAATATCATAAAGAATATGAAGGGAACGAATGACGTTGCTCCTATTCAAGTGACCCAGCAATTAGATACACCGATATTTTCTTGTGAAATTTACAGTGGCAACCATAGTTATGAGGACTGCCCACAACATGCAGAAAATGCTTTCTACGTCAACAGCATCAGAGGGGGTTTATTTGGTAACTCATACAACAACCGATCTCAACAACCTTGGGGAAATCAAAATGCTTCCACATTCAGATATGGAAATTCCTCAAATCAAGGGGTTTATAGACAAGGAAGTTACAATAGCAACCAATAGCAGAATTATAATTAGAATTCCCAGGTGAGTTCTCAACAGATGTAGTCACATAGCTAGATGCACCCACAATCTCGATTACAACCACAATAGTCTGTGCTGCCACATATGCAAGGATAGCAACATCAACATCAACAGCAACAATTTTCTCAACCAAAGTCAGATCCTATGGCTGCTCTTGAGGCGTTGATGTGCGAGCATATCACACGAACTAAAGCAATAGTGCAAGGCAACTCTTTTTCCATCCGAGCATTGGAAGCCCAACTAGGATAGTTGGCTTCTAATCTTAGCACAAGACCATCAGGCACTCTACCTAGTGATACAGAGAATCCGACACAGAGGGGGAAGGAGCATTGCAAGGCTATTACACTGAGAAGTGGGAAGCAGATGGTTGAACCAAGCAATTCTGAACAAGACCATGTCGACGCATTTGAACCACAGCAATAAGAAGAGGTTACAGATGAAGGAAGTCAAGCAGATGTAAATGAATAGGAACCAACTGTAATACCATCTATACCTGCTATTTGCCTAACAAAGTTGTCGATGCAACTGCCAATGTCGACACCACTGAGTTTTCCACAACAACCCAATGTCACAATACCTTTTCCATTTCCGCAAACATTTAAAGAGAAAGTCCATGATAAAGAATATCAAAGGTTTGTTTCTAATTTGAAACAATTACAGATTAACATACCTCTTGTAGATGCCCAGTGATGGGAAATTTATGAAAGAGCTCTTGTCAAAGAAGAAGAAATTGTCCAAAATCGAGATGATTGCGCTCACAGAGGGGTGCAGCGTCGTGCTTACAAATAAGTTGCCAACCAAGATGAAAGATCCTGGCAGCTTCACAATCCCATGCTCTATTGGGAATCATTATCTAGGTAAGGCTTTATGTGATTTGAGAGCAAGTATTAACCTTATGCCTCTATCTACTTTCAAGAAATTAGGAATAGGTTCGATGAAGCCCACTGCAGTGACATTGCAACTTGTGGATAGATCCTTAGCACAACCTGAAGGCCAAATCAAAGACGTCCTTGTACAAGTAGATAAGCTCGTGTTCCCTACTGATTTCATTATCCTAGACTGTGAAGCAGATAAAGAGGTGCCCATTATCTTGGGGCGACCATTTCTAGCAACGAGATGAAAACTTATCAACGTTTTCAAGGGAGAACTTATCATGAATCATAACGATGAGCATGTGACCTTCATTGTGTTTGAGGCATATCCATCCAGAAGTAAAGAGCAATGTAACCACATCGATGTATTGAACAAGATCATTATGGAAGAATTCAATGCAAGAAGTTCAACAATGTCAGGTGAGGATGCAGCGACATCCACCGATGAAATCCTAGATGACTATGTTGACAAAGAGGAGGATAACAATTATGAGCTGAGACAGAATTGACAATTGAAATCTTTGGATTTATCTAACAAGATAATCCCAATGTTTAAACCATCTATTGAGCAGCTCCTACCTTGAAGTTGAAGCCATTTCCAATGCATTTGAAATGTCTTTCTTGGTGAGAACGAGACATTGCTTGTTATTATCAACGCATCCCTCGATGCAACGCAAGAAGATAAGCTCATCGCCATTTTGAAAGAACACAAAAGAGCCATAGCTTGGAGCATTACAGATATTAAAGGCATTAGTCTTTTTTTTTTGCATGCATAAGATAAGGCTAGAAGATGAAAGGAAGCAATCAATTGAGCAACAAAGATGACTTAATGAAAAGATAAAAGAAGTAGTGAAGAAGGAAATTATCAAGTGGCTAGACGCGGGCATCATTTACCCTATTTTTGAAAGTAATTAGGTGAGCCCCGTCCAATGTGTGCCTAAGAAAAATGGTTTCACGATTGTAACCAACAACAAGCATGAGTTGATCCCTACTCGCATTAGGACTGGCTAGCGAGTATGCATGGATTACTGTCAATAGAATGCAACCACAAATAAGGACCATTTCCCACTGCCTTTCATTGACCAGATATTGGATAGGCTAGCTGGTAAAGCCTATTATTGCTTCTTAGATGGTTGCTCTGGATACAACAAAATTGCCATTGCACTGAAAGATCAAGCAAAGACCACATTCACATGCCCTTTTGGAACCTTTGCTTTTTGACGTATGCCATTTAGGTTGTGCAATGCGCCAGCAACATTTCAGAAGTGTATGACGGCAATCTTCTCGAACATGATAGAAGATTCCTTAGATGTATTCATGGATGATTTCTCTATCTATGGATAGAATTTCGACCAATGCACTGAGGATCTGGCAAGAGTTTTGAAGAGATGTGAGAACACAAATCTAGTTCTGAATTAGGAGAAATGCCACTTCATGGCAATTGAAGGCATTATCTTCGAGCATCAGATATCTTGTCAGGGCATTGAGGTTGATAAAGCAAAGGTAGAAATCATCAAGAGACTACCACTGCCCACCAACGTCAAAGCAATAAGAAGCTTTCTTGGACACGCTGGCTTTTATAGAAGATTCATCCGAGATTTTTCCAAGATAGCTAAATTTTTATGCTCATTACTGGAGCAGAATAAAAAGTTTGTGTTTGATGACAGCTGTCTGGACGCATTCAGGATAATAAAGAAGCAGCTGGTACAAGCCCCAATTGTTATTGCACTGGACTAGACGCAACCGTTTGAACTAATGTGTGACGCAAGTGATTTTGTTGTAGGAGCTATACTTGGCCAATGAAAAGAGAAGGTATTCCATTCTATTTACTATGCTAGTAAAACTCTAACTGAACCACAGGTTAATTATACTTCCACTGAAAAGGAGTTGCTAGCAGTAGTCTTCAGATTTGACAAGTTTCGTTCATATCTTGTCGGCGCGAAGACTACATACACAGACCACTCTGCATTAAGATATCTTTTCACAAAGAAAGATGCCAAGCCTAGATTGATACGATGGATCCTACTCCTTCAAGAGTTTGATATTGAAATTAGGGACAGGAAAGGATCTAAAAATCAAGTAGCTGACCACTTGTCTCGATTGGAAGTTGGAAATGAAGATGGGCACACATCTCAAATTATCGAAGCATTTCTAGATGAGCAATTATTCTTTGTTGACATATCGCCCTAGTATGTCGATGTAGTCAATTACTTAGTGTGTAGGAAGCTACCTCTGAGTGCTACTAGTCACAAGAAGATTAGGTTCATACACTATGCTTTAAAATACCACTGGAACGAGCCATACCTATTCAAGGTATGCACCGACAATATTATTTATTGCTGTGTACCTGAAGAAGAAATGACTTCAATCCTATGACATTACTATGATGCCCCTTATGGAGGACATTTTGAGGGTCCAAGGACTGCTGCTAAGGTCCTACAGTCAGAATTTTATTGGCCCATATTATTTCGAGACACCCACAACTTTGCACAACAATGTGATCGTTGTCAACACACTAGTTCAGTATCTCGATGCAATGAGATGCTCTAATAATCGATCATGGAGGTAGAGCTCTTTGACATTTAGGGTATAGACTTCATGGGACCATTTCCAAACTCTTTTGGGAATGTGTACATCTTAGTTACTGTTGACTATGTATCAAAGTGGATTGAGACAATTACGGTGCCAAAAGATGACACTCGGACGGTGTTGAAGTTCTTTCACACATACATTGTCAAAAGGTTTGGAACACCTAGAGTTAATAAGTGACCAAGGAACTCATTTTTATAACCACCAAGTAGCGACTGCATTAAAAAATATGGTGTGAAGCATCGTATGACTACTATGTACCACCCATAAACTAATGGTCAAGCCGAAGTATCCAATCGACAAATTAAAAGCATACATGAGAAGGTGGTTAATCCATTTAAAAAGGATTGGTCTTCGCGACTACATCACGCATTGTGAGTGCTTCGCAATATTTAACTCACGTTTAAAATTGCATCCAGGTAAATTGCGATCAAGATGGTCAGGCCATTTCAAAGTTGTCGAAGCATTCTAGAGCGGTGCAGTGACAATTGAAAATCTAAAGGATGGATAACAATTCAAAGTAAATGGCCAACATCTAAAGCACTATGTTAGCCCATATGTCAAAGAACCAAACGAGGCCATCAATCTGGTTACATTCAAATAATGACGACACATTTTTCTATTTACTTTTATTTGTTTCACTTTTACTTTTGTTGTTTCAAATTCCTTGCAGAAATAAAAATCATATTTTTGTTGAAGCATTGAAGCACAAATTGTTGGCGCATTTTGTGATAAGTTAGGATAGCTCTTTCTGCAAGAATCGCGCTAGTTGATCTCTCTTGTCTCCTAGCCGTTTGATCAAATGAAACAGTACAATCTGCAGCCTGACAATTAATAACTACAGACACAACGTCTCCCCATAGTTTATTCAATCATCACGCCTAGGTTATAAATCCTCTCTCCTTTAGACTTCTCTCTACTCACATCCTCTATTGTTTCTACATCTCGTCCCTTTCATTGCCTCTATATTCCTTTTTCCGTTCACAAGCTTATCCCTACATCATACCATGGGGAAACATGTTACCCGTACCATCAGTCACCTTAGGTGAGAATTTTTTTGGGAACATCCATTTGGTTACTCCTCTACACTGGTCAGGGTGTTCTACGCCAATCTTGAGGATCCTGAGTAAGAGTTCGTTTCTGTAAGGGAGGAGCTCATCCCATGGAGTGCTGCCCAAATCAATATGTTATTAAGAATCCCGGAGAGGGTGGACGACCACTCACCATTTATACATAACCTGGATGATGAAAGCACTGCTCAGATGATGAAGGACCTTTGTGTCGATGGAGCCACATGGACTGGTAACGGGTTCCACAACTACGCCATGCATAGAAGGTTTCTCACAACCTTCTGCAAGGTATGGTTCCACTTCATCAACAACCGCATCATGCCTTTGAAACATAGCACTATGACGACATTAGACCGTATGTGTCTCTTGCATTCTATCCTACACTTCCGACACATCGACATTGGAGAGATCATCCATGATCAAGTCGCGAAAGCCATTGGCAAGCAAACTGGTATACTCCCATTCCCCTCTCTAATTATGTTGCTTTATAAATAGAAGGGCATTATGCCCAGAGATGGTGAGGAGATATTAGAGAATAAAGGCCCAATCAATGACATCTCCGTTGAATGGATGACTCGTGGCCAAGAGACACCTGTGGCCAAAGAAGCCTCGAAGAAGAAGGATAGAAACAAAAGGAAAAAGAAGGCAGAATAATCTGATGCGCCCACAATTTTACAAGTGGCGAAGAAGCTGGCTTTAATGGAAGTATATATTGACATGGATTACAGGCTGCATAAATTTTATGCTTACATAAAGCCCTGGAACGAGGCTGTTATTGTCGTACTACGCTAGATCAGCCTCACACCATTGCCAGACTTTCCAGCCTTTCCATCCATATTCCGCTAGATGCAGTACTCGTCATCCAATCAACCTACCCCTGATGATAGGCTTGCCTCTGTACCAACACGGATTCACATCTCAGATGATGACAAGGAAGAAGGGCACTCGAAATCTGATGAGGACTACTATCGCACTATTGTTGATTTGTTCGAGGATGAGTTCTTCAATAGTCTTGGTACGAATATGGTTGAACGTGAGGCTGTTGTAGATGAAGGTTTCGACATAATGGAATGCGCTAACATTGGCCCAAAAGAACCAGAGCAGCATGAAGATGAAGGTGCGGACCACGGAGATGACCAGCGGAAGGAAAAGGAAGAAGAAAAGAAGGAAGAAGAGAATGAAGAGAAGGACCCTATCGAGGTGCAAGAAGAAAAGGAAAAGGATGCCCCGACAACGATCGCTGAGGATATTGTTAGCACATCGAAGAGTGTGGGGGCATCAAGCTCTGATGAGGCTGGACCTGATTCGAGCCAAGCTGAGGTTGTTATGAGCAAAATTGAGGAACTAAATCCTCTTATTATCGTGCCCTATGTGGTGCGATGGATAAAAGAGGAAGAGGTGCAAAGATAAGAAGAAGAAGAAGCACAAAGAAGAGGGTGAGCGCCCAAAGAAGAAGAAAAAGAAAACAAAGGCAGCATCTGTATTGATTGCTGATGAATAAGTTGGTACATTTCTTTTTAGATAGTTTTCATGCATTCTTATTGTCACTGTATTTTGTTTTGTCATTGTATTCCTTTTGTTAACATAGTTGCATTGTCATTGCATTTTCATTATTTCTGTGTAATATTGCCAATGCATTGGAGATAATGCAGACATTAAGTTTGGGGGGGAGATAATGTGAAATGGAAATGCAATTACACCTACATATTTGAATTCTACTTGTTTCTTTTGTTAATGAGAATATGCAAAATTTCAATAGAAATGTGCTCACAATTTTTAATTTTTGTGTAATTCTTGAATTGTTTGGATGCTAATGTGGAAATTGGATGAATATGAATGAATGATGAGTCTGCTATTTTTGAATGAATGATTAGAATTGCTTCAATAATGAATGGATAGTGTTGATGTTTGAATCTTGAACTAACCGACTAGTTGCAGCGGCATTATATGAATAAAAGACACTCTAATGTGAGTGCATTATGACTTTTCAAGAGAGAACACTCCGCTGCAGGTTTAGAAAAAGCATCTAGCCAAAGGCTGTAACTGCAAGAGTGTGTGTCGGCACAATTACATACCTCTTGGGGGTTTGTTGCACCCCATTGTTACTACCTAGGAACAAAGGTAGAGTAATGCAATGACATCTTAGTCATTTGAAAAAGATAAAAAAATGAGAAAAAGGACGAAAAAGAAAAAGAAAGAAATTTTTGATAAATGCTATATTGGTTCAAGGAAGATTAGGATTCAATGCATGACATTAACATTTATGAAGTTGCAGTTTTCAATTATTCATGCCTATAAATTATCGGTGCATTAGTCTATCATGTAAATACAATTTGTGCATTAGGATTTCAGAAAATTCAAGTTGAGAGAATATTGATTGTGGTGACATTTTTGCTTGTGACTTTATTAATTTTTGTTTACTTGAGGAAAAGTAAAAACTCAAGTTTAGGGGTATGATGGTATTACAAATGACGTATATTTTCTCCCTAAATTAGTGTCTTAATTGTCTCTTTTGTATCTCATTTAGCATGCATCTTGAGCATTTCATACTTAGTTTTTATAATTTCCAACTCATTGCTAGTTAGTTTAACTCCTTGTAGGATCAATATCCGATAGAATTGTCTACCAACTATACTTGCATTGACGTGTATTCGCTTGCTCAATCGTTGTGACGTTTCAAACGCGATCAGCTGCATTCTAGCTTGTGATTGCATCTGATTGTGTACTTGCATTTGATTAGAATTTGAACGTACCTGAGAATTCTGATTATAGTTCTGCTGCTGATTATTGTTGTAACTCCCTTGTCTATAACTCCCTTGCTATGAGGAATTTCCATATCTATACATAGATGCATTCTGATTCCCCTAAGGTTGTGGATTTCGATTATTGTATGAGTTACCATAAGAATTTCCTCTGATGTTGTTGACATAAAATGCGTTCTCAGCATGTTGTGGATAGTCCTCATAACTGTGGTTATCGCCACAAGAAAATGTCAAGACATCCATCTGTTGTGCCACTTGAATAGGGGTAACGTCACTTGTTCCCTTCATGTTCTTTATATTGTTGGCCAAAGAGGATACTTGTGCACTCAAAGATGAAATTGCATATAATTCAAGGACACTAGGATTAGTTTTTACTTGAGCAGAATGAGAGATAGGATATTGATAATCATTCTGTGCAATTCTCTCTAGAATTCCTACAACTTCAATGTAGGTGCAACCCAACAAGGGACCATTTGCATATGCGTCAAAAAGATTTCTTGTCTGGGTATTCAATCCATTGTAAAAGATCTCGATCTGAGTCTCATGCTGAATTCCATGCATAGGGCAATGTCTAAACAGAGTTTTATAACGCTCCCATGTTGTATGTACATTTTCATCATCTAACTGATGGTAAGCTGTGATATTATTACCAAACCTTGCATTCATTGTCGGCGGATTGAAATGCAACACAAATTGCATTGTCAACGCATTCCATGATATAATGGATCCAGCCGACAAACCCAAGAACCATGTTCGTGCTCTTCCCTGCAACGAATAAGGAAACAATTGCATTTTTAAGGTGTCATCAAGAACACCATGTTGGCTAAAAGATGTGCAAATAAGCAGAAATGATTTTACATGCTCTCGTGCATCTTCATGAGGTAAGCCTACATATTGCCCGTTTGAATTGAGCATTTGAAACATCACCGATTTCAATTCAAAATTTCCAGCTTGTATAGCTGGCCTTACAACCTTGGTTGCAAATCGTCCAGTACAGGAACAACAAAATCCTTGATTGTCCTATTTTGCACCTGCTCTTCTTGTGGAGGCGATAGTGGTATGTTATTAATTCATTGTGGCTGTATTGGAGGAACTACATCTTGTGGTAGCAATGGTGGTAGGTTATTGTTGTTGTTGTTGCCAGCCATTTTCTTTTGCTCTTGCTTCCTCCTTCGAATAGTTCATTTGAGTTCTAGGTCAAAGCTCATAATATCCTTAGGATTTCTCCTTGTGGACATGCAACTCCTAAAGAATAAAGAGAAAATCAACAAAAAAAGTTAAACAGATTAGTAAAAAGTTAAGTAAGAAAGAATAATTGTAACTACAAAAATGAGCTCAAACAAACGCCATCCCCGACAACGGCGCTAAAACTTGATCGACCTGTAAACGTCACAACATTTAAGTGCAAGCAGACACACGTCGATCAAGTATAGTTGATAGATTTGCTCTATCGGATATCGATCCCACGAGGGTCGAGTTCTTGATGTTCAATTGTCGAAGCAACTAAAGTTAAAATTAGAGAAAATCCTAGTAAAGATGTCAGCACAGTTAAATCAGATCTGCACCACTAAGTTAGTCACAGTTGTCAACACAACTATAAGTTCAATGTCAGAGCAATTGAAAGTAAAATAAATTGTTGTTGATATTTTGAGAATTTAAATGTAGACAAAATAAAAGTTTGATCAAGTGCGAAGAATAGAGTGGATCACTGACTTCACTAAGTAGCAACGCTGGATGAGTCGACAAGGTATTTTATAGATGAATTGTTGCAACAATAAAGTTCCAATGAAATCATACCAATAACATCTCATTGTTTAACCAAGACTCAAGCGCCCATAATTACCTCACCTTCTAGTTGTTGGCAATGTCTTGCACTCAAGAATAAGTTAGCAGAATTCCTCCTAGTCTCAAGTAACTTCCGCTAACTAGCTTGTTAACCTAATTTCTCACCGCACTTTCCAATGTCGGTAGACTACAATTGCACTTCCGTGTCAAAAATAGTTAAATCCAAGAGAAAACAGATGAGAAGAATTGAATAAGAATCAAAGTAATCTAACATTTAAAGTTATTTCCATATACAATCAAGTGTCAATAAGAATTCATCAGCATTAACAAAGGAATTAACAGATAATTCAAGCACACTATTCCTAGGCTAACAAGATTATCCCTTAACTACTCCTTTTGTATCGCACCAAGCACTCCTCGTTAGGAGTTGTCGCACATTTGCTTGATCAGCTCACTGGACTCCAAAACCAAGCTTCAAGCTTCGGAGAATTTACAGAATTGAATTTCTTCACTCCTTGGTATTCATCTCCTTCTTCTTTCCTCTATTTATAAGCTTTGAGAATTGTAGATCTCATCTCCTCTCAGATCCAACTTCTTTTGCAGCTGTCAAAGTTTGTTGAAATCTAGCTGTGCACTCATGCAGATCTGGTATGATCTTCATTAATCTGCAGGTTGTCGCCGCATTTTTGGGCTCTATCTACAATCTGTAATTGCAGCGACATCATGTGAAATTCTTACGCTGGTGCTTCCAGATGTGCTTGCAGCGTGAATTCACTTATACAAAGTGAATGTTTCCATGCGGTGACAATTCTTTCCGTAATACCAATCTAAACTTGTGGTTGCATCTTTGAACTCTTTCTAGCATCGATCTTTCGAGATGGATCCCTGCGCTGACAATTTCAGACGCAATGGATATGCTGCATATGTCGACATTAGTGCACAAAAGAGATAAAATAACAAGAATTTAAGCCACACAACATTGAATTTAGAAAATATAAATACTAAGTACTAAATGACTATCATGCATGCTAAATGAATACAAAAGAGACTATTAATACACAAATTTAGGGAGAAAATAAGTGTTATTTCTAATGCTATCAGTAGGCTTACAATAAAATGAAATGTATTATCATATGTGTTTTGGACTTTAAGAATAATTGTCTTTGTACTTGATGTATGAAATGAGAATTGTTGGCTGAGCATGAGAACTTGTGTGAATATTTAAATTCTGCATAGTTGTTTCGGTAGAACCCATGGTTGTATCGGTGATGGTTTCGAGTTTTGATTGTTACATTTAGTGGTATCAGAACTTACGATTTAGCCATTTCTTAGACTATATTGACTATGTGAAATGATCTAGAAATACATGCCATATGATCCTGTGATAGTGTGATATAGATAGATCCGATCTAACTACTATTTTTGCAGATAAAAAAATTGTTTGACTTAAAACGAGGAAAGACCAACGAGGTAAATAGTAATATTCCAGCTACCGATTCTGATGCAAGCCGAGGGGTACGGATTATACTGATGGCAAAAAGTTAAGCCAAAAACATGTTTTTCAACTTAATGGGACAGTGGTTCTCAGAGTTCATGAGGAATAATCCTATGACACCACCTTCTCCACCTCGGGCTACACATCTTGCTGGTCGACCTATGGCACCTCTGGTAAGGCCTTCACCTCCTCTTATGATAGAAGAGAGGCATTGTATATCGACAGATATGGTAAGAAAATATGAGGCGAAAGAATTCTGTTGAAATGCTGAGGATGATCCATCTAAGGCTGAGCATTGGTTGAAAGACACCCAAAGAGTACTGAATGAAATGACTTGTCCACCTGAAGACTATGTTAGGTGTGCTCTTTCATTACTAAAAGATGAGGCATACAATTGGTGGATGATGATTGTAGCAGTGGTGCTTGAAAATGAAGTTACTTGAGGATTTTTCCAAGCAGAGTTCAAAAAGAAATACATCAGCAAGTGGTACCTTGATAAAAAGAAGAAGAAATTCCTAGAGTTGAGATAGGGAAATAAGACAATGGTAGAGTACGAGTGGGAATTTGTACTTCTCAGCAAGTATGCATGAGAGATTGTACTTACAGACGAGGCTATGTGTGTCTGATTTGAGGATGGTCTAAATGACGAGATTAAAATGATGGTAGGTGGTTCTGAAATACGACCATTTGTTATCCTGGCAGATAGAGCACAAAAAATGGAGGAAATTTTCAACCATAAGAGACAGAGAGAAAAGAGGTCCAGAGAATTCAGTAAGAAGACTTTTTCTAAAACTTTCTCTTTGTCGTCGCCGAAGAACTTCAGAGAGAATATGAACTGAGTGACAGTTTCATCTTGTTACCCAAGTAAGAGTGGGTTGACACAACCTAAAACTAGATATCAGAATAGGCCTGCGGGTAATGTAGCTATTGTTTGTAATGCACCTAACCCAGCTTGTAAGTATTGTAGAAGATTCCATTCGGGTGAGTGTCGTTTGTAGAAGGGGACACGCTTCTGATGTGGAGCAACCGACTACATGGTACGAAATTGTCTAGTATCACATGAAGAGGAAGGGAATCGGAGTGTAAAACCCTCAGTCACACCACAAAAGGGTAGATGTCCTGGTCAGAGCAGCATTGCAGGCAGAAATCATAATGATGTTAAGGAAAATACAAACAGATCCGAAGTCTGAGCACTTGCACGGACCTATACCATTTCAGCCAAAGAAGAGGCAACTGTATCCAATGAGATGATTGGTAACTTCTATCCTTGATGTGACTGTGCGTGCTTTGAACGATTCAAGATTGATTTATTTTTATATCGATACAGCTTAATAACTGATAAAATCTATCTGTCGAGTCGGTTGAAGTTGAAATATTAGTTACAAAACTGTATCCAATGAGATGATTGGTAACTTTTATCCTTGATGTGACTGTGCATGCTTTGAACGATTCAAGATTGATTTATTTTTATATTGATACTGCTTAATAACTGATAAAATCTATCTGTCGAGTCGGTTGAAGTTGAATTATTAGTTACAAACCCTTTAGGATCGCAGTGTCACAGTTAGTCTAGTATGTTGTAAATGTCCTTTGAAGGTTCGGGGTGGTGAGTTCTTACTGATTAATGTTACTATCGATTTATGAATTTTTTATTTTAATCTGGAACTAGATTGAATGAAGATATATATATTACTGTAGAAAAATGTGGACTGAAATGAATTGGTTGAAACGTCGGACTAATATACTAATTATGGATAAAATTGATAAATCAGATAAAATGAATCAGAATTGTTCAAAGGTTGGTGTTATTTGAGATTAATATGAGAATGTTATTTTCTAGATTGGATGAGCTAATAATGATTATGATTATGAGGAAAACATTAGAATAAACATGTACTAGTAAGTAAAATTTCGAGAACGAAATTTCTTAACGGGGAGAGTTGTAATAGCCCGATTTTTCAGTGGTCTCAGAAATAGTGGTTTCGAAACCACCATTCTGACAAATCGAGTGAAAAATTTATTTATTTTTACATTTATGATGTCATTAGCAACGGATTAAAATTTGGTTATGAAATTTTAATGTTTAGATAGTGAATTGAGTAAAAAGGATTAAATTGTAAAAGAGATAAAGGTTAATTATGATTGATTTAAGAATAAGGGACCAAAGTGGTAATTATACTAAAGTCAAAAAGTCAAAGTGGTAGAGGATATGATTTCATTCCACTAACTTTTGGGATATTTATTCATTTAATCCTAATTAGCTTAGGGCTAAATTGTAAATAAAATGTTTGGATTGAATTTAATATGATGGAAGGACCAAATGGGAAAATTAACCAAAATATATTAGTGAGTGATTTATTATGACACTTATTGTTACTAATTAGGAAAATTAAAGGTTAATTAAGTGATTAATTAAGTTAATTAGGAAACTCTTAAAATTTACAATTATGCCATTAGGTATAAATATGAAATTAAAGAAGAAAAATCACATTTTTCTTCTTCACGACTAAGGAGGAAAATCTAAGGTTTTCCATTGATGAACTTTGAAGCTTTGATTGGGTAAGTAAATGAGGTTCGTTTTTAGTAATTTTTATGTTTTTGAATCCGTATTAGCTTGATCTAACTGACCTAATGACTAATTTATGAATCTGTCAAAAGTCATAAATCTTATCATTGTTGAATATGCTTGTCTTTGAAAGTTTTTGATGGTTTTGAATGCTTGAGGATTAGGTTGTTTTTTTTTGTAAAGTGATTTTTGATGAAACTATGATTTAGGGACTAAAATGTTAAATGATGAAATTGGGTGTACTTTGGGCAAAATAAATGGATTGTAGGAACTTGTATGAGATCAAGGTATATTTGGCTGGTATGGGTTTGAAGAGAAAATGGGTATTTTGCATGTTTTGTGTTGAAAGGACTATATTGAATAAAAGGAAAGTATTAGGGGTAAAATCATAATTTTCTCGAAAAGGACCGAATTATGTTAAATGATTTGATTATTTGTTTTAATGTGAAATTTGGATGAATTGTTGATTTAGATTACGATCGTGCCATGAATCATGGAAATGGGAAATTAGCAAAATAATCCCTAAAGTTTAACCAAACTGTAATTTCATCCGGTAAGTTCGTAGTGTTAGTTTATACACATTGTATGTTCTTTTTACTTTCACTATTGTTATAACAACTCGAGGAAAGTTAAAACTTTCGTGATGATGGGAAAGATGAAGGAAGAAATGAAATGTCAGGCCTGGGGTCGGTTATCTGATTTGAAGCGATGGCTAGGATCTTGCATATGTTGTAGTATCCTAACAACTTATGTGAGCAGCATCACAAGTTGACAGATTTTGAACGAATACTGAATTGTGAACCCCTTTGATGGCTGAGTCTTCGCATATGTCACGTATTCTCATAAGCTTGTGTGAGTAGCATCGAAAGTGGGAAATTCTGGATCGTATCGATGGCTGAGTCTCTGCGTATGTTGCAGATTCTCATCAGCTTATGTGAGTAGCATCTTATAATGGTTAACCTTTCTAGGCTCATAAGAGTTAACCTTTCTACACTCGTGATGCCTTGATGTTGGTGGACACTAGGTTAGCACATAACAATTGAGAGTCGTGTCTAATAAGGAGGGATTCGGCCTAAAAGCCTTGGATTGACGGAAATAGAATTGGCAGAAACTGTTATATGTAACAAGGAAATAAACCATGTGCTATAAAGTCTAAGTCAGTAGTAAGTGCACTTAGTAATGAAGCCAGTTAAATTATAAGGAAACAATGGTTAAAGCTTAATTGAATGTGAACTAAAATAGTTAAGAACCAAAAGAAAGCACTTGATTAGTGTTCTTGGAATTAATTAGATTTGAATAAGACCACCAAATGACTAATTTGACGTTTATCAAGTCCAAATAAGAGCATAGATCAAATGAAAAATTTTAAGAAAAGAAAATACATTTTCTCTCCTCGGGAGAACAGGGCTAAAGGAAGATAGTGAGACTCCTCTTAAGTTAAGTGTATGGTCTAATGACTATTGAGATTTGTAGTTTATAAGTAAGTAAAACGTTAACCGCCCCGCTATGACTCTTGGTATGCACGTGGGCGCGTAAGTCCATATGATGCGAGATTTCCTTTAGGAAGGTATAGTAAGGAAAGGAAGCCTAACATGGTAATAAGGAAACTCAAATAAAGGGGTTGCTGCCAATGAGGCGTGATGTGCCTAAGGCATGAATTGTTACTGTAACAACCCGATTTTTAGTGGTATCGAAAATAGTGGTTTCAAGATCACCATTTTGACAAGTCGAGTCATAAATTTATTTATTTTTACATTTATGATGTCATTAGAAGTGTATTAAAATTTGGTTATGGAATTTTAATGTTTAGATAGTGAATTGAGTAAAAAGGATTAAATTGTAAAAGAGGTAAAAGTTAATTGTGATTGATTTAAGAATAAAGGACCAAAGTGGTAATTATATCGAGGTTAAAAAGTCCAAGAAGTGGAGGATATGATTTCATTCCACTAACTTTTGGGATATTTATTCATTTAGTCCTAATTAGCTTAGGGCTAAATTGTAAATAAGATGTTTGAATTGAATTTTATATGATGGATGGACCAAATGGGCAAATTAACCAAAATATTTTAGTGAGTGATTTATTATGAAAATTATTGTCATTAATTAGGAAAATTAAAGGTTAATTAAGTGATTAATTAAGTTAATTAGGAAAGTCTTAAAATTTACAATTATTCTATTAGGTATAAATATGAAATTAAAGAAGAAAAATCACATTTTTCTTCTAGTTTTCTTCTTCTTCTTCATGGCTAAGGAGGAAAATCTAGGGTTTTCTATTGATGAACTTAAGCTTTGATTAGGTAAGTAAATGAGGTTCATTTTTAGAATTTTTTTATGTTTTTCAGTCCGTATTAGCTTGATCTAGCTAGCCTAAGGACTAATTTGTGAATCTATCAAAAGTCATAAATCTTATCATTGTTGAATATGCTTGTCTTTTAAAGTTTTTGATGGTTTTGAATGCTTTAGGATTAGGTTGGATCTTTTTGTAAAGTGATTTTTGATGAAGCTAGGGTTTAAGGACTAAAATGTCAAATGATGAAATTGGGTGTACTTTGGGTGAAATAAATGGGTTGTAGGAACTTGTATGAGATCAAGGTATATTCGGCTGGTATGGGTTTGAAGAGAAAATGGGTATTTTGCTTGTTTTGTGTTGAAATGGCTAGATTGAATAAAAGGAAAGTATTAGAGGTAAAATCGTAATTTTCCCAAAAAGGACCAAATTATGTTAAATGATTTGATTATGTGTTTTATTGTGAAATTTGGATGAATTGTTGATTTAGATTACGATCGTGCCATGGATCGCGAAAAAGGAAAATTAGCAGAATAGTCCTTGGAGTTTAGCCAAACTGTAATTTCATCCGGTAAGTTCGTAGTGTTAGTTTATACATATTGTATGTTCTTTGTACTTTCACTATTGTTACAGTAACTCGGGGAAAGTTAAAACATTAGTGATGATAGGAAAGACGGAGGAAGAAACGAAATGTTAGGCCTTGGGTCGATTATCTGCTTTGAAACGATGGCTAGGATCCTGCATATGTTGCAATATCCTGACTGCTTGTGTGAGCAGCATCGTAAGTTGACAGATTCTGAATGAATATTGAATTGTGGACCCCTCATATGGCTGAGTCTTTGCGTATGTGATAGCATTAGTAATGACACCTATTTTCTCCTTAAATTTGTGTATTATTTGTCTCTTTGTACCATATTTAGCATGCATGTTAGGTATTTCATACTTAGTATTTATGTTTTCTAACTCATTTATTCTTAGTTTAAATTCTTGTTATTTTCTCTTTTTGTCCACTAATGTCGTCACATGCAACATATATATTGCGTCTTAAAATTGTCAGCGCAATGACCCATCTCAGAAGACCAAAGCTAAAAAGAATCCGAAAATGCATACACAAATTCAGCTTGAAATTGTAATTAGCGATGTCGCCGCATAGGAATCTTTACTTTGAATAAATGAATTTGAGCTAAAATCACACCTGGAAGCACCAGCATAGGGGAAAAGCACATTGTCGTCGTAATTGAAGGTTTCAGATTGCGCCTAGCAATATCGCGATAACCTGTAGATCCATGAAGCTCACACCAGATCAGCATGAGTGCATAGCTGGACTGTAACAAACTTTTACAGCTGTAATTGGATATGGATTTGAGAAGAGAGAAGGTCTACTATTCTTGAAGCCTATAAATAGAGGAGAAAAGATGAAGAAAGATATCAAGAGGTAGAGGTATTGAATTCTGCAAATATTGTATATTTTTGGAGATTTAAGCTGGAGAACGGTGAGCTAATTGAGTGGAGGAGCAACCACTTTTGACGAGAAGTGCTCGATGTAACATGAGAGGAGCAGTTAAGGAATAGTCCTAGTAGTCTAAAGATAGTAAGCTTCGATGTATTTGTTAACCCCTCTTTTATACTGATGAATTATTCTTGACACTTGAATGAATATGAGAATATCTTTCAATGTTAGATTATTTTGACTCTTACTTAATTCTTCTTATCTATTTATTCTTGGATTTAATTGCATTAAATACTAGAGTTGAATTGCAGTCTACCAACATCGAGAGATGCGGTGACAAGTTAGGTTATCAAGCAAGTTAGCGAGAGTTGCTTGGGATTAGAAGAGATTTTGTCACTTGTTCTTAAGTTCAAAGTGTTGCCAACATCGAGAGATGGGGTAATTGTGGGTACTTGAGTCTCGATGAAACAAAGAGCTGTTATTGGTAAGATTTCATTCGAACCTTATTGCTTCAACAATTCGTCTATACAATACCTTGTCGACGCATCCAGCGTTGCTACTTAGTGATATCAGTGATCCACTCCAACCCTTTGCACTTGATCACGCTTTACTTTCATGCATTTAAAATTCTCAATACTTCAACAACAATTTGATTTACTATCAATTGCACTGACAATTAACTTTTATTATATTGACAATTTTAACTATTTTAGTGTATAGATCTAATTTAATTGCACTGACATCTTTACTCACATTATCTCTAATCTTAGTCTTAATTGCCTCGACATATAGACATTAAGAACCCATTCCCTATGGGATCGATATCCGATAGAATTATTCTATCAACTATACTTGCTTCGACATGTGTCCGCTTGCATAACTACTGTGACGTTACAAGCCGATCAAGTTTTGGCATCGTAGCCGGGGACTTGGTGTTTGTTTGATGTTTATGTTTGTAGATGCAATTAATTCTTCTTACTTAACTTCTAACTTTTACTAATTTGTTTACTTTCTTGTTGTTAATTTCTTTCAGAATTCTTTATGTGTTGCATGTCTACAAGGAGAAATCCTAACACTATTGTTAGTTGTGATCCAGAATTTGAGAGGACATTAAGGAGGAGACAAGAACAAAATAAAATGGCTAGAAATAACAATGATCTACAACCATTGCTACCACAAAATGATGTTCCTTCAGTGCAGCCACAAGTTGTTAATAATCTACCACCACTGCCTCCACAAGTTGAACAAGTGCAAAATAGGACAATCCGATATTTGTTGTTCCTATCCTTGATGATTTACACCCAGAGGTTGTGAGACCAACTATACAAGCTGAAAATTTTGAGCTGAAACCGATGATGTTTCAGATGCTTAATGCAAATGGGCAATATTCTAGTTTGCCTCATGAAGACGCAAAAGAGCATTTAAAATCATTTTTTTCTTATTTATGCATCCTTTAGTCAACATGGTGTCCCTGATGATGCCTTAAAAATGCAATTATTTCCTTATTCGTTGTAGAGTAAAGCGAGAACATGGTTTTTGGGATTGCCGGCTGGATCCATTACTTCTTGGAATGCGCTAGCAACACAGTTTGTTTTGCATTTTAATCCACCGACAATGAGTGCAAGGCTGCAAAATGACATTACAACAGATCATTAGCTGGATGATGAGAACTTACATATAACATGGGAGCGTTATAAGACTTTACTTGGACACTGCCCAATGCATTGGCTTCAACAAGAGACCCCGATAGAGATATTTTATAATGGATTGAATGCTAAGACAGGAAATCTTGTTGACGCATCTGCCAACGGTCCTCTGTTGGATTGCACCTACAATGAAGTTGTACGAATTCTAGAAAGAATTGCACAGAATGATAATCAGTATTCAATCTCTCGTTCTGCTCTGGTAAAAACTAACCCTGGTGTTCTTTAATTAGATGCTATTTCTGCTTTGAGTGTGCAGGTATCCTCTTTGGCCAATATTATAAAGAATATGAAGGGGACAAGTGATGTTGCTCCTATCTAAGTGGCCCAAAAGATGGATGTGAAGACATTTTCCTGTGAGATTTGCGACGACAACCACAATTACGAGGATTGCCCACAACATGCTGAAAATGCATTTTACGTTAATAACATCAGAGGAGGTTGGTAATTCATACAACAACAGAGCTCAACAACCTTGGGGAAATCAGAATGTTTCCACATATAGATATGAAAATTCCTCAAAGCAAGGGAGTTATAGACAAGAGAGTTACCATAATAATCAACAATAGAATTTTAATCAGAATTCGCAGGTACATTCGTACCCTGATCAATTGTAGGCACATAGCCAGATGCAACCAGAAACATGATTGCAGCCACAACAGAATGCAATGCCACATATGCAAGGACAACATCAGCAACAGCAACAGTTTTCTCAACAAAGGTTAGATCCTATGGCTGCGCTTGAAACACTGATGCGAGAGCATATCAGGAGAACTGAAGCGATAGTGCAGGGCAATTCTTCTCTTATCCGAGCATTGGAAGCCCAGCTAGGATAGTTGGCTTCTAATTTGAGTGTAAGATCATCAGGTACTCTACCTAGTGATACTAAGAACCGAACGCAAAGAGGAAAGGAGCATTGTAAGGCTAGCACGCTACGAAGTGGAAAGCAAACTGCCGAGCCAAGTAAACACTCTAACCAAGACCATGTCGAGGCAATTGAATCAACGCAATAAAGAGAAGTTGCAGCTGAAGGAAACTCAGTAGAAATAGGTAAGGAGGAGCTGGTAGTGACATCGATGCCTACTATTTACCCAACAAAGACGTCGATGTGTGTCGATGCAACCGATTATCCTGCAACAACCCACTACTATGATACCTTTTCCATTTTCGCAAAGATTTAAAGAAAAAGATCATGATAAGGACTATCAAAAGTTTGTTTCTACTTTGAAACAATTACATATTAACATACATCTTGTAGATGCTCTTGTGTAGATCCCCAGTTATAGGAAATTTATGAAGGAGCTGTTATCAAAGAAAAAGAAATTGTTCGAAATCAAGATGATTATGCTCACAGAGGGTTGCAATGCTGTGCTTACAAACAAGTTGCCACAAAAAATGAAAGACCGTAGCAGCTTCACAATCCCTTGCTCCAATGGAAATCATTAACTAGTTAAAGCTTTATGTGATTTGGGAGCTAGTATTAATCTCATGCCTTTGTCCACATTTAGGATTAGGAATAGGATCAATGAAGCCTACTGCGGTGACATTGCAACTTGCTGACATATCTCTAGTGCAACCTAAAGGCTAGATCAAAGATGTCCTTGTACAAGTTGATAAGCTCATGCTCCCTACCGATTTCATAATCCTTGACTGTGAGGCAGATAAGGAAGTGCCCATCATTTTGAGGTGACTATTTTTGGCAACGGGACGCACTCTTATCAACATTTTCAAGTGTGAGCTTGTCATGCGACGTAACGACGAACATGTGACCTTCAGTGTGTTCGAGGCATCTCCGTCCAAGAGTAAAGAGTAGTGTCACCACATTGACGTGCTGGATGAAATAATTATGGAAGAGTTCAATGAACGGAGTTCAGTAGTCTAAGATGAAGATGTAGTGACATTCGTTGATGAAGTCCTAGCTGAATGTGACTACAATGCTGTGGTTAATAGTTGTGAGCTAGGACAGAATTAGCAATTGGAATCTTTGAATTTTTCTAAATGATCCCTATGTTTAAACCGTCGATTGAACAAGCTCCTACCTTGAAGTTGAAGCCATTACCGATGCATTTGAAATATGTCTTTTTGGGTGACAATGAAACATTACCAATAATTGTCAATGCAACCCTCGACGCAACACAATAAGGAAAGCTAGTCATGATTTTAAAGGAATACAAAAGAGCAATCACCTAGAGCATTGCAGATATCAGAGGCGTCAATCCCTCTTTTTGCATGCACAAGATTAGGCTGAAAGATGAAGGGAAGCAATCCATTGAGCAACAGTGACGACTCAATGAGAAGATGAAAGAAGTAGTGAAGAAGGATTATCAAGTGGCTAGATGTGGGCATCATCTACCCCATTTCTAAGAGCAATTGGGTGAGCCCTATCCAATGTGTGCCAAGAAGAGTGACTTCACAGTTATGAGCAATGACAAGAACGAATTGATCCCTACTCGCATTGCGACTGGCTGGTGAGTATGCATGGATTATCGTCGACTCAAAGAAGGACCAATTTCTACTACAATTCATTGACCAGATGCTGGATAGGCTAGCTGGTAAAGCCTATTATTGCTTCCTAGATGGCTACCCTGGATACAACCAAATTGCCATTGCGCCGGAAGATCAAGTGAAGACCATGTTCTCATAGCCATTTGGAACCTTTGCCTTCCGATGTATGCCTTGTGGATTGTACAATGCACCAGCCACATTCTAGAGGTGTATAATGGCTATCTTCTCGGACATGATTGAAGATTCTTTAGAGGTATTCATGGATGATTTCTCGGTTTATGGGAAAACTTTTGACCAATGTGCTGACAACCTGGCGAAAGTTCTGAAGAGATGCGAGGACACAAATCTAGTTCTGAATTAGGAGAAATGCCACTTCATGGCAACTGAAGCCATTGTCCTCGGCCATCGCATATCATGTTAGGGAATTGAGGTAGATAAAGCAAAGGTCAAAATCATCGAGAAATTACCACCGCCAACAAATGTTAAGGGAATAAGAAGCTTTCTTGGACATGCTAGTTTTTGTAGGAGATTTATCCGTGATTTTTCTAAGATTGCTAAACCGTTATGCTCATTGCTAGAGCAGAATAAAAGTTTGTGTTTGATGACACCTGTCTGGATGCATTCATCATGAAAAAAAGTAGCTAGTACAAGCTTTGTCGTCGCATCGAACTGGACGCAATCGTTTGAATTAATGTGTGACACAAGTGACTTTGCTGTAGGAGCTGTGCTGGGACAACGTAAAGAAAAGGTATTTCATTCTATTTATTATGCTAGTAAAACTTTGACTGAAGCGCAGGTCAATTATACAACTACTGAGAAGGAATTGCTAGCAGTAGTTTTTGCATTCGATAAGTTTCGTTCATACCTTGTCGGCGCAAAAATTACAGTGTACACAGATCACTCTTCATTGAGGTACATTTTTACGAAGAAAGACGCAAAACCGAGGTTGATTAGATGAGTCCTGTTGCTACAAGAGTTTGATGTTGAAATCAAGGATAGAAAGGGATCTAAAAATCAAGTAGCTGACCACTTGTCTCGACTGGAAGTTGGAAATGAAAATGGGAATAAAATCTAAATTGTCGATGCATTTCCAGACAAGCAGTTATTCTTTGTTGGCGCATCACCCTGGTATGCTGATGTTGTCAACTTTCTTGTGTGCGGGAAGCTACCCTTGAGTGTTGTTGGTCACAAGAAAGTCAGATTTTTGTGCGACGCTTCTTAATACCATTGGAACGAGCCATACCTGTTCAAGGTATGTACCGACAACATTATTCGTCACTGTGTTCCTGAGGAAGAAATGACTTCCATCCTGAGACATTGCCATGATGCTCCTTGTGGAGGCCATTTTTGCGGTGTGAGGACTACTGCAAATGACCTATAGCCAGGATTCTATTGGCCTACATTGTTTCGAGATGCCCATAACTTTGCACAACAATGTGATCGATGTCAACGCACTGGCTCAATATCTCGACGCAACAAGATGCTCCAACAACCTATTATGGAGGTGGAGCTATTCGATGTATGAGGTATAGACTTTATAGGGCCATTCCCTAATTCTTTTGGGAATGTATACATTTTAGTTATTGTTGACTATGTCTCGAAGTGAATCGAAGCAATCGCGGTGCCAAAAGATGATATTCGAACGGTGTTAAAGTTTTTCCACACTTACATCCTCACGAGATTTGGAACACCTAGAGCATTAATAAGTGATCAAGGTACTCACTTTCAAAACAATCTAGTGGCGACAGCCTTGAAAAGATATGGTGTGAAGCATCGCATGGCCACAACATACCATCCACGAACAAATGGCCAAATAGAGGTTTCCAATCGGCAAATTAAAAGTATTCTTGAGAAGGTGGTTAATCCTTCTAGGATGGATTGGTCTTCGCGACTACATGATGCATTATGGGCACTTCGTACCACTTATAAAACCCTGTTAGGGATGTCACCATATCAACTCGTGTTTGGTAAGTCTTGTCACCTACTAGTTGAGCTTGAGCATAAAGCCATGTGGGCAATCAAGCAGGTGAATTTGGACTATGATGTTGCTAGAAGGAAGAGATTGTTGGACATTACTGAACTGGAAGAAATACACCATAATGCCTTTGAGGATGCTACAAGATACAAAGAAAAGACCAAGAGATGGCACAACAATATCATCTTGCATCGACAATTTAGTCCTGGTTAGTTAGTACTTTTGTTTAATTCACGTTTAAAACTGCATCCAGGTAAATTACGTTCAAGATGATCGGGCCCTTTTAAGGTTGTCGAAGAATTCCAAAATGGTGCAGTGACAATTGAGAATCTGAAGGATGGCCAACAGTTCAAGGTGAATTACCAACGTCTGAAGCATTATGTGAGCCTAGAAGTCAATGAACCAAACGAGACCATCGATCTGGTTACATTTAAATAATGTCAACGCATTTTACATTTCCTTTTATCTTTTCACTTTTGCTTGTTTCCTTTTCAATTTCATACGGGAATAAAAATCATCTTTTTGTCGATGCATCACAAGCACAATTTTTTAGCGCATTCTGTGATGACTCAACAACGCTTTTTCAGCAAGGATCGCACTAGTTGATCTTTATATATTCTTAACCTATGGATCAACCAAAATGGTACAATCTGTAGCCTGGCATTTATTGGTTGTAGAGGTGACGATTTTTTAAGATGTTTGCAATAATCACGTCTCTTCCCATTGAAAGATTATAAAACTAGTCTTTGCCGACTTCTTTTTCCACTCATAATCGCCATTGTTGCTACAACTCATCTTCTTTGTTATTTTCGCTCTTACTCTCACGAGTTTATTTCTTTCTTTGCAAGTTTTTTTAACCTCTTTACTGAGTTATTATGGCTAGAACAAGAGGTGCGGAAGCTCCTTCTAAAACCCCTGAAACTTTTGCCACTGTGGTTTGGTCTACTGACCAACCTCCACCAAAAGTGTAGAGATAGTAAGCTTCGATGTATTTGTTAACCCCTCTTTTATACTGATGAATTATTCTTGACACTTGAATGAATATGAAAATATCTTTCAATGTTAGATTATTTTGATTCTTACTTAATTCTTCTCATCTATTTATTCTTGGATGTAATTGCATTAAACATGATAGTGGAATTGCAGTCTATAGACATCGAGAGTTGCGGTGACAAGTTAGGTTAATAAGCAAGTCAACGAGAGCTGCTTGGGATTAGAAGAGATTCCATCACTTGTTCTTAAGTACACAATGTTGCCAACATCGAGAGATAGGGTAATTGTGGGTACTTGAGTGTCGATTAAATAGAGAGCTGTTATTGGTGAGATTTCATTGGAACCTTATTGCTGCAACAATTCATTTGTACAATACCTTGTCGACGCATCCAGCGTTGCTACTTAGTGATATCAATGATCCACTCCACCCTTTGCACTTGATCAAACTTTACTTTCATGCATTTAAATTCTCAATACTTCAACAAAAATTTGATTTAGTTTTAGTTGCACTGATAATTTTAACTATTTTAGTGTGCAGATCTGATTTAATTACGTTGACATTTTTACTCATATTATCTCTAATCTTAGTCTTAATTGCCTCGACATATAGACATCAAGAACCCATTCCCTGTGGGATCGATATCCGATAAAATTATTCTATCAACTATACTTGCTTTGACGTGTGTCCGCTTGCACAACTGCTGTGACGTTACAGGCGGATCAGTAAGTTGTTAATTCTTATCAGTTTGTGTGAGCAGCATCAAGAGTCAGAAATTTTGGACCGTATCGATGGCTGAGTCTCCGCGTATATTGCGGATTCTCATCAGCTTGGGTGAGTAGCTTCGTATAATGGTTAACCTTTTTGGGCTTGTAAGAGCTAACCTTTCTGGACTCGTGAGAGCTAATTTTATTTGGGATCGTATGAGCTAAAATCTAGAAGATTGAAAGAGATTAAATTTGATACTGTTCACAAGATTATGAATACATACTCGTTATAATCTTTATAACCAATTTGGCTATTCTGTAAGAAAATGATTTCTGTGAACTTACTAAGCTTAATAAGCTTACCCGTGTATTTGTTATTGTTTTGCAGATAGATTTTGCTGTCTAAAGATCGGATCATCTCAAAGAAATCACACTATTGCGGAGCTCGTTTGGTAGTTTTTACATCACTTGGTTTTATGGCATGTACTAGGATGATGTTATTTATATAACTCTTGATTTTGGTTTATGGTTCATTATTGGAACCTTGGTTAGGTAGTTGTCATATTTTGCATGTTACTATCAGTGAAAGTAGGCTTACAATTAAATGAAATGTATTATCATATGTGTTTTGAACTTTAAGAATAATTATCTTTGTACCTGATGTATGAAATGAGAATTGTTGGCTGAGCATGAGAACTTGTGTGAATATTTGAATTATGCATACTTGTTTCAGTAGAACCCATTGTTGTATCGGTAGAAGCATAGGGTAGGAGAGGGGTTACTCACTGACTTGAGTTGTATCAGTAGATGCAAGATAAGTACCGGTAGTTTTACTCATAAAAGTATCAGTAGCCTGTGAAGTTGTATCGATAGAAGTGGTAGGGTAAAACTTCTTATCTCTTTGGAGTTTTTAGTATCGGTAGAAGCATGACTTGTTTCGGTAGTTGTGTCAAATGTACCAGTAGAACCATCTCGAGTATTGGTAGAACTCTGCACTGTTTCTAAACTATTTTTTGACTTGACAACTACCAATACTTGTCCAACAGGTACCGATAGAAGTCTCCAAAAATCGTAAAAATGATATTTGTTCCCTTATTGCATGTGACTATATTTAATTAATGATTTTTGTTGTGTTTAATGCATTTCTTCATTAAAAAATATGATTGAATGAAATGGTATTATGAGATGAACTATGATAAATGATCGGGAAAACATCGGGACCCTAATTGGTTACGATTTTGGGTGTTACAAATACGCCACCAAATATGCTCTGATGACTAAGGGTATTGAACGAGTTGATAGCCAAGGTTAAGTCACATATGTGTTTTCATACACAAGTCTCTACAGTTGTTGTGCATCTAGCTAGTGACCAAATCGATTAATACACGTGTTGAGCATCCATTGGAGGAAAGGAAAATATCTAGTTGACCGAGTAGAAGATAATTGTTCTCTTCCTTCCCCAAGAAGTATTCTTTGTCTATAAAAGGGTGAGCTGTGGGGAAAATCCTCTCATCCTTTAGGATGAACCTGGAATGGGAGAATCAAACTTGAGAAGCCCCTTGTAAGGTAAGTATTTTGATAGCATTGCAAATGACATATATTTTCTCCCTAAATTGATCTTTTAATTGTCTTTTTTTTATCGTATTTAGCATGCATTGTAAGTATTTCATACTTAGTTTTTATATTTTCTAACTCATTATAGTTTGGTTTAAATTCTTGTTATTTTTTTACATCTTTTGTGTACTAATGTCGCTACAAGCAACCTATATATTGTGCCTTAGAATTGTCAGCACAGAAACTCATCTCAGAAGATCAATGCTGGAAGAAGAATGCAACCACAAGATCAGCTTGAAATTGTGACCAAAGATGTCGCTGCATAAAACCTGAGTTTTGGATAAGTGAACTCAAGCTGAAAATACAATTGAAAGCACTAGCATAGGAAAATCACACGTTTTTGCCGCAACTGACGATTTCAGATCTCACCTAGCAATGTAGCGACAACCTATAAATCTTTGAAGTACACATTAAATCTGCGTGAGTGCATAGCAGCACTATAACTAACTTTGATAGCTGTAAATTGGATCTAGGTCTGATAATGGAGGATGTAACCTGCAACTTTTGAAGGCTATAAACAAAGGAAAGAAGATGGAAGAAAATATCAAGAGGTGAAGGAATTAAATACTACAATTACTGTGTGTTTTTGAGATGGAGAAAAGGAGCAACCACTTCTGACGAGAGGTGCTTGATGCAAGGCAAGAGGAGCGGTTGAGGAATAGTCCTAATAGTCTAGAGATAGTAAGCTTCGATTGTATTCGTTAACCCCTCTTTTATGCTGATGAATTTTAATGAAATTTGAATGAATACGAGAGTATCTTTCATTTTTAGATTGCTTTGTTCGATTGTATTCGTTCACCCCTCTTTTATGCTAATGAATTTTAATGACATTTGAATGAATACGAGAGTATCTTTCATTTTTAGATTGCTTTGATTCTTATTTAATGCTTTTCATTTGTTTATTCTTGGATCTAACTACATCAAGCACAAGAGTGCATTCGCAGTCTACCGACATCGAGAGATGCGGTGACAAGTTACGTTAACAAGTAAGACAACGAGAGTTGCTTGGGATTAAAAGAGATTCTAGTCACCGACCATTCGGCATTGAGATACCTTTTCGCAAAGAAGGACACTAAACCATGACTCATACGTTGGATCCTATTATTGCAAGAATTTGATATAGAGATCAAGGATCGAAAGGGATCGAAAAACCAAGTGGCAAATCACCTGTCTCATTTGGAAGTTGGTAGTGAAGACGGAAATACAATTCAAATTGTCGACACATTTCCTAATGAGAAACTGTTCGATGTTGACGCAACTTCATGGTACGTGGATATAGTCAATTTCCTGGTATATGGGAAACTACCCTTGGGTGTCACAGGCCACAAGAAAGAAAGATTTCTTTGCGACATAGAAAAATATTGCTAGAACAAGCCATATCTATTCAAGGTATGCAACGACAATATAATTAGGCATTGTGTTCTAGAGGAAGAAATGCTTTCAATCTTGATTTATTGTCACGATGCTCCTTATGGAGGTCATTTTGGTGGCATAAGAACTGCTGCAAAGGTTCTTCAGTTAGGATTTTATTGGCCTTCATTATTTAAAGACACCCACAACTTTGTGCACCGATGTGATAAATGTCAGTGCACCAGATCAATATTTCGACGTAATGAGATGTTGGAACAGCCAATCATGGAGGTTGAGCCCTTTGACGTTTTGGGTATAGACTTCATGGCACCATTTCCAAGTTCGTTTGGAAATGTTTATATCCTAGTTGCTGTTGACTATGCGTCAAAGTGGGTGGAGGCCATTGCTGTCCTAAAAGATGATGCAAGGATAGTGCTGAAGTTTTTCCACAAGCATATACTTACTCGTTTTAGCACACCTAAGGCATTGATCAACGACCAAGGCACTCACTTCTACTGCAATCAAGTAGCAGCTGCACTGAAGCGGTATGGAGTTAACCATAAAATGGCAACCACATACCATCCACAAACCAACGAACAAGCTGAAGTTTCCAATCGACAAATCAAGAATATTCTCGAGAAGGTGGTGAATCCATCAAGGAAAGGTTGGTCTTCTAGGCTTGATGATGCGTTGTGGGCATTACAAAGAGCATACAAAACCCCACTTGGGATGTCGCCATATCAACTTGTATTTGGTAAAGCATGTCACTTGCCTGTGGAATTAGAACATAAAGCAATGTGGGCAATCAAGCAAGTGAACATGGATTGCGATGCTGCTAGGAAGAAAAGGCTATTGGACATCACTGAACTTGAGGAAATTCAATGTAATGCTTATGAAAATGCCGTAATCTATAAGGAAAAGACCAAGCGATGGCACGACAAAATTATTTTGCTGCGACAATTTACTACTGGACAACAGGTGCTATTTTTTAATTCTCGACTAAAATTGCACCTAGGTAAATTGCACTTATGATGGTGTGGATCATTTGAAGTTGTTGAAGCATTTCCTCACGGTGCAGTCACAGTTAAAGACATAAATGATGGGCACCAATTTAAGGTGAATGGACAACGACTGAAGCATTATTTTGGCCATGACGATCACAAACAGGAAGAGACCATTAATTTGGTCACATTTTTCTAACCTTTTTTAAAATTTTTATCCTATAATTTTATTTTGTTTTTGTTTTTAAGTTTATTTCATTTCGTATTTCTTACAGAATAAAGTTGACTCTCTTGTCGATGCAACTCATGTTGAGGAGCAATTCGAGAATCGGGCAAAGCCAAAAGAAAGAAAGTGCAAGCGCTCCAAGGACAAGAAGCACAGAAAGGAAGAAAATATGAGAAGGAAGAAAAAGCACCATGTAGCCACATCGACGGCTGTAAAAAATTAAGTTAGTTTTATTTAAGTTTTTATTTGTAGTTTCCATGCATAGCATGTAGCTGTAATTCTTAGTCTATTAGTACGCATTGACATCACATTCCCATTGTCATTACATTTTAATTGTCACTGCATTTGAATTATCATTGCATTTCCATTTGTTATTGTAATTTAGAGTCTGTGCATTGAGGACAATGCAGACTTTAAGTTTGGGGGGACTGTGTATGGGGCTGGAAATGCAATTGCACCCACATTTCAAAAAACTTTCTTTTTGAGTTTAATCAAGCATGCAAGGTTATTGAAAATGTGATTGATTTTTTCACTTGATGCTTAATTCTTGAATCATGTGAACTGTCAATGAATGATTTAGATAAATTTGATTGAATGTTGTATCTTCAATTATTTGATGAATAATTTAGATTGCATTAGTAATGGATGAATAGTATCATTCCTTGAATCTTGAATGAATCTACCATTTATAGCTAGTTGTACATATATATGAATATAGTTATAAATAAAAGACACTCCAATGTGGGTGTATTGTAAACTTTTCAAGGAGGAACAGTCCAATGCAAGTGTTAGAAAAAGTAATCAAGCCAAAGGCTGTCACTGCAAGAGTGTGTGTCGGCACAATTACATATTCCTTGGGGGTTTGTTACACCCCATCGTTACTTCAGAGGAACAAGACTATAGTAATACAACGACATCCCTCAGTCACATATAAAAAAAGAAAAGAGAAAAAAGGAAAAGAAAAAATATATATGTATATTAGTGTAAAATAAATGCTATTTTGGTAGAAAAAATTTAGGATTTAAAGCATGATGCTAGCATTGATGAAGTTGCAATTTTAATTACTCATGCTTATGAATTGTCGGCACAATATTCTGTCATTTGAATGTAATTAATGCCTTGGGATTTTAGATGATTCAAGTTGCTAGAATGATCATTGCCTTGATAAAATTTTTGCTATAACCTTGCCAATTTCTATTTTACTTGAGGACAAGTAAAAACTCAAGTTTGGAGGTGTGACAGTTGTAAACTGAAAAATATATAGGATTTTTCCTATGTAATTTAACACCTTTTTACTTAAATTCATTTTTAAAACTAAGTAATTGTTTAATAAGTTAATGAAATATGTGAAAATATGAAATTAGGACATATAAATTATTAAAATGTGATTTTATGCTTTATTATATAGTTTTCATGCATAAAATGGCTTATTTTATAATTATTTGAACATATTATATTTTTAAGACATAAAGTGGGCCATGCATGATTAAATTAAATAATAAAATATAAAATTATATTTAATATTTCATTAAATAATTTGGGTTGAATTAATTAATTAAACTAGGTTAATTTTTTTCTTTTGTCCTTTAATTAAGTAACTTATTTTTGACAGGTCTAATAACTTTGCTGGATCACAAAACCGTCCTTGAAGACCAAGTCAACCCAATTTCGGCTACACATGGCTGCCTAATAAACCACTTTTTGGTTTAATTGTGCAATATTGAAGAAATTAGATATTGGCCCGAAGAGTTACATTTGACCGAGTCTCAGTCCTTAGTTGCAATGGCATTTAAATTGCTTAAAAATCAAGCAAAACTCAACTCAAATTCCATTATTGATGGCCGACCACCCATTGAATAAGCTTGAAGAGACTAAACCTCTCTATTTTTAGTAAATTACTCTCCTCTCCTCACCTATAAATAAGACCCCATTTCACCATTCCTAATCATCCCTCATCCCTCAAACATTCAACATTCTCTCTTTTCTCTCAATTCTCTCTAGCATTTCCCATTCCACATGCCTAGCATCATCTCTTCATATAGATTTTAGCAATTAAGCCTCTTAAAGAGCCCTTGGTCGGCCACCTTGGAAAGCCATCAGCAAAGGAGCGAAGCGAAGGAACGAAGGAGCCCTCTTCAATCAGAGTCTTGGGTGACAGCCACTTTGATTTGGGTTTAATCTTTCTTTTCTTTAATTTAATCTTAAATGTTTGTTATGTGTTCTTTGTTCTTGTTTACAACAATGTTACCTTAATTTTATTTAAGATAAGATAATTGCTTTGATTTAATAATATTTATTTGATTCATGCTTATGATGTTTGTGCTTCAATCAATCATGTTTTCAATTAAAATCAAGTCTGTATTTCGTTCATACGAGATTGAAATGCACTTGAATTAGTTGAGCGATCCTGACCAGACGATGGCTAGTGGACACATAATTGAAATGTGAATTCTCAATATAGATCCTGACCCGATTAAATTGTAGGTTCATAACAACTCTGACCAAGCTCTGTTATCTGCATAGTTTTTAGATTCGTGTGATTAAAGTGTTTCAAACCTGACACGTCCCTGTTACCTCACATGAATACTAAGAATCCCTTAGTAAATAAGGATCAATAAAATGCATATTTACGAAGTAAAGGATTCCGGAAGGACCTAATTTGGTTCCAAACTCATGAAAGATCGAGTTGCCATGGGATATTTTTCCGAATATTATTAAGCATGATGATAATAAATTGAGTTTAATTAAAGTAATTGTCCTGGTTTATTTATGTTATAATTGTTATGAATTGTGATTAATTTTGCTAAAATCTATTTCATACATATAGTTAGCATACTTAGGTTAATTTGCATTAGGGATCATTGCATTTAGTTAATATATTTAATCATCACGTCTTAATCATATTGTGTTTTTAAATTTACCAAGTTGGTAATATAATTTTACAATTAATTGATTTAACACAAATACAATCCCTGTGGAGATGATAACTCGATACTTACTTATTACTTGATAACGAATGTGTACACTTGTACAAACCTACGCGTTACAAGTTTTTGGCACCGTTGTTGAGGACTGTTAACTGTTGTCATAGTCATTTTTGTGAAATTATTTATTTTCAATTTGGTTTTTTATTTCTAACATTACTAACTTATTCTTTTTAATTTTGTCATTTTCTTTTCAGGTGTTTATGAGCATAGATCAGATTATCGGTTTACTCCCTATAAACCCTGAAATTCAGCAAACTTTTAGACAAAGAAAATGTGAATGAACAACTTAAAGACAAGCTGAGATGAATCATGGCCAAGGTAATGAAGTCGATCGTGTATGAAATCCCATCCTTATTGCCGATGATAGGGATCGATGCATTAGACAATATGATGTGCCACTTTTCAGTGAGTTAAATCCAGGAATCAGAAGGCCAGATATTGAGGCACCCCAATTTGAGTTGAGACGAGTGATGTTTCAAATGCTACAAACAGTGGGCCATTTCAATGGTATGCCCACGGAAGATCCACATCTCCACCTCCGATTGTTTATGGAGGTGAGTGATTCATTCAAGATAGCTAGTGTGACTGAAGATGCACTGAAGTTGAAGTTGTTTCCGTACTAGTTGCGAGATCTAGAACGAGCATGGCTTAATTCATTGCCACCAAGTTCCATATATACATGGCAAGAATTAGTAGAGAGATTTTTGGTTAAATATTTCCCGCTTAGCAAAAATGCTAAGTTGAGGAGCGAGATCACAACTTTCCAACAATTGGATGACGAGTCTTTGTACAAGGCTTGGGAGCGATTCAAGGAGTTACTTCGTAAGTGTCCTCATCATGGGATTCCTCATTGTATCCAGTTGGAGACATTCTATAATGGGCTCAATGCACACACAAGATTGACAGTAGATGCTTCTGCGAATGGTACAATTTTGTCTAAGTCTTATAATGAGGCTTTTAAGATCATCGAGAGGATCGCTAGCAGCAACTATCAATGGCCAAAAACTCGAGCAGCTTCAGGAAGATGTGAAGTCGGAGTTCATGAAGTTGATGCCCTCACTTCTTTATCAGCTCAGGTATCGTCTATTTCCTCTTTGTTAAAATAGTTTACCACTAATAGTGCTAATAGTTTTGCAGCTCAGGTATCGTTATCAGCTCAAGTTCGTTTGAAGTAGTTTCCTGCATGTACTGTGGGGAAGGTCATTCTTTCGAGAATTGTTCATCAAGGACCCTAGTCCAACTTCTACAATCCTTCATGGCGTAATCATCCTAACTTTTCTTGGAGCAACCAAGGAAATGGATCGAACAACAACTTTATACAGCATAGACCCAACCAATCTCAAGGGTTTAATCAGCAAGCTCCAAAACCACCTCAAGCTGAGTCATTAAATAGTTTGGAGAACTTGTTAAAAGAGTACATGGCAAAGAATGACGCTTTGATCTAGAGCCAAGTAGCAACATTGAAAAATTTGGAAAACCAAAAGGGTCAATTAGCTACGGAGCTTCGTAATAGACCGCAAAGAACCTTGTCGAGCGATACTAAGAATCCAAGAAATTTGGGTAAAGAACATATCAAGGCAGTGGCATTGCGAAGTGGTAAAGTTCTGGAACCCCGAATAATTGATGTCAAAGATAAGCCCGTTAAGAAGAATCAATCAGCTATTGAAATTCTTACACCAAAAGAGTCAGAATCTGCAAAGTCTGGTAAGGTAAATCCTAACTTAGTGAATTCACATACTTTAACATCTTCTTTAGATGCAGATTTACCTACTCATAAGAGTTTTCTGATTCAACCGAAAGTTTCATCAACTCTATATTCGCAAAGATTGCAGTAACACAAGCAGAAATAGGAGGTGCAATTCTAGAAGTTCTTGGATGTCCTGAAGCAGTTACACATCAATATTCCATTGGTGGAGGCTTTAGAAAAAATGCCAAACTATGTGAAGTTTATGAAGGATATACTAACCAAGAAGAAACGAATTAGTGAGTATGAGACTGTTGCCTTGACGATGGAGTGCAGTGCGTTCCAGCAGAACAAGTTACCGACGAAATTGAAAGACCTAGGAAGCTTTACTATACCCTGTAACAGTGGTGAATCTTACTGTGGTAAAGCTTTGTGCGACTTAGGAGCGAGTATCAACTTGATGCCTAACTCTATTTTCAAGATGCTAGGGATAGGTGAAGTAAGACCTACAACTATGACGCTTCAGCTAGCGGATGATCTTTAGCATATCCCGAGGGAAAGATCAAGGATGTTTTGGTAAGAGTCGATAAATTTATTTTCCCTAATGATTTTATTGTCTTAGATTTTGAAGCTGATAAGGAAGTACCGATCATCATTGGGAGACCTTTCTTAGCCACGGGAAGAACTTTAATTGATGTACAAAAAAGTGAGCTCACTATGCGAATTCAAGACGATCAGGTAACCTTTAACATTCTTAAAGCTATGAAATTTCTCGATCCGACAGAGGAGTGTTCAGTTATGGAAGAGATAGAAACCTTGGTTTCTATCTAAAGCAATTTTGAAGAAGATCCATTGGAGGGAGCTTTAGAGTTTGACCCTTTAGAGGATGAAAAAGGTGAAGAAAACACGACTTTGATGGAAGCCAATTCGAGAAATTTTATTCAATCCGCACGGTTTGAATCGCTAGAGTTAGAAGCCAGAGAATTTGTGCAACCAATGTGGTCAATCGAAGAACCGCCTAAACTCTAACTAAAGGTACTTCCTTCCTATTTAAAATACGTTTATTTAGGTGACTGTTCTACTTTGCTTGTGATTATTTCAGCAGAATTGACGAAAGATCAAGTGGAGCAACTAATTGCTATTCTAAAGAAATTTAAGAAAGTAATCGGTTGGACCATAGCTGATATTCGAGGTATAAGCACTTCTTTTTGCATGCATAACATTATTTTAAAAGAAGGTAAAAGAGCTCAAATTGATGGGCAAAGGAGGCTCAATCCTATTATGAAAGAAGTTGTGAGAAAGGAAGTGATCAAATGGTTAGATGCGGGGATCATCTACCCTATTTCAGATAGTTCGTGGGTAAGTTTGGTGCAATGTGTGGCGAAGAAAGGTGAAATCATGATTGTTGAAAATGAGCGTAACGAATTGATTCCAACGAGAACTGTTACTTGTTGGAGGATCTGTATTGACTACAAAAAGTTGAATAAAGCCACTTGGAAGGACCATTTTTCGTTGCCTTTTATGGATCAGATGTTACATCGACTGGTAGGTAATGAATTCTATTGTTCCTTAGATGGCTATTCGGGATAACCAAATAGTTGTAGCTCTGAAGGACCAACATAAAATAACCTTTACTTGTTCATACGGTACGTTTGCTTTTAGGCAAATGCCTTTTGGTTAATACAATGCACCTATAACATTTCAACGATGCATAATGGCAATATTCACTGATATGGTTGAAAAATTTTGTTGAGGTTTTCATGAATGATTTTTCTATTTTGCGTAAAACTTATGATATTTTTTTGAGTAAATTAGCTAAGGTACTGAAAAGATGCGAATAGATGAATCTTGTCCTTAATTAGGAGAAATGCCTTTTTATGGTTAAGGAAGGGATTATCTTAGGGCATAAAATCTCAAACAGAGGAATTGAAGTCGATAAAGAAAAGGTGGACGTAATTGAAAGATTACCGACTCCAATTAATGTGAAAGGAGTCAGAAGTTTTTACCGAAGGTTTATCAAAGATTTTTCAAAAATTTTTAAACCTTTGCGTTTATTGTTAGAGAAAGATACAGTGTTTGATTTTAACAAAGCATGTTTGGAAGCTTTTGAAGATTTAAGAAGACGGTTAACCTTAGCCCTAATAATCGTTACACCTAATTGGAGCTCACCTTTTGAGTTAATGTGCGATGCAAGTGATTATGTCGTTGGAGATGTGATGGGTCAGAGAAGAAATAAAGTGTTTCACCCTATTTACTATGCAAGCAAAACTTTGACGGGAGCCTAAATCAATTATACGGCAACTGAAAAAGAACTCTTTGTTATAGTTTTTGCTTTTGACAAGTTCTGCTCATATCTTGTAGGTACCAAAGTTACAGTATTTATGACCAGCGACCATTAAATACTTGGTCACGAAGAAAGATGCAAAACCGAGGCTAATTTGTTGGATACTCTTACTCCAGGAATTTGACCTTGAGATCCAAGACAGAAAAGGTGTCGAGAATCAAGTGGCTGAACATCTGTCGAGGTTGGAACAAGGTGAGGTAACTCAATCATGTGTGCCTTTCAATGAGAATGTCCCAAATGAACACCTATTTGAAGTAAGTCAAATTCATGAAACACCTTGGTTTGCTGATTTTGCCAATTATCTTGTATGTGGAATAATTCCTCGAGAAATGACATACCAACAAAGAAAGAAATTCCTTCATGATAGTCGGTATTATTTTTGGGAAGATTCGTTTTTGTTTAAATAGTGTGCAGATAATATAATCCGAAAGTGTGTAGTTGAAAGTGAGATTGCTAAGATCTTGTATCATTACAATTCATCTCCAAGTAGGGGACACTTTGGTGGTTCATGTACTGCAGCAAAGATTTTGCAAGCAGGTTTCTTTTGGCCTACATTGTTTAAGGATGCTTATGCTTATGTGAAGAACTGTGATAGATGCCAAAGGACCGAAAATATATCAAGAAGGAATGAGATGCCCTTGACAAACATTTTGGGGATTGAATTATTTAACGTATGGGGCATTGACTTCTTAGGCCTATTTCCTTCTTCGTATGGGAATGAATACATCTTAGTTGTTGTGGACTTTGTGTCCAAGTAGGTTGAAGCCGAAGCATACCCTACAAATGATGCTAAGGTAGTCATGTGATTCCTACATAAGCATGTGTTTACACGATTTGGGACTTCAAGAGTTATTATTAGTGATGAAGGTTCTCATTTTGTGAACAAATGGCTTAAGTGGTTGCTTGACAAATATGATGTGAAGCACAAGATTGCTACTGTGAAGCACAAGATTGCTACTGCTTATCACCCCTAGTCGAATGGGCAAGTTGAAAGAGTGAACTGTGAAATCAAAGGTATACTTAAAAGGGTAGTACGTCCTAGCAGAAAAGATTGGTCTTGAAGGCTCGATGATGCATTATGAGCCTATCGAACAGAGCTCATTGGAAAGGCATGCCATTTGCCATTAGAATTGGAGAATAGAGCTCATTGGAAAGGCATGCCATTTGCCATTAGAATTGGAGAATAAAGCTCATTAGGCTTTGAAGTAGTTCAACTTTGATCTCAAGCAAGCCGATGAGAGAACGATGTTACAACTGAATGAGTTGGAAGACCTGAGGCTGTTTTCCTATGAGAATGCCAAGATGTGTAAAGAAAGATCAAAGAGATGGCGTGATAGTCATATACAACCTTGTGAATTTAAAGAAGGTTAGAAAGTTTTGTTGTTCAGTTCAAGGCTGAAGTTATTTCATGGGAAGCTTAAATCCCGATGGAAATGGCCCCATACCATTTACCGAGTTTATCCTTATGGAGCCATTTAATTATACAAAAATTTTGGAGGTACGTTTAAAGTTAATGGTCAATGTCTCAAACATTATTGGGATGGTGAAGTTGAGCGAGTTAAATTGTCGTTCAAATTAACAGACCCTTGATTTTTCATGAATTCATTTTGTAAATAAATAAATAATTAGAACTTATTTTCTTAACTTAGTACATTTAATTAATTCTATCTAAGGAGATTGGAACTTAAACGGGACCTGTGTGACCCCTCCAACCTTTCCTAGGAATTAATTTAATGTAATTTGTTAAGAAGAAATTTTCTAATTTAGTTTAAAATTTTTAAGTTTCATTCTTTTTTGTATAAATTTTAATTTTAATTGTTATGTTAATAAAGGCGGTCAAATTTGGCCCAAGTACTAATCAGTTTTTTTGGAGTAAGTCTGTAAATACAGTCTGAGTTTGACAGCAAAAAGAAGGGAAAATACCCATGCTTTGCTGCCACTCCCATTACTTGTCGCCCAAGTAACCCTAATGTAGCTAAATTTTTGCTACATGTTACCCTAATTTTTCCCTATATAATCCCCTCTTCATTCCATTATTTTTCATACCCCTCAAAGCAATTTGCTTAACCCTAAAAATCCCTAAATTTCCCTCTTGTGCCACTAGCCTCAAATCCCAATGGAAACCCTAGTTTTTCTTCCCTTGTTACTGAAATCACCTATTGCCACCGCAAGAAAATTGCTGAAGCACTAACGTTGCTGCCGCACATCACCGTTGTTATCATCCCATAATGTCGTTATTGTCACACACTATCGTCACCGTTGCACCATCCTTGTCGTCGCAAGTTTTTCATCGTAGTAAGTCGTTACACCACCTCACTGATTTCTTTTCTCTCCATTATGCCGAAACTTTGCTGAATTTTTGAGAAAAGATACAATGTCTCACAAAACAACTAGATCTTCAAAGACTACTCCTGAAAACCTGATTTTGATCGATGAAGAAGTGAAAGAGAGATTCGATTCAATCTTCAAGCATCAACCTATGATGCCGGAAAAAGGCTTTAACTTGAAGAGTCATGATTTTATGGTTGTTCTTGTGCCGATTAGAAAGAAAATCAATGCTATCAAGTGGGAATGATTTTGTGATGCTCATTCACTTTCTAATGATGAACTAGTTCGAGAGTTCTATGCTAGTTTGACTCTGCAAGATGCCACTGAGGTCATCATTCGAAAGAAAAATGTACCTCTTACTTCTAAGTCCATCAATGATTTGTTTAACTTACCTGATGTTGAAGAAGATGAGTATTACCTTATGATGAACAATATCAATTGGGATTTTCTTCAACAAGTACTTGATGTTGTGACAAATCCGGGATCCCAATGGGTTATAAGAAATTATGGGAGTCATTCTTACCGAAGGGAATACCTAAAACCAGTAGCAAAGGTATGGTTTTATTTCATTCGCTATAGTTTCATGCCTATCTCATATAGTTCCACCATCTCGATGGAACAGATGCTCTTGTTGTATGCAATTTTGACAGAAAAGTCCATTAATGTTGGGAAACTTATTCTCAAGGAGATTCATGATTGTGCTAAAAAGAAGACAGGAAGTGCTTATTTCCCATCATTAATCACTTCACTTTGCTTAAGGGCCCATGTTAAAACACAAGCAAATTTGAAAGGGTAATATGTTCAAGGGTGTATTACAAATCATGATCTTGAAAGGTGAGTAGAGAAGGTTCATGAACTGAAGCAAGGTGAGCAAGTAGAGCTAACTGAGCCAAATACTAAGGAGTCAACAAATGAAACTGAAATTGAAGCTAATTCAGTTGCAGACACTGAAGAAGAAGAATCTGATATGGAACCAAACAGTTCTAAACCAGTTGAGGGATCTGCAAACCCTGAACTAAATGTTGAGCCAAAAGAAGAAACTGTCAAGCTAAGTGTTGAACTTGAATTTACAACTCCAATGCCGACTTCTGCAAGTACTTCAAAGAAATCGGAGTTGTCAATCATGATGGATATGTCCAAGTTCATGTACAATCAACAACAAACTTACTAGAAATATGCAAAGATTAGAGATGACTCAATTTGAAATACTTTTAAGAATATTTCTAACACTTTTGTTCCTGAGTTACCATATACAATCTTTGAGACATGGAAGAAAGATAACAATTATGAAAGCGAAGATGGAGCTGAAGAAGACAAGGGGAATTAGTCAGAAAAATAAAAGGGGAGATTCTTGTCTTGTTTATTTATTTAATTGTTTTTAGGTCTTTAGGAATTTATTTCTTTCATAATTAGGATTTAATTTCCATAGAATAAAACATAGGAAGCATGAATAAACTTAACACTTCTTTAGAAAGAAAAACACTAAGTGATGTGGTAATGGGAATGAACATGTCTAGGATTGGCTTGTTAAGAAAGACTTGATATTTAAGCAGTCTTAATGACTCACCTCTCTTTTCTTACCACCCTACCTGGTGTTTAGTTTTCATTCATTACTTTGATCTGGCAATGAGGACATTGCTTCTTGTTAAAGAGGGGGTAAGGCAAATAAATTGCACAAATTTGTTTTAAAATCTTTCAAGTATGTTTCAATCATTTTTTTCATAAGTATGTTTTAATAAATGAATGTTTGTAGAAATTCTTTTGTTAATAAGATAATTTGTATGCAAGCATGAAAGATGATTCTATTTGAGTGAATGTATGTTATCATGAAGAATGGAATACTTGTATGATCTTAGTCGTAGGAAATGTTTGCCATGAAAACTTAGTTTCTCTTGAGATTAGACATGTATGAAGGTTTATATCTTTAGAATTGACTTAGTAACTTTCTTGAGGCAAAATCCTAGGAGACATAAAAATCTAAAATGATATAGGCACTATTTCTTTGGATCGTTTGAGCCTTTTCAAGCCAACCTTATGATATTAGACCCTTGAAACTGTAATTTTGAGCTTAAAGGCCTGTTTATTGCAATGTACCTACATTATAAGCCACATTACCATCTTTTTAAGTTATCCTAATTTTGTGCACCCATCTTAACTAAAGTTGTGTTGGTGATCAACATTTGAGGAAAGTTTTCAAAAAGATGTATGTGCTCATGCTAAAAAAAAGGAAGAAAGAGCGAAGAAAAGTTTGCTCAGTCTCTAAAAAGAAAAATGTATGAGCATGAGTTAAAAATAAGTTTGGGGTGTTCGAAAAGTTCACTTAAAGAAAAAAGGCTATATTTCGAGAAATTCAAGACAAAGTTAAAGGTTAAGATTTTGAAACCAAAATTTCTCATCTCTTAAAATCCCTACCTTTAACCAAGCCCCATTACAACCTTATAAAAGACCTATTGATTTGATGATTATGTCACCTACATTAGTGGAGAGGAAGTACTAAGTTCAACATATAAAGATCATAAATAAGCCTTATGATTGTTTTGCTTGATTAATAAGAAATTATGGTGAATGAAGAATGTTATCTATGACCGTGACATACATACAAACTATGATTCATGTAACATATTTTGAAACTGAAAATGTTTGCATATGAATTACTTAATAATAAAGAAGATCTATGAACATGAAGTTATTAATGTATGATTATGGGACAAAGATTGATGCTGCTTACACAACTAGCAATTTTTCCTTAGCAAGACCTTTTACTGTTCATGAACATTACTCGGGATGAGCAATGATTCAAGTTTGGGAGTGTGTAAACTAAAAAATATATAGGATTTTTCCTATGTAATTTATCACCTTTTTACTTAAATTCATTGTTAAAAGTAAGTACTTGTTTAATAAGTTAATGAAATATGTGAAAATATGAAATAGGACATAGAAATTATTAAAATGTGATTTTATGCTTTATTATATAGTTTTCATGCATAAAATGGCTTATTTTATAATTATTTGAACATATTATATTTTTAAGACATAAAGTGGGTCATGCATGATTAAATTAAATAATAAAATATAAAATTATATTTAATAAATCATTCTAAAATATTTCATTAAATAATTTAGGTTGAACTAATTAATTAAATTGGGTTAATTTTATTCTTTAGTCCTTTAATTAATTAACTTATTTTTGACTGGTCTGATAACTTTGCTGGATCACAAAATCATCCTTTAAGACCATGTCAACCCAATTTCGGCTACACAAGGCTGCCTAAATAAATCACTTTTTGGTTTAATTGCACAAGGTCCTTGCAATATTGAAGAAATTAGAGATTGGCCCGAAGAGTTACATTTGATCGATTCTTAGTCCTTAGTTGTTACGGCATTTAAATTGCTTAAAAATAAAGCAAAAATCAACTCAAATTCCACTATTGATGGTCAGCCACCCATTGAAGAAGCTTCAACAAACTAAACCTCTCTATTTTTAGCAAACTACTCTCCTCTCCTCACCTATAAATAACACCCCATTTCACCATTCCTAATCATCCCTCATCCCTCATCCCTCATCCCTCAAACATTCAACATTCTCTCTTTTCTCTCAATTCTCTCTCGCATTTCCCATTCCCACGCCTAGCATCATCTCTTCATAGAGATTTTAGCAATTAAGTCTCTTAAAGAGCCCTTGGTCGGCCACCTCAGAGAGCCATCATCAAAAGAGCGAAGGAAGGAACGAAGGAGCCGTCTTCGATCAGCGTCTTGGGTGACAATCACTTTGATTTGGGTCTAATCTTTCTTTTCCTTAATTTAATCTTAAATGTTTGCTATGTGTTCTTTGTTCTTGTTTACAACAATGTTACCTTAATTTTATTTAAGCTAGGATAATTGCTTTGATTAAATAATATTTATTTGATTCATGCTTATGATGTTTGTGCCTCAATCAACCATTTTTCAATTAAAATCAAGTTTGTAATTCGTTCATACGTGATTGAAATGCACCTGAATTAGTAGAGCGATCCTGACCAAACGACGACTAGTGGACACATAATTGAAATGTGCATGCTCAATTTAGATCCTGACCCGATTAAATTGTAGGTTCATAACAACTCTGATCAAGCTGTGTTATTTGCTATAGTTTTTAGATTCGTGTGATTAAACTGTTTCAAACCTGACACGTCCTTGTTACCTCACATGAATACTAAGAAACCCTTAGTAAATAAGGGTCAGTAAAATGCGTATTTACTAAGTAAAGGATTCTGAAAGGACCTAATTTGGTTTCCAAACTCATGAAAGATCGAGTTGCCATGGAATATTTTTTCGAATATTATTAAGCATGATGATAATAAATTGAGTTTAATTAAAGTAATTGTCCTAGTTTATTTATGTTATAATTGTTGTGAACTGTGTTTAATTTTGCTAAAATCTATTTCATACATATAGTTAGCATACTTAGGTTAATTTGCATTAGGGATCATTGCATTTAGTTAATATATTTAATCATCACTTCTCTATCATATTGTGTTTTTAAATTTACCAAGTTGTTAATATAATTTTACAATTGATTGATTTAACACAAATACAATCCCTATGGAGACGATAACTCGATACTTACTTTTTACTTGATAGCGACTGTGTACACTTGCATAAACCTACGCGTTACAACAGTACTACAAAGAACCATTGATTTCTCCTTACTTATTGTTTAAGTTGATCCCATTTAGTCATCCTTAGCATATATTTTAGCATTCTTTAGTTTAGTTTATTGCATTTTCTAACTGAACGGACCTTAGTTTAGTTGCTCTTAATTTTGGCATATTTTACTACTAATGTCGCTACATTAGTCTGTGTAACATTGCGTCCAGAATTGTCGCTGCAGGAACTTATTCAGATTTGTCGTTGCATAAGCAGATCTAGAATTGCGCCTAGAATTGTTGCCACATCTGACAGTTGTTCGGATAAGAACAAAAATGTATGACCTGTACAATCTGGTATAATCAACTGGTACAACCATAGACAACTCATTTCTGATGAAAGAACAACTATACAGATCAGCTGAATATAAATGCTCACTAAGGAAGAGAAAAAGAGGAGAATCTTCTTTTGCATTTTTATTTCCTTCTTGAATCCATTTTCAAAGCTTGCATCCATGGCAGCTTAACTTTCCCAAGGGTGACCTGACGCAGAAGAGAAGGTAGATCTACTCTTGACGAGGAGCTCCTAAGTGCGACACAAGAGGAGAGTAAGGGAGCAAGTCGAGTAGCCTAGGAATAGTATTCTCCATTTGTTCTGTTATATCTTAAACGCTGGTGATTCATGTTCATTTCAAGTTTGTATGGAAGTACTCTTGATTTTTAGACTAAATGATATTTTATTCAATCTTCCTTTTACTATTAAATATTTGGGTTTGATTGTTTTTACCATGGAAGTGTGATTGCAGTCATTGTCACTAAAAGGTGCAGCAAAAAATTAAATTAACAAGCAAGAAAACGGAAGTTGCTTGGGGATTGAAGGAATTTAATCCACTTCTTCTTGAATGTGTTGCATTGCCAGCACTGGAAGGAGTGGTTAGTGTGCATGTTTGAGTCTTAGATCTAATAGAAAAGTCATGTTTGATAAGACTTTCATTGTCTCTTATTACAGTGATAATTACTTGTTATTTTAAACCTTGTGAGCCACACTTAGTTTTCTGCTGACTATTCACGTCAAGGACCCCATTCTATTATTATCACAGTTCGTTTTTATTTTCAAGTTATTGCTCCGATAACTATTATCACAAATTATCACATTTTAATTGCACTAACATTAATAGACAGTAGACATCCATCCTCGTGGGATCCATATCCAACAGATTACACATCTATCTACTATACTTGCATCGATAGTGTACGCTTGCACATTATTGTTGTGACGTTTACAGTGTGATCACTGGTCTCGATGTCGCAACGACCACATCCGATGTTGCGACAACCACGCATAAAGGCGACATGACTACTGGTCTCGATGTCGCGACACATCACCCTTACGTCGTAACGAACCGTACTATTCGGAACAACAATTCTAGTCTCGACGTCACGATGTACCTAGTGTACGTCACGACACAACGATGTAACAGTAGCAGTACAGGTAAGACTCTAACTCCTAATAGTTTTAATTATAATTAGATACTTTAATTTCTGAATAACATTTAACTTTTAAAATTACTGAAAGTCCTACTAGTCATCCCCTATAAATGATGTCCCTTCCATTTTATCATTCATTCCATAATCAAAAAGATCCCAATCATAAAGCCCAATGGCTAATTCAAGTGAAAGTGCTGCTAATCCTATTTTTAAATTCCCAAAAGATGTTTTAGATAGGTATCTTCAGCAATTACAACCACATACCTTCATTCAGGAACAATGGTTTGATCCTTTTATGCAAGTTTGCTGAGGTATTTGGGAAAAAATAGTCGATCATGAATGAACTCAATTGTGTCTGTCCTAAAAAGAACCAATAAATATTTCAATAGTTCAAGAATTTTATTAAGCTCTGAAAAACGCGAAGCCGGGAGAGCCTGTAGGCAGATTCAAGGTCCAATAAAAATTCAAGGAGTTGAAATATACCTAAATGAGGTCCAAATTTGTAGATTTTACAATGTCCCGTATTATTACCAAGATTATCTCCATAGAGTTAACTTAAAGGGATCTAAGAATATCGATACCGACGAGATTCTAATTTTCTTAACAGCAGGAAAAGAATTATGGACCTATCGAGAAGGTATTGTAATCGTAGAAACTTTCAACCAGGAACTCATGATGCCTAAAACCAAGATGTGGATGAAATTTGTTTGTTCCTGAATACTTCCCTCTTCCAATATGAAAGAGATACGTCCAATCCATGCTATAATAACATACGAAATTCTCAAGAAGAAACGAATTTGTGTAGGAAAGTGGATTCACCGAAGCATGGTGGAATGCGCAAAGAACTTAGGGAAAGGTATACTTTTCCCTCATTTAATTTCTACCATGTGTACAAACGTAGGAGTACCAACTAGGAGATTTGATCCAACAATGAATCCACCGAGTAAACTTCTAAATGATGATTTATTCGCACAATTCACATTACTGTAGCAAAGTCAAAGTGAAGAACGGAGGAAGAGAGGTTTGAATGATGAAGAGGAATAGGGACCTACAGTCTGACCAATGTTTAGAATTAGGTTTTCTTTAGTTTTAATTGTTTTAATCTTTCATTTTTATTTTTATTTATTATTGTAATTTTTGGGATAATTTTTTGTTTTTATTTTAAACTTATATAATTTGTAAGAGTAGGATTAGAATTTATTTTTGTATATATGCTTTAATCCTTTTTATAGGAACCCCACTTTATGGAAGACGCAACAATTGTGAGCATTAACACCAAGTGGAGGACAACCACCATAAGATGAAGAGAACCTTCACAATAAATCGGGTAACTTCTTTCCTTTATTATTTGAGGGGATTACACATTGAGGACAATGTGTTTTCTAAAGTGTGAAGGGTAACATAGAAATTTTCGGCATATAGTTTTTATTCTTTTAGTTTTTATTTTTGATATACGCTTGAGCTTATAGAAATACAAGTGATTTATTAGCAGCATGTATAATAGGTTGATTTGTTTATTGATAAATTTAGCGTGATGATAAGGAATTTTTAACAACATGAAACTTTTGAGTTCTATAGGTTATATTAAGTATAGATAGAAAGGTACTATTCATACTAAATGATGTGCGAAATATAAGGAAACAAGCATGCTAGTATATATGAAAGATGATAATTTTGAGATTATGTGATGAAATTGATATTTGTGCATATTGAGGTGTTTAGGGATGACCCAAGGCATTGTTTGGACACAGTTAGAGCTAAAAAGCTAAACCTCATTCTAAATTTCCAATTAGTATCAATCTTTGAGCCTTATGACACCTTTTTGATGAGCCACATTATAAGCCTCTTAAGCCTTAAATGATAATTTGTGTATATCCTTCTTCTTTGGTATTGAGGGTAATTAGATACATTAAGGTGGAGGTTCTAAAATAAGTGGGAAACTCAATATAATGTTTGAACTTTAGCTAGGAAAAAAGAGAGAAATCGAGGAAAATCAAAAAGAAAAGAAAAATGAGTAAGAAACAAAAGAATCATGAGTAAGAAAATATGTGAATAGTGATGAAATTAAAAAGTCACCAAAAAGAATAAAAAGAGAATCTTTCTGAAGAAACAAAAGAAAAGGAAAACTCATAGACTGGCTAAAGGGATTACTTTTTATTGAGATTTCCTAAGACGAAAAAAAAAGTATGGTGAGATGGAGTGTGACATAAATGGGAAGAATAGGGAACAATACAATGTACCAAACTATTTTCGTGTTTGTAACTTTTTGTGCTTAACTGTTCTTTAAAATCCTTACCTATGCTAAGCCTCAACAGTTACAAGCCAAAAAGCCCTATGTTACTTAAACAACTCTATGCATGAATAGATATGGAAATTGTATGATCCATAATGGTTATCTCTATTGTACTAGAATAATTAAGTACTTAAATTTGGCATTGAGGGATGCATATTGATAAAACCTTAATATTTATATTTCTTATAACTTACTGAACTTATATTGTTTCTAATAAAAAACGGTAAAGTTGCTTGATTATCATGTCAAAGTTATTAAGAGATATATGATGCCTAGATTATAGGCTACGAGCCCACTCTTTATATAGCTATGAACTCAAGCTCCTCATTTTTTCTTTTTTTGTTTACTTAAGGACAAGCAAAGACTTAAGTGTGGTGGAGTTTTATCTATCGGTTACATACCTAGCAAATTGAATTATTTTTCACACTTGAAGAGCTTGAAATCAAGTATTTTCTTTTTGTTTCCTTAGGATTTAGTTCACTTTTCTTTTATGAAATAAAGTGCGTACAAAGTGAAAAAAGGTGTTTATTATTGTCTTTAAGGCCGCTTGAGGCCTAAGGGTCAGTTAACGATGAGTGTATAGGAAACATTTAGAAGACGAACAAATACAAAGTTGATAACTACGTCACGACACAGACTGATTTGTGTTGCAACGAAGGGACCGAAACTGTAGAAAGGAAAAATTGTCTCCTATGTCGTGACGTGGGCACGACGTGTCACAACAATGCCTAGGAAATTTACTTGAAGGAGTGGACTATCTTTTATGTCGTGACACGGCTCCTGTGTGTCGCGACATCAACCCCTGGACATGGATTTCACATCAAATGAAGGGCGTTACAGTATTTACAACACCACTTAAATAGGAAGAACGGCAGCAGACCTAGGATTCATGAAAACGGCCATCTAAAAGCTATAAATAGGGCCTTTAGCACTAGGGTTTTAGACACCATTCATTAGATCTTAGTTTTTAACTTTGTTTTATATTTTCGTTTTGAAACAAGACTGTAGAAACTCGCATAAACAATTGCTAATACAATTCTAGTTTCTTTTTCATTCTATTCTTCAATTATATGTTTTCATATATTGTTTTAATGATGATAAAGAAACCATGAGGAACTAATTCCATTTTTGGAAATCAGGGAGTGGATGTATGAATAATTAATTGTTGTTTTATAGGGATTTTACCTTTCGAATAAACTATTTGGGAAAGGAAGAACATTGAACAAACACTAGGCCTGACAACCCTAGAAAGCCATCTAGGTGGGAATGAACCCAAAATTGGTATTGCCCATCCGTGAACACCTTTTCCCCAATCCGATTTAGATTGTGACATCTAGCAATAAGTAATCTCTATCGACTTGTTATGCTGGCGGAAGATTGAGAGATCCAAGTGGGGTAGTGACTATTTGATTGGATGAAAATCTCAAAAACTCAACAATTGAAGAACTCATATGGAAACGACCTAATCTTCCCAAAGTCATTTATAAGAATCTTTACATATCAGTCATTTTTCTTTTATTTTCTATTTTTATTTCATGCTCCTTAAAATTGATCTGCCAATTTCGTACCAGATTGAACTTATTTTCACATTTAATGAGCTTGAAATCAAGTAATTTCCCTTATCTTTTATGAATCTTTAGTTTAGTTGTGTTTTCTAATAAATCGTGCTAAGAAGGTTGTATTATTGCTTTTAAGGCCAAATGAGGCCTAAAGATTAGCTAACCTACTTTATGAGTATACAGGAGACTAGTAGTAGTGGAGACATAGTGATACTGACCGCTTCGTCACGACATAGACAACTCTGTGTTGCAACAAATGGATCAACAACAAAGAATCAAGGAACTGCCTTCTATGTTGCGACAAATGTCCTGGTGTGTCGTAACATCAACCCCAGACTCCAACTCTACATCCAGTGAGGGGCATTTTCATCTTTGAAACACAACTTAAGCACGAAGGACAGTAGCTGACCTAGGTTTAAGGAAAAATGACCATCTAAAAGCTATAAATAGGACCCTTAAGCATTAGAGTTGGAACCATTCATTTATACTTTATCTTTCAGTTTTATTTATATTTTCAGTTTTCGAAACGAGATTGTAAAAGTTCGCAAAAACATTCGAGGAATTTTTCCTAACATTATGCTTAGTAAAATTCTAGTTTCTTTCTCATTCTATTCTTTGCTTATATGCTTTCATATATTGTTTTAGGAATGATCAAAGAAACCATTAGGAACTAATTTCATTTTGGGGAATTAGGAAGTGGACATATGAATAATTAATTGTTTTTTTACAGAGATTTTACCTTTCAGATCAGCTGTTTGGGAAAGGAAGAACATCAAACAAACACTAGGCCTGACAACCCTAGAAACTCATCTAGGTGGGAATGAACGCAAAATTGGTATTGCCTATCCATGAACACCTTTTCCCTAAATTGGTTTAGATTGTGACATCTAGCGATAAGTAATCTCTATCGACTAGCTATGCTAGCGAAAGATTGAGAGATCCAACGTGGGTAGTTACTAGTTGATTGGAGGAAAATCCCCAAACCCCAACAATTGAAGAAATCATACGGAAATTACCTAATATCCCCAAAGTCACTTATAAGATTTTCTACAACTCAAACTTTCCCTTTATTTTCAATCTTATTTTATCTTGCATTTTATGCTTTCAAATAATTCTTTTATTTTTCGTACTGTAAACCTTAAAATGAGTACTAATTAATTTTATTCTTTGTAGGGATTTTATTTACTATCGCTTATGCCTCCTTTGGGTACGATCCTCAGAATACTACCAAGTTTTCTATTGTAACACATTATATTTACAACCTGACCTGTATACTTACGGAAAGCTGAAATCCACATCGAACTGGAGTACGATTGGGAGCGGTCAAGTTGTTGGCACCATTTTCGAAGAGGCAACACTTTAGTAAATTTTATTTCTTCTTTGTATTAAAATAATTAGGAAAATTTTAGGATATAGATACGATTTAACTATACTAATAATTATTACTTTTCAAACTAACACTTTACTACAATTCCCATCATATTTAAATTTGATTCCTACAATTTATTTTGTTCAAATCTCATGCACGATGATGATTATGATGCTGACATCAATGAAGACGGGTATTATGAAGATTGGGATATCCGGGAGAATCAGATGTTACTTGTGATGGAGTTAAGTTAACTTCGTGAAGAAGCACAAATCCTTGATCCACAAGATGGTGTATCCTTTATAGAAATGTACTTTGAATCTGAACAAATAAAGCAAGAACATGAACAAAGGCTAGAAGAAAAAACGAAAAGAGAATGTTTTGAGGAATCAGATGATCAGACTACCGAGCAAAAAGAGATCTCATTATTGGCAGGGAAAAGGAATGATCGTGTAAAAATCAAGATTGAGCCCTAATCCAATGATGAATCAATCCTTATAGAGGAAGAAAATGGTTCTCAAATCTCAAATTTAGATCTTCAAATCATTATTGTTGCCAAACCACCAACCGAAGAAATATTAGTTGAAGATATTTGCAATCAACAATTCAATTTCCAATGGAAAATGGCTACTACGTATAATACTTTCTTGTAGCAGCAAATTCCCAGAGAAATTACTAATGTGAAAAGTTTTCAATTTTTGTAGAAAACAGGCAGAATTTACGAGCTAGAGTCCCAGCCTTCGACTAGCCTAATAATTTCATCCGTGGAACAAGATAATATATGCCCATGGGAGAGGTAACTACTGTACTGGTACCACAATATGAGGGAAACAAAACACAGTAATGGGAATTTTAAGGGGAAACAGATAGCTACATCAAAATCAATGCATGAATTTGAAGTAAATCCATCTTTTTTACTAAATGAGGTGATCGAGCAGCTGTTAAGTGTCCACACAAAGGCATGTGAATTTCACAAGTGGATCATCGATAAAGACAGTCATGTTAAAAGGTGGTGGTGTAAATTTACAGGCACCGTGAACTGGTATAATCGACAAAAAGAACTAGCGGTTATTTATGTAGGGAGAAAAGGGAAATTTTGAGAAAGGGATAAACGACAAAAAATAGCCCGGCACAGTGGCTACTAGATGAGCAATGATGAAATAGACTGTTTAAGGGTCCTGCAGTGCATACTAACACTCTTGTCTGACAATTCTGACAAGTACTAACATTAAAGTTTAATTTATAGCTACTAACATACTAATTCACTAACATTTTTTTTGTTTCAGGGTATTTCCTTGGGATCTAATGGGTTTGTTACGACACAGCTTCCCCATATTGCGACGAACCAACCAGACTGCTCCAAGTAAGCCTAGGCATGCTATGACGCGACATACCCCTCGTACGTCGCAACCAAGGGGTCAGGATGCTAAAAACATAAAACTAATGGCTATGTCGCAACAATGGGAGAGCTAGGTTGCAACATAGGAGACAGTCTGCTAGAACATCAGGATTGAAGGGTTTGTCGCGACATAAGGTGAGCTACGTCACGACAAATAGGTACTGGCAGGTTGGTTGCAACAAACTAATGCTACGCCGCAACATCATTTGTAATTTTACAGGGTTAACCTGACCCGATTGTGTAACCCGATATTTTAAAACCCTATTTTCTCAAGTTATAACCTTCTAAACCCTAACTTTTTACACTCTTATACATATAACTTTAACTCTAAACTTATCCCATTACCTAAATACTCTAAACTTAAATCCTAAAACCCTTAAATTTCTTTTCCCTCTCCTCCCACCTTAACCTTCATACCTTTAAGGATCTCCTCTATTTATCAGGGTGCAATTAACCCTCATTGGCAAGGCAAAATTAAGGTATTCCTTAAACTTTTACTATTCCATTGGTTACATTCATTCTTTCTTTTTTGTATTAGAATGCCACTCCGAAAGAGAACAATTGTGCAAGAAGACAATGATTCAGACTTCGAACGATTAGCAAATGCTCAAATAGAAAAATAATTTTTGGCTTCACAAGGTTGGACTTCAAGAACAAGGCTTTGAATCATCTATTATTCTCTGCAAGGAGGTATGGCCATTGGTGTGGTACCATCAATAAGAGCAATTCTTCATTCTCCAAACAAGTAACACCGTCGTACCAGTAGTCCATGAGTTTTACGCATCCCTTAAGGATGACATAGTTAAGAGAAAACCCTTAGGAATAGTGGTAGTTAGAGATTGCGATGTTCACATGTCACCTAAGGATATATGCACCTATTACAATGTCCCTTATTATGAGAAAAATTATGTATAGAGAGTTTACTAAAACACATTTCAAAATATAGATATGGAGGAAATAGTTAAGTTCTTGATAAAAAGGCGAGGTGTATGGAACTTTAGGCCTGACACTAGCACACCCTCTAACTTTAACCAAGCTATCATGTTCCTGATAGCTAAAATGTGGATGCAATTTCTGTCTACACGACTTATACCTGCTTTAAATGTTTTTAACATTAATTATTTTTGAGCTTTGCTATTATATGGTATTTTGTAGCGTAAGCAGGTTTGTGTAGGTTTTGGGATCTACGAGGAAATGAAGTGGTGCACCCAGAGCCAAAAGAGTGGTCTCTTTTTCCCACACTTAGTAACCGCCTTATGCAAGAAGGCGGGCGTACAGATGAAAGATGATGAAAAATTTTTAAAGCTGAGTCGGAGCATCATCGGAGATTCCCTATACAAGCAATATGTCGAGCTGTAGAGGAAACAAATCAAAGAGTGGAACCAAAGATGAAAAGAAAAAATGGATGTATTGGCTTCGTTGAAAAGAAGTGAGAAGACCAAAAAGAACCAAGGAAGCATCAAAGCCAAGCTCAATGGGATGATAGCTTGGATGAAAGAAACGACTCTTGTACAGACGGAGTTTGTGAGGATACATGGGTTACCAACCCCGAATTACCCGACGAACATATTTGGGGAAGAAGAAATGAGAATGAAACTGAGTTGGGAGGAGCCAACATGGAGCAAGACGAGCCTAACACTGATGACGAGTATGAGGCAATGTTTCAACCTCAATTCTCCAGTCCCATAGGGCCGGTAATTTGAAGCCTAACATGATGACAAGGTGGGAGCTTCCTACGAAAGTACTCCGACAAGGGCAAGGTTCCTATAGATCCTCAATCCAACTCGAAAGTAGACGAGTGAATTTTAATTTATTTTTAAGACTTGGATTTATTTTAAAGACTTGTAATTTTTAGGATAATTTTCTTTTTACTCTTTAGGACTTATTCGTAGGAGTAGGATTAGAAATTATTTTGTACATATGTCTTAATTCTTATTGTAGGAACCTCATATTATGGAGACACAACAATTTCGAGCATTCATGCCAAAAGAAGAAGGACGACCACCATGAGAAAAAGACGGCTTTCACGATCAAATGGGTAACTAATTTCCTTTATTACTCATAGGGGCACACATTGAGGACAATGTGTTTGCTAAAGTAAGGGGGTGACTGATAGCATTACAAATGACATATATTTTCTCCCTAAATTGATGTTTTAATTGTCTCTTTTGTATCTTATTTAGCATGCATTATAAGCATTTCATACTTAGTTTTTATATTTTCTAACTCATTGTAGTTTAGTTTAAATTCTTGTTATTTTTATCTCTTTTTGTACTAATCTCGCCACAAGCAACCGATATATTATACCTTAGAATTGTCAGCGCAGGAACTCAGCTCAAAAGATCAATGTTGGAAGAAGAATGCAGGCATAAGATCAGCTTGGAATTGTGACCAGAGATGTCACCGCACAGAACCTGAACTTCGAATGAGAGTAAATTCAAGCTAAAAATACAACTAGACGTACCAGTGCAGGAAAATCACATGTTGTCGCCGCAATTAACGATTTCAAATTGCACCTAGCAATGCAGCGATAACCTGCAGATCTCTAAAGAAAACATCAAATATGTGTGAGTGCACATCTGTACTGTAACTAACTTCAACAACTAAAAAAATTAGATCTGGATCTGAGTATTGAGGAGGATGAAACCTGTAACTTTTGAGGGCTATAAATAGAGGAAAGAAGATGGAAGAAATCATCAAGAGGTGGAGGAATTAAATACTGCAATTACTGTGTGTTTTTGAGATTTAAGCTAGAAAACGATGAGCTGATGGAGAAAAGGAGCAACCATTTCTGACGAGTGGTACTCGATGAAAGGCAAGAGGAGCGGTTGAGGAATAGTCCTAGTAGTCTAGAGGTAATAGGCTTCGATTGTATTCGTTGAACCCTCTTTTATGCTGATTAATTCTAATAACATTTGAATGAATACGAGAGTATCTTTCATTGTTAGATTGCTTTGATTCTAATTTAATGTTTTTCATTTGTTTATTCTTGGATCTAACTACATCAAACACAAGAGTACATTTGCAGTCTACCGACATTGAGAGATGCGGTGACAAGTTAGGTTAACAAGCAAGACGGTGAGAGTTGCTTAGGATTAGAAGATATTCTAGTCACTTGATATTGAGTGCACAATGTTGCTCACCCTGAGAGGTGGGGTGATTGTGGGTACTTGAGTCTTGATTAAATGAAGGATTGTTATTGGTAAGATTTCATTAGAGCTCTATTGCTGTGACAATTCATCTATACAATACCTTGTCAACGCATCCAGCTTTGCAACTTAGCAAAATTAGTGATCCACTCCAGATCTTCGCACTTGATCACATTTTACTTTTATACATTTAAATTCTCAACACTTCAACAAATATTTGATTTACTTTCTATTGCTCTGACAATTTAACTTGCATTGACAATTTATTGCATTGACAGTTTTAATTATTTAGTATGCAAACCTGACTTAATTGCACTGGCATCTTTACTCACATTTCATCTAATTCTAGTATTTGTTACTTCGACAGCTGAACATCAAGAACACATTCCTCATGGGATTGATATTCGATAGAATTGTTCTATCAACTATACTTGCATCGACGTGTGTCCGCTTGCACAATTGTTGTGACGTTACAGACGCGATCAAGTTTTGGCGCTGTTACCGGGGAATTGGCATTTGTTTAATAGTTACTTTTGTAGTTGCAATTAGTTCTTCTTACTTAAATTCTAATCTCTACTAATTTGTTTACTTTTCTGTTGGTTTTCTTTTTAATTATAGGTATTTCATGTCCACAAGGAGAAATCCTAAGGACATTGTGAGTTTTGATCCGGAGCTTGAAAGGACATTAAGGAGGAGAAGGCAAGAACAAAAGAAAATGGTTGGTAACAATAACAATAACAACCTGCCTCCATTACTGCCACAAGATGTTGTTCCTCCAATACAACCACAAGATATTAGTAATCTACCACCACCACCTCCACAAGAAGACCAAGTGCAAAATAGGACAATCTGAGATTTTTTTGTTCCTATTCTTGATGATTTACAACCAGGGGTTGTGAGACCAGTTATACAAGCTAGAAATTTCGAGCTAAAATCGGTGATGTTTTAGATGCTTAATTCAAATGGGCAATATTCTGGTTTGCCTCATAAAGATACAAGAGAACACTTAAAACCATTTCTGCTTATTTGTGCATTCTTTAGTCAACATGGTGTCCCTGATAATGCCTTGAAAATGCAATTATTTCCTTATTCGTTGCAGGGTAAAGCAAGAACATGGTTCCTAGGATTGTCGGCTAGATCCATTACATCTTGGAATACGCTAGTAACGCAGTTTGTTTTGCATTTTAATCCATCGACAATGAACGCAAGGTTGCGAAATGACATTACAGCATATCATCAGTTGGATGATGAGAACTTACATACAACATGAGAGTGTTATAAGACTCTACTGAGATGTTGCCCAATGCATGGAATTCAGCAAGAGACCCAGATAGAAATCTTTTACAATGGTTTGAATGCCCAGACAAGGAATCTTGTCGACGCATCAGCCAATGGTCCCTTGTTGGATTGCACCTACAATGAAGAAGTACGAATTCTAGCCCAGAACGATTACTAGTATCCAATCTCTCGTTCTGTGCAAGTAAAGACTAACCCTGGTGTTCTTGAATTAGATGTTATTTCTACTTTGAGTGGCAAGTATCTTTGTTGGCCAATATCATAAAAATATGAAGAGGACAAGTGATGTTGCCCCTATTCATATGGCTCAACAAATGGATGCGCTGACATTTTCCTGTGAGATTTGTGATGACAGCCATAATTACAAGGATTGCCCACAACATGTTGAAAATGCTTACTATGTCAATAACATAAAAGGGAATTCATATGGTAACTCATATAATAACAGAACTCAACAACCTTGGGGGAATAAAAAATGCTTCCATATATAGATATGGTAATTCCTTAAATTAAGGGAGTTATAGACAAAGAAGTTACAACAACCATCAACAGTAGAATTTTAATCAAAATTCGCAAGTACATTTGTACCTTGATCAGATGCAAGCACATAGCTAGATGCAACCATAATCTCGAATTCAGTCACAACAGACTACATTACCACATATGCAAGGACAGCATCAGCAACAATAGTAGCAATTTTCTCAGCACTGATGCGAGGGCATATCACAAGGACTGAAGCAATAGTGCAAGGAAACTCTTCTTCCATCCGAGAGTTGGAAGCCCAGCTATGACAGTTGGCTTCTAATTTGAGTGCAAGATCACCAAGTACCCTACCTAGTGATACTGAGAACCCAACGCAGAGAGGGAAGGAGCACTGTAAGGCTATCACGCTCAGAAGTTGGAAGCAAATGACTGGACCAAGCAATTCTAATCAGAACAATGTTGACGCATCTGAGCCATAGCAATAAAAAGAGGATGCAGCTAAAGGAAGCAAAGCAAAAGCACATGAGGAAGAACCAGTTATAGCATCCTCCATGCCTACAAATTGTTCACTGCAGTTGTCAACGCAATTGCCAATGTCGACACCATCGAGATTTCTACAACAACCCACTGTTACGATACCTTTGGCATTTTTGCAAAGATTTAAAGAAAAAGTCCATGATAAAAAATATCAATCGTTTGTTTCTACTAGGAAACAATTACACATTAACATACCTTTTGTATATGCTCTTGTGTAGATACCTAGTTATGTGAAATTTATGAAAGAGCTATTATTAAAGAAGAAGAAATTATCTGAAATCGAGACGACTGCGCTCACAGAGGGGTGTAGTGTTGTGCTTACAAACAAGTTGCCACCTAAAATGAAAGACCCTGATAGCTTCATAACCCCATGCTCCATTGGGAATCATTATTTAGGTAAAGCTTTATGTGATTTGGGAGCAAGTATTAACCTTATGCCTTTATCTACTTTTAAGAAGTTAGGAATAGGATTAATGAAGCCCATTGCGGTGACATTGTAACTTGCAGACAGATCCTTAGCACAACCTGAAGGCCAAATCAAAGATGTCCTTGTTCAAGTAGATAAGCTCGTATTTCCTGTTGATTTCATAATCCTTGATTGCAAAGCAGACAAGGAGGTGCCTATTATTTTGGGGCGACCATTTTTGGAAATAGGACACACGCTTATCAACGTGTTCAAGGGAGAACTTATCATGCATCATAACGACAAACATGTGACCTTCAGTGTGTTTGAAGCATCCCTGTCCAAGAGTAAAGAGCAATGTCACCGTATCGACGTGCTAGACGAGATAATTTTGGAAGAATTCAATGCAAGGAATTCAACCATCCTAGATAAAGATGTAGTGACATCCGTTAAGGAAATCCCAACTGAATGTGACCACAAAGAAGGGGTTAATAATTATGAGCTGATGTAGAATTGGCAATTGGAATCTTTGGATTTGTCGAATAGGACAATCCCTGTGTTTAAACTATCAATTGAGCAAGCTCCTACCTTGGAGTTCAAGCCATTGCCGACGCACCTGAATTATGTATTTTTAGGTGATAATGATACGTTACCTGTTATTGTCAACGCATCCCTCGATGCAACGCAGGAAGATAAGCTCATCGCCATTTTGAAACAGCATATAAGAGTCATAGCCTAGAGCATTACTGATATCAGATGCATTAGTCCCTCTTTTTGCATGTACAAGATCAGACTGGAAGATGAGGGGAAGCAATCAATTGAGTAACAAAGGAGACTTAACGATAAGATGAAAGAAGTAGTGAAGAAGGAAATTATCAAGTGGCTAGACGCGGGTATCATCTACCCTATTTCTGATAGTGATTGGGTGAGCCCTGTCCAATGTGTGCCCAAGAAAAGTGGTTTCACAGTTGTGAGCAATGACAAGAATGAGTTGATCCCTACTCACATTGCGATTGGCTGGCGAGTATGCATGGATTATCGTTGACTAAATGTGGCCACAAAGAAGGACCATTTCCCACTACCTTTCATTGACCAGATGCTAGATAGGCTAGCTGGTAAGGCCTATTATTACTTCCTAGATGGCTATTCTGGATACAACCAAATAGCCATTGCACCGGAAGATCAAGCAAATAGTACATTCACATGCCCTTTTGGAACCTTTACCTTTCAACGTATGCCATTTGGGTTGTGCAATACGCCAGCAGCATTCTAAAGATGCATGATGGCTATTTTCTCGGACATGATCGAGGACTCTCTAGAGGTATTCATGGATGATTTCTCTATCTATGGATAGAATTTTAAACAATACGCTGATAACTTGGCAAAAGTTCTGAAGAGATGCGAGGACACAAATCTAGTTTTGAATTGAGAAAAATGCCACTTCATGATAACTGAAGGAATTGTCCTTGGCCATCGCATATCATGTCAGGGCATTGAGGTTGATAAAGCAAAGGTTGAAATCATCGAAAAATTACCACCGCCCACCAACGTCAAGGAAATAAGAAGCTTTCTTGGACATGCTAGTTTCTACAAAAGATTCATCCGAGATTTTTCTAAGATTGCTAAACCATTATGCTTATTGTTAAAGCAAAATAAAAATTTTGTGTTTGATGACATGTTTGGTCACATTCATGAAAATAAAGAAGCAGCTGGTACAAGCTCCGATTGTTGTTATACCGGATTGGACGCAACCATTTGAATTAATGTATGATGCAAGTGACTTTGCTGTGGGAGCTGTACTAGGCCAACGTAAAGAAAAGGTATTTCATTCCATTTATCATGCTAGTAAAACTCTAACTGAAACGCAGGTCAATTATACAACTACTGAGAAGGAGTTGTTAGCAGTAGTCTTTGTATTTGACAAGTTTCTCTCAATCCTTATCGGTGCAAAGATTACAGTTTACACGGATCACTCTGCATCGAGATACCTTTTTGAGAAAAAAAGATCCCAAACCTAGATTAATCCGTTGGATCCTACTCCTACAAGAATTCGATGTTGAGATCAGGGATAAGAAAGGATCTGAAAATCAAGTAGCTGGCCACTTATCTTGAGTGGAAGTTGGAACTGAAGATGGGAATAAAGCCCAAATTGTCGATGCATTTCCATATGAGCAGTTGTTCTTTGTTAACGCATCACCTTAGTATGATGATGTAGTCAATTACCTTGTGTGTGGGAAGCTACCTTTGAGTGTTGTTGGTCACAAGAAAGTTAGATTCTTGCATGACGCTGTAAAATATCACTGGAACGAGCCATACTTGTTCAAGGTATGCCCTGACAATATTATCCGTCACTGCATTCTTAAAAAGGAAATGACTTCTATCCTACGACATTGCCATGATGCTCCCTATGGAGGCCATTTTGGTGGTGTAAGGACTACTGCAAAGGTCCTACAATCAGGATTCTATTGGCCCACATTATTCCGAGACGCCCATAACTTTGCACAGCAATGTGACATATGTCAACGCACTGGTTCAATATCTCGACGCAATGAGATGCTCCAACAGTCGATTATGAAAGTAGAGCTTTTCGATGTTTGGGGTATGGATTTCAGGGACCATTCCCTAACTCTTTTGGGAATGTGTACATTCTAGTTGCGGTTGACTATGTCTCGAAGTTGATTGAGGCAATTGCGGTTCTAAAAGATGATGCTCGAACAGTGTTGAAATTTTTCCACACTTACATCCTTACTAGATTTGGAACACCTAGAGCTTTAATTAGTGATCAAGGTACTCATTTTCACAATCATCAAGTGGCGATAGCATTAAAGAGATATAGTGTGAAGCATCGTATGGCTACTACATACCACCCACAAACCAATGGCCAAGTCGAGGTATCCAATCGCCAAATCAAAAGCATCATTGAGAAGGTGGTTAATCCATCTAGAAGGGATTGGTCTTCACGGTTACATGACCCATTGTGGGTGCTTCACAGTACTTATAAGACCCCGCTAGGAATGTCATCGTGTCAGTTAGTATTTGGTAAGTTTTGTCACCTGCCAGTTGAGCTTGAACATAAAGCCATGTGGGCTATCAAGCAGGTGAATATGGATTACAACGCTACCAGAAGAAAAAGATTGTTGGACATTACTGAACTGGAGGAAGTCTGTCGCCATGCTTATGAGAATGCCGTAATATATAAAGAAAAGACCAAGAGATAGCACGACAATATCATCTTGCGTCGACAATTTAGCCCTGGTCAGTTAGTGCTTTTGTTTAATTCTCTTTTAAAACTGCACCCAGGTAAATTGGATCAAGATGGTCAAGTCCTTTCAAAGCTGTCGAAGCATTCCAGAGTAATGCGGTGACAATTGAAAATCTGAAGGATGGACAACAATTCAAGGTGAATGGCCAACGGATGAAACACTATGTAAGCCCAAAAGTCAAGGAACCAAACGAGGCCATCGATCTAGTCGCATTTAAATAATATCGACGCATTTTTACATTTTCTTTTATTTGTTTCACCTTTACTTGTTTTGTTTACATTCTATACAGAAATAAAAATCATCTTTTTGTCAATGCATCGAAACACAACTTTTTAGCGCATTCTGTGATGAGTCAGCAAAGCTTTTTCAGCAAGAATCGCGTAATTGATTTATTTCCTCTCCCAACCGTTCAATCAGATGAAAAGGTACGATCTGCAACCTAGCATTTAATGGCTACAAACGCAATGTTTTCTCATAATCTTTTACAATCATCACGATTTTTGCCAAGGTTAGGTTATAAAACCCCTCGCTGCAGATTTCTTTTCTCCTCACAATCGCCATTGTTGCTACATCTTTTTTCTTTCATTGCCTTTATTTTTCTCTTACGTTCACAAGTTTAATTTGTTTTTTTCTACAAGTTCCTCTAATTTCCTTTTTCAGTTACCATGGTTAAACCAGAGCATCAAAGAATCCTTCCAAAAATCCTTCTAAAACCACACCTTCAACTTCAACCACAACCACAATGGCTCCGACCACAACTTCACCACCATCCATAGGGCCGATCTTATTTTCAACTACCCCGCTAGCTACTCCCCGATTCTGGTAAGGAGTTTCATGCAAAACTTGTCGATTCAGAACAAGAGTTTGTGTTTGTGAGGGAAGGTTTAATCCCAAGGAGTGTGGCTAATATAAATGTTCTACTATGGATTCCTGATAGGGTAGAAGACTACTCTCCATTTTTGCAACGATTGGATGATGAAGTAACTGATCAGGTCATGAGGGACCTTTGCATTGATGGTGCTGCCTGGACAAGTAATGGTTTCCATAACTACACTATGCACAGGAGGTATTTCATAACCTTTAGCAAAGTGTGGTTCCACTTCGTGAATAGCTGTATTTTGTCGTACACGTACAGCATTACGGTGACACTGGATTGTATGTGTCTTCTACACTCTATCCTACAGGGTTGTCACATCGACATTGGAGAAATCCTCCACGACCAAATAACGGAAGCCGCTGCCAAACAAAATGGTATACTCCCATTCGCTTCTTTGATTATGTTGCTTTGCGAACAAAAGGGCATTGTGCCTAAGGATGGCGAGGAAGTATTGGAGAACAAGAGTCTCATCAATGACATATCAGTTGAAAGGATGACTCGCGGCCAAGAGACACCTATGGCAAAAGAGGCCCCAAAGAAGAAGGATAAGGGCAACAGAAAGAAGAAGGAAGACCAAACTGATGCACCCACAGATCCCCAAGTGGCAAAGAGAGTGGCTATTATGGAAGTCCACCTTGGCCCAATTGATACACGCACTATACGCACTGCTTACATATTAGAAGATATGTGCTACAGGCATCATGTCTTCTATGCATATACAAAGGCTTAGAATGAAGCCATTGTCACCGCTTTACGCAGAATAAGCCCCAGTCCATTGCCAAAATTCCCAACCTTTCCCTCTATTTTTCTCCCAATGCAAGCCTCATCCTCCGGTCAGCCTACTCCAGATGGTAAGCCTAAGAATGTTACATCCCCAACGAGAATTCATATCTCTGATGATGAGGAGAGCGAGGGACATTCTAATTCCATGGAAGATTGCTACAAAACAATTACTAGCCTATTCGAAGAATTTTTGAATAGCCTTGGGGTAACCATGGCAAGTAGGGGGTTATCATTGAGAAGCTGCATAGCCCCATGGGTGTAGACGCAATGGAAGGCACTAACATTACAACAACTGAGGAAGAACAACCTGTGGATAAAGTAGTGGAAGAAGATGGCCAAGAGAAAGAAAATGAAGAAAAAGAAAAAGAGAATGACATGAAGGACCCTGCGGTAGAGCAGGAGAAGGAGGAAGAATATCCCCGACAACTATCGCTGAGGATATTATTAGCACACCTATGAGTGTGGAGGCATCTAGCACTGACGAGACAATACCTGAATGAAGCCGGGCTGAGGTTGTTACGAGCAGCATTGAGGAGCCTAATCCTCTTGCAATTGTGCCTTATGTGGCATCATTAGCTGAAATTCATCCATCCGAAGTAACTACCGATGAGGCCACCACCCAACCTGCTGAGGAGCAATCCGTCGAGCCGGTTGGTTCAAAGGATAAGAAAAGAAAACGGTGCAAGTACAAGAAGTGGAAGCATAAGGAAGAGGGTGAGCGCCCAAGAAAGAAGAAGAAGAATACAAAAGCAGCCTCTGCATCGGCTATCTTGGAATAAGTTGGTACATTTCTCTGTAAATAGTTTTCATGCATTTTTATTTTGTCATTGCATTTTTGTTAAGTTAGTTGCATTGTCATTGCATTTCCATTATATTTGTATAATATTATCAGTGCATTGGGGACAATGCAGACACTAAGTTTAGGGGGGATATTGTGAAATGGAAATGCAATTACACACACATCTTTGAATTTTACTTCTTTCTTGTGTTAATGAAAATGTGCAGAATTTCAACAAAAATGTGCCCACAATTTTTATTTTTATGCATAAATCTTGATTTGCTTGGAATGTTGATGGTAAATTGGATGAATGTGAATGGATAGTGAGTCTTCTATTTTTGAATGAATGATTGAAATTGCTTCAGTAATGAATGGATAGTGTGAATGTTTTAATCTTGGACTAACTGACCAGTTGTGGCGACATTGTATGAATAAAAGAGACTCCAATGTGAGTGCATTGTGACTTTTCAAAGGAGAACACTCAGCTGCAGGTTTAGAAAAATCATCTAGTCAAAGGCTGTCACTACAAGAGCGTGTGTCAGCGTAATTACATACCTCCTAGGGGTTTGTTGCACCCCATCGTTACTGCCCAGGAGCAAAGGTAGAGTAATGCAATGACATCTCTCAATCATTGGAAAAAGAAAAAAGAGAAAAAGGAAGAAAAAGAAAAAGAAGAAAAAAAATTATGATAAATGTTGTATTAGTTCAGGGAAGTTTTGGATTCAATGCATGATACTAACATTTATGAAGTTACAGTTTTTAATTGTTCATTCCTATAAATTGTCTATGCATTATTCTATCATGTAAATACAATTTGTGCATTAGGATTTCAGAAAATTCAAGTTGTGAGAATAATGATTGCGGTGATATTTTTGCTTGTGACTTTGCTAATTTTTTTTGAATATACTGGTGTGATTACATGGTAGTATCTGTTCAAACTTTCTTAACCCTTTGACAATGCACACACACCTTGCACACACAGGTGCTCGAACCCGGGACCCCTAGGATGAACAACATCCTCTTTTCCGCTGGAGCCACTTGTTGGGTTCAACTTTGCTAATTTTTGTTTACTTGAGGACAAGTAAAAACTAGAGTGTGAGGGTGTGATAGCATTACAAATGACATATATTTTCTCCCTAAATTGATGTTTTAGTTCTCTGTTTTGTATCTTATTTAGCATGCATTATAAGCATTTCATACTTAGTTTTTATATTTTCTAACTCATTGTAGTTTAGTTTAAATTCTTATTATTTTTATCTATTTTTGTACTAATGTCACCACAAGTAGCCGATATATTGTGCCTTAGAATTGTCAGCACGAGAACTCAGCTCAGAAGATCAATGTTGGAACAAGAATGCAGCCACAAGATCAGCTTGGAATTGCGACCAGAGATGTCGCCGTATAGAACCTAAACTTCGAATGAGTAAATTCAAGCTGAAAATACAACTGGACGCACCAGCGCAGGAAAATCAAACGTTGTCGCCATAATTAATGATTTCAAATTGCGCCTAGCAATGCAACGACAACCTCCAGATCTCTGAAGAAAACATCAAATATGTGTGAGTGCACAACTGTACTGTAACTAACTTTGACAACTGCAAAAAATAGATCTAGATCTGAGAATAGAGGAGGATGAAACTTGCAACTTTTGAGGGCTATAAATAGAGGAAAGAAGATGGAAGAAATCATCAAGAGGTGGAGGAATTAAATACTGTAATTACTATGTGTTTTTGAGATTTAAGCTGGAAAACGGTGAGCTGATGGAGAAAAGGAGCAACCACTTCTGACGAGAGGTGCTCGATGCAAGGTAAGAGGAGCTGCTGAGGAATAGTCCTAGTAGTCTAGAGATAGTAAGCTTCGATTGTATTCGTTGATCCCTATTTTATGCTGATGAATTCTAATTACATTTGAATGAATACGAGAGTATCTTTCATTGTTAGATTTCTTTGATTCTTATTTAATGCTTTTCATCTGTTTATTCTTGGATCTAACTGCATCAAACACGAGAGTGCATTTGCAATTTACCGACATCGAGTGATGCGGAGACAAGTTAGGTTAACAAGCAAGATGGCGAGAGTTGCTTGGGATTAGAAGAGATTGTAGTCACTTGTTCTTGTGTGCACAACGTTGCTCACACCGAGAGGTGAGGTGATTGTGGGTACTTGAGTCTTGATTAAATGAAGGATTGTTATTGGTAAGATTTCATTAGAGCTCTATTGCTGCGACATTTCATATATATAATACCTTATCGATGCATCCAGCGTTGCAACTTAGCGAAATCAGTGATCCACTCTAGATCTTCACACTTGATCACATTTTACTTTTATGCATTTAAATTCTCAACACTTCCACAAATATTTAATTTACTTTCTGTTGCTCTGACAACTTAACTTGCATTGACAATTTTAATTATTTAGTCTGCAAATCTGACTTAATTGCGCTGACATCTTTACTCACATTTCATCTAATTCTAGTATTAGTTGCTTCGATAGTTGAACATCAAGAACCCATTCCTCGTGGGATCGATATCCGATAGAATTGTTCTATCAACTATACTTGCATCAACGTGTGTCCGCTTGCACAACTGCTGTGACGTTATAGACCGCTAGTGACATAGGAATTTTGACATATAATTATTTATATTTCTTCTTTTTGATGTGTGCTTGAGCTTGTAAAAATACAAGTGATTGGTTAGAAGCATGTATAATAGGTTGATTGTGTTTTCTTGATAAACTTGGCATGATAATGAGAAATTTTACATTTTTTTAGCACGAAATTTTTGAGCCTTATGACGCCTTTTTGATGAGCCACATTACAAGACTCTTAAGCCTCAAATGATGATTTATGTATATCCTTTTCTTTGTTCCTATTTTGAATGAAAATGGACGTATGGCAATATGTATTGAGGGAGATCATGATAAGGTATGAATTTTAGCCTAGTTGAAAAAGAGATAAATAGTGAAAAAACAAAGAAAGAAAAAAGAAAATGAGTAGGGACGAAAAAGAAAAAAATGAAAAGTGTGACAAAGAAATTATTAAGTCACCAAAAAGTAGAAGAAGACATCTTACTAAAATAAATCAAAGAAAATGACATACTCATAGGCTAGCTAAAAGGATTACTTTAGATTGATTTCCTAAAAATGGAGAAATAAGGAAGGTGAGAGAAGGAGAAATAAGGAGGTGAGATGGAGTAGAACAAAAAGGGAAGAATAGGGAATAATACAATGTGCCAAACTGTTTTCGTGCTGTGTAACCCTTTGTGTGCTTTGAAAATCATACCTATACTAAGCCTCCACACGTTACAAGCCGAAAAACCCTATCCGACTTAAACGAGTCTATGCATGGGTATATGTAAAAATTGCATAATCTCATTATAATTGTTTGTATTGTATGAGGATAATGAAAGTACTCATGCTAGGTATTGATGGAATCATATCGATAAAACTTTGATAATTGGATCTCTTGTAACCTACTAAACTTATTTAGTTTCTACTTAGGAATAGTGAAGCTGCTCAATTATCATGTTAAGATTATCAAAAGATATATAAAGCCTAGAGTACATGTTAAGAGCTTAATCTTTGTATGATACAGTTTCAAGCTCACTTTTCTTTCCTTTGTTTCTTGTCTTTTAGTTTTGCTTTTGTTTTCTTGTTTGCTTGAGGACAAGAAAAGACTTAAGTGTGGAGGAGTTTGATCTGTCAGCTTTGTACTTAGCAGATTGAACTTATTTCACATTTGATGAGCTTGAAATCAAGTAATTTCCCTTATGTTTTATGAATCAATAATTTAGTTACGTTTTCTAATAAATTGTGCTAATAAGGTTATATTATTGCTTTTAAGGTCAAATGAGGCCTAAAGATTACCTAACCTACTTCGTGAGTGCATAAGAGATTAGTAGCAGTGGAGCCATAGTGATACTGACCGCTTTGTCACAACATAGACGGTTCTATGTCGCAACAAAGGGATCAACAGCGAAGAATCAAGGGATTACCTTCTATGTCTCGACACAGGTCCTAGTGTTTCGTAAAATCAGCCTCAGACTCGAACTCTGCATCCAGCGAGGGGCATTTTCATCTTCACAATGCAACTTAAGCATGAAGGACGATAACTAACCTAGGGTTGAGGAAAAATGACATCTAAAAGCTATAAATAGGACCTTTAAGCACTAGGGTTGGAACCATTCATTTAGACTTTAGCTTTCAGTTTTATTTGTATTTTCAGTTTTTGAAACGAGATTGTAGAAATTCACATAAACATTCGAGGAATTTTTCCTGATAGATTGCTTAATACAATTCTAGTTTCTTTCTCATCCTGTTCTTCTCTTATTTATTTTCAAATACTGTTTTAGTAATGATCAAAGAAACCATGAGGAACTAATTCCATTTTAGGGAATTAAGGAGTGGACGTATGAATAATTAATTGTAGTTTTATAGGGATTTTACCTTTCGAATCAGCTGTTTGGGAAAGGAAGAACATTGAACAAACACTAGGCCTGACAAACCTAGAAAGTCAAGTAGGTGGGAATGAACCCAAAATTGGTATTGCCCATCCGTGAACATCTTTTCCCTAAACCGTTTTAGATTGTGACATCTAGCGATAAGTAATCTCTATCGACTTGCTATGTTGGCGGACTATCGATAGATCCAACTAGAGTAGTGACTAGTTGATTGGAGGAAAATCTCCAAAACCCAACAATTGAAGAAATCAAACGGAAATTACCTAAACTCCCAAAAGTCGTTTATAAGATTTTCTACAACTCAAACTTGGCCTTATTTTCTATTTTATTTTATCTTTCATTCAAAAAATTATTTTATTTTTCATACTATAAACCTTAAAATGAGTACTAATTAATTTTATTCTTTGCAGGGATTTAATTTACTATTGCTTACGCCTCCTTTGGGTACGATCCTCGGAATACTACCAAGTGTTCCGTTGTAACACACTATACTTGCAACCTGACTCGTATGCTTGCGGAAAGCCAAAGTCTATGCCAAACTGGAGTAGGTTTGGGAGCGGTCAAAAACCAACTCTTTTATTTCTCTTCGTACTATAAATCCCTAAAATGAGTACTAATTAATTTTATTCTTTGGAAGGATCTAATTTACTATCACCTTACGCCTCCTTTGGGTGCGATCCTTGGAATACTACCAAATGATCTGTTGTAACACACTATATTTACCAGCTGACCCGTATACTTGCAGAAAGCCTAAATCTACTCTAAACGGGAGTACGTTCGGGGGCGGTCAACTGCTCACCTTTAGTTGCTTCAAACGTTAGATCTAGGCTTCCTTCGAGTAAATCAGCAACCCTAAACATTAAACCAAAAAAGACACATTAAGGTCTCCTCATCTAACTCATTTCTTCCTCTACTTTAAGCACTAAAATCATGTAGCAAGGCTCTACCGAGCTAAACAGAACTCCTCTCCAGCAGCTTAACATGCGAGGCCAAAATACTTACCTTATAAGGGGCTTCTCAAGGCCGAACCTCCCATTTCAGGCTAATCCTAAAGGATAAGAGTGTTTTTCCCTTCACCTCACCCTTTTATAGCTAGAGAATACTTCTTGGGGAAAGAAGGAAAGTTCTCTTCTCTTACTCAGTGATCACGCTATGAATGTCACAACAAATGTGCAAGCGAACACTTGTCGATGCAAGTATAGTTGATAGGAGTAAGCTATCATATATTGATCCCACAAAGATGGTTGCTTATGTTTAAATTTGTTGAAGCAAAAGAAGTTAAAATAAGAAGTATTGTCAAAAATAATGTCAGCACAATTAAGTCAAAGACTGTACAAATAAAAGAGTTAAAATTGTCAGTGCAAATTTTGTAAAATTGTAATGCAAAATGTCAAAGCAATTTAATAGAAAATGAAATGAATGTTTGAAGCTATTTTGTCGATGCAAATTAAGAAAATTAAAGAAGTAAAATAATGATAAAGAGATAGGGGGATCCCTGACTTGATAAGTTGGCAAAAACTAAATGTGACAACAATGTAATTGGTAGATAAATTGTCGACACAATTAAACTTAATGAGATCTCACTCCTTTTGACTTCTCTGCTTATCGAAGACCCAAACACTCACATTAACCACACCTTTCAGTGCAAGCAATGCTTTGCATTCGAGAACAAGTGGCCAGAATTCCGTCGTGCCTCAAGTAACTTCCGTTGTCTTGCTTGTTAATTTAACTTGTCACTGTACTTTTCAGTGTCAACAACTGCAATAGCACTTCCGTGATCAAGCAATTAAATCCAAAGATAGAAAGATAAGAAGAATTGAGCAGAAATCAAAGTAGATCTAAAATTAACAAGTGTATTTCCATACACAATTAAGTTCATCAAAATTTATCAGCATTTAAGAGGAATTAAAGAATAAAGTAAAGCATTCTATTCCTAACCTACTAGAACTATTCCATACACAATTAAGTTCATCAGAATTTATCAAGAGTAGATGCTGCCTTCTCGTCACATCAGTTCAGCCTCTAGGAAATTTAAGCTTCCATGGCAGCCTACTTAAGAAAAATCAGAAAATGGAATTAATTTGTCAAGAGCTTCCTCCTCCTCTCTCTTCTCTCTCTCCTAAGTATTTATCTTCACTGCCCAGTACAGGTGTTCTTCTTTTCTCAGATCTAGCTTCCTTGCAGCTGTACAAGTTAGTTAATCTAGTTGTACACTTATGCAGATTTGGTGTAAGCAATAAGCAGTTGCAGGTTGTCGTGACATTTTTGGACGCAAATTTATATTTTATTTTGTTGCGACAACTTTGACATCCTCGCGCTGGTACTTCTGGATATGTTCACCTAACAAAAATCCCTGACGAAATCTTGAAGTATTCATGCGGTGACATGTTTGGGCACAATTCTGTATCAAACTTGTGGCGGCAGCTTTGAACACTTTCCTATTTTGATCTTCTAAGATGAATCCCTGTGCTGATATCTTTAGACGCAATACTGATACTAAATGTAGTGACATTAGTAGCATAAGTGGGATAAAATGAATGACAATTAGACCATACATCACTAACTTAGAAAATGCAATTACTAAATACAAAATGCTAAAAATATATACTAAACATGAAACAAAGGGAACAATTTATACTCTAATTAGGGAGAATTTAATGGTCTTTTCTAATGCTATCACACCCCCAAACTTGAGTTTTTACTTGTCCTCAAGTAAACAAAAGGTAGCAAAGTCATATCAAAATTCTTGTCAAAGCACTAATCATTCTAGCAACTTAAATTCTCTGGGATCCTAATGTATAAATTACATTCATATGATAGAAAATTGTGTTGACAATTTATAGGTATGAATAATCAAAACTGCAACTTCACTAATGCTAGCATCATGCTTTAAATATTAAATCCTCTTAACCAATACAACATTTATTATAATATACATATATATATGCGATTGAGAGATGTCATTGCATTACTATACCTTTATTCCTGGGCAGTAATGATGGGGTACAACAATCCCTCAAGAAGTTTGTAATTGCGCCGACACACACTCTTGCAGTGACAGCCTTTGGCTAGATTTTTTTTAACACTTGTAATGGAGTGTTCCCCCTTGATAAGTCACAATGCACCCACACTGGAGTGTCTTTTATTAGTAGTTATAACTATATACATAGCTGCATATGGCAAGTTATCCAAGATTCAACTAATGATACTACTCATTCATTACTAATGCAAATTCAACCATTCGTCCAAAAATAGAAGGATACAACATTCAATCAAATTCATCTAATTCACATATTAGCATCTCAAATAATTGAAGAATTAAGCATCAAATGAAACAATATTGTTGTCACATTTTCATAACTTTGAATACTTTCATTAAATTGAAGGACAAATAATAACTTAAAAATGTGGATGCAATTGCATTTCCATTCCATACATATTTCCCCCCAAACTTAGAGTTTGCATTGTCCCTAATGTACTGACAATAATATACTAATATATATGGAAATGCAACTACAATGCAAATGTGTTGACAAATAAAATGCAGTGACAGTAAAAATGTGATGACAACTATATGATATGCACGAAAGTAAAATAAACTAAGTACTGAAAAGTAAAGACTAACTCAGTGTAACGCAACCGAAGATGTGGCTGCCTTGGTCTTTTTCTTTTTCTTTGGGCACTCCTCCTTGCGCTTCTTTTTGTCTTTACGCTTACGTTTCCTTTTCGTAACTGTGGCAGTGGATTGCTCTTTCAGGTTTGGTTATGTGCTGGCTTCATCGACTGTAACATCCGAAGGATGAATTTTAGTAAGTGGTGCCACATAAGGCACAATAGCCAGAAGATTAAAATCGTCATTGTTGAATGTCATAGCCTCAACCTAACTTCCAACAGATGGCACCAGGTCTTCAGTAGGTGCACCCACATTATTAGGTGCGGCGACAAATTCCCCAGATATATTTGTCGCAACAAAGTCTTCCTCTTTTTCGTCTTTCTTTCTTTCTTCTTCTTCTTCTTTCTCTTCTGCCTTCTCCTCCTCAATACCCACAACGTCCATCATGGTGTGATCTTCTGTAACAGTAGCTTCCCTTTTTCCATATTTGCCCCCAAACTGTTAGAAAACTCATCTTCAAAGAGGTTAGCAATATTGCAGAGACATTCCTCTACATCCCTAGAATGCACATCTTGGTCTTCATCATTAGAAATGTGGACCATGTGCAGAGACTGGACAAATTGAGTCTTTCCTTCTGAAGCAACCTTCTCGGTTGATGGTGTTACCTCCTTGACGATAGGGGAAACACTGGGAATTCTGGTAAGGGCTGCTTACTCATGTTACGTAGTGTGCTGACAATTGCAGTATTCCATGCCCTGGTGTAGGCATAGAATAAGTTCTGTGAGTACTCCATGTCTTCAACTGCGACGACAAGTTTAAGTTATTGTAGACGCATTCGATTAGCCAATTGCTCAATTTCTTCAAGTTTCCTCCAAAGTTGAGGATTTGTGGGAGCATGAGGTTGCTTGTCTTTTTTCTTTGTCTTCCCTTTCTCCTTCCTTTGTGCAGCTTCTTTTGCTACAGGGGTTTCTTACCCCCTCGTCATTCACTCAATCGAGACATCATTAATGGGGCCTTTATTTTCCAAGAAATCTTTTGCCTCGTGAGGTACAACACCCTTCTGTCTACACAACTGCATGATAAGAGAGGGGAATGGTAATATACTTGTTTGTTTCGCTATAGAGTCTGCAATCTCTTGATGGAGGATTGCACCGAGATCTATCCGGTGGCCTTTGATGACGGAATGGAGAAGACACATTCTATCCAAAGTGACCATGGTGCTGTGAGTGGAAGGCAATAGGCGGCAGCTGATGAAATGGAACCAGACTTTGCTCTAGATCGTGAGGAAATGGCGATACATTGTATAATTGCTAGGATTGTTTCCAGTCCAAACAGCACCACCGATGCACAAATCATTCAGCAGTAAGTCAGCACCTTCCTCTGTTAGTTATTCTAGGAAAGCTACATGCTCATCCTCCCCCTCAGTGATGTTGTACAGGGCATTTATATGGTCAGCATCCTACGGTACCAACACCTCTCGAACAAAGACAAATTGTTGCTCTCTATTAATCAGATTGGCATAGAATTCTCTTACCAAGGACGAAGAATACCTCTTTGGATGGTCGCAAAACTTTTCCCACCTAGGCGCGAGATGGTTTTATTGACTTGCTTTCCTAGCGTGAGTAGTGGAGATGGCTAGAATCCTTGCTCTGGATGGCAATTTTGCTTCAACATAGTGTCGTGGAAGTGGTCTTTGGCAGCTTTGGTTAAAAATAGGACTGGCTCTTTAGGTGGTGGCTGCTCGGCATTACGAACCACCATCGTAGATGATTCAGTGATTGGTTTTGAAGGGGTTTTTGCTCTTATAGTTTTGGCCATGGCTATATGAGAGAAAGAGATTAAAAAATGCAAGAAATTTGAAGACTGAATAAAAGAAAGGATTACAGCAACAATGGTGGATGTGAGTGTGAAGAACACCGTCAGCACAATAGGGTGGTTTATAGAGGATGAAGATGAAGAGGCGTAATGATTTCCTCTGCAGTGAGAGGACACTATGTCTGCAACCAATGAATGCAATGACACGGATTGTCCTTTTTTCGAATCGATCCAACGATTGGGGATCAAGGTGAATCAATCGACATGATTCTTTCCTGAAACGCTTTGATGAGTCAGTAGTGAAATTTCATCTACAAGTTGTGTTTTTGTGCGTCGGCAGAAAGGATAACTTTTATTCCTACAGAGAACTAAATAAGAGGCTTAAAAGAAAATAAAATACAAAAAGTAAATAGAAAAATTGTAAGGACATGTTAAGAAAATGTGACTAGGTTAATGGTCTCATCCTGTTCGTGGTTGTCTGGACTGAGATAGTGCTTCAATCATTGGCCATTCACCTTGAATTGGTGCCCATCATTTCAATCTTTAATTGTCACACACCATGAAGAAATGCTTCGACAACTTCGAAAGGTTCTGACCATCTGGAGCGCAATTTACCAGGATGCAGTTTTAAGTGTGAATTAAATAAAAGCACTAACTGACCTACTGAAAATTGTCATCGCAAGATAATGTTTTCGTGCCATCGCTTTGTTTTTTCTTTGTAGATGGCAGCATTTTCGTAAGCATTGCGTCGAATTTCCTCCAGTTCCAAAATGTCCAACAATCTCTTTTGCCTAGCAGCATCATAAACCATATTCACTTGTTTAATTGCCCACATGGCCTTATGTTCAAGTTTTACAGTCAAGTGAAAGGATTTACCAAAAACCAATTGATACAGTTACATTCTTAATGGTGTTTTATAAGATGTGCGAAGCACCCACAATGCATCATTGACCCGTGAAGACCAATCGTGTCTGGATGGATTAACCACCTATTCAAGAATATTCTTAATTTGCCGATTGGGTACATCAGTTTGGCCATTTGTCTACGGATGATATGTGGTTTTCATTCGATGTTTAACACCATAATGCTTTAATGTTGTCGCAACTTGATTACAATGAAAATGAGTGTCTGAACACTGATTAATGCTCTAGGTGTGCCGAATCGAGTGAGGATGTGTGTGTGAAAGAATTTCAATACTATTCGAGCATCATATTTGGATCAGCTATTGCTTCGACCTACTTTGAAACATAATCAATAGCGACCAGAATATACACTACCAAAATTAGCCCTAACACTACCAAAATTACGTCCATAAGGAGCATCATGGCAATGCTTTAGGATAGAGAGCATTTCTTCTTTAGGGACGCAACGACGAATAATATTGTCGGTTCATACCTTGAACAGTTACGGCTCATTCCAATGGTACTTTATAGCATCTCGAAGAAATCTGACCTTTCGGTGACCATTTGCACTTAGTGGTAGCTTCTCACAGACCAAATAATTGACGACATCTACATACCATGGAGATGCATCGACAAAATATAGCTTCTCGTCTAGAAATGCATCGACAATTAATGACGTATTCCCATCTTCATCCAGATTCTAGATGAGATAAATGGTCTACTACCTAGTTCTCTGATCCTTTTCTATCTTTAATTTTAACTTCAAATTCTTGTAATAACAAGATCCATCTAATCAGCCTGGGTTTGGCATCTTTTTTGGTAAAGAGGTATCTCAATGCAGAGTATTTAGTATAAATTGTAACTTTTGCACTGACAAGATACGAACGAAACTTGTCAAATGTAAAAACTACTTCCATCAACTCTTTTTCTATGGTAGCATAATTTACCTATGCTTCAGTAAGAGTTTGCTAGCATAGTATATTATATAAAATACCTTGTCCTTACGTTGTCCAAGCACAGCACTTACGGTATAGTCGCTCGCATCACACATCACTTCGAACGGTTGGGACCAATCCGGTGCGACGAAAATAGGTGTATGAACTAACTACTGCTTAATTTTAACGAATGATTCTAGACAAGCATCATTGAACAGAAACTTTTTATTTTACTCCAAAGGGGAGTAGATAGGTTTTTCAATTTTGGAGAAATCTAAGATGAATCATCGATAGAATCTGGCATGGCCAAGAAAACTCCTTATTCCCTTGAAATTGATAGGTGGGGGTAGCATTTCAATAATCTCCACCTTTTGTTTATCAACTTCTATGTCCTGACAAGAGATACGATGCGCAAGGACAATGCCTTCAGTTGCCACGAAGTGGCATTTTTCCCAGTTTAGTACTAGATTGGTGTCCTTGCATCGCTTCAACACTTTAGCTAAATTGTCAGCGCATTTATCAAATGTATGACCATAAACAGAGAAGTCATCCATAAATCTCTCTAACGAATCCTCAATCATATCAGAAAAGATGGCCATCATGCACCTCTGGAATGTGGCCGGTGCATTGCATAAATCAAATGGCATTCGATGGAAGGCAAAGGTACCAAATGGACAAGTAATTGGCTTGGTCCTTCGATGCGATTTCTATCTAGTTGTAGCCAGAATATCCATCCAGAAAGTAGTAATAAGCCTTACCAGCTAGCCTATCCAGCATTTGATCAATGAATGGAAGTGGGAAGTGATCTTTTTTTATGGAAGCATTCAAACGACGGTAATCCATACACACTCGCCAACCTGTAACAATGCGAGTAGGGATTAATTCATTTTTATCATTGCTTAACGCCGTAATGCCGCTCTTCTTTGGCATGCATTAGATCGGGCTCACCCATGTACTATCAAAAATCGGGTAAATAATGCCTGCATCCAACCATTTTATGATCTCTTTTTCCACTACTTCCTTCATTTTCTCATTTAATCTACGTTGTTGTTCAATGGACTACTTTTCCTCGTCCTTCAACCTGATCTTATGCATGCAGAAAGAGGGACTAATACCTCTGATATCCGCGATACTCCAGGCAATGGCTCGCTTGTGCTGCTTCAGTATTCCGATTAATTTCTCCTCTAGATTTGCATTGAGACTTGCGCTGATAATTACTGGTAAGGTATCATTGTCACCAAGGAAAACATATTTCAGATGCGTTGGCAATGGTTTCAACTCCAAAGTTGGAGCTTCTTCAATGGACAGTTTGAAAACATGGATCGTCCTATTTATCAGACCCAAATATTCCATCTGCCAACCATGTTTAAGCTCATAAATATTTACGTCAACCTTGTGGTCGCAATCAGGTAGGAAATTGTCTTCAAATGTCACTACAGATTCTTCTTACGCTACTGAACTATGCTTATTAAATTCTTTCGTAATTAATTCTTCCAGGATATCATTGTGGTGACATTGTTCTTTACTCCTACAGGGAGTTGCTTCGAAGACACTGAAGGTAACGTGTTCATCATTATGTCGTATGATTAACTCGCCTTTGAAAACGTCTATAAGAGTGTGTCCTGTAGCAAGAAATGGACGTCCCAAAATTATGGGTACCTCCTTATCAGCTTCACAATCTAGTGCGATGAAATATGCTGAGAACATAAGCTTATCGACTTGGACGAGAACATCTTTTATTTGTCCTTCAGGTTGCATTAAAGAATCTCTCCACAAGTTGCAATGTCACCAATGTGGGCTTCATGTGACCAATTCCCAATTTTCTAAATGTTGATAAGGGCATAAGGTTGTCCTAAATAATGGTTTCCAATGGAGCATGGAATTGTAAAACTGCTAGGATCTTTCATCTTGGGTGGCAATTTATTTGTCAGTACAGCGCTGTAACCTTCTGTGAGCATAATTGTCTCAATGCCAAATAACTTCTCTTTCTTTGGTAAGAGCTCCTTCATAAATTTCCCATAACTGGGAATCTGCACAAGAGCATCACTAAGAGGTATATTAATATGTAATTATTTCAAGGTAGTCACAAACTTTTGATATTCTCTGTCATGTTCTTTCTCCTTGAATCGTTGTGGGAACAGAAAAGGTATATTGACATTGGGCTATTGTGATACACCCAGTTGCGTCGACATTAGCAGTTGTGTCGACAACTTCGCAGGTCGAATAGTTGGCATGGGTGTGATTACTGATGGTTCCTCCTCATTTATTTCTACTGCTTCTTCTTCGGATACAACCTTTCCTTGTTGCTCTGGTTCATTTGCATCGACAGGTGCTGTATTGGAGCTGCTTCTTTGGTCAACAGTTTACTTTCCACTCTGCAGAGTAATGGCCTTGCAATGCTCCTTCCCCTTTTGATTTTGATTCTCAATGTCACTGGGTAAAGCACCTGGTGGTCTTGTGCTCATACTAGAAGTCAACTGTCCTAATTGCGCTTCCAACGCACAGATGGAAAAAGAATTTCCTTGTACGATAGCTTCCGTTCTTGTAATATGCTCACGCATCAAAGCTTCAAGGGCAACTAATGGATCCGATCTTGGTTGAGAATACTGCTATTGTTATTGTTGATGCTATCCTTGCATATTTATATTTGACATTGCAGTTTGCTATGGCTGCATACGAGCATGTGGCTGCATCTGACCAGGATTTGAATGTACCTGAGGATTGTGATTGTAATTCTGCTGATGCTGATTGTAACTCCCTTATCAAAAGTTTCCTTGACTCGAGGAATTTCCATATCGAAATATGGATGCATTTTGATTCCCCCAAGGTTGTTGAGTCATAGTTGAACTGTTGTAAGAGTTACCATACGAGTTTCTTATGATGTTATTAACATAAAACGCATTTTCGGCATGCTATGGACAATCTTCATAGCTATGATTTCCATTGTAGATTTCACAACAAAATGTCGAGACATCCATCTGTTGGCCTACTTGAATAGGGCCAACATCACTCGTTCCCTTCATGTTCTTAATCATGTTAGCCAATGAGGATACCAATGCACTTAATGTTGATATGGCATCTAACTCAATAACTCTAGGATTTGTTTTCACTTGAGCAGCTCAAGAAACTGAGTTTTGATAATCATTTTGTGTGATTCTCTCCAAATTTCGCACAGCTTCATTATAGGTGCAATCTAATAAGGGACCATTTGTAGATGTATCGATAAGATTTCTTATCTGCATATTTAATCCATTATAAAAAAATTTGATATGTGTCTCCTGTTGGATTCCATGCATGGGGCAACGTTAAAGCAAAGTTTTGTAACGCTCCCATGTAGTATTTAGGTTCTCGCCATCCAGCTGATTGTAAGAAGTAATATCATTCCTCAATCAAGCATTCATTATGGGTGGATTAAATCGCAAAACAAATTGAGTTGCTATCTCATTCCACGACGTAATAGATCCAGTAGGTAATCCCAGAAACCAGGTACGAGACCTTCCTTGTAAAGAATAAGGAAAGAACTGCATCTTCAAGGCATCATCAGGAGCACCATGCTGACTAAAAGCAGCACATATCAGCAGAAAAGATTTCAGACACTCCCTCGCATCTTCATGAGGCAAACCAGCATATTGCCCATTAAGTTTAACATCTGAAACATCATCAATTTCAATTGAAAATTTCCAGATTGGATCGCTGATCTAACAACCCCTGGCTGCAGATCATCAAGCAGAGGAACAAAAAAGTCTCTAAGTGTTCTGTTTTGCAATTTTGTTCCTCTTGTGGCAGCAGTATATTATTGAAGTTTTGTGGCTGCACTGGAGGAACAGGATCTTGTGGTGGCAACTTTGGTATATCGTTATTTCCAGGTAAAGCCATATTTCTTTGCTCTTGTCTCCTCCTTTGAACGGTTCTTTGAATTTCTGGATCTAAGCCAACAATATTGTTAGGATTTCTCCTAGTGGTCATACAATACCTAAAAGAGAGTTGAAAAGAATTAACAAAAATAAATAGATTAGTATCAAATAAAAGTTTGTAAATACATAATAATTGCAACTACAAAAACTAAACATTAAACAAACGCCATCCCAGATAACGGTGCCAAAACTTGATCGCGCTATGAACGTCACAGCAAATGTTCAAGCGAACACTTATCAATGCAAGTATAGTTGATAGGTGTAAGCTATTAGATATCAATCCCACAGAGATGGTTGTTTATGTTTAAATTTGTCAAAGCAAAAGAAGTTAAAATAAGAAGTATTGCTAGGAATAATGTCAATGCAATTAAGTCAAAGACTGCACAAATAAAGAGTTAAAATTGTCAATGCAAATTTTGTAAAACTGTAATGCAAAATGTCATAGCAATTTAATAGAAAATGAAATGAATGTTTGAAGATATTCTGTTGATGCAAATTAAGAAAATTAAAGAAGTAAATTAATCATAAAGAGATGGGGGATCCCTGACTTGATAAGTTGGCAAACACTAAATGTGACAACAAGGTAATTAGTAGATAAATTGTCGACGCAATTAAAATTAATGAGATCTCACTCCTTTCAACTTCTCTACTTATCAAAGACCCAAAAACTCACATTAACCACACCTTTCAATGCTGGCAATGCTTTGCATTCGAGAACAAGTGGCCAGAATTCCTTCGTGCCTCAAGCAACTTCTGTTGTCTTGTTGTTAATTTAACTTGTCACTGCACTTTCCAGTGTCAGCAACCGTAATAACACTTCCGTGATCAAGCAATTAAATTCAAAGATAGACAGATAAGAAGAATTGAGCAGAAATCAAAGTAGATCTAAAATTTAACAGGTGTATTTCCATACACAATTAAGTTCATCAGAATTTATCAGTGTTTAAGAGGAATTAAAGAATAAATTGAAGCATTCTATTCCTAGCCTACTAGAACTATTCCGTAAATGCTTCTCTTGCATTTCACTTAGAACACTCCTTATCAAGAGTAGATGCTGCCTTCTTGTCGCATCAGTTCATCTTCCAAGAATTTTAAGCTTCCATGGCAGCTTGCTTAAGAAAAATCAAAAATTGGAATTAGTTTGTCACAAGCTTCCTCATCCTCTCTCTTCTCTCTCTCTTCAGTATTTATCTTCATTGTCCAGTATAGGCGTTCTTCTTTTCTCAGATCTAACTTCCTTGCAGCTGTACAAGTTAGTTAATCCAGTTGTACACTCATGCAAATCTGGTGTAAGTAGTTACAGATTGTCGTGACATTTCTTAACGCAAATTTATATTTTAATTTACTGCGACAACTTTGACATCCTCATGCGTTGGTACTTCTAGATATGTTCATACAACAAAAATCCCTAATGAAATCTGGAAGTACTCATGCGGTGACATGTTTAGGCGCAATTCTGGATCAAACTTGTGGCGATAGCTTTAAACACTTTCCTGTTTTGATCTTCTAAGATGAATCCCTATGCTGACAACTTTAGACACAATACTGATACTAAATGTAACGATATTAGTAGCATAAGTGGTATAAAATGAAAGAAAATTTGACCATACATCAGTGACTTAAAAAATGCAATTACTAAATACAAAATGCTAAACATGATACAAAGGAAACAATTTATACTCCAATTAGGGAGAATTTAATGGTCTTTTCTAATGCTATCGCACCCCCAAACTTGAGTTTTTACTTGTCCTCAAGTAAACAAAAGGTAGCAAAGTCATATCAAAATTCTTGTCAAAGCACTAATCATTCTAGCAACTTAAATTCTCTGGGATCCTAATGTATAAATTACATTCATATGATAGAAAATTGCGTTGACAATTTATAGGTATGAATAATCAAAACTGCAACTTCACTAATGCTAGCATCATGCTTTAAATCTTAAATCCTCTTAACCAATACAACATTTATTATAATATACATATATATATGCGATTGAGAGATGTCATTGCATTACTATACCTTTGTTCCTGGGCAGTAATGATGGGGTACAACAATCCCTGAGGAAGTTTGTAATTGCGCCGACACACACTCTTGTAGTGACAGCCTTTGGCTAGATATTTTTTTAACACTTGTAATGGAGTGTTCCCCCTTGATAAGTCACAATGCACCCACACTGGAGTGTCTTTTATTAGTAGTTATAACTATATACATAGCTACATATGGCAAGTTATCCAAGATTCAACTAATGATACTACTCATTCATTACTAATGCAAATTCAACCATTCGTCCAAAAATAGAAGGATACAACATTCAATCACATTCATCTAATTCACATATTAGCATCTCAAATAATTCAAGAATTAAGCATCAAATGAAAAAAAATTGTTGTCACATTTTCATAACTTTGAATACTTTCATTAAATTGAAGGACAAATAATAACTTAAAAATGTGGATGCAATTGCATTTCCATTCCATACATATTTCCCCCCAAACTTAGAGTTTGCATTGTCCCTAATGTACTGACAATAATATACTAATATATATGGAAATGCAACTACAATGCAAATGCGTTGACAAATAAAATGCAGTGATAGTAAAAATGTGATGACAACTATATGATATGCACGAAACTAAAATAAACTAAGTACTGAAAAGTAAAGACTAACTCAGTGTAACGCAACCGAAGATGTGGCTGCCTTGGTCTTTTTCTTTTTCTTTGGGCACTCCTCCTTGCGCTTCTTTTTGTCTTTACGCTTACGTTTCCTTTTCGTAACCGTGGCAATGGATTGCTCTTTCAGGTTCGGTTATGTGCTGGCTTCATCGACTGTAACATCCGAAGGATGAATTTCAGTAAGTGGTGCCACATAAGGCACAATAGCCAGAAGATTAAAATCGTCATTGTTGAATGTCATAGCCTCAACCTAACTTCCAACAAATGGCACCAGGTCTTCAGTAGGTGAACCCACATTATTAGGTGCGGCGACAAATTCCCCAGATATATTTGTCGCAACAAAGTTTTCCTCTTTTTCGTCTTTCTTTCTTTCTTCTTCTTCTTCTTTCTCTTCTACGTTCTCCTCCTCAATACCCACAAAGTCCATGGTGGTGTGATCTTCTGTAACAGTAGCTTCCTTTTTTTCCATATTTGCCCCCAAACTGTTAGAAAACTCATCTTCAAAGAGGTTAGCTATATTGCAGAGACATTCCTCTACATCCCTAGAATGCACATCTTGGTCTTCATCATCAGAAATGTGGACCATGTGCAGAGACTGGACAAATTGAGTCTTTCCTTCTGAAGCAACCTTCTCGGTTGATGGTGTTACCTCCTTGACGATAGGGGAAACACTAGGAATTCTGGTAAGGGCTGCTTACTCATGTTACGTAGTGTGCTAACAATTGCAGTATTCCATGCCCTGGTGTAGGCATAGAATAAGTTCTGTGAGTACTCCATGTCTTCAACTGCGACGACAAGTTTAAGTTATCGCAGACTCATTCGATTAGCCAATTGCTCAATTTCTTCAAGTTTCCTCCAAAGTTGAGGATCTGTGGCAGCATGAGGTTGCTTGTCTTTTTTCTTTGTCTTCCCTTTCTCCTTCCTTTGTGCAGCTTCTTTTGCTACAGGGGTTTCTTACCCCCTCGTCATTCACTCAATCGAGACATCATTAATGGGGCCTTTATTTTCCAAGAAATCTTTTGCCTCGTGAGGTACAACACCCTTCTGTCTACACAACTGCATGATAAGAGAGGGGAATGGTAATATACATGTTTGTTTCGCTATAGAGTCTGCAATCTCTTGATGGAGGATTACACCGACATCTATCCGGTGGCCTTTGATGATGGAATGGAGAAGACACATTCTATCCAAAGTGACCGTGGTGCTGTGAGTGGAAGGCAATAGGCGGCAATTGATGAAATGGAACCAGACTTTGCTCTAGATCGTGAGGAAATGGCGATACATTGTATAATTGTTAGGATTGTTTCCAGTCAAACAGCACCACCGATGCACAAATCATTCAGCAGTAAGTCAGCACCTTCCTCTGTTAGTTATTCTAGGAAAGCTACATGCTCATCCTCCCCCTCAGTGATGTTGTACAGGGCATTTATATGGTCAGCATCCTACGGTACCAACACCTCTCGAACAAAGACAAATTCTTGCTCTCTATTAATCAGATTGGCATAGAATTCTCTTACCAAGGACGAAGAATACCCCTTTGGATGGTCGCAAAACTTTTCCCACCCTAGGCGCGAGATGGTTTTGTTGACTTGCTTTCCTAGCGTGAGCAGTGGAGATAGCTAGAATCCTTTCTCTGGATGGCAATTTCGCTTCAACATAGTGTCGTGGAAGTGGTCTTTGGCGGCTTTGGTTAAAAACAGGACTGGCTCTTTAGCTGGTGGCTGCTCGGCATTACGAACCACCACCGTAGATGATTCAGTGATTGGTTTTGAAGGGGTTTTTGCTCTTATAGTTTTGGCCATGGCTATATGAGAGAAAGAGATTAAAATTTGCAAGAAATTTGAAGATTGAATAAAAGAAAGGATTACAGCAACAATGGTGGATGTGAGTGTAAAGAACACAGTCAGCATAATAGGGTGGTTTATAGAGGATGAAGATGAAGAGGCGTAATGATTTCCTCTGCAGTGAGAGGACACTATGTCTGCAACCAATAAATGCAATGACACGGATTGTCCTTTTTTCGAATCGATCCAACGATTGGGGATCAAGGTGAATCAATCGACATGATTCTTTCCTGAAACGCTTTGATAAGTCAGTAGTGAAATTTCATCTACAAGTTGTGTTTCTCTTCGTCGACAGAAAGGATAACTTTTATTCCTACAGAGAACTAAATAAGAGGCTTAAAAGAAAATAAAATACAAAAAGTAAATAGAAAAATTGTAAGGACATGTTAAGAAAATGTGACTAGGTTAATGGTCTCATCCTGTTCGTGCTTGTCTGGACTGAGATAGTGCTTCAATCATTGGCCATTCACCTTGAATTGGTGCCCATCGTTTCAATCTTTAATTGTCACACACCATGAAGAAATGCTTCGACAACTTCGAAAGGTTCTGACCATCTGGAGCGCAATTTACCAGGATGTAGTTTTAAGTGTGAATTAAATAAAAGCACTAACTGACCTACTGAAAATTGTCATCGCAAGATAATGTTTTCGTGCCATCGCTTCCTTTTTTCTTTGTAGATGGCAGCATTTTCGTAAGCATTGCGTCGAATTTCCTCCAGTTCCAAAATGTCCAACAATCTCTTTTGCCTAGCAGCATCATAAACCATATTCACTTGTTTAATTGCCCACATGGCCTTATGTTCAAGTTTTACAGTCAAGTGAAAGGATTTACCAAAAACCAGCTGATACAGTAACATTCCTAATGGTGTTTTATAAGATGTGCGAAGCACCCACAATGCATCATTGACCCGTGAAGACCAATCGTGTCTGCATGGATTAACCACCTATTCAAGAATATTCTTAATTTACCGATTGGGTACATCAGTTTGGCCATTTGTCTACGGATGATATGTGGTTTTCATTCGATGTTTAACACCATAATGCTTTATTGTTGTCGCAACTTGATTACAATGAAAATGAGTGTCTGGTCACTGATTAATGCTCTAGGTGTGCCGAATCAAGTGAGGATGTGTGTGTGAAAGAATTTCAATACTATTCGAGCATCATATTTAGGAACAGCTATTGCTTCGACCTACTTTGAAACATAATCAATAGCGACCAGAATATACACATTTCTGAAATAATTTGGCAATGGCCCATGAAATCCATACCCCAGACATCGAAAAGCTCAACTTTCATGATAGGCTATTGCAACACCTAGTTGCGTCGAGATATTGATCCGGTGCGCTGACTATTATCGCATTGTTGAACAAAATTGTGGGCGTCTCGAAACAATGTTGGCCAATAAAATCCTGATTGAAGGACCTTTGCAGCAGCCCTAACACTACCAAAATTTCGTCCATAAGGAGCATCATGGTAATGCTTTAGGATAGAGAGCATTTCTTCTTTAGGGACGCAACGACGAATAATATTGTCGGTTCATACCTTGAACAGTTACGGCTCATTCCAATGGTACTTTACAGCATCTCGAAGAAATCTGACCTTTCGGTGACCATTTGCACTTAGTGGTAGCTTCTCATAGACCAAATAATTGACGACATCTACATACCATGGAGATGCATCGACAAAAAATAACTTCTCGTCTGGAAATGCATCGACAATTTGTGATGTATTCCCATCTTCATCCAGATTCTAGATGAGATAAATGGTCTACTACCTAGTTCTCTGATCCTTTTCTATCTTTAATTTTAACATCAAATTCTTGTAATAACAAGATCCATCTAATCAGCCTGAGTTTGGCATCTTTTTTGGTAAAGAGGTATCTCAATGCAGAGTATTTAGTATAAATTGTAACTTTTGCACTGACAAGATACGAACGAAACTTGTCAAATGCAAAAACTACTTCCATCAACTCTTTTTCTATGGTTGCATAATTTACCTATGCTTCAGTAAGAGTTTGCTAGCATAGTATATTATATAAAATACCTTGTCCTTACGTTGTCCAAGCACAGCACTTACGGCATAGTCACTCGCATCACACATCACTTCGAACGGTTGGGACCAATCCGGTGCGACGAAAATAGGTGTATGCACTAACTACTGCTTAATTTTAACGAATGATTCTAGACAAGCATCATTGAACAGAAACTTTTTATTTTGCTCCAACAGGGAGTAGAGAGGTTTTGCAATTTTGGAGAAATCTAAGATGAATCATCGATAGAATCTAGCATGGCCGAGAAAACTCCTTATTCCCTTGAAATTGATAGGTGGGGGTAGCTTTTCAATAATCTCCACCTTTTGTTTATCAACTTCTATGTCCTGACAAGAGATACGATGCGCAAGGACAATGCCTTCAGTTGCCATGAAGTGGCATTTTTCCCAGTTTAGTACTAGATTGGTGTCCTTGCATCGCTTCAACACTTTAGCTAAATTGTCAGCGCATTTATCAAATGTATGACCATAAACAGAGAAGTCATCCATAAATCTCTCTAACGAATCCTCAATCATATCAGAAAAGATGGCCATCATGCACCTCTGGAATGTGGCCGGTGCGTTGCATAAATCAAATGGCATTCGATGGAAGGCAAAGGTACCAAATGGACAAGTAATTGGCTTGGTCCTTCGATGGGATTTCTATCTAGTTGTAGCCAGAATATCCATCCAGAAAGTAGTAATAAGCCTTACCAGCTAGCCTATCCAGCATTTAATCAATGAATGGAAGTGGGAAGTGATCTTTTTTTATGGAAGCATTCAAACGACGGTAATCCATACACACTCGCCAACCTGTAACAATGCGAGTAGGGATTAATTCATTTTTATCATTGCTTACCACCGTGATGCTGCTCTTCTTTGGCATGCATTAGATCGGGCTCACCCATGTACTATCAAAAATCGGGTAAATAATGCCTGCATCCAACCATTTTATGATCTCTTTTTCCACTACTTCCTTCATTTTCTCATTTAATCTACGTTGTTGTTCAATGGACTACTTTTCCTCGTCCTTCAACCTGATCTTATGCATGCAGAAAGAGGGACTAATACCTCTGATATCCGCGATACTCTAGGCAATGGCTCGCTTGTGCTGCTTCAGTATTCTGATTAATTTCTCCTCTAGATTTGCATTGAGACTTGCGCTGATAATTACTGGTAAGGTATCATTGTCACCAAGGAAAACATATTTCAGATGCGCTGGCAATGGTTTCAACTCCAAAGTTGGAGCTTCTTCAATGGACAGTTTGAAAACAAGGATCGTCCTATTTATCAGACCCAAATATTCCATCTGCCAACCATGTTTAAGCTCATAAATATTTGCGTCAACCTTGTGGTCGCAATCAGGTAGGAAATTGTCTTCAAATGTCACTGCAAATTCTTCTTAGTCTACTGAACTATGCTTATTAAATTCTTTCGCAATTAATTCTTCCAGGATATCATTGTGGTGACATTGTTCTTTACTCCTGCAGGGAGTTGCTTCGAAGACACTGAAGGTAATGTGTTCATCATTATGTCGTATGATTAACTCGCCTTTGAAAACGTCTATAAGAGTGTGTCCTGTAGCAAGAAATGGACGTCCCAAAATTATGGGTACCTCTTTATCAGCTTCACAATCTAGTGCGATGAAATATGCTGAGAACATAAGCTTATCGACTTGGACGAGAACATCTTTTATTTGTCCTTCAGGTTGCATTAAAGATCTCTCCACAAGTTGCAATGTCACCAATGTGGGCTTCATGTGACCAATTCCCAATTTTCTAAATGTTGATAAGGGCATAAGGTTGTCCTAAATAATGGTTTCCAATGGAGCATGGAATTGTAAAACTGCTAGGATCTTTCATCTTGGGTGGCAATTTATTTGTCAGTACAGCGCTGTAACCTTCTGTGAGCATAATTGTCTCAATGTCAAATAACTTCTCTTTCTTTGGTAAGAGCTCCTTCATAAATTTCCCATAACTGGGAATCTGCACAAGAGCATCAATAAGAGGTATATTAATATGTAATTATTTCAAGGTAGTCACAAACTTTTGATATTCTCTGTCATGTTCTTTCTCCTTGAATCGTTGTGGGAACAGAAAAGGTATATTGACATTGGGCTATTGTGATACACCCAGTTGCGTCGACATTGGCAGTTGTGTCGACAACTTCGCAGGTCGAATAGTTGGCATGGGTGTGATTACTGATGGTTCCTCCTCATTTATTTCTACTGCTTCTTCTTCGGATACAACCTTTCCTTGTTGCTCTGGTTCATTTGCATCGACAGGTGCTGTATTGGAGCTGCTTCTTTGGTCAACAGTTTACTTTCCACTCTGCAGAGTAATGGCCTTGCAATGCTCCTTCCCCTTTTGATTTTGATTCTCAATGTCACTAGGTAAAGCACCTGGTGGTCTTGTGCTCATATTAGAAGTCAACTGTCCTAATTGTGCTTCCAACGCACAGATGGAAAAAGAATTTCCTTGTACGATAGCTTCCATTCTTGTAATATGCTCACGCATCAAAGCTTCAAGGGCAGCTAATGGATCCGATCTTGGTTGAGAATACTGCTATTGTTGTTGTTGATGCTATCCTTGCATATTTATATTTGACATTGCAGTTTGCTATGGCTGCATACGAGCATGTGGCTGCATCTGACCAGGATTTGAATGTACCTGAGGATTGTGATTGTAATTCTGCTGATGCTGATTGTAACTCCCTCATCAAAAGTTTCCTTGACTCGAGGAATTTCCATATCAAAATATGGATGCATTTTGATTCCCACAAGGTTGTTGAGTCCTATTTGAACTGTTGTAAGAGTTACCATACGAGTTTCTTATGATGTTATTGACATAAAACGCATTTTCGGCATGCTATGGATAATCTTCATAGCTATGATTTCCATTATAGATTTCACAACAAAAGTCGAGACATCCATCTGCTGGGCTACTTGAATAGGGCCAACATCACTCGTTCCCTTCATGTTCTTAATCATGTTAGCCAATGAGGATACCAATGCACTTAATGCTGATATGGCATCTAACTCAATAACTCTAGGATTTGCTTTCACTTGAGCAGCTCAAGAAACTGAGTTTTGATAATCATTTTGTGTGATTCTCTCCAAATTTCGCACAGCTTCATTATAGGTGCAATCTAATAAGGGACCATTTGTAGATGTATCGATAAGATTTCTTGTCTGCATATTTAATCCATTATAAAAAAATTTGATATGTGTCTCCTGTTGGATTCCATGCATGGGGCAACGTTAAAGCAAAGTTTTGTAACGCTCCCATGTAGTATTTAGGTTCTCGTCATCCAGCTGATTGTAAGAAGTAATATCATTCCTCAATCAAGCATTCATTGTGGGTGGATTAAATCGCAAAACAAATTGAGTTGCTATCTCATTCCACGACGTAATAGATCCAGCAGGTAATCCCAGAAACCAGGTACGAGACCTTCCTTGTAAAGAATAAGGACACAACTGCATCTTCAAGGCATCATCAGGAGCACCATGCTGACTAAAAGCAGCACATATTAGCAGAAAAGATTTCAGACGCTCCCTCGCATCTTCATGAGGCAAACCAGCATATTGCCCATTAAGTTTAACATCTGAAACATCAACAATTTCAATTGAAAATTTCCAGATTGGATCGCTGATCTAACAACCCCTGGCTGCAGATCGTCAAGCAGAGGAACAAAAAAGTCTCTAAGTGTTCTGTTTTGCAATTTTGTTCCTCTTGTGGCAGCAGTATATTATTGAAGTTTTGTGGCTGCACTGGAGGAACAGGATCTTGTGGTGGAAACTTTGGTATATCGTTATTTCCAGGTAAAGCCATATTTCTTTGCTCTTGTCTCCTCCTTTGAATGGTTCTTTGAATTTCTGGATCTAAGCCAACAATATTGTTAGGATTTCTCCTAGTGGTCATACAATACCTAAAAGAGAGTTGAAAAGAATTAACAAAAATAAATAGATTAGTATCAAATAAAAGTTTGTAAATACATAATAATTGCAACTACAAAAAATAAACATTAAACAAACGCCATCCCAGATAATGGTGCCAAAACTTGATCGCGCTATAAACGTCACAGCAAATGTTCAAGCGAACACTTGTCAATGCAAGTATAGTTGATAGGTGTAAGCTATTAGATATCAATCCCACAGAGATGGTTGTTTATGTTTAAATTTGTCAAAGCAAAAGAAGTTAAAATAAGAAGTATTGCTAGGAATAATGTCAATGCAATTAAGTCAAAGACTGCACAAATAAAGAGTTAAAATTGTCAATGCAAATTTTGTAAAACTGTAATGCAAAATGTCATAGCAATTTAATAGAAAATGAAATGAATGTTTGAAGATATTCTGTTGATGCAAATTAAGAAAATTAAAGAAGTAAAATAATCATAAAGAGATGGGGAATCCCTGACTTGATAAGTTGGCAAACACTAAATGTGACAACAAGGTAATTAGTAGATAAATTGTCGATGCAATTAAAATTAATGAGATCTCACTCCTTTCAACTTCTCTACTTATCAAAGACCCAAAAACTCACATTAACCACACCTTCCAATGCTGGCAATGCTTTGCATTCGAGAACAAGTGGCCAGAATTCCTTCGTGCCTCAAGCAACTTCTGTTGTCTTGGTTGTTAATTTAACTTGTCACTGCACTTTCCAGTGTCAGCAACCGTAATAACACTTCCGTGATCAAGCAATTAAATTCAAAGATAGACAGATAAGAAGAATTGAGCAGAAATCAAAGTAGATCTAAAATTAATAGGTGTATTTCCATACACAATTAAGTTCATCAGAATTTATCAGTGTTTAAGAGGAATTAAAGAATAAATTGAAGCATTCTATTCCTAGCCTACTAGAACTATTCCGTAAATGCTTCTCTTGCATTTCACTTAGAACACTCCTCATCAAGAGTAGATGCTGCCTTCTTGTCGCATCAGTTCACCTTCCAAGAATTTTAAGCTTCCATGGCAGCTTGCTTAAGAAAAATCAAAAATTGGAATTAGTTTGTCACAAGCTTCCTCATCCTCTCTCTTCTCTCTCTCCTCAGTATTTATCTTCATTGTCCAGTATAGGCGTTCTTCTTTTCTCAGATCTAACTTCCTTGCAGCTGTACAAGTTAGTTAATCCAGTTGTACACTCATGCAAATCTGGTGTAAGCAGTTACAGATTGTCGTGACATTTCTTAACGCAAATTTATATTTTAATTTGCTGCGACAACTTTGACATCCTCATGCGTTGGTACTTCTAGATATGTTCATACAACAAAAATCCCTAATGAAATCTGGAAGTACTCATGCGGTGACATGTTTAGGCGCAATTCTGGATCAAACTTGTGGCGATAGCTTTAAACACTTTCCTGTTTTGATCTTCTAAGATGAATCCCTATGCTGACAAATTTAGACACAATACTGATACTAAATGTAATGATATTAGTAGCATAAGTGGGATAAAATGAAAGAAAATTTGACCATACATCAGTGACTTAAAAAATGCAATTACTAAATACAAAATGCTAAACATTATACAAAGGAAACAATTTATACTCTAATTAGGGAGAATTTAATGGTCTTTTCTAATGCTATCACACCCTAAACTTGAGTTTTTACTTGTCTTCAAGTAGAAAAAAACTAGCAAAGTCATATCAAAATTCTTGTCAAAGCACTAATCATTCTAGCAACTTAAATTCTCTGGAATCCTAATGTATAAATTACATTCATATGATAGAAAACTATGCCGACAATTTATAGGTATGAATAATCAAAACTGCAACTTCACTAATGCTAGCATCATGCTTTAAATCTTAAATCCTCTTAACCAACACATTTGTAACTTAGCATTTGGGTCTCCTTTTGCCCATGACCCTTAGTCATTTTGTTAGAGTGTATATGTTGGTGTAGCAATTCATGATTTTAATACATCAGGCCTCATTGGCGGTGACTCCTTTATTTGATTCTCCTCAATGCTTCTCTAGGCACACTTTCCTATTTGTATATTTTTATAGAAATCTCGCATCGTATTTCAATATATAATACAGGCCCACATGCGCACCAAAAGCATCAGCGGGGCGGACAACACACCAAAAGAGTCTTCTTTCCTTCCTTTATCCCTGCTCTCCGAAGAGAGATATCTTCCTTGTCTTACACACTTTGACTAGTCCTTAAATTTTATTAGGACTCAACAAGCGTCACATCAGTCATTTGATGCTCTTATTCAAATCTTAAAAATTCCAAGAATACTAATCAAGTACTTTCCATTGGTTCTTAGCTATTTTAGTTCACATTCAATTAAGCTTTAACCATGGTTCTCTTGGTGGCTGTAGCGCGTAGGTTTTTGCAAGTGTACACAGTCATTATCAAGTATTAAGTAAGTATCAAGTTATTGTCTCCACAGGGACTGTATATGCTTAATCAACTAATTGTAACATTATATTAAATAACTTGGTGAATAAAAACACAATATAGTTGGATGAGTGATCAATTGATCCCTAATGCAAATTAACCTAAGTATGCAATTATGTGAATGATTTGATTTTAGCACAAATTAAACACAATTCACAACAATTATAACATAAATAAACTAGGACATTTACTTTAATTAGTTTTAATTTATTATCAACATGCTTAATAACATTCGAAAAACATTCTATGGCAACTCGATCTTTCATGGGCTTGGAAACCAAATTAAGTCCTTTCGGAGTCTTACTTTGTTAAATACGCATTTTACTGATCATATAAAACTAAGGGTTTCTTAGTATTCATATGAAGTAATAGGGATTGGGATGGTTTGAAACAATTTAATCTCATTAACCTAAAAGACATGAAAGGTAATCGAGTTCGATCAAGTTATTACGAACCTTCAATTCATTCTGGGTCATATATGAATTAAGCAAGCACATTTCAATTATTGTGTCTATTAGTCGAAGTCCTAGTCCGGATCTCTCCACTAATTCTACTTCATTCAATCATGTATGAATGACATACATGCATGATATTAATTGAAATCATGATCGATTCAGGCACAAATATCATAAGCATGAATCAAATGAAAGAATAAACCCTATCGAACTGGTTGTCACCCAAATATCCAATCGAAGAAAACTCCTTCGCTCCTTTGCTGATTCCTCTTCGAGGTGGTCGACCAAGGGCTTTTTAAGAGGCTTAATTAGCTAAAATATCAATGAAGAGATTATGCTAGGCGTGGGGATGGGAAAATGAGAGAAAGGATAAGAGAGTTGAGAGAATGAGAGATGATTGATGATTAAAGGGATGAGTTGAAATGATGAGAAGGGCTCTTATTTATAGGTGAAGGGTGAGAGTTCATTTATTAAAAATAGGGAATTAAATCCCTTAATCCTCTCAAATGCATGGCCAGTCACACTTCAAGGAGTTTTAATGAATTTTTTGCTTCATTTTGAAGCATTCCACATGCCACATCAACCAGGGATCAAGACTTGTTCAACAGCATCTTCAAGTGATAATTTTTTATTTCTTCTAAAGTGTAGGGACTCCTTGCAATTAAACCAAAAATGGTCTATTGGGTAGCCATGGTCTTTCCGAAGTTGGGCTACATCCTTCTTGGGTTGGACAGTTTTTATGATCCAGCAAAATTAATAGACTTGTCCAAAACAATTTATTTAATAATGGATCAAATTAATTAAATTAACCCAATTAATTGAAAATTTAATAAACCCAATTTATTAATGAAATAATTCATATTAAATTATTAAATATAATTTTATTTTTTAATATTTAATTAATTTATGCATGGCCCAGTTTATAAATTAAAAATACATTACATTAAAATAAACTATAAATAAGCCATTTTGTGCATAAAACTATGTAATAAAGCATAAAATCACATTTTAATAATTTCCATGTCCTAAGTTAATATTTTCACATATTTCATTAATTTATTAAACATTACTTGGTTTTAACATTGATTTTAAGTAAAAGGTGATGAAATTACATAGGAAAAACCTATATATATTCTGAGTTTACACACCCCTAAACTTAAATCATTGCTCGTCCCGAGTAATGTTCATGCACAGCAAGGGTTTTTCTAAGGCAATATTGCTAAATGTGTAAGTAGCATCAATCTTTGTCTCATAATCATGCATAAACAAATTCAAGTTCATAGATTCTCTTTTCTGATAAGTAGCTCGCATGCAAACATTATTCAGAATTTTTATACTAAGTATAAAAATATGTCAACATTAGTTATGGTTTGTATTCATGTCAATATCATAGATAACATTCTTCATTCAACATAATTTCCTATCAATCTAAACAAAACAATCATAAGGTCTATTTGCAGCCTTTATATGTTGAACTTAGTAATTCCTCTCCACTAATGTTGGTGACATAATGATCAAATCAATAGGTCTTTTCTAAGGTTGTAATGGGGCTAGGCTAAAGGTAGGGATTTAAGAGATGTGAAATTTCGGTTTTAATAATCTTAACCTTTAACTTTATCTTGGATCTTTTGTGACACAACCTTCTCCTTGAATGGATCTTTGGAACACCCCCAAACTTATTTTGAACTCATGCTCATACATTTTTCTTTCAAAGATTGAGCAAACTTTTCTTTTCTCTTTCTTTCTCTTTTTTAAAGCATGAGCATGTACATCATTTTGAAATTTTCCTTAAATGTTTATCATAAAGACAACTTTAGTTAAGATGGGTGCACAAAATAGAATAACTTAAAAAGATTGTAATATGGCTTATGATGTTGGTAAATTGCAATAAACAGGCCATTAAGCTCAAAATTAAGGTTTCAAGGGTCTAGCATCATAAGGTGGGCTTGAAAGGCTCAAACGGTCCAAACAAATGATGCCTATATCATATTTAGAATTTTACGTCTCCTAGGATTTCGCCTTAAGAAAATTACTAAGTCAATTCTAAAGATATAAACCTTCATGCATGTCTAATCTCAAAGGAAACTAAATTTTAATGGCAAACATTACCTAAGACTAAGATCATACAAACATTCCATCATTCATGATTAACATACATTCAACTTATATAGAATCATTATTCATGCTTGCATTCAAACAAACTTATTAACAAAAATTTTTCTATACATTCATTTATTAAAGCATACTTATGAAAAACGATTGAAACATACTTGAAAATTTTAAAAAATTCGAGCAATTATTTTTCCTTACCCCTTTAAAAAGAAGCAATGTCCTCTTTGCAAAAATAAAGTAATGAATGAAAACTGAACACCAAGTAAGGTTGTAAGAACAGAGAGGTGAGTCATTAAGACTGCTTAAATACCAATTTTTTCTTAACAATCCAATCCTAGACATGTTGATTCCAATTACCACATCACTTAGTCTTTTCTTTCTAAAGTGGTGTTAGCTTATTCATGTTTGCTATGTTTTATTATGTGGAAATAAAAATCCTAACTACGAAAGAAATAAACTCCTAAGGACCTAAAAATAAATAAATAAATAAGAAAAGAATCCCCCCTTTTATTTTTTTGACTCATCCCCCTTGTCTTCTTTTTCTTCAACTCCATCCTCGCTTTCATAGTCGTTGTCTTCCTTCCATGTCTTGAAGATAGCATCTGGGAACTCAGGAAAAAAAGTGTTAGAGATATTCTTAAAAGTATTTCTAATGGAGTCATCTCTAATCCTCGAATATTTCTAGTAAGTTTGTTGTTGATTGTGAATGAATTTGCACATATCCATCATGATTGACAACTCTGATTTCTTTGAAGTTCTTGTAGAAGTCAGCATTGGAGTTGTAAATTTAGGTTCAACACTTAGCTCGACTGGTTCGTCTTTTAGCTCAACTTTTGGTTCAATGTTCGTAGGTTCCTCAATCGATTTAGGACTATTTGGCTTCTCCTCAAATTCTACTTCTTTAGTGTCAGCAACTGAATTAGCTTTAGTTTCAATTTTATTTGATGACTCATCGGTTTCTAGTTTAGTTGACTCGTCTTGTTCACCTTGGTTCAGTTCATGAACCCTCTCTATTAACCTTTCAAGGTCATAAGCTGTGATGCACCCTTGAACATATTGCCTCTTCAAATTTGCTTTTGTTTCAACATGGGCCCTTAAGTCATCGATATCCTTGAGAATGATTTTCCCAATGTTCATGGACTTTTTTGTCAATATTGCATACAACAAGAGCATTTGTTCCATCGAGATGGTGGAACTATGTGAGATAGGCATGAAGCTAGAGCAAACAAAATAAAGCCATACATTTGCGACCGGTTTTAGGTATTTCTTTCGGCAAGAATGGCTCCCATACTTTCTTATAATCCATTGGGATCACGTATTTGTAACAACATCAAGCACTTGTTGAAGAAAATCCTAATTTATATTGCTCATCATAGTATAGTACTCATCTTCTTCAACATCAGGTAGGTTAAACAAATCATTAATGGACTTAGATGTAAAAGGTACCTTCTTCTTTTAAACAGTGACCTCGGTAGCATCTTGTAGAGTCAAACTCACAGAAAACTCTCGAACTAGTTCATCATCAAGAAGTGAATGAGCATCACAAAATTGTTCCCATTTGAGAGGATTGATATTCTTTCTAATCGACACAGGTACAACCATCAAATCATGACTCTTCAAGTTAAAACCTTTTTCCAACATCATAGGTTGATGCTTGAAGATTGAATCAAATCTCTCTTTCACTTCTTAATCAATCACAATCAGGTTTTCAAGAGTAGTCTTTGAAGATCTAGTTCTTTTGGAAAACAGGGTATTTTTCTCAAAAATTCGGCAAAGTTTCGGCGAAAGATGGGAAAAGAAATCGACAAGTTGGTGGTAAGGACTTGCGGAGACGACAACCTTACGATAGCAAGGGTGGTGCAATGACAGCGATGATGCACGACAGCGACGATGGTGCTCCAACAACCTCCTTGTGGTGGCGATATGTTGTTTAAGCGATAAGGGAAGAAAAACTAGGGTTTTCTTCAGGATTTGAGGCTAACGACATAAGGGAAAATTAGGGGTGGCTAGGGTTTAAGCTAATTACTTTGAGGATTGTGAAAAATGGTGTGGTGACGAGGGGTTTATATAGGAAAATATTAGGGAAACATGTAGTAAAAATTTAGTTACATTAGGGTTACTTGGACGGCAAGTAATGGGCGTGACAGTAATGTATGAGAATTTTTCTCCTTTTTGTTGTCTTGGGCATCAGACTCTAACTTTATTTATAGACTCAACTTAAAAACAAATTGATTAGTAATTGGGCTAAATTGACCCCCTTTATTAAACAAATAAAATTATATTAAAATTAAAAATAATAATAATAATGAAAAATAAAAATTTCAAACCATAATTAGAAAATTTATTCTCAACTGATTACATTAAATTAATTCTCAGGAAAGGTTGGAGGGGTCACAGTGATCCCGCTTAAGTTTCAATCTCCTTAGATAGAATTTATTAAATGTACTAAGTTAAGAAAAATAATATCTAATTATTTATTTATTTACAAATAATTTCCTTAAAAATCAAGGGTCTATTAAATTGAACGAAGCTTCAACTCACTCAACTTCACCATCCTAATAGTGCTTGAGACGTTGACCATTAACTTTAAACATACCTCTGTGATCATCATAAAATTCAAAGGCTCCATATGGATAGACTTTATGAATGGTGAAAGGTTCAGTCTAACGGGATTTCAACTTCTCAGGAAATAACCTTAGCCTTGAATTAAATAATAGCACTCTCCAACCTTCTTTAAACTCACGAGGTTGTATACTACAATCATGCCATTTCTTAGACTTTTCTTTCCACATCTTGGCATTCTCGTATGAAAATAACTTCAATTCTTCCAACTCATCAAGTTATAACATCCTTCTCTCACCAACTTGTTTCAAATCCAAATTCAATTGCTTCAAAGTCTAGTGAGCTTTATTTTCCAACTCTAATGGCAAATGACATACCTTTCCAAAGACTAACCGATAAGGATTCATTCCTAACGATGTCTTAAAAGCTATTCGATAGGCCCTTAATGCATCATTGATCCTTCGAGACTAATCTTTTTTGCTAGGGCATACTACCCTTTCAAGGATTCATTTAACTTCATGATTCACTCTTTCAACTTGCCCATTCGATTGTGGGCGCTAGGCAGTAGCAATCTTATGTTTCACCTTATACTTGTCAAGCAACCACTTAAGCCACTTGTTCACAAAGTGAGAACCTTCATCACTAATGATAGCTCTTAGTGTCCCAAATCGTGTAAACAAATGCTTATGTAGGAATCGCATGACTACCTTAACATCATTTGTAGGGTATGCTTCAGCTTCAACCCACTTGGATACATAGTCCATAGTAACCAAGATGTACTTGTTCCCATATGAAGTAGGAAACGGTCCTAAAAAGTCAATGCCCCATACGTCGAATAATTCAACTTCTAAGATGTTTGTAAAGGGCATCTCATTTCTCCTTGATATGTTACCGATCCTTTGACATTTATCACAATTCTTCACAAATGCATAAGCATCTTTAAATAGTTAGGCCAAAAGAAACCTACTTGTAGAATCTTTGGTGTAGTATGTGAACCACCAAAGTGCCCCCCACCAGGAGATGAATGGCAATGGTACAAGATCTCAACAATCTCACTTTCAACTACGCACTTCCTGATTATGTTATCTACCCACTACTTAAACAAAAACGGATCCTCCTAGAAATAACACCGACTATCATGATGGAATTTCTTCCTTTGTTGCCATGTCATTTCTCGAGGAATTATTCCACATGCAAGATAATTGGCAAAAAAAAATAGCAAACCAAGGTGTTTCATGAATTTGACTTACCTCTAAGATGTGCTCATCTGGAAAATTCTCATTGATAAGAACAAATGAAAAAGTTACCTCATTTGGTTCCAACCTCGATAGATGATTAGCTACTTGATTCTCGACACCTTTTTTGTCTTGGATCTCATGGTCAAATTCTTAGAGTAAGAGTATCTAACAAATTAGCCTCGATTTAATATCTTTCTTTGTGAGTAAGTATTTAATGGTCGCATGGTCAGTAAACATTGTAACTTTGGTACCTATAAGATATGAATGAAACTTGCCAAAAGCAAAAACTATAGCAAAGAGTTCTTTTTCAATTACCATATAATTGAGTTGGGCTCCTTTCAAAGTTCTACTTGTATAGTAGATATGCTGAAAAACTTTGTTTCTTCTTTGATCCATCACAACTTCAATGTCAAAATCGCTTGCATCACACATCAACTCAAAAGATGAGTTCCAATCGGGTGTAACAATTTTTGGGGATGAGATTAACCATCTCTTTAGATCTTCAAAAACTTTCTCTAACAACAAACACAAAGGCTTAGAAATTTTCGATAAATCCTTGATAAATCTTCGATAAAAATCGGCATGGCCTAAGAAACTTCTAACTCCTTTAACACTAACTACGGGCTGTAATCTTTCAATTACGTCCACCTTTTCTTTGTCAATTTCGATTCCACTCTTAGAGATTTTATGCCCTAAGATAATCCCTTCCTTAACCATAAAGTGGCATTTTTCCAATTCAGGATATGATTCGTCTCCTCGCATCTCTTAAGTACCTTAGCCAAATTACTCAAACAAACATCGTAAGTATTGCCAAAAATAGAAAAATCATCCATGAAAACCTAAACAAAATTTTTAACCATATCAGAAAATATTGGCATCATGCATCATTGAAATGTTGCAGGTGCATTGCATAAACCAAAAGGCATTCGCCTAAAAGCAAACATATTGTACAGAAAAGGTTGTTTTATGTTGGTCCTCCGGGGCTACAACTGTTTGGTTATATCCCAAATAGCTATCTAAAAAACAATAGAATTTGTTACGTGCCAGTCGGTCTAACATCTGGTCCATAAAAGATAACGAAAAATGGTTCTTCCGAGTGGCTTTGTTCAGCTTTCTATAGTCAATATAGATTCTCTAACTTGTAACAGTTCTTGTCAAAATCAGCTTGTTATGTTCATTCTCGACAATCGTGATTCCACCTTTCTTCAGTCCACATTGTACCGGACACACCCATGAACTATTTGAGATGGGGAAGATAATTCTCGCATGTAACCACTTAATCACTTCCTTTCGTACTACTTCTTTCATGATAGGATTGAGCCTCCTTTGCCTATCAATTCGAGCTCGCTCACCCTCCTCTAAGATAATCTTATGCATGAAAAAGGAAGGGTTTATACCTCGAATATCAGCTATGGTCCAACCAATTGCTTTCTTAAATTTCTTTAAAATAACAATAAGTTTCTCTTGATCTTTCATTAGTTCCGCTGATATAATCACAAGCAAAGTAGATCATTCACCTAAATAAATGTATCTTAAGTTTGAGTTTAGGCAATTCCTTGATTGACAACTTTGGTTACACATATTCTCGAGTTTCTAACTCCAACGGTTCAAACTGTGTTGATGAATGTAGTTCCTTAGATTAGCTTCCATCAAAGCCATGTTTTTTCACCTTCTTCATCTTCCAAAGGGTCAAACTCTAAGGCATTCTCCAATGGATCTTCAATAAAATTACTTTTCATAGAAACCAAAGTTTCTATCTCTTCCATAACTGAACACTTTTCCATCAGATTGGGAAATTTCATAGCTTTTAGAATGTTAAATGTTACCTGATCATCTTGAACTCGCATGGTGAGTTCACCTTCCTACACATCAATTAACACTCTTCTCGTGGCTAGGAAAGGTCTTCCAAGGATGATCGGTACTTCCTTATCTATTTCAAAATCTAAGACAATGAAATCAATAGGGAAAATAAACTTATCGACTCTTACCAAAACATCCTCGATCTTTCCTTCAGGATATGCTAAAGATCGATCTGCTAGCTGAAGTGTCACAATTATGGGTCTTACTTCACTTATTTCCAATAGCTTGTAAACAAACTTGGGCATCAAGTTGATGCTAGCTCCTAAATCGCACAAAGCTTTACCTTAGTAAGATTCACCAATATTAGAGGGTATAGTAAAGCTTCAAAGACCCTTCAATTTCGGGGGTAACTTGTTCTGGAAGAAATCATTACACTCCTTCATCAAAGCAACAGTCTCTTACTCATTAAGTCATTTCTTTTTGAATAGTATATCCTTCATAAACTTCACATAGTTCAGCATTTGTTCTAAAGCCTCCAACAACGGGATATTGATGTCTAATTGCTTCAGAACATCCAAGAACTTCTTGAATTGCACCTCTTATTTCTGCTTATGTTGCTGCAATATTTATGGGTATGAAGGTGATTGAACTTTGACCACCCCTAAAGGTACTCCCGTTCAGCATAGATTTAGGCTTTCCACAAGTATACGAGTCAGGTTGTAAATATAGTGTGTTACAACAGAGCACTTGGTAGTATTTCGAGAATTGTACCTAAAGGAGGCGTAAAACGATAGTAAATAAAATCCTTGCAAGGAATAAAATTAATTAGTACTTATGTTAGGGTTTACAGTACAAAGAGAAATCAAAGATTTTGTTGTAAAGAGCATAAAATAAAAGATAAAATAAACTAGAAAATAAAGGCAAAAGATTGAGTTGTAGAAATCTTATAAATGGCTTTGGGAAAATTAGGTCATTTCCGTATGATTTCTTTAATTGTTGGGTTTTGGGGATTTTCCTCCAATCAACTAGTCACTACCCCAATTGGATCTCTCGATCTTCCGCCAGCATAGCAAGTCAATAGAGATTACTTATCGCTAGATGTCACAATCTAAATCGGTTTGGGGAAAAGGTGTTCACGGATGGGCAATACTAATTTTGGGTTCATTCTCACCTAGATGACTTTTTAGGGTTGTCAAGCCTAGTGTTTATTCAATGCTCTTCCTTTCCCAAATAGCTAATCCAAAAGGTAAAATCCCTATAAAACAACAATTAATTATTCATACGTCCACTCCCTAATTCCCCAAAATGGAATTAGTTCCTCGTGTTTTTTTATTCATAAATAAAACAAGATATGAAAACATATAAGTGAAGATGAGAATGAAAAAGAAACTAGAATTGTATTAAGTAATCTATTGGGAAAAAATCCTTAAACGTTTATACGAACTAAGAATACAAATAAAATTGAAACTAAAGTCTAATGAATGGTTTGTAAAACCCTAGTGTTAAAGTTCCTATTTATAGCTTTAGATGGTCATTTCTCCTCAACTGTAGGTCAGCTGTCGTTCCTTGTGTTTAAGTGGCATTGTAAAGACCAAAACACCCTTCATTTAGTGTGAGATCTACGTCCAGGGGTCAATGTCGCGACACATTAGGTCCTATGTCGCGACAAAGACATCAGTCTCCATGTGAAGCGCCATCCTACAAGCGTTGTCGCGACATAGCCTATGTATGTCACGACAAATAAGTCAATCTTCGAGTTCCTTAAGTCTGGTCCCTTGGTTGCTACGTAGCTCAGCCTATGTCATGATGAAGTGATCAGTCTTCTATTGTTAAACTTCTTGTGGTCTCTTGTACACTCACCAAGTACATTAGTTAACCTTGTACACAATTTATTCAAATAAGAAATCTAAACTAAATCCTATGAAAACATAACAAAAATACTTGATTTCAAGCTATTCAAGTGTAAAAAATAGTTCAATCTACTAGGTATGAAACCTGCAGATCAAAGTCCCCCACACTTAAGTCTTTGCTTGTCCTAGTGCAAACAAAACAAAAATAAAGAAAATAAAGAGCTTGAGTTCATAGCTATACAAAGAGTGGCTCATAGCATGTAGTCTAGGCATCATATATTTCTTAATAACTTTGACGTGATAATTAAGCAACTTTACGATTTTTTATTAGAAATAATATAAGTTCGTTAAATTATAGGAAATAACATATTAAGGTTTTATCAATATATATCCATCAATGCAAAATATAAGTATTTTAATTATCCTAGTACAATACAGACAACCATAATGAGATCATGCAATTTTCATATCTACTCATGCCTAAAGTTGTTTAAGTCACATAGAGCTTTTCGGCTTGTAACGTGTTGAGGCTTAGGATAGGTATGAATTTCAAAGAACAGTTAAACAAAAAAGGTTACAAACACGAAAATAGTTTGGCACATTGTATTGTTCCATTTTCTTCCCCTTTATGTCCCACTCCATCTCACCCCCTTATTTCTCCTTCTCTCGCCATCCTTTTTTCTCCATTTTAGGAATTCTCAATTATAAAGTAATCCCCTTAGCTAGTCTATGAGTATTCTTTTTCCTTTTGTTTCTTGAGTAAGATTTTTTTCTTTTTTGTCCTTTTTTTGGTGACTTTATAATTTTGTCACTACTCACATGTTTCCTTACTCATGATTCTTTTGTTTCTACTCATTTTTCTTTTCTTTTTTATTTTTCTCCATTTCTCTCATTTTGGATAAACTAAAGTACATACATTATTGAGTTTCCTATTTTTATTTTGTATCCTCCACCTTAATGTGTCTACCTACCCTTAATACCAATGGCCATACGTCTATTTTCATTTAAGGCTAAAGAGTCTTATAGTGTGGTTCATCAAAAATGGTCACAAGGCTCAAATATGGGTACTAATTGAAAGTTCAGAACAGGGTTTTCCTTTTTTGCTCTAGGTGTGTCCAAACAATGTCTTAGGTCATCCCTAAACACCTTAATATGCACAAATATCAATTTCATCACATATTCTTAAAATTATCATCTATCATATATACCAGCATGCTTGTTTCCTCATATCTCACACATCATTTGGTATCAATAATATCTTTCTATCTATACCTAATACAACTTATAGAATTCAAAAGTTTCATGCACAAAAATTAAAAATTTCTTATCATTATGCCAAATTTATCAATCAACACAATCAACCTATTATACATGCTCCTAACCAATCACTTGTATCTCTACAAGCTCAAGCACACATAAAAATAATAAAAGCTAAAACTAAAAACTATATGCAAAAAATTCTTATGTTACCCCCCACACTTTAGAAAACACCTTGTCCTCAATGTGTAGTCCCCTCAAATAATAAAGTAATGAAGTTACTCGATTTATCGTGAAGGTTCTCTTCTTTTTATGGTGGTTGTCCTTCTCCTTCTGGCATTAATGCTCGAAATTGTTGCATCTTCCATAATATGGGTTTCCTACAAAAAGAATTCAAGTATATATTCAAAGATAAATTCTAATCCTACTCGTATGAATTATATAAGTCTAAAAATAAAAAGCAAAAATTATCAAAAAATTACAAAATTAAATTGTCTCAAACAATTATTCTTCCTCATCCATCTCATCTTCCTCCTCACTATCATTCTTTACTTTCGGCTCTTCATCATCATGTTCCTCATCCATCGCCCCAAACATGTCCGCAGTGCAGTTAGGGACCCTAATGTTCGTTATCAAGCAACCACTTGGAATACCGATCCTAATTCGTGCATCCACTAGATCACCAATCCAACTTTGCATGAGTCCCTTCACCAACTTCTTGTTGGGCTGGTGCCAACCTTCGTGTGGATGTTGGTGTAGCCGTCGAATCTTGTGATTTCTTTTTCCCTTCTCTTATTTGCTTGGCGCGAAGCTATCCATATTTTTGGAAGAGTGTCACCAATGACACTTTTCGATGGCTTCAAGGTTTGTTCAGTGGATGTCATGGACACTCCTGCCCTTCTACACAAAGCTGTGGTTAGGTAAGGAAAGAAAATCCCCACCTTTTGGCTTCCTACACAATGGCTCATGTATCAATGGATCCATTTCCTTATACAAACTTGCTTTTTTTTTTGTAAAATTGCAAATACAACACTACTCGAAAAGCATTGACATTAGAAACATTTAAAGTACGAATCATATGGGTACAAATAAATTGGATCCACATCTTAGCTTCAGGAAACATGATGACTTGATTAAATGATGTGGGAATACTAGTGTCTGACCTAAATTTCCATTCCCCCTTCCTTCGATCTGATAAGTAATTACCTCAGGCATGTCTATATTACTAAAGGATTCAATATCAATTTGATCTAAGAAATCTTGTTCAAAATAAGGAGCATTAAAGAAATTACAAATTATTTTGGGGTTTACCTTAACACTAATTCCCCTAATTACTAAGGTTTCCCAAATAAGTTCATCCCTAGTCCTAAAGATGTGATTTTTTAAGGCAGCATAAAATTCCTAGACTACAGGGATAATAGCAGGTTCTATGGATATTGTCCAAAAATGTTCTCATATATGGTACCTAACTAAAGGTCAAACTTCCTTGCACAAAACTATCAATGGATCAAAACCTCTCTCTTGAATGTAGGTTTTTCCTTGAAGTTCATTAAAATATTTTTCTACATTCAGATTTAGAAAATTCGAAGGAGTTGTATCCAATGATGGTTCAAATTCTACCGTACGTCTAACCTTTCTAGGAGGCATCTTAAATAATAAAGATATAAGAGTAGAAACTTTAAACTTGGATGGGTGTGCCTCTCCTCTTTGCTTGGAATGCAGAAAAGTTAAAAGAGAAAAATAGAGAAAGTAAAGAATTTCTAGGTTTTTGATGAGTTGAAATAAAATAGAATGAGTTAGAATGATGTTCTAATATTTATAAGGGTTAGCATTTAGGGTTTTAAGGTGTAAAGATTCGAAAAAATAAGCCCTTAGTCACCGAGTTATGCAGTTTGGGTCAAGTCAATTCTGTAGGAATTGCAGTCCATGTCGTGACATGCCCTTCAGTTCCTCTAGGCCACGACGTATTTGGAGGCTTGTCACGACATTCTCCTCAGCCCTGGTATTTTTTTATTCTATTTCCTTTGTCGCGACGAAAAGGTATCCATGTCACAACATTGGCTTCAGTCTTGCACTTTCCGAATTCTGTCATCTTTATTACGACATAGCTAATAGTGTGTCGCAATGTACCCCTATTTTCTATTAAATACTAAAAGAAAATCCATGTTAGAATGATATACAATAATATGCATAAGTTAGTACCACCTATTTTCCTTTAAGTCTTACTATCGGACTTATCCGGTATGCTTACACTTACCGAGCGGATCAAACTTTGTTCAACTTTTGTCCACTTGTCATGAGATCTTTCTATCTCCTTCAATCGATCCCTTTCCTTGAATCGATTAATTCTTTCCTTGTTCATAAATGGAATTCGATTTTGCCCTTCTCCCTTATTCAATTCTAGAAGTTGGCATCGCTCTTTGTGCTCCTTAATTTCATCACTTTTTCCCTCACACTTGAAGGTTTCCACCTCACCATTGATTCTCATAGTAAGCTTATTATTGCTCAAATCGATGGTGGACCGAGATGTAGCTAATAATGGTCTTCCTAGCAAGATAGGAATATCCCTATCTTCCTCAAAATCCAAAACAACAAAGTTCGCAAGGATGATGAAACTTCTTACCTAGACTAAGACATCCTAAAAAATTCCCCTCGATCGTACAAATGACCGATCTGCCAGTTGTAGAGTAACTTGGGTATTCTTAAGATCTCCACTCCCAAGCTTCTCAAATACTAACAAAGGCATTAGGTTTATGATTGCACCGAGATCACACAAAGCCTTACTAAACTGAAGATTTCCAATTTTAATTAGAATAGTCAAACTATTGGGGGCTTTCAGTTTTTGGGGAATTACCTTGGAGATAATAGCACTGTAGGATGAATTCATCTCCACTTGCTCGCTTACCTTTATTTTTAAACATCGTGTCATAATTTCCTTTAAGAATTTGGTGTACTTAGGTACCTTTCTATTAGTTCAATCAAAGGTAGGCTAATATTAAGGGATTTGAAAAGGTTGAGAAAACTTACAAAGTCGTCTTGGCTCTTCTTTTATTCCAACCATTTCGGGAAAGGAATTGAGGTACTCTTTTCTTTAGGCATATCTTCCTTTGTTCCTAATGCCTCTTTTGTGGACGCCTCTTTGGGCTTGATGACTTCAGTGTCATCGTTAGTCGGGATGTTTATGATGTCATGTGTTTGCTTTGCCCGATCTTAGCTCGATCAGCTTGACTGGTTCTTTACCTTCCCTACAGGGATTATTTTCAATGTTGTTAGGGATCTGATAGCACTAGAAAGAACCATTGATTTCTCCTTACTTATTGTTTAAGTTGTTCCCATTTGGTCATCTTTAGTATACATTCTTAGTATTTTTAAGTTAGTTATTACATTTTCTAACTTAATGAAGCTCAGCCTAATTCCCTTTGAATTTATGATATTTTTACTATTGATGTCACTACATTAGAATGTTTAGCAATGCGCCCAAAATTTTCGTTGCATGAACCTGTTTAGAAGTATTGATGCATGAATGTGTCTAGAGTTGTCACTGCATAAGAGGATCTAGACTTGCGCCCAGAACTGTCGCAGCACCTGACATCTGTCTGGTTAACACACCAGAAATGTGTGAGTTGTATAGTTGGTATAACCAACTAGTATGGCCAGAGAATGCTAAATCGAGAAGGAAAGACACCTGTACTATGAAGCGGTTGTTAAATACTGAAGAGAATGAGAAAGGATCTTCTGTTTCGGCTAGATTTGATTTTCTTCTTGAATACATATTTCTCAAAGCTTGCATCCATGGCAACTTAACTTCCCAAGGGAGACCTGACGTAGAAGAGAAGGTAGATCTTCTCCTGACAAGGAGCGTCCTAAGTGCTACCCAAGAGAAGAGTAAGGGAGCAATTTGAGTAGACTAGGAATAGAATATCTCATTTGTTCTGTTATTTCTCTTTCTTCAACGCTGGTAATTCTTGTTAATTCAACTCGTATAGAAGTACATTTGATATTTAGAACTAAATGATATCTATTTCAATCTTGCCTTCACTGTTAATCTTTAGGTTTAGATGTTTTGACCACGGAAGTATAACTGCAGTCACTATCACTGGAAGGTGTAGTGACAAATTAAATTAACAAGCAAGACAACGGAAGTTGCTTGAGGATTGAAGGCATTTAATCCACTTGTTCTTGAATGTGTTGCATTGCCAACACTTGAAGGTGTGGTTAGTGTGCATGTTTGAGTCTTAGATCTAATAGAAAAGCCAAGTTGGCAAGATATTCATTGTGTCTTATTGCAATGACAATTACCTGTTACTTTTAACCTTGTGAGCCACACTTAGTTTTTTGCCATATTTTCACATCAGGAACCCCATCTCATTATTATTGCATTTTACCTTTATATTTTACATTATTGCTTCGACAATTCGATCTCACAATTTCTTTCATTTATTTGTTCATTGCACCGACAATTATAAACAACAAACATTCAGCCTCGTGGAAGCGATATCCGACAAGTTACACATCTGTCTAATATATAATCCCCCGCTACCAGGAAACAATGCGGCCATACCACAATTACCGCCACAAAATCCTGTTATACCTTCGATATAGCCACAAAATATAAATAATCCCCCACTACCACAAGAAGATCATATACAAAATCAAACTATTAAAGATTTTGTTGTTCCAATTTTGGACGATTTGCAGCCAGGAGTTGTTCGACCAACTATTTAAGCTGGAAACTTCAAATTAAAACCAGTCATGTTCCAAATGCTAAACTCCAATAGGCAGTATGCTGGACTGCCTCATGAAGATGCGAGAGAGCACCTTAAATCCTTCCTACTGATTTGTGCTTCTTTCAATCAGCACGGCATTCTTGATGACACCTTGAAAATACAACTATTCCCTTACTCATTGCAAGGACGGGCTCGTACCTGGTTCCTTGGATTACATGCTGGATCAATCACGTCGTGGAATGCGCTTGCAACTCAATTTGTTTTACGCTTCAATCCACTGACTATGAATGCTCGTCTTAGAAATGACATTACGGTATATCATCAACTAGGTGATGAAAATTTGCATACTACGTGGGAGCATTATAAATCCCTCCTTCGACGCTGTCCCATTCATGGACTATACTTACGATGAAGCTATCTGAATTCTAGAGAGAATCGCTCAGAATGACTATCAATATCCGATCTCTCAAGCTGCACAAGTGAAAGCAAATCCTGGAGTTATTGAGTTGGATGTTATATCTTCTCTAAGTGCACAAGTCTCTTCACTCGCAAACATGATGAAGAACATGAAGGGGACTAGTGAAGTTGCACCCATTCAAGTTGCCCAACAAATTGATGTCCCTACATTTTGTTGTGAAATTTGCGGTGACAACCACAGTTATGAAGATTGTCCTCAACACGCGGAGAATGCATTCTATGTCAATAAAATCCGTGGAAATTCTTATGATAATTCCTATAATAACTCTACAAGAAATCAACAACCTTGGGGAAATCAGAATGCCGCAACATTCAGATATGGAAAATTTTCCAATCAAGGTAATTATAGACAAGGGAGTTACAATTCGTAGAAGCAGAGTTACAACCACAGTACTCAGATGCATGCCCATCAAGATCAAATGCACCCACATCAAAATCATGTATAGCCACAACAACCTCCTATGCCACATCTAAATGCTCAAGGAAAACAGCAGCAGTAATACACATAATCATGATCTGATCTTTAGCAGCTCTCGAAGCCTTAATGCGTGAGCATATAACTCGGCCTGAATCCATTGTACATGGAAATTCATCCTCCATCAAAGTTTTGGAAGCACAATTAGGGAAACTCGCTTCAAATTTGAACACACGACCACCAAGTGCATTACCCAGCGACATAGAAAATCCAAATTCAAAAAGGAAGGAGCATTGCAAAGCAATCACTCTTCGGAGTGGGAGACAAACTGTCGAGCCAGTTACTAACTCTACTGCAGCACTTAAAGATACGAGTGAAGTACATCAAGGTGAAAGAGTTGTATCTGAAGAAATGATAAATGAACCAGAGAAGGGGGTTCCACAAATTGTCAACCCAATGCCTACTATTAGACAGACAAAATTTTCGAAGCAACTGCCAATGTCGATACAACAGACGATGTCGACACAACCTGATGTATCCATACCTTTGGCTTTCCCACAAAGATTTAAAGAGAAAGAGCATGATAGATAATATCAGTAGTTTCTGACCATATTAAAACAACTGCATGTCAATATCCCTCTTGTGAACGCTCTAGTATAGATTTCTAGTTATGGAAAATTCATGAAGGAGCTATTGTCTAAGAAGAAGAAGCTAACTAATATTGAGACAAATGCGCTCACAAAAAGAAGTAGTTTTGTCCTAACAAATAAGTTGCCACCTAAGATGAAAGACCTTAGAAGCTTTACGATCCTATGTTCGATTGGCAATCACTACTTTGGTAAAGCTTTATGTGATTTAGGCGCAAATATCAACCTTATGCTGCTGTCTACGTTTAGAAAATTGGGGATTAGCCATATGAAACCCACTACAGTGACATTGTAATTAATAGATAGATCATTGGCGCAACCTGAAGGACAAATCAAGGACATCCTAGTTCGCATAGATAAGTTTTTGTTCCCAACGGACTTCATTATACTCAACTGCGAAGCAGATAAAGAGGTACCCATAATCTTGGGACACCCATTCCTCACTGTCAGATGCACTCTCATTGATGTATATAAAGGCAAATTATCAATGCGACATAATGATGAACATGTCACCTTCAGTGTTTTTGAGGTCATTGCCTATAAAGACAAAGAAGAATGTCACACCATTAATGTGCTAGATGCATTGATTGAGAAGGAATTCAATGAGCGAAGCACAGTATTTCCAGAAGAATTTGTGGTGACATCAGATTAAGAATTTCTTGTTAACTGTGATAGTAAGGTTGAAGCGCATAACATTTAGCTTAGGTGTGGATGGCAAATGGAATCTTTAGATTTGACTAATAGAACGGCTTTAGTCTTTAAGCCATCTATTGAAGAGGCTCCTACTTTGGAGTTGAAGCCATTGCCTGCTCATTTGGAGTCTACCTTTGTTGGCAATAATAATACACTGTCAGTGATTGTCTTTACAATTCTCGACGTAACTCAGAAAGAAAAGTTGATCCATATACTAAAGCAGCATAAACGTGCAATTGCCTGGAGTATTATCGACATTAGAGGCATTAGTCCCTCTTTTTGTATGCACAAAATATGATTGGAAGATAATGGAAAGAAATCAATTAAACAGCAAAGGAGATCGAATGAGAAAATGAAAGAGGTGGTTAAAAAGGAGATTATCAAGTGGCTTGATATGGACATTATTTTCCCAATTTCTAATAGCAATTGGGTAAGTCTAGTTCAATGTGTCCCTAAGAAAAGTGGTATTACTGTGGTGAGTAATGACAAGGATGAGCTAATCCCTACTCGCATTCTTACGGGTTGACGCGTATGCACGGATTACTGCAAGTTGAATGCAGCCACAAAGAATAACCACTTTCCACTTCCTTTCATCGATCAGATGCTAGATAAGCTTGCTAGAAAAGCCTATTATTACTTCCTCAACGGTTATTCTAGCTACAATCAGATCGCCATTGTGCCAGAAGATCAAGCAAAAACAACGTTTACTTGTCCTTTTGGCACTTTTGCCTTTCGTCGAATGCTGTTTGGTCTCGGCAATACACCGACCACATCTCAAATGTGCATGATGGCAATATTTTCAGACATGATCAAGGACTCATTAGAGGTATTTATGGATGATTTTTCAATTTATGAAAATACTTTTAATCAATTCACTGACAACTTGGCTAGAGTTTTAAAGCGATGTGAAGACACAAATCTTGTGTTGAAGTGGGAGAAATGCCACTTCATGAAAACTGAAGACATTATCTTAGGTCATCGCATTTCCAGATAGGGCATTGATGTGGATAGAGCGAAGGTAGAAATTATTGAAAAGTTGCCCCAGCCAACTAATGTGAAGGTCATTTGGAGTTTTCTCAGACACGCAAGATTTTATTGTAGATTTATTCGAGATTTCTCCAAAATTGTGAAACCCGTCTACTCATTGCTGGAGCAAAATAAAAAGTTCATGTTTGATGATGCATGTGTGGATGCATTTATGCAAATAAAAAAGCAGCTCGTGAAGGCACCCATTATCATTGCAGCAAATTGGTCGCAACCATTTGAAGTGATATATGATGTAAGTGATTTTGCAGTGGGTGCAGTCTTAGAACAACACAATGATAGTGTATTTCACGCTATATATTATACCAACAAGACTCTCACTGAAGCTCAGATTAATTACACAACCATAGAAAAAGAGTTATTGGCGGTAGTCTTTGCTTTCGATAAATTTCGCTCATATCTTGTTGGCATAAAGGTTAATGTATTTTCTGACCATTCAATGTTTAGATATCTTTTTGCAAAGAATGACGCTAAACCAAGGCTGATACGATGGATCCTACTATTCCAAGAATTTGATATAGAGATAAAGGATCGAAAGGGGTTAGAAAAACCAAGTGGTAATCACTTGTCTCGTTTGGAAGTTGGTAGTGAAGACGGAAATACATTTCAAATTGTCAACGCATTTCTTGACGAGAAGCTGTTTGCTGTCGATGCAACCCCATGGTATGCGGATGAGGTCAATTACCTGGTATGTGGGAAGCTACCTTTCGGCGTAACAGGCTACAAGAAAGAGAGATTTCTTTGCGATATAGATAAATACTACCGGAACGAGCCATACCTATTCAAGGTATGCAACGAAAATATAATTAGTCATTGTGTTCCAAAGGAAGAAATGCTTTCAATCCTGAAGCATTGTCATGATGCTCCTTATGGAGGTCATTTTGGTGGCATAAGAACTGCTACAAAGGTTCTTCAGTTAGGATTTTATTGGCCTTCATCGTTTAAAGATGCCCACAACTTTGTGCAGCAATGTGATCGATGTCAATGTACCAGATCAGTATCTCGACGTAATGAGATGTTACAATAGCCAATCATGGAAGTTGAACTCTTTGACGTTTGGGGTATAGACTTCATAAGACCATTTTCGAGTTTGTTTGGAAATATCTATATCCTAGTTGCTGTTGACTATGTATCAAAGTGGGTGGAGGCCATTACAGTCCCAAAAGATGATGCAAGGACAGTGCTTAAGTTTTTCCACAAGCATATACTCACTCGTTTTTCCACGCCTAAGGCACTGATCCGCGATCAAGGTAGTCACTTCCATTGCAACCAGGTAACAGTCGCACTGAAGCGGTATGGAGTTAACCATAGAATGGCGACCACTTACCATCTGCAAACCAACGGACAAGCTGAAGTATCCAATTGACAAATAAAAAATATTCTCGAGAAGGTGGTAAATCCATCAAGGAAAGATTGGTCTTCTAGGCTTGATGATGTGTTGTGGGCATTAAGGACAGCATACAAAACCCCACTTAGGATGTCACCATATTAGCTTGTCTTTGGTAAAGCATGTCACTTGCTTGTGGAATTGGAACGTAAAGCAATATAGGCGATCAAGCAAGTGAATATGGATTACGAGGCTCCTGGGAAGAAGTGGCTGTTAGATATCACTAAACTTGAGGAAATTAGGCGCAATGACTATGAAAATGTTGCGATCTACAAAGAAAAGACTAAGCAATGGCATGACAAAATTATTTTACAGCGACAATTTACTGCAGGTCAACAGGTATTATTATTTAATTCTCGCCTAAAATTGCCCCAAAGTAAATTGCGCTCACGTTGGTCTGGATCATTTGAAGTTGTTAAAGTATTTCCTCATGGTGTAATCATAATTAAAGATCTACATGATGGGCACCAATTCAAATTGAATGGACAAAAGCTGAAGCATTATTTTGGCCATGATGATCACAAACAGAAGGAGACTATTAACCTGGTCACATTTTTCTAATCTCTCTTGTCATTTTTATCATGTAATTTTAGTTTATTTTGTTTTTGTTTTCGTTTATCTCACCTAGTATTTTTGCAGGTTAAAGTTCTTTTTTTTGTCAATGCATGAAAATCTCCTTGTCAACGTATCTCGTCTGCTGACTCACCAGAAAATCAAAACATATCAGGAAACAAATCATGATGTTTCACTGTTTAGAAGTATCAATGCATGAATGTGTCTATAGTTGACGCTGCATAAGAGGATCCAGAATTGCGCCCAAAACTGTCACAACACCTGACAGTTGTTTGGTTAACACACTAGAAATGTGTGAGTTGTACAACTGATATAACCAACTAGTACGGCCAGAGAATGCTAGATTTGGAAGGAAGGACACTTGTACTGTGAAGCTGTTGTTAAATACTGAAGAGAATGAGAGAGAAAGGATCTTCTTTTTTCGGTCGGATTTGATTTTCTTCTTCAATACATATTTCTCAAAGCTTGCATCCATGGCAGCTTAACTTCCCAAGGGTGACCTGACGCAAAAGAGAAGGCAGATCTGCTCTTGACGAGGAGCGTCCTAAGTGCGACCCAAGAGGAGATTAAGGGAACAATTTGAGTAGACTAGGAATAGAATGCCCCATTTGTTCTGTTATTTCTCTTTATTAAACGCTGGTAAGTCTTGTTAATTCACGTTGTATGCAAGTACATTTGATATTCAGAACTAAATGATATTTATTTCAATCTTACCTTTACTATTAATCTTTGAGTTTAATTGTTTTGACCACGGAAGTGTGATTGCAGTCACTGTCACAGGAAGGTGCTGCGACAAATTAAATTAACAAGCAAGAAAATGGAAGTTGCTTGAGGATTGAAGGAATTTAATCCACTTGTTCTTGAATATGTTGCATTGCCAACACTAGAAGGTGTGGTTAGTATGCATGTTTGAGTCTTAGATATAATAGGAAAGCCAAGTTGGTAAGATATTCATTGTGCCTTATTGCAGCGACAATTACCTACTACTTTTAACCTTATGAGCCACACTTAGTTTTCTACCAGCTTTTCACTTTAGGAACCCCATCTCATTATTATTGCATTTTACTTTTAAATTTTAAATTATTACTTCGAGAATTAAATCTCAAAATTTATTTCATTTATTTGTTCATTGCACCGACAATTATAAACAACAAATATCCATCCTCGTGGGATCGATATCTGACAGGTTACACATTTTTCTACTATACTTGCATCGATAGTGTACGCTTGCACATTATTGATGTGATGTTCATAGCGCGATCAGGATCCCTGAACCAATTTTTCTTGAAAGATCACTCATCATGCTTATTAATTGATTCACTCTTTCTTTTAGCTTTCCCACCGATTTGGCTGTATTAGAACAATTAGACTATACTTGTTTTATGTCCGCCCTCATAGATTACATCTCCCCTTCAATTCTATCCATTCTTTGACCACAAGCAGTATGGTCACCTTGACTCACTTTTTCAAGCTATCTATGTAAAAATGGGGGTTGATAACTAGGGTTTCTCACTTAGGTATTACTATTACTATTTCCCTCTTGGCTTCCTCTTTGTTTAAAGTTGGGGTGATCTTTCTAACCTAGATTGTAAGTATTCAAATAGGGATTTCGAGTACTTACGTAATTGGCCTCCTCCAGATTTACGAGATAATGATACAGAGGCTTATCTTCTCCTTGAGATGGTAGTGCCCTGTAATAGACTCAATTCGGCTTAGTCTCTCCACCAGTTGTTGGTATTTTTCATCTTGTATCATTTTTACCAAAGCGAGTTTCTATGCATAAGTGAACCTCTCAGTAGGCCAATGGCATGAGTTCATCGCCATATTTTCTATTAGCCCATAAGCATCATTATACATTCGGTTCATTAGGGCTCCTCCTATCGCACCATCTAGAGTAGGTCTGGCAGATGCATCCAACCCATTATAAAAAGTTTACAGCTGCATCCATTCCGGCATACCGTGATTAGGGCATTTGCGTACTAGTATCTTAAATCGTTCCCATGTTTAGTGAAACCTTTCGCCCTTGAATTACCGAAAGGTTGATAGGTTTCTCCTAAGTTGGATGGCTTTTCCCATAAGGAAAATTTTCTACAAAAATTTTCCTGCCAGTTCATCCCAAGTTGTGATAGATCTAGGTGTCTGTACATCTAGCCATGAAAAAGTATTATCGGTTAGTGAAAAGGGAAATAATCTTAAATGAATGGCATCATCAGTAATACCATTAAACCTAAAAGTATTGCATAATTGTAAAAATCGTTTCAAATGTAAACTGGGATCTTCAACCATTATCCCTCTAAATTGTAAATTGTTTTGGATCATTTGAATCATAACCAGTTTTATTTCAAAGTTATTAGCACCGATCGTAGGTCTAGCAATACTACCTTGAGTTAGATCTAGAGTAGGTAAAGAGTACTCCTTAAAGTTCTTTGTGCTTTAGCCATTGGTTCGTTCATAGGGAGTTGTGGAGGTATATAGATGTCTTTTACGTTAACAACGGGAGCTTCTATTGGATTGACTTGCTCTTCTCTCTCCTCTGGTGGTGGGTTTTACATAACCTGTTGGTTTCTTTGATTACGTCTAATTAGCGATTCTAGGTTAGAAAAAGGATCGACCATGTTTCCTTGGCTTATAGTCATAAACCAAAATCAAATAAAAAGTAAAAACGAAGTGTAAAAAATAAAGAAAATAAAATCATATCTATAACCTAAAACTTTTCTAATTATTTTATTAGCAATGTAAAAATAAAATTTACTAAAGTGTTGCCTCCACGGCAACGACGCCAACAACTTGATCACCCCTGAACGTACTCCCGTTCGGCGCAGATTTAGGCTTTCCGCAAGTATACGAGTCAGGTTGTAAATATAATGTGTTACAATGGAACACTTGGTAGTATTTCAAGGATCGTACCCAAATGAGGCGTAAAATGATAGTAAATAAAATCTCTGCAAGGAATAAAATTAATTAGTACTTATTTTAGGGTTTATAGTACGAAGAGAAATCAAAGAGTTTGTTGTAGAGAGCGTAAAATAAAAGATAAAATAAACTAGAAAATAAAGGCAAAAGATTGAGTTGTAGAAATCTTATAAACGACTTTGGGATAGTAGGTCGTTTCCGTATGATTTCTTCAATTGTTGGGTTTTGGGGATTTTTCTCCAATCGACTAGTCACTACCCTAGTTAGATCTCTCGATCTTTCGTCGACATAGCAAGTCGATAGAGATTACTTATCGCTAGATGTCACAATCTAAATCGGTTTGGAGAAAAGGTGTTCACAAATAGGCAATACCAATTTTGGGTTCATTCCTTCCTAGTTGACCTTTTAGGGTTGTTGGCCTAGTGTTTGTTCGATGCTCTTCCTTTCCCAAATAGCTGATCCGAAAAGTAAAATCCCTGTAAAACAATAATTAATTATTCATGCATTCACTCCCTAATTCCCCAAAATGGAATTAGTTCCTCATGGTTTCTTTATTCATCAATAAAACAAAATATGGAAACATATAAGTGAAAAAGATAAAGAGAAAGAAACTAGAATTGTATTAAGGAATTTTTCGGGAAAAACTCCTCTAACATTTATGCCAACTTCTACAACCTCGTTTCGAAACTGAAAATACAAATAAAACTAAAAACTAAAGTCTAATGAATGGTGTGTAAAACCATAGTGCTAAAGGTTCTATTTATAGCTTTAGATGGACGTTTCTCCTCAACCCTAGGTTAATTACCGTTCCTCGTGTTTAAGTAGCATAGTAAACACCAAAACGCCCTTCATTTAATATGAAATCTGCATCTAGGGGTCGATGTCGCGACACACCAAGTCCTATGTCACGACAAAGACATCAGTCTCCATGTGAAGCATCATCCTACAGGCGTTGTCGCGACATAGCCCATGTATGTTATGAAAAAAAAGTCAATCTTCAAGTTCCTTAAGTCTGGCCCTTGGTTGTGACATAGCTCAGCCTATGTCATGACGAAGAGATCATTCTCCTATTGTTACACTTCTTGTGATCTTTTGCGCACTCACCAAGTACATTAGCTAACCTTTAGGTCTCATTCGGCCTTAAAGACAAATTAAACGACATTTTAACACTTATGTTACACAATTTATTTAAATAAGAAATCTAAACTAAATCCTATGAAAACATAACAAAAATACTTGATTTCAAACTCTTCAAGTGTAAAAAATAGTTCAATCTGCTAAGTATGAAACTAGCAGATCAAACTTTCGGTTAAACAGGACAACTCTTCTGAGGAGGTAAATATGCATCTAAAGATGATGTTAGATTATCAAAATTCAAAGGTTCAGGGTTTACCTCATCAAACTTTGCAGATTTTGACTTGTTTGATGTAGGAACTTCAACGATAGGTTGACTTTCCTCCTTTCTAATGGGTTCAACTTCAACATCAATCACTCGGGGCTCCAAAGTCTTACCACTTCGCAATGTCACTACCTTACAATGTTCTTTACCCAAATTTCTTGGATTCTCTATATTGCTCGACAACGTTCCTTGGGGTATATTATGAAGCTCCGTAGCTACTGATCCATTTGGTTCTCCAAATTTTTCAAAGTTGCTACTTGACACTGGATCAAAGTGTCATTCTTTGCAATGTATGCTTTCAACAAGTTCTCCAAACTGTTTGAAGATTTTGCTTGAGGTGGTTTTGAAGCTTGTTGATTAAACCCTTAGGATTGGTTAGGTCTATGCTACATATAGTTGTTGTTCGGTCCATTTACTTAGTTGCTCCAAGAAAAGTTAGGATGGTTACGCCATGAAGGATTGTAGAAGTTGGACCAGGGTCCTTGTCCACTTCTATTTTGATGTTGATTCCCCACGTAATATATTGACTCGAGATTTGATGGATAATTCTCGAAAGAATGGTCGTCCCCACAATACACGCAAGAAACAACTTCGAACTGACTTGGTGATTGAGCTGCAAAATTATTATCTCCATTAGTAGTAGATTGTTTTAACATAGAGGAAATAGATGATACTTGAGCTTGCAGTGAAGTAAGAGTGTCAACTTCATGAACTCCTGCTACACATCTTCCAGAAGCTACTAAATTTGTTGATCATTGATAGTTGTTGCTAGCGATTCTCTCAATGATCTCATAAGCCTCATTATATGACTTAGACAAAATTGCACCATTCGCAGAAGCATTTACCATCAATCTTGTACGTGCGTTGAGACAATTATAGAACATCTCCAACTGGATACAGTAAGGAATCCCATTATGAGGGCACTTAGGAAGTAACTCCTTGAATCGCTCCCAAGCCTCGTACAAAGACTTGTCATCCAATTGTTGGAAATTTGTGATCCCATTCTTCAACTTAGCATTCTTGCTAGGCGAAAAATACTTAACCAAAAAAATTTTTGCTAATTCTTGCCAAGAGGATATTGAACTTGGTGGTAATGAATTGAGCCATGCACGTGCTCGACCTCACAACGAGTACGAAAACAACTTCAACCTCAGTGTGTCTTCAGTCACACCGGCTGTCTTGAACAAATCACTCACCTCCATAAACAATCGAAGTTGAAGATGTGGATCTTCCATGGGCATACCACTGAACTGGCCCACCATTTGTAGCATTTGAAACATCACTGGTTTCAACTCAAATTGGGGTGCCTCAATATACGGCTGTCTAATTCCTGAATTTAACTCACTAAAGAGTGGCACAACATATTGTCTGATGCATCGATCCCTATCATCGGCAATGAGGATAGGATTTCGCATATGATCAGCTCTATTACCTTGGCCATTATCTTGATTTCCAAGGTCCATTTCAGCTTGTCTTTGAGCTAATCATTCACGTCTTCTTTGTCTGAAAGTCCACTCGATTTCAAGGTCTTCAAGGAGTAAATCGATTATTCAATCTATGCTTATAAACACCTGAAAAGAAAATCACAACAAATTAAAGAATAAATTAGTAGTGTTAGAATTAAAATAAAAACCAAATTGAAAATAAATAATTTCACAAAAAATGATTATGGCAACAATCCCCGGTAACAGCGCCAAAAACTTGTAACACGTAGGTTTGTGCAAGTGTACAGAGTCATTTTCAAGTAATAAGTAAGTATCGAGTTATTTTCTCCACAGGGACTGTATATGTTTAATCAATTAATTGAAAAATTATATTAAACAACTTGGTGAATAAAAACACAATATAGTTGGATGAGTGATGATTAAAATTAAATGTAATTAATCTAAATGCTATTGATCCCTAATGCAAATTAACCTAAGTATTCAACTATATGAATGATTTGATTTTAGCGCAGATTAAACATAATTCACAACAATTATAACATAAATAAACTAGGACAATTACTTTAATTAATCTTAATTCATTATCAACATGCTTAATAACATTCAGAAAACATTCTATGGCAACTCGATCTTTCATGGGCTTGAAAACCAAATTAAGTCCTTTCGGAGTCTTACTTAGTTAAATACGCATTTTACTGATCATATAAAACTAAGGGTTTCTTAGTATTCATGTGATGTAATAGAGATAGGGTCGGTTTGAAACAATTTAATCTCATGAACTTAAAAGCCATGCAAGATAATAGAGCTCGATCAAGTTATTACGAACCTTCAATTCATTTTCGGTCGGATATGAATTAAGCAAGCACATTTCAATTATTGTGTCTATTAGCCGATGTATGGTTCGAACCTCTCCGCTAATTCTAATGCATTCAATCACGTATGAATGAAATACATGCATGATATTAATTGAAAGCATTATCGATTGAGGCACAAACATCATAAGCATGAATCAAATGAATATTATTTAATCAAAGCAATTACCCTATAGCTTAAATAAAATTAAGCTAACATTGTTATTACAAGAAAAAAGAACACATAGCAAACATTATAAACTCAAATTAAAGAAAAGAAAAAATAAACCCTATCGAATTGGTTGTTACCCAAATCTCCGATCAAAGAAAACTCCTTCGCTCCTTTGCTTTGCTATTTTGCTGATTGCTCTCCTAAGTGGTCGACCAAGGGCTCTTTAAGAGGCTTAATTAGCTAAAATCTCAATGAAGAGATGATTCTAGGCGTGGGGTGGGAAAATGAGAGAAAGGACGAGAGAGTTGAGAGAATGAGAGATGATTGATGATTGAAGGGATGAGTCGAAATGATGAGAAATGACTCTTATTTATAGGTGAAGGGTGAGAGCTCATTTACTAAAAATAGGTAATTAAATCCCTTAATCCTCTCAAATGCATGGCCGGCCACGCTTCAAGGAGTTTGAATGAATTTGTTGCTTCATTTTGAAGCATTCCACATGCCACATCAACCGGGGATCCAGACTTGGTCAACAACATCTTCTTGGGATAATTTTTGATTTCTTCTAAAGTGCAGGGACTCCTTGCAATTAAACCAAAAATGGTTTATTAGGTAGTCATGGTGTTGCCAAAATTAGGCTACATCCTTCTTAGGTTGGATGATTCTTATGATCCAGTAAAATTAACAAACCTATCTAAAACAATTTATTGAATAATGGGTCAAATTAATTAAATTAACCCAATTAATTAACAATTTAATAAACCCAATTTATTAATGAAATAATTCATATTATATTATTAAATATAATTTTATGTTAAAATATTTAATTAATTTATGCACGGCCCAATTTATACATTAAAATCCCATTACATTAAAATAAATTATAAAATAAGTCATTTTGTGTATAAAATCAAATTTTAATAATTTATTTGAAGTAAAAAGGTGATAAAATTACATAGGAAAAATCTATATATTTTTGAGTTTACACTAGCCCAAAACCACCGTTACTAAGTGCACTCATTGTTGACTTAGACTTTTCTGCACACGATTTATTTCCTCATTTTTTATAATGGATTCCATTAAGTGTCTACTAACATGAAGGTGTCACAGGCACACCCTTACAGTTCTTATCTTTTAAACTAACTTTAGCTATATTCCCTTCTACAGGGCGGGATGTTACATTAAGTGTAGGGGAGTTTGATCTATCGTAATTTGATGTAGTAGATTAAACTAGTTTTCGTACTTTATGAGCTTAAATACAAGCAGTTTTATTACATTTGAATTATGTTTTCATATCTTAGTTTAAATCTAATAAAAAGTGTATTTTGAGTTTTTTATTAACCTTAGGGGCCGAAAGAGGCTTAAAAGCGAGCTAACGTACTTAGTGAGACCATGCAAGGGCATAAGAACTCAATACTGGTAGCCGTGTTACAACACGGGGAGTTTGAGATCGCAACATAGGGAGTAGAATGCTAGAATGGCTACACTGCCTTTGGCCTCATGGCACAGCCATAGGGTGTCGTGACACACCCTTGAACCACACAAACTACCTTTGATGTCACGACAAAGACACTAGGATGTTGCGACATCGGCCTTGCACGGGAAGCACTTACGAGTTAGGGGCATTTTGGTCCACACAATGTAAATTTAACACGAGAACGTCAGCTAACCTAGGGTTGAGGATGATGGAAACCCTAAATCTATAAATAAGCTCTCAAACACTTGTTAAAAGATGGCTTTTTAAATTTTCAGATTTCCTTTGTAATTTACTTTTTCGTTTTTCCTTTCTCTCACGCTTAGGTTTATTTCTAGTTCTTTACTTTTCATGTTCTTTGGAGAATTGGTTGTGTAAACAAGATTAACTATTGAGGGTTTCTATACTTTCATCAATAAAATACAACTAGGATTCTCTAAACCTTATTCTTGATTTATTTTTTATGCATATCTTATCTATCAAGTTTATTGTGTTTATGGATTCTATGAGGAACTAATACTCTTATAAGGGATTAGTGAGTGGAGGTGTGATTAACTAATTATTATGTAGGGTTTTCTTAGCAGATCAGCTCTTTGGGAGGTGCCCCACATGGCCTACATGTTTTCACACGATCGTGTGCCCCACACGGTCTACCTATACAGCTTGCATGTTTTCACACGACTGTGTGCCCCTCACGGCCTACCTACACGATCTACATGTTTTCACACGACTGTATGCCTCACACGGCTGTGTGGTGCTGGGCAATTTCGAAAAACAACCTAGTATTGCAATTTAATCTAGTTTCAATTGAGTTTTTGGTTGATTTCACACACCTGATTGTTGATATGATTAACCACGCATCTAAAACTGACAAACCATACAACCAATCAACAAATCGTACCAATTAATCAACAAATACCCAGCCAAATTGACACTCTTTTGTCAAAATTGAGTCCCGAAAACAAAATTTGCATACTTACCACTTTAAAACAACGCTAAAGACGAGAACTACTCTGGTGGAGGAATTTGATTCTTACCCCCTACGCCTAATCAAAGACACATAAACCCTTATCAAAACTAAAAATGAAGATTAGACATATGCACACCTCTCATCTTGTTTGAGAAACAATTTCAAAGCAAACGAAAAGAATTTAGTCGACAAAACTTACTTCACGCTCAACAATACATTCGAATAACAAACACTGTGCATGAACAAAACAAAAAAGGAAATGGTAGCAACAAAATAACAGCAGAAAAGAAGAATGAAAAATAAACTCTAAAAGAAAAACACAAGAGAAGAAAGAAAAACAAATGTGAGAAGGGAGAGGATATTAGACGTGCAAATGTAGAGTAATTTTAGGGATTTTCTTTGTTTTGATAATTAAAAAAAACAAAAATAATAGTTTAAACAAATCCTAACCTGCTAGATTTTTAATAATTCAATCAAAATAAATGAATTTAAGAATGATTAATTGTGTGGTATGAGTTTGATAGAAAAGGAATAAAATGCTTGCCATAATTGGACAAAAATGCATCATTTTCATTGAAATAAAGGTAGTGGCCATGTGCCCTCTTCACAAAAAGATCCCTATTACTCTCAGGCTTAAAGTAATAGGTATGTTCTAAACACTACTCTGAAACAGTCCTAAAAACTACAAGGAGCTCCTTCATAGTCTAGTTGTTTAGAACACTTCTAAGGGTGTAGGGAGGAATTATCGATAGGTTCCCTCTCTATTTTTTTTAAAACATTCCCACAGTCTTGATTGTCTTACTTTCTCTCAATTTTTGTTTAGGGTTGATGACTCTCTCTGACATGAATGTTTCATATATGTGGGATTTTTTTTTGAAATTTAATGCATGAAGTGTAATGCAAATGAATGGTAAAATGCATGCAAAAAGGCGTTGATTCTAGTTCAATTCCATTAGAACAACTTTACTAGAAAACAAATTTCTTTACATAAGGCAGATACATATATGGTCGTGCCTTAATGCTCAAAGCCTTAAACTTCTAAGCTAATTTTTGCTCCAGTTTGACTCCGATTTCAAGCTCAAAACGTCGATCTTGAATGGCTAAGGTCTGTAAGTGGTTAGTCACTTCTCGTCTTTGGAACAAAGATTTGTTCGTAACATAGTCCCTATCTTTGACCTACTCGTGAAAGCGTTGAAGTTGTTTTTCAATATTCACTATTTGTTTCTACAGTTTCTTCGAGAAGCTCAACTCATAGTTCACAACTCCACAGTGAGACCTCAAGTTCTTCTACCTTTTAACTCCTAATTCTTTGCTTGGCTTGCCTTTCAGCTCAGTCACAAATTTGAGACCACATCCTCTATATGCACTAATGCCTTGGGGAAGATGACTAATCCATAAACACTTAAGGCTAATATGTCAACCTTTTCCTTGCTTCAAGGTGTACCAAAATTAAGTCTCGCGGACTCTTCCAGGCGATGCACTTATTATCCCTTTTCTTTAATCCGAATTGTAACTTAATGCTCGCACCTCGGTTATGCTAATCAGCTTCTATAATAAAGTTGAAATATTGGCGGCTCTATAGTAGGCTTTATCGACCTCAATCCTCGAACAACGAGGCAATGTAGTGTATTCTTCTATCGAGGGTACTAGGTCTACTTTTAAAAAAATGAAACAATTGTAAGAGGGATTCCAATACTACGTGAGGGTTTGGAAAAGATGCCTACCCACCTTAACATCGAGTAATCTCACATTTCCCTCAACTCTTGTAGATTATTCTGAGTTACATTAACCCGAATGATATTCCATAACTCTGATACATGCCCTTGGCAAGCTATCACCTTTCTCTAGTTGCCCTTTCTTTGACCATGTACACACGGCCACATTGTCTTCCACTTTATCAAAAAACCTGTTTTCCATGTTAAGTTCTCTATTTGGTAATCGAGTATGAATCAACACCTTTTCTTAGATAAAAATGCAATGTGAGAAGAAAAACACAAACAAAATAAAGTAAGTCAGTATAATCAAAACAAGAACAAAATTGCAAATAAAAGTAAAGAACAAAGCATAAAAAGTCTCTCTTCTACATTCGTTTAGGTAACCGCTAAAGGTTCGGTGTGGCTTTACTTAGGGTAGGCTCCTAAGGTCAATTACATGTGGTTTAAGTTCTAAAGTAAGGGTACTTGAACCAACAGATTCCTCGATCATCACCCATTATAGGCTCATACGGACGAGTTCAGTTCAGCGGGATACATTTCCCATATTTTTGCACGGAAGTGAAGACTTCACGAAAATATAAGTACGGATGCATTCCCGATAGCGATCTACTATCCTGCACAGAAGTGAAGACCTCACGAAGGAGTAGTTTCTCACTTCCACTTAAAAGAGTAAAGTAACCGATCATGCAATGCATGAAAAAACCTCACCTTCGACTCAAAATAAATTAATAAACAAATTAATTTAAACCAAACACGAATACAAAATGAAAGAAAGGATCGCAAATTAAATTTAAACCAATTTCTCAATTTTCAACAGAAAGACCAAAAAATAATCAACTCGTAGCTTCACGCTCTTATTTGTCCCCAATGGAGTCGCCAAGCTGTCTAAACCATTTTTTCGAAAAATGTCCAAACTTATATTTTCAAAACCGAAAATGGAGTCGCCACCAATCTTTTTTATTTGGTGTGATTGGATCACCATAAAATATTTAAGTTTATTTAAACAAAAGTTTTGGTCTTCAAAATCTAGAAAATAGGTTCGGGGTCGATTACGTGTGAGGAAGGATTAGCACCCTCACACGCTCAAAAATTGGTACATAGTCGATTATTTGATGTCTTAGTATTGAAAATCGAGAACTCGAGTAAAGTTTAAAATGCGATCCACAAATACATGAATGAGATGTTTAGATGATATATTCTATTACTTAGGTTCAAGAAAAAAATCATACCCAACACATTAGGGCACAATTTTTGAGTCCTCTAAAATAATAGAACATTGAGCATTTATTGGTTTTAAATAGGATACTCAATTATTTAGGTTCAAAGAAAAACCGTACCCAACACGTTAGGGCACAAATTCTCGAATTCCCTAAAATAAAAAAACATTACCTTGATTCTTTTAAAAACAATTTAAAATAATACACAATTTATTTTGTTTAAATGTTTTACAAAAGATAGGTAAATGTTCATGCATTGTACAAATAAAACAACAATATTGTTCTTTAATAGGATACTCGATTATTTAGGTTCAAAGAAAAAAAATCGTACCCAACATGTTAGGGCACAATTTCTCAAATTCCATAAAATAAAATAGCGTTACCTTGCTTTTTAAAAACAATTTATGTATTTAAAAAAATATACATTTTATTTTGTTAAAAGTGTTTTGCAAAAAATGTATAAATCCACATAATTTACAAGTAAAAAATGATTATCGATTTTTAAATAGGATATTTGTAACAATTCAGTTTTCAGTGGTGTCGAAAATAGTGATTTTGGGATCACAACTCCAATGAGTCGAGTCGTAAATTTATTTATTTAAATATTTATGACTTCGTTAGCATCGTATTAAAGTTTGGTTATGAAATTTTTAATGCTTAGATAGTTAATTGAGTAGAAAGGATTAAATTGTAATAAGTGCAAAAGTAGAGAGGGTTAATCAGAAGGACCAAATGAGTAAATTAACCAAGAGAATGTTAGTGGGTGGATTAGCATGAGTCATATTAAGTATAAAAAGGTTTAATTAAAGCTTAATGATGAAAATCTTAAAATTTACAAAATTACCATTAAAATATATATTAAATTAAAGAAAATTTGAGTGAAAATTTTCATCACTTTCACTTCTCCTTCTTCCTTCACACGGCTAAGAGAGAAAGAAACTAGGGTTTTTACATTCAATCTTTGAACCTTGATTTGGGTAAGCGAACCTTGATCATTTTTAGTAATTTTTATGTTTTTGAGTCCATATTAGCTTAATCTAGCTTATGTAAGGACTAATTTGTGAATCTGTCAAATGTTATGAAACTTGCCATTGTTGAAAATGCTTGTTCTTGAAAGCTTTTGATATATTTGAATGTTTGATGCTTGGGTTAGACCTTTTTGTAAAGAGATTTTTAATGAAATTAGGGTTTAAAGACTAAAATGAGAAAATGATGAAAATACATGTATTATTGTGAAAATAAATGTGTGAAGGGGTTGGATAAACACCCTAGAGAATTTGGATAATGTTGGTTGTGTGAGAAAATGGTTATTTTGCATGTTTTATATTGAAAGGACTAGATTGAATAAAAGGAAAATATTAGGGGTAAAATCATACTTTTCCAAAAAAGGAGTAAATTTTGTTGAATGAATCAATTATGTGACTTAATGTGAGAATTGGATAATTTGTGGATGTAGACTATGATCATGTTTCAAATCGTGGAAAAGGGAAATTAGCGGAGTAGTCCTTGAAGTCTAATCCTAACTGCAAGCTAGTTCGGTAAGTTCATATTGTAAATTTTACTTAATATTTCTTGTATGTATATTGACAATGTACAGTAAATCGGAAGCACTTGGAATTGAAGAGATTGAGGAAATGAAACGAAAGAGATAGAAGGCTTTATACCGTTGAAAAAGTACTGACGCGATGGTTGGGGTACCGTATATGTTACAAGTCCTCGACAGCTCGTGTGAGCAGCATAATGATTTGGAAAAAGAAATGAATCCTAAATGGATTATAGGCCCTTCAATGGCTGGGACTTATGCTTTATGCATACTCCCGACAGCTCGTGTGAGCAGCATCGTTAGGGGACAGTTTACAAACAGACACCGTACTGATGGCTGAGGTACCGAATATGTTGGGGAGTCCTTGATAGCTCGTGTGAGCAACATCAAGTACTGGTAATAGAAAGTTATAAATAAGAAAATGAAAGTTGTATTTAACTCAAGGAACAATGGGATTATCCTGGCTCGGTTGAGTTAAAGTTTCTTAATACAAGTGTTTGGTAACTCCTTAAACTATCGAACTTACTAAGCTTTGAAGCTTACCAAGATGTTACTGTTATTTTGTAGATCGTTTTTGCTTATTGAAGATCGGATTATCATCATCATCATCTCTTTGAAGTCACACTATCGCGGAGCTCGTTGGTAGTTTTTGCATCACTCGGTCTTATGGCATGTACTAGGATGATGTTTTCTTTTACTTTATGTACTTGGGATTGTGACAATCTTGTTATGTTGATGAATGTAGCAAATGCATATTGATGTCATGAATGTTTTGAGTTGATAAACTTGTGTATTGGCATAATTTGTGTGATTCTGCATACTTGTTTCATAGAACCCATCTATGTATCGGTAGAAGAACAGGGCAGGAGAGAGGTTGTACACTGACTTGAGTTGTATCGGTAGATGAATAACAAGTATCGATAGTCATGTATTTAGAAATATCGATAGCTTGCATACTTGTATCGGTAGAAGTAGCAGGGTATGATTTCTAGCTCTCTGGTGTTTTTAGTATCGGTAGAGATAAGACTTGTATCGGTAGAGGAGTCACATGTATCGGTAGAGCTGTCACTTATATTGATAGAAATCTGCACTATTCTTGAACTGTTTACTAACTTGACAACTACCGATACTTGTCCAACGGGTACTGATAGAAGTCTCCAAAAATGTCAGAAAATGACTTTTTTGCCCTTGTTGAATTGTGCTTATAATTAAATAATTATTTGTAACGTGTGGAATGCAATTTTTTTAATAAAAATAAAGTCTGAATAATATTATATTAAAGATGAATAGTAATAGATGAATAGTAAAACACCGAAATCCTAGTCGACGATAATTTTCGGGATTTTGGTGTTACAATATTCAATTATTTAGGTTCTAAGAAAATTCGTACCTAACACGTTAGGGCACAACTTCTCCAATTCTCTAAAATAAAACCCTAAAATAAAAGAACATTTATCGATTTTAAATAGGATACTCAATTATTTAGGTTTAAAGAAAAATCATACCCAACACGTTAGGCACAATTTCTCGAATTCCTAAAATAAATTTTTTTAAAAATAATTTATTGTTATAAAAACGATATACAATTTATTTTGTTAAGATATTTTACAAAAGATGAATGCATATGTACAAGTAAATAAAAATCATTAAAATAGTGAATGCACATTAAATATTAAAATAAATAATATAATATAAAAGATAAATAAGGATCAAATTAAAAATAAAATAGGATAAAAAGATTAAATTAATCTTTAAAAAAATAATGGGATTAAATTTAAAAAAATAATTTAAAAAATATGAATGGATTTTAAAAAAAATTGAATAAACACTATAAATATATATTGATTATAAAAAAATAATAAAATAAATAAAATATATGAAAAGGATCAGATTTTAAAAAAAGAGAACAAATGGGGCAAAATTTAAAAATGAAAGAAAAATTTTGAGGGTTAAATTAAAATTAAAAATAAAGTTTTAAGTAAAAAAATAAAAACAAAAAAATAGGGTCAGAATCGAGGATTTTAAAGAACCAATGACCACATGGGCAAATTACCCAAACACTAACATGTGTTAGCTCCTCAAGGGTCACTGGTCGGCGACCTGATTGAAAACAAATTAAAATTGTAAGGTCGAATTTAAAATAAATAAAAAGTATGTAAAAGGAGTAAATTTAAACAAGTCACAAAAGCGGAAGGACTAAGGGCATAAATAGCCCATTAAGTGAAAACACGCGGATCCTTAAGGGTATTTGGTTCAGATCCGAGCATGGGTGCAAAATAGCATCGTTTTAAGGCATTGGAGCAAAGCCCAAAACGACGTCGTTTAGGATATATTATAAAAATTATTTTTTTTTTAAAATTCCCATTTCATTCATTTTATTCTTCAAAAAAAAATTATTTTCTCCCCATTTTCTCTCAAATCCACCCCAAGGTCGAACTTCAATCCACCATGCTCCCATCGCCCCTTCGTCATGGCCACCGGTCGCCGGCGACAGTGACCACCGTCCACAATGGCCAAAAATTCCCAAAACCCCTTTTTTTGTCCTTTCGACTCCCAAATCTCGGATCTGGGTCCTAAAAGTCCAAAAACCCCCAAAAAATTAGAAAAAATAAAAAACCCTCAACTTTTCCTTCTTTTTGTTTCAAACAAAACCCTTTTACCCCCTTTTTTTACGATGCCTAGGCGAAGGTAAGAAATCTCTTTTTATTTAATTCTTTATATTTTTAAATAAAGATAAAATTCCTTTGAATCTTGCTGTTATTTTATTTCTTCTTGCGTAAATATAAAATAAATAAATGAAAATATTTGCTACCTTTGAAAGCTTTAAGTTTCTTGATCTTCTTGTATTTTTCTTTGTATTTTCTCTGTGTTTTGAAACAAAAATAAAAGTAAATAAAATGCTAACTTTGAATCTTTTTTTTTCTATTGATTGTGTCCAAAAATTACAGATCTTTACATGGAGCATTTATAGCCAAAATACACGTTATTTTCAATTTTCCTTCTCTCTTTGCTACTGTTTCTTCTTGCTTTTGCAAGTGATGGCAAAGAAGCTTTCGGTCAACGGTGGTGGGAGTCCCGAAGTTTGCCATTTCGGTGAAAAGAGTCTAAAAGGCCACATGGCTGACTGGCAGCCGACGTGGCAAGGGTGAGGAGCATTGGTAGAAGACCCTAGCAAATTAGGGTTTCTGATTTTTGGTTAAGATAGTGGGTTATTTGTGATTGGGCTTAGGTTTAGTGGTTTGGGTTTGTATTTAGGTTGTGGGTTAGGTTAGGTTTGGGTTCAGGTAATTGTTTTTTTGTTTTGTTTTTTGGATTAATTTTTGTAAATGGACTTGGACTTTTTAATTTTGGCCATTATTTATTTATTTTATTTTATTTTTATTTTTCTTGGTTTTATTTAGCCCAGACAAAATTGAGCTCTACAAGGATTGTATGAAACTGTGGTTTCATGTCATCTTTATCCCTTTTCAAAAAGGGAATGACAAATAAGAGTTTTCCTCATGATTTTCAGCTTTTTACTCTTGAAAAACTTCAAATTCAACTAAAATTGCTAAAAATCAGGAGGAAAAATCTGATTTGTCATTCTCTTATTGGAAAGGGATAGGGATGACATGAATCACAGTTTCATACCATGTCTTCTCATCGTTATGAACCCTAAAAGTCCTATTAGTCCTAGAAACTACCACAAAACCAATAAGGTGGAGACTAGGAAATGCTTCCAAACTTATGAAACATTTAAGTTATATTTCAACTATTCTAATTTCTATCCACATAACTTTTTGATGGATTTACAAAATCTTTCATCCATATTAAATATAGCATGCATTTAATCAATTATATGCAAAGAATAGTTAATGTCCAATATTGCTTTTTACTTCTAAGCTTTTCATACTTCAATTCATTTTTGATAAGGGTGATTTAGTTACTTTTGCTAGAGGAAAAGCAAAAAATTAAGTGGGCGATTTAATAAAAAGAAAATTGATTTATATTTTCATAATATCAATCTTGTTGGATATTGAAAAAGGATTTTATGGGATTAAGCTTGGGTTTCATCAATCTTGCAATTTATTGATCATTTTTAGCTCTAAACTTGTTTTATTTTGTAGTGAAGGTTGGGTTTGCATATTTTTTTGTTGGTTCATGTTTGGTTTCCATGTCTAGATAAATATTTCTAGTTATTGATAGTTTGTAAGTGCATATAACATGATTTGAGCTAAATGGTTGACTATGAATGCATCACACTTGTTAGTTTAGGTAAGCTTAATGCTACTTGAGATCTATGCCCTCGAGTATGATTAGACTAAGGAAGATAAATGGGTGTTGAATTTAGTGGACTAGCTTTACTAGCACAATGAGCATTGTATCGAGAGAGTAGATGTACGTTAGCTCAAATTACAAATAGTTGCAAGCTATAGGTGATTTTCTTATCTGAACCACTTTGAAAGAGCACTAGGATATAAGAATAGCGTTGATTCATTTTTTTTACAACCATTTTAGTCTAAATTCATGGATCATACACTAGATATCTCATTAATCAAAGTTTAATCATTCATTCGATAGTAAATCTAAGATCATGTTAGTTATTTAATAATTTTAGGATTTGTTTAATTAAAACCATCTCTTGAACATTCTAATAATCATGATTATACTTCATTGGTACTTTAAGAATTGTACTGAGTGAATTTAAATCTACTTCAAGGTTTTCAAATCATGTTTCGATGGGCACACTACCTTCTTAGGATGCTTGTCATTTTTACAAACTTTTCGTTTGTAAAATTTTTATTACTTTGATGGTCTTGTATGCTTGCGGGGATGCACTACTTAACTATTTGCTTTGAATTCTACAAATTTATATTAGGTTGTTTCATTTTCATCACCAACCAAATATAAGCTAATATAAACAAATTAGACGCAAAGTTAGTTGCAAATGAGCTTTGCAATTGGTTGCCCTAACGCATTAAATTTAGGGTAAACAACCTTCTTAATCACTCTAAAATTAGGTTCTTCCCATTTTGGTCACCCAAAAATTTTGTTAATTTTCTCACCTTTATTAAAGAAATTGACCAAATTAGCCACGTGATCGGCCTGTAACGTCACAGCAATTGTGCAAGCGAACATACGTCGATGCAAGTATAGTTGATAGATTGATTCTATCGGATATTGATCCCACAAGGAATGGATTCTTGATGTTTAAATGTCGAAGCACCTAAAACTACGTTTGAGAAAATCTAGTAAAATTATCAGCGCAAGTAAATCAGATTTGCACACTAAGATAGTTAAAATTTTCAATGCAATTATGAGAGTAAGTTTTCAGAGCAACTGAAAGTAAATTAAATTGTTGTTGAAGATTTTAGAATTTAAATGCATAAAAGTAAAAGTGTGACCAAGTGTAAAGGATTGGAGTGGATCACTGATTTCACTAAGTAGCAACGCTAGATGTGTTGACAAGGTATAGTGTAGATGAATTGTTGTCACAATAAGGTTCAAATGAAATCATACCAATAACAACTCTTCGTTGATTGAAGACTCAAGCGCTCACAAGTATCACACCTCTCAGCGCTTGCATTGCTTCACACTTAAGAACAAGTGACAGAATCTCTTCTAGTCTCAAGCAACTCTTGCTGACTTGCTTGTTAATTCAACTTGTCACCGCATCTCTCAGTGTCGGTAGACTACAATTACACTCTCCTGGTCAAGCAGTTAAATCTAAGAATAAACAGATGAGAAGATTTAAGTTTGAATCAAAGTAAGCTAACATTGAAAGATATTCTCATATACAATCAAATGTCATTAGAATTCATCATCATTAAAAGAGGAATTAACAAATAATCGAAGCATACTATCCCTAGGCTACTAGGATTATCTCTTAACTGCTCCTCTTGTATCGCACCAATAACTTATTGTCAGAAGTTGTTGCTCGCCTGATCGATTAGCTCACCGATCTCCAGCATAAAGCTTAAAAAACTCAAAGTATTTGCAGAATTAATTCCTTCACCTCATGATATATTTTTCCTTCTTCTCTCCTCTATTTATAGTCATTGCCAGTCCTCCTCCATTCTCAGATCCAACTTCTTTGTATAACTGTAAGAATTTGTTGAAATCCAGTTGTGCACTCACGTAGATCTGGTGTGATCTTCATTAATCTATAGGTTGTCGTCGCATTTTTGGGCGCGATCTATAATCTTTGATTGCTGGGACAACGTGTGAAATTCCTGCGCTGGTGCTTCTAGATGTGCTTGCAGCGTAAATTCACTCATAAAAATCAAATGTTTTTATGCGGTGACATTTCTGGCTGCAATTCTAAGCTAACTTGGGGCTGCATCTTTAAACTTCTTCTAGCATTGATCTTCTAAGATGGATCCCTGCGCTGACAATTTCTAGACGCAATACATAAGCTGCATATGGCGACATAGTACATAAAAGAGATAAAATAAAGAGAATTTAAACCAAACAACAATGAGTTAGAAAATATAAATACTAAGTGTGAAATGCCTATCATGCATGCTAAATATAGTATGAAAGAGACAAATAATACATAAATTTAGGGATAAAATAGGTGTCATTTCTAATGCTATCACACCCCCAAACTTGAGTTTTAACTTATCCTCAAGTAAACAAAAGTAAACAAAGTTACAATTAAAACATGTCACCGCAAGTATCATTCTAACAACTTAAATTCTTTGGAATTCTAATGTATAAATTGTATTCACATGATAGAATAACGTGCTGACAATTTATAGGCATGAATAATTTAAACTACAACTTCACTAATGTTAGCAACATACTTTGAATCTTAACCTTTCTTAACAAATACAACATTTTATTAGGAATATTTTTTTTTCTTCTTTTCTCTTTTCCTTTTCTTCCTTTTTCTTTTCTTTTTCTTTTTTAAGTCACTGAAAGATGTCATTGTATTACTCTACCTTTGTTCCTGAGTAGTAACGACGGGGTGCATCAAACCCTAGGAGGCATGTAATTGCACCGACACACACTCTTGCATTGACAGCCTTTGGCTAAATGATTTTTCTAACACATGCAACAGAGTGTTCTTCCTTGATAAGTCACAATACACTCGCATTAGAGTGTCTTTATTAGTACAATGTCATGCATTTGGTAAGTTAATTCAAGATTCAAATATTGATACTATCCATTCATTACTATTGCAATTCCAATCATTCATTCAAAAATAGCAGAGCTCAATATTCATTCATATTCACCCAATTCATATATAAGCATCCAAACAATTTAAGATTTACGCATAAAATAAAATTTGTGGTTACATTTTTATTGAAACCTAGCATACTCTCATTAAACTGAAGAAACAAATAAATTTTTAAATATGTGGGTGTAATCGCATTTCCATTTCAGAGAAGATTCCCACAAACTTAATGTCTGCATTGTCCCCAATGCACTGACAATATTATACATATAAGAATGGAAATGCAACTACAATGCAAATGCACTAACAAATAAAATGCAGTGACAAATAAAAATGCAATGACAACTAAATAAAATACATGTAACTAACTACTGGAAAGTAAAACTAACTCATTGTTCAGCAGCTGATGAAGTGGCTGCGTTGGCTTTCTTCTTCTTTTTCTTTAGGCGCTTGCCTTCCTCTTTGCATTTCTTTTTCTTATCCTTGTGCTTTCTCTTTTTCTCCTTTGAATCAACGGAAGCAGCAGATTGCTCTTCCACAACCGGTTGGGTGGTGGCCTCATCGACAATTACATCTGATGGATGGACTTCTGTAAGCGGTGCCACATAGGGAAAATGGCTAGAGGATTAAGATCCTCTACGCAGCTGGTAACTGCCTTAGCCTCGCTTGCTTCATGTAGAGTCACGTCTTCATTGGATGCCCCAACACTTGTGGGTGTGCCGACAATTTCTACCTCAAAATTTATCGGGGCATTGTCCTTTTCTTCCTTCTCTTCCTCAGGATCCTTCTCATCAGGTTCCCCTTCCTTTCCTTCATTCTCCTTCTCATTTCCTTCTTCTTTTTCTGCTTCGTATTCCTCAGGCTTCTCTTGCTGAGTTATCTCTTTGTCAACGCCTTCCTCTACTTCTTGCCCCACAGATATGATCGAGGTGTGTAGCTCCTCAATAACAATCGCCTTGTCTGCCATGGTAGCCCCAAGGCTATTCGAAAATCCCTCCTCGAACAGGCTGGTAATTGTTTTGTAACAGTCCTCCATAGCGTTGGAATGTCCCTCGCGCCTCGTCATTGGAGATATGAATTCGTGTTAGGATGGGACATTCTGAGGCCTATTATCAAGAGTAGGCTGGTCGGAGGATGAGGGAACTTCCCTAACAATGGGTGGAAAGACAGGGAACTCTGGCAGGGGATTTGGGCTCAGACTTCTCAATGCGTCGACAATATTTTTGTTCCACACTCTTGTGTATGCATAAAAGAGGTTTTGTCTGTAGTCCATTTCCTCTAACGCGTTGACATGTCTGATCTGACGCATGTCAATGTGATCAACGAGTATTTCAATCTCAACCAATTTCTTTTTCATCTGATGGTCTATGGGCGCATTTTCTTACTTTTCCTTCTTCTTTCAGTTCCCTTTATCCTTCTTCTTTGGTGCCTCTTTTACCAGTGGGGTTTCTTGCCCTTTTGTCATTCTCTCTACTTAGATGTCGTTAATGAGGCCATTGTTTTCTAACACTTCCTCACCATCACGAGGCATAATCCCCTTTTGTTTACACAACAACATTATCAAAGAAGGGAAAGGTAATATAACTATCTACTTAGTAGCGGCTTTAGCAATCTGGTCATGGAGAATTACACCGACATCGATGTGACGACCCTTAAAGATAGAGTGCAGGAGGCACATGCGATCTAATTTTGCTATACTGCTATGTGTTAAGGCAGTAAACGGCTGTTCACAAAGTGAAACCACACCTTGCATTGGGTTATAAGATAACGTTGGTGCATTGTGTAATTGTACGGACCGTTGCCAGTCCACACAGCACCTTCAACACAAAGGTCTCTCATCACCTGGTCAGCACCTTCATCGGTCAACTCTTCTAAAAACGCAGTGTGGGTGTCTTCCTTCTCATCAATTTGGAACAGAGCGTTGATGTGGGCAGCACCTCAGGGTATCAAACCCTCCCTTACAAAAATGAACTCCTGTTCAAAGTCTACAAGATTGACATAAAATTCCCTTACCATGGTGAGGGAATCCCCGGCTAGGTGGTCGTAGAAAAATTCCCAGCCAAGACGACTGGTCGTTCTCGTGATTTGCTTTCCCAACATCTGGTGTGGGGATAATTGTAGACCCTGCTTTGGGTGGCAGTTCCGTTTAAGCATAACATCTTGGTAACAGTCCTTTGTTGCCTTAGACAGGAATAGGACCAGTTCTTTTTGTGGTGGTTGGTCAATAGTCTAAACCACGGTGGTGGAAGATTCAGCGGGGGTTTTGGATGGAGTTTTTGTGCCTCGTTTCCTTGCCATAATAATTGGGTTTAGAAGGCAAAAGAATTTGCAGAAAAAAACTTGAAGCCATTAGAGAAGATGGTTGCAGCAACAATGGAGAGTGTGATTGGAAGAAAGAAGTCAGTAGAAAAAAGGTTTATTGACTGCAGATCGTACCCCTTGGTTTTATCCAACGGCTAGGGATAGATGAAAATCAACCGGCGTGATTCTTGTTGTAAAAGTTTCGCTGAGTCATCACAGAATGCACCGACAAGTTGTGCTTTATGATGCGTCAACAAAAAGACGATTTTTTTATTCCTACATAAGATTTAAAAGAAACAAGTAAAAGTAATAAGATAAAAGTAAGTGTAAAAATGCGTTGACATTAAAGAAATGTGACAAGATTAATGGTCTCGTTTGGTTCTTTGACATCTAAACTCACGTAATGCTTTAGTCGTTGGCCATTCACCTTGAACTAGTGACCATCCTTCATATTTTCAATTGTCACCGCGCCATTCATGAATGCTTCGACAACCTTAAAAGGGGCTGACCATCTTGAACACAATTTACCTGGATGCGGTTTTAAACGTGAATTAAACAAATGTATTAATTGACCAGGATTAAACTGTCGACGCAAGATGGTATTGTCATGCCATCTCTTAGTCTTTTCTTTGTATATTGTAGCATTCTCATAGGCATTGCGTCAAATTTCTTCCAATTCAGTAATGTCCAACAACCTCTTCCTTCCAGCAGCATCATAATCCATATTCACCTGCTTGATTGCCCACATGGCTTTGTGTTCAAGCTTACCTGACAGGTGACATGATTTGCCAAACACTAATTAATATGGTGACATCCCCAACGGGGTTTTATATGCTGTGCAAACCGCCATAATGCATCATGTAGCCGCGAAGACCAATCTCTCCTAGATGGGTTAACCACCTTCTCAAAGATGTTTTCAATCTGTCGATTAGAAACCTCCGCTTGGCCATTTGACTGTGGATGGTATGTTGTGGCCATGCGATGCTTCACACCATATCTTTTCAATTCTGTCGCAACTTGATTGTTATGAAAATGAGTACCTTGATCACTTATCAATGCCTTAAGTGATCCAAATCTCGTAAGGATGTACGTGTGAAAGAACTTTAACATCGTTTGAGCATCATCTTTTGGAACCGCTATTACCTCGATCCACTTAGAGACATAGTCAATAGCAACTAGAATGTACACATTCTCAAATGAGTTTGGAAATGGTCCCATGAAATCTATACCTCAGACGTCGAATAACTCCACCTCCATAATAGGTTGTTGGAGCATCTCGTTGCGACGAGATATATAACCTATGCCTTGACATCTATCATATTATTACGCAAAATTATGGGCATCTTGAAACAAAGTGGGCCAGAAGAATCCTAATTGTACGACCTTTGCAGCAGTCCTCACACCGCCAAAATGGCCTCCATAAGGAGCATCATGGCAATGTCTCAGGATGGAATTCATCTCTTCCTCAGGAATGCAACGACGAATAATATTGTTGGCACATACCTTGAATAGGTATAGCTCGTTCCAAGGATACTTTACAGCGTCGCGTAAAAATATGATCTTCTTGTGACCAGTGGCACTCAAGGGTAGCTTTACACATTCAAGATAGTTGACAACATCAGCATACCAGGGTGATGCTTCGACAAAGATAACTGCTTGTCTAGAAATGTATCGACAGTTTGGGATTTATTCCCATCCTCATTCCCAACTTCCAAGCGAGACAAGTGGTCAGCTACTTGATTTTCGGATCCTTTCCTATCCTTGATTTCAACATCAAACTCTTATAAGAGAAGGATTCATCTGATTAATCTTAGTTTGGCATCTTTCTTCGCAAAAAGGTATCTCAACGCAAAGTGATCTGTGTAGACAGTAACTTTTGCACTGACAAGATATGAACAAAATTTATCGAATGCAAAAATGACTTCTAGTAACTCCTTTTCGGCAGTTGTATAGTTTACCTTTGCGTCAGCTAAAGTTTTACTAGCATAATAAATTGAGTGAAATACCTTCTCTTTTCGTTGTCCTAGCACAACTCCTATAGCAAAGTCACTTGCGTCATACATGAGTTCAAACGGTTGTGTCCAATCTGGTGCGACGATAATTGGAGCTTGTATTAGTTGCTTCTTTATTGTGATAAATGCGTCCATACATGCGTCATCGAACACAAACTTTTTATTTTGCTCCAGTAATGAGCATAATGGTTTGGCAATATTGGAAAATCACGAATAAATCTCTTATAGAATCCAATGTGACTAAGAAAGCTTCTTATTCCTTTGACATTGGTGGGTGGTGGCAATTTCTCAATGATTTTAACCTTTGCTTTATCTACTTCAATGCCCTGACATGATATGCAATAGCCAAGGACAATGCCTTCAGTTTCCATGAAATGGCATTTCTCCCAATTCAAAATTAGATTTGTGTTCTCGCATCTCTTTAGAAATTTCGCCAGATTGTCAGCGCAATGGTCAAAGTTCTGCCCATATACAGAAAAATCGTCCATGGATACTTCCAGTGAATCTTTAATCATATCCGAGAAGATAGCCACCATGCACCTCTGGAATGTGGCTGGTGCATTGCATAATCCAAATGGCATATACCGAAAGGAAAAAGTTCCAAATGGACATGTGAACATGGTCTTTGCTTGATCTTTCGGCGCAATGACAATTTGATTATATCCAGAGTAACCATCTAGGAAGCAATAGTAGGCTTTACCAACTAACCTATCTAGCATCTCTTCAATGAATGGTAGTGGAAAGTGATCCTTCTTTGTGGTTGTATTGAGTCGACGATAATCCATACACACTCACCATCCAGTAGCAAAGTGAGTAGGGATTAAATCGTTCTTATCATTACTCAAAACTGTGATGCCGCTCTTCTTGGGCACACATTGGACAGGGCTTACCCAAGAGCTATCGAAAATAGGGTATATGATGCCCGCATCCAGCCACTTGATAATCTCCTTTTTCACTACTTCTTTCATTTTCTCGTTGAGTCTTCGCTGTTGCTCAATGGATTGCTTCCCTTCATCTTCCAACCTGATCTTGTGCATGCAAAAAGAGGGATTAATGCCTCTAATATATGCAATACTCCAAGCGATGGCTCTTTTGTGCTCCTTTAAAATTGCGATAAGCTTTCTTTCTTGAATTGCGTCAAGGCTTGCGCTGACAATCACAGGTAATGTGTCATTGTCACCCAGAAAGACATACTTCAAATGCGTAAGCAATTACTTTAACTCCAAGGTTAGAGCTTGTTGAATTGATGGTTTAATCACAGGGATCGTCCTGTTAGACAGATCCAAAGATTCCAATTGCCAATTTTGTCTCATCTTACAACTATTAGCCTCAACTCTGTGGTCACATTCAGTTAGGATGTCATTAGTGGATGCCATTACATCTTTGTCTGGAACTGCTGAGCCTCCGTTCATTGAATTCTTCTATAATATTTTCGTTCAGCACGTCAATGTGGTACGTGAAATTATTATAATAGATCAAGAAGGTGTCATCGATCATAAAAAAAGGAAAATTATGGATTTGTCCCTAGAATTCACTTTAACTGCAAATTCGTCTGGTAAGTTCGTAACAATAAATTTTAATTTTAATAGTACATTATTGTATTCTTTATAATCGTTGCAGAACAAATTATGGTACATGAAATTGAGAAAGGTGAAAAAGAAATGAATGAAAGAGATACAGGGCTTTGAGCCGGTGATTTGAAACCGACGCGATGGTTGAGGTACCGAATATGTTGCGAGTCCTCGATAGCTCGTGTGAGCAGCATCGTGAGTCAGGAAATGAGAAATAAATCCAAGAATGGATTACAGGCCCTACGATGGCTAGGATTTATGCATAAGTGCATATTCTCGACAGCTCGTGTGAGCAACATCGTTAGGGAAACAATTATATGCATAGATACCGTATCGATGGCTGAGGTATCGCATATGTTGAGGGTCCTCTATAGCTCGTGTGAGCAGCATCGTGAGTCAGGAAAGAGATATAAAATCTTAAATGGATTATAGGCCCTACGATGGTTGGGATTTATGCTTCAATGCATATTCTCGACAGCTCGTGTGAGCAGCATCGTCAGGGGACAGCTTACAAACAGACACCATACCGGTGGCTAGGGTACCGCATATGTTGCTAGTCCTCGACAGCTCGTGTGAGCAGCACCGGATACTGGTAACAGTGAAGTTATAGACATAAAAGTTGGAACACTACATATGGCTTAAGGAAGCAACAGTTCATCCTAACTCGGTTGAGTTATGACTGCTTTATACATATGATTGGTAATTCTTTAGACTCTTCGAACTTACTAAGCTTTGAAGCTTACCAAAGATATTATTTTGTTTTGTAGATTACTTTGCTGTTCGTAGATCGGATCATCTCGATGAAGTCACACTATCGCGAGGCCTATTTGGTAATCCTTCATCACTTAGTTATATGGCTTGTACAAGGATGATGTTATCTTTTGTTTACTCGCTCGAGATTGTGATGATCTTGTTATGTCTTTAATGAAATATTGAACTTAGTAATGTATGCTTGTTCAAGACAAAAAATAGACTTAGAAGTACAATGTAATGACTTTGAAACTATGAATTATGTATTGGTCTAATGCATTTTGGAGTTAGGCATGGTAAGTATTGATAAAATTGTGTTTTGACATGATTTATGAGATTTTGCATACTTGTTTCGGTAGAACTCATACATGTACCAGTAGAAGTACAAGGTAGGAGAGAAGTTGTTCACTGACTTAAGTTGTATCAATAGTTGCATAGTAGGTATCAGTAGTTCTTCTCATAGAAGTATCGGTAGTTTGTATACTTGTACCAATAGAAGTTGCAAAGTAAGATTTCTTAGCTCTCTGGAGTTTTTAGTATCGGTAGAAGCATGACATGTTTCGGTATAAGTCACACTTGTATCGGTAGTATTGTCTCAAGTATCGGTAGAAGTCTGCACTATTCTTGAATTGTTTACTGACTTGACAACTACCGATACTTGTCCAACAAGTACCGGTAGAGGTATTCAAAAATCATGAAAATGACCTTTTTGCCCTTGTTGAGTTATGATTATAATTAATTGATGATTTATGACATGATATTAAAAGATGAATGGTGATAAATGAATAGAAAGACACCGGGACCCTAACCAGTGACGGTTTTCGGGTTTTGGGTGCTATAAACATGAAAAATGGATGTCATGATATGTGATATGAATATTGATTTTTAATTTATTGAAATGTTGTAAATGAATGTGTAAGATTAAATGGAGTTAGTATTCTGAGTTGCAAGTTGGTAAATGTATAAATTGTGATTGATTTGTATGTAAGAAAAAAAACTCGTAAAGTTCTGTAAACTCTAAGACCTTAGACCGGAGATGATTATGGTTTTTGGGTGTTACATCATGACACGGAGCATGTGATGTCACAACATAAGGACCAGAATTAAGAAATTCTGAGACTGCCTTCGATGTTGCGACATAGCTTGAGTGTGACACCCCAAACTCAATCGAGACGGATTGACCCGAATTCGAAGTGTTACATTAGCCACCGAAGTGACTCTCCAACTAATGACCACTCGACGCACACCCTAACCTTATAACACCTCATTTATGACTAATTAACTATCATTTAGTGAACCATTTTTAAACTTTTTCTAAGTATTTAACTTAAGGGTATTTTGGTCATTCTACTACCTAAGGTTAAACTATCCTGATTTTATTTCTAAAAAGTTACTGACCTTCTTTTAGTCAAATTATGTAAGCCCTAAAAATTTCAACTTAATTCGAGTTCATTTACTATGTCTAATTCAAGTTTTATTATTAGGGACTAAATCGTAACTTTTACAAGCTTTAGTACATTTTCCAAATTAAAAATTAAGAGTGCTTCTACCAAATTTTAACTATTACAAGTTTAATCTTAAAATATTACCAAGTTTCCCTATCATTAAAGGCTTCAATTAATCTAATCCAGTTTTAGGATTAAATTATAAATTAAGCAAATTAGAATACTAGATTACAAAACCCAAAATTTCGTTTTAATTACCACTGCGTCTATTTTGTCAAAAATTCATTTTAATTACCCGATTTTACATATTTTACCTACACATTAAACTTGAAATAGCTGCAATTAATCGCCATAAACATCCACACATCCCCAAATTAATTTATTTACAACAAATATGCAACAACTAATCAAAATTTAACACCCAATTACACGTTTAGGAAACACCAATTAATTCACACAAGTTACATACCTTAGTCGCAAGCAATCCACTCCATCTTAAGCTTCAATTAAACATTGTTAGTATAAAATACATACCTCATACACCTTGTTATCAATCACCATACGAACACTCATCAACATATCATAAATCAAACATCAATTAGACATAAAATTATGTATTAAAGCAATAAAAAAACAACAAAATTAAAGTCCAAAATTTAATGTCCAATGTCCATTACAAGTAAAGTAACACTAGTCCCAAAAGAACCACAATGCCCCTATATAGTTCCTAAAGTAAATTTCTTAAGCCACTATCGAGCCTAATTCTTGGATCGCCTTGCAGTCGCTTCTCGACTCCTTAAGCTCGAAAATTCTCTGCATGGCATGTGAGGGTGTGAGCTTAAAAAGCTCAGTGAATGATAGTCAAAACATCAAGTAAATTGCACACAATCATGCATAAATCAAAGCAATTAAACATTAAATTTTAAGTCACAACATGTTAATGTTTCACCATAACCTCATACTATTTCAAGAGTTAAGAATCATTTTTTTTCCATGTCATGTATAGACATCTTTTAACATAAAAATATTCAATTATAATGGTGCAATCAATCAATTTTATTGGCCCAATCAATTAATCAATCATATTAACGCAATCAATCTATTATATTGGCATAATACATCCATGACAATAAGTAAACGTTTGATTATACATTGGATAAATGGATCTCCAAACTCTCACAAATCAAATACAGTTCTCCAAATTGAGCGGGTTGAAGCCACACGCTCCCATATAGCGCCTCAAATAACCCGATGAGTGGAGACTCAAGCTCAACACTCCTTTATCTACTCCAAACAAATCAGTCCACCATTAGCCTTTTGCTCACAATACAAATAATTGTGAGTATTCACAAATCCTATGGCATGCCAACTATATCCAATGGATCCACCATGCAATGTTGCCAATATTAATCATATATATAAGGCATAAAATATGATGTTTAGCATTTAATTTAAGATGTAAGAATGCAATCAAAAGCATGTAACTTAACAATTCCAACATCAATATAATTAAGCACAACAAATGCTTTTGTCCATGAATCTCAAAACAATCATAACACCAACATCAAGTGCTCAAAAATTCAGTAACTCATGCTCCAATTAACAATCCATTCAATCCAAATTATACATGCCAAAAGCTTAACACAATTTTTTTTTCCAAAAGCCAACCAAAAAAATAAAATTAATTTTTGCAAATCCAACCAAATAAAATGTGACTAAGTTATTAAAAAATTATTTAAAACTTCAATTTAACACAAAATAGCAAATTTTCCAATAGCAACTAAAATCACTCACCTCTACACTTTGTTTTTCAAATAAAAGTGTGGTCAACTAGGTAAGTGTGGTCATCTCGGTTTGAAGCTTTAACAGAGACAAAATATGCATTACAAACTAATATTAGCATCAAGAAAGTCAAAATCTTATAAACTATACAGATCTAAATCGTTTCTCTAATTACCTTACCAAAATTGCACAATTAAGCCGAAACATAAAATTCATCAACTAAATGACATTCTCAGCTCCACAAACCACTTCTAAACTTCATTCCTAATCTATTAACATAAAACCTAAGTGTTAATTTCATCTATTAAATCGTTTAAAAGTTTTCCAGAAATTCAACTCATCTTCTTGATTAAAAACGAATTTATCAAAATTGATCAACCAAATGAGTTTGATCTCTTGTTTTATGATTAAAAACCTCTTAATAAACATATTTTGAGCTTGGACATCCATTAAAACTTGGATTCCAACTCCAAATCATGGATTCACCATTGTTGAGTTCCATGTTCAAGAAATAAGAAAATAAAACTTGAAAATCCATTTTAATCAATTTAAATAGCAAATGATGATTGAAAACAACTAAAAAATGAATTTAGAGTTAAGAATTACCTTCAATTGATCTCAAATAATCAATTTAGAAGATTGAATCAAGATCCTTGAAGAAATTTCGGATGACTTTTGCTCAACTTTGGAAAACTTTTATGGAGATTTTGGAGAGAATTTTGAGAGTAAAAGTTTAGATCTATTCTATAATATGCGGTCTATGAAAATGAGAGAAAAAAAAAGAGAGAAAAAGCTCTTAATTCGGGTGAAAATGGTGTGCAAAGTGAGGTAGTTGCGTTGTTTTTAAAATTGAAAACCCCTCACCTGATTTTCAAAAATTGGGGAAATTGCCATCAGGCCACTCCCACTTTTCTCTTGTTTTTCAAAATACTCCTTTCCCTCCAAAATTCCAAAAATGAGAATAATTTGCTATAAAACCACTCTTACATTTCCCTTGTTTTGCAAAATGGTCCTATTTAGTTAATATTTTAAATCCACCCAATTAAACCCCCCATTTTAAATTATTTTTAAACTCCAATTTAACCCAAAATATTTATTTTACCCAAAAATTATTTAAAACCATAAAATTAATTTTTTTAAATATTTTAATTTTCCGAAATATTGTTTACTGATTTTTAAATGAAATTAAGCTAACTAATTAAGAATATAAATTACTAATTAACCTGATTAATTCCCAATTTTCACTCAGAACTCAGTAAACTACCCGAAACTACTAGACCTATTTTCGGGGCCTTACATTGAGGGTGTCGTGACATACCCCTGAAGACATCCCAAAGAGGAGCATACTGACCTCGATGTCGTGACACAGGACCTAGTGTGTCACGACATCAACTCTAGATGAGACACAATTATGAAATAGGGGTGTTTTGGTCCGCATAATACAACTTAAAGTTCGAGAGCGTCAACTAACCTAGGGTTGAGGACGACTACTACATAAACTCCATAAATAGGCTCCTTTGGCACTCATTTTACACACCAATTGATTAGCTTTTCTCCTTTTAGTTTAGTTTTTTTTTCTTTTTTTAGGTTTTAATTTAATTCCCTTTTTAACTTTTCTTTATTTTGGAGATCCGATTTGTGAAGGCGATTAGACGTTGTGTATTTATTCCCATGCTTAAATACAAATTAGGCTTTTCCTAAATCTTATATTGTCGATTTATTCATTATGTTCATCTTTTTTTATTGATTCTATATTATTTATGAAAACCATGAGGAACTAACTCCTCTACGGGGGATTAGCAAGTGAAGGTATGATAAATTAACTGTTGTTTTAAGGTTTCTCAATGGATCAGTTGTTCGGGAAAGGAAGAACGTGAAACAAACCCTAGGCATGACAACCTTGGGAAGTCATCAAGGTGAGAATTAATTCAAAATTGGTATGACCCATTCGTGAACACCTTAACCCCGAGTTGGTCTGGACTGTGAGGTCGGAAGATAAGTAATCCTTGCTAACTCATTATTCTAGTGGACGTATCGGAAGATCCTGCTAGGGTAATGACTAGTTGATTGACGAAAAGTCCAAAGTGACAATTGATGAAGCGTACCGAAGCGAGCTAATCACCCCTATAGCTAGATCTGATCAATTACATTCGAGTTTCCAATATTATTTATTTTTCTTATTTTAGTATTTTTATTGTTTTTATAAAAAAAAACCCAAAAATCCCTCTATTCATGTTTCATAATATAACTTACTTAGAGTACTAATTAGATCTTATTGTACTTAGATTAAATTTAACCTAGTGCCAAACCTTCCTCGGGTACAATCCTCGAAATACTTTCTCAAGTGTTTCGTTGTAAACAAATCTATATTACAATCTGACCTGTATACTTACGAATACAACCTCAAATCACTATATTTCAAAAGCAGTAATCAGACTATGGATGTTAGTACGTCTGTAGGCGGTCAATAATTAATAGGAAAAAGTTAGAACTTAACTATAAATTACTTGACCCCTAATTATATTTGTCCAATCGGTCACTTCGCTAGCTCGTTGGAACTAGAAAAGAATATGAATGGAAATGATGAAGTTAAATAAATGGGTCGCATTCATAAATGAATATGTTTTCTTACTAAATTATAGAAATAACTTGAGAATTAATTTAATGTTTTCATATTATTATTTAATTAATTATAATTAAATTATTGAAGTTCGAAAATGGAATTAAATTAATTAGTCATTATGAATCTGTTGCATATGGAAATTAAATATATTTCCCCATGAATTCTTTTACGATAAAGTTATCATGACTTTAATGAAATTAGAATTAAATTAAGAAAAATATTTAATTGGAAAATTAATTGAGTTAATTAAATCAATTAAACAAATAATTTTATTTTGAGAAATAGAAATCAAATATTAGGTTTGATTAAATTATAAAGTGGTGGATCAAAACTCCAAAAAACAAATATAATTTGACTCAATACAAGAGAGATCCAAACATGTGAGGAGCGGCAACCCTTGTGTTATTATCTCGAGTGTATGCCTCCCTCTCCAAGTTGAATTAAAAAATGTTTTCAACTAAATAAATATTATTTGTGTTATTTTTATTCAACCAGAACTCTCTTATTTCTATAAATGGATGAAATTGGTAAGAACTATTTATACACAAATGGATGAGAGGTTGATTTACTATGTTTAATCCACCAATATTAAATTTACTTTTTTTTTTACCAATGTAGTCATAACTTGTGAAAACCGAAATGCATGTTGCAGAGGAGAAATTAGGCAAAGCACCACTTAAGAAAAGTGGTGTTGGTCGTAAATTAAGCGATTACATATCTTAATTATTGGTTCATTCGGAACCCAATGTTTGATTTTTGACCAAAGACATCAATCCTAGAAATCTTCCCTAAATCTAGTTTCCTGTGCACATACTTTTTCAGTTCCTTTTCCTTTCCCATTCCATCTATCATGCAAAGTATACATTGGGTCAAAAAATTTGAAGATTATACCAGTCAAGTATAATGTTTCGTGGACCTATGATAACAGGATCAAAATTGAATAATGCTTTTCTTATATGAGATCTTCTAATGTTTAATAATTAGAATTTATCTCAATTAAATTCGAAATCGAATTGAAAATAATATTAATAAGTGAACAGAAATTTTTTAATATTATTTTTTCTATTTATAAGATTCAAATATTAAATTTTATTTATAAGAAAAATCTCAATTAGCATAGAGTAATTTATGATGGCCTTCAATTAACGTGGGATGCTAATTGAAAAAATGTTATTATTGAGATTAATTGTACTCTAGCTATCAAGGTATCCATGGTGGCATCAGAGGGCATTAGAATAGAGGTTTGGTGTTGTGAATTCAAGATTTGTGCAGACGTGAGTATAGAGTGGATATCAAGCAAATATCAAGAGAGGCGAATTGTGCTCCTCATATTTTGAATGGACTGATGGAAGGTTTTTTTATTGGTACCCGAGTCTTTCATGAAGCTCCTTCAATAATTGCTTACCAGATACAGTTATATAGACGTTTTCTGTTGTCTAATCCTGTTGTTGTTACTGTTGTTTCGTAATTGATAATTTTTTTAGTTTATTAAAAAATTAAATTTAATTTAAAGAGCGTTAAACTCTTTATCAATCAACACAACAAACAGTATTCATAGTCATAAGTGTAACATAGATTCGAGTTGAATTAATCGCGTTGTTATTAAGATTTAGATCTCTCCTTATAATTCACCAAAAAGAATATATATATATAATTTTCAACATCAATGGAACTAATTAGATGGAACGGTTCAATTAGTTCCCTCTTTTCGTAACATAAATTTAATTAATTTGGTCTTCGATTTTTCAAGATTCGGTTCTAGATCTTACTTTTACTACAAGAATACATGGAAAAAAAGCAAATGATATGATGAAGTTGCATCCACTTGCATGATGGTGATGCAATTCCTGTTTTGATAAATCTAAATCCATCCAATTATTTTGTATTCTGAATTGTCTCATTTCAATCCTCACCCATGTTTACTGATTTTAATTAATTCAATTCCAATTTAAAAATAATAATTAAAAAAAGCTAAAATAGTATTTTGAAATGGTCTGAATTCCTGATTGGATCTTACAGGAATTGTCGATAAACCTGACATAAACGTTTGATAAATTGGTTTAATTTTTTTTCCGGTACAATGATAAATTTAGTTATAAATATTCCCATCTTTTATTAATTTGATTTTTATTATTTTTATTTAAATTTGGTCTTTCATCTTTTAAACTGTGTCGAATTTGATTATCAACATTTTAAAAAGTGTTTAATTGATTTTTTAAATAAAAATACCAATTAAAATGTTAAATTTTTAAAAATGGTAGCCCAAATGACAATCAAGTGTACTTCATGCTTTTTTTTTATTTTTATTTTTGAATACTTTTATAATTTTAAAATATTTATTGAGCTAAGATATATAACAAATAGTATCATGTTAATTTAAAGTCTACATAGACTGCTAAACACTAACATCATTAAAATTTTATGTTTTAGTTTACATTTTCATTATTAAAAACTATTTCATACTTTTAAAAAATTAATGATTAAATTTAACTTAAAAGATTAAAAATAAAATTAATAAAAATATAAACATGTAAGACTAAATTTATCTCTATACATTTTTTTCTTAATGATGGGATTGTAGTCTCGTCCGTATGATAAAAGATTTCTATTACAGTTATGAATGATGAAAAATTGTCAAAATTAAACCCCATGTGATGGTTTGATGATCAAGGGTGTTCACTACCTCATATGTAACCTAGATTCGAGTCGTGCTAATCACATTTATTGTTCGGACTTTATCTTATTATTGTAATTCACCAAAAAAAATTGTCAAAATCATAAAATAACAATCATAATATCTCATTCTAATCGCTATTTATTTATTATTTTTCTTCTTTGTTGCGTCTATTCCGGTCTTGACAAGGCGAGCGTTGGGGCCATCCAAATGCTATTGGTATGAATGATTTGGTTTAGTTTGATGATGGCATTTATAACATTTGAAACATGGCAAAGCCACAGTTTCCCATCATGTGTTTGATGGGGTCAAGCTTGTTGAAATTCAACTTTACAAGGGTCCCATCTTCATGACTTGATTTCGAATGCCTCACATGTCATGCTTTCTCTTCATTATTTTCTGCAATTTTTGGCTCATAATTGCCAGTTTTCCCACTCCTAATGCAGGAAATTTTGGGTTACTTTGGTTGACTGCAGATTAAGTAGAATATGAAAATTTTCGTAGAAAAACATGAAAACCAACATTGCTGTTTTGCTGCTAACGAGAAATGTTGAATAATGGAGACAAAAAGGCAGCTGAAATTGAAAACATCATAGGATAACATGCAGGAACAAAAACTATAGCAGCTAGCATGTGATTTTTCAAACTTTTGAACGAGTCTTGAAATGTTGTAGAATTGTCTACACAAAATCAATGATTTTTGCAGAAAGGGAAAACGAAAGCTTTTCAATTTGTAATTATCTTCTGGTGCATTAATCATGTATGTAATTGATATTGATGGAACAAAATATTACAGCAATCAGCCAAAAAGGCTTAGTCATCATGTCTTCTTTCTTATTTCTTTATGTTGCCCTTCACATTGATAGTAAGAGAAATAACCGCTTGAAAGCTCCCTAATGGTAGAGTACCTAAAAGACACTTGCTATATCCACAAACGACCACAATTCTCGTTAATCTTTTTTCTTTTTGAAGTTGGAAAAATAGAAGATTTTTAGTCAATTTTTTTCCAATAAAATTTTCATTGATTATAATATCAGTAAAAAGAAAAGCATATAAAAAAGCCTAGCAGCAATGGAAAATTCATTAAAAAATACAATAAAAACACGATATGAACACTTGACAAATCAAGATTATATGAGAAGCATATAAGAGAAATGATCCCTTGAAAGCTCCCTAATAGCAGAGTACTACAATTCTCGTTAATCTTTTTTCTTTTTTAAGTTGGGAAAATAGAATATTTTTAGGGATTTTTTTCAATAAAATTTTAATTGATTATAATATCAATATAAAGAAAAGCATATGGAAAGCCCTAGCAATAATAAAATATTCATTAAAAATTATAATCAAAGACACAGTATAAACACTTGACAAATAATTGAGCCATACAAAAAAAAACAAATTACACTTGCATCAAACTCCACCACTTTAAAAAACAAAATTATACGTTAATATAACCAACATTCTCTCCTTTAAAATGCGTTTATAATTTACTTTGTAGATTAAAAAATTGGTAAATCTTAAAATTATAAATAAATTTTGATTTTGTATAATTTTATATATAAAATTTTGATTTGATTAACTCTCACGAATTATTAATATAATTATTGATGTAATATCATTTTATGTTTATATATTACATACATAAATAATTATATTTATCTAATATAAAAAATTGATGTATTTATTTAAATATATATAAATGATTGAGTTAAAGTTTCATGTATATATTTAAATCACAATAAAAATTCAATGTGTATAATTATTCCAAAATAAAATTTCGGTTCAAAATTGAGATATGATAACTCAAATCCTCTTTTCTTTACAGAAAAAAAACAAAAAAAAAATGGACACAAAAATAAAGGACGGAGCCAAACCCTTTTAGTATATATTATTTTTTTTATTTTGATTTTATATTTATAGTTTAACTTTTTGTTTTAATTTTTAAAATGGTATTGTAAAGGATTTGTTATACATTATAATTCATAGGACTGTAAATGAGATATTAGTGCTTGTAAGTTACTTGAGCTTAATTTGAAAAAAAAATTGAAGTCAGTTCGATAATTATCGGACTAAGCTCGAGCTATCGGCCAAGTCGAATTTGAGCTTAGTAATACTTGACTTGAACGGCTCGCAAGTCTTATCAAGCTTTTCATATTTTTATATTATTAAACTAAATTATTGCCCTCAATATATATTATTAACCTTAAGCATATACTTACTAATATTTTTAAAATCAAGAGCCTCAACATTAAGGTGATGGAGCGCAAAAGGAGGGCGAGAGGAAACCAAATAACGGTGTTTGTGAACAACATTCCGATGAGTATGCATTGGAAAGGCTTATGGGCGTTATTCCGATTGCATGGCAATGTGATAGACGCTTTTATTCCAAATAAGAAAAGCAAAAATGGAACGAGGTTTGAATTTGTGAGGTTTTCTAACATTCTGGATGCACAAAGGGCAATATCAAGGCTTATGGTTTCGTCAATCTAAGGAGTACGATTTGGGAAAAAATGGCAAGATTCAAAGGAGAAAGGAAGATTTGAAGGAAAATGAATACACAAACAATTTCAATCCAAAGTAACGAGCTTCAATGGAAAGGGAAGGAGAAAGGCGAAAGTGAGATGGGAGAAAAGTCTGGAAAAAATATTAAAGAACAGATAAAGATTATTGATTCATATAGGAGGGAGATGAACCAAGCTAGAGTTGTGCAAGGGTATGTAGATGATGAACAACTATAGAAATTTCAACGGTGTCTGGTGGGGGAGTCAGCGCCCTTATGCGATACAAAAAGCATGGCCGAAAGAATGGTAAAAATCAGACTTGAGGAGATATCAATAAAGAGAATTCAAAGAAGATTCTTCCTAATAGAAGTACCCGATGAGGAGATGATGGAAATCCTAAAGCAAAACGATTGGGCATATCTAAGAGAATTCTTCATAAATATGAACCTTGGTCGGAGAAGAACTTCATGGCAAAGAGGGTGGATTGGATTAATGTTTCAGGGGTGCCATTACATTGCTGGAATTATTAGACATTTAAAAGAATGGTCGGTCTATGGGGTAAGTTGATATCTACTGGCGATAATTGGAATAATGCAAACAACTTTGAGATGATAGAGTTGCTGATTTCGATTAATCAACCATATTAGTTAGAAGATTTGATAATGTTGGAGGTAAGAGATAGAAAATTTCTGATCAAGATCAAAGAAAGAGGCTTGACGGAATTGGAAAATGATAAACCAATGAAAATAGGGTAAACGAAATGACTCGATGGAAGATAAATCGAATGTCGGTTTGGTGACTAGATCAAAAATGAAGGAATCTTTAGAGGGCAAACGAAACGGCTTTGTGGAAGAAATAAATGCAATCAGTATCGTTGAAGGAGAAAATGAAAAAAAGTGTCAGAAAATGTCGATAAAAGCATGAAATGAAGGAGGAAAATCAATATGGAGCAAAGGGATTGTATCTACAACGGAAGAAGAAGTTGGCAAAGTATTGGATAGAGTCAATCAAGATATTTTAAATATGTGCTTGACGTTGCAAGTGGATCCAAAAGAGGGTTTGGATTTGCAAATTAATAAGGGAATGGGAGTGGCTTTAATAGGGCAGGAAAGGCAGATATTAAATGAAGAGAGTAGCAAATAATTAAAACAAAAATCAAATAGTAAAATAGAAGCAAAGGGTTTAGAGGATCGGGATACAAGCTTAGAAATAGAAGAGGAATTTTTTCAAACAATACAAAATAAAGAAAAAAGAAAGTATTGAACAAAAGGATTCATTCCATGCATGAAATACAGGCCTGTGTTTTGACGACAAAGGACAAACAAAAGAGGGATCAAGGGGTGAGAAAAGAGAAAGGAAAGGCGACAACAAGTAACGAAGAAATAATGGCAAACCTATCGTTGTCCAATTCGAATATTGGTAATCATAGAAGAGTCATTTTAAGGGAAGCAAAGAGGACCTAAAAAGTGGGGAAGAAGTTGGGATTCAGTGTACGAGGAGACGAGAAAGTTGTAATTGATGAAATTAGGAGATTAGAGGGATAATAGAGGAAGGAATATGGAGGAAATAGATGCTGTAAAGATGGGGATCTAGGATTTTTGGAGGAGAGCTATGTCCTATGCTAACACCTTTGACAGCTTTTGAATGTTTAATTAATTTGGAAGGAATGAATACTCTCTTATGGATTAGTCTCCTAGGTGTCTAAAGTTGAATTGTGCCTCTCATTAGAGTGAATGTAACAGTCTGATTTTCAGTGGTGTCGAAAGCAGTGATTTTTGTATCACAACTCTGACAAGTTAAGTAAAAAATTTATTTATTTTTGTATTTATGATGTCAATAACATTGTATTAAATTTTGGATAAGAAATTCTATTGATTAGATAGTTAAATAAGTAAGAATGATGAAATTGTAGAAGGTGTAAAAGTAGGAATTTCTTGATTAGAAGGACCAAATGGGTAAATTAACCCATAAAAGTTGAGACAGTGGGATATTATGACACTTAGGTGCTAATGATATGATTAATTAAGGTTGAAAAGGGTTAATTAAGGCTTAATCAAGAAAGTCATAAAATTTACAAAATTGCCATTAATGTATATATATTAAGTTAAAGAAATTTTAAGTGAAAATTCATCATTTTTCACTTCATCTTCTTCCTCCATACGGTTAAGAGAGAAATGAAACTAGGGTTTTATCTTTAATCTTTAAGCTTCGATTTGGGTTGGTAAACCTTAACCGTTTTTAGAGATTTTTATGTTTTTGAGTCCGTATTAGCTTGAACTAACTAACTCAAGGACTAATTTGTGAATTTTTCAAATATTATAAAACTTTCCATGGATGAATAAGCTTATTCTTAAAAATTTTTGATGGATTTGTATGTTTGATGGTTAGATTTTATGATTTTATAAAGTGATTTTTTATGAATTTAAGGTTTGATGATTAGATTGTAAAAATGGTGAAATACATGTCTTTGATGTGAAATAATTGTATGCGTGAGTTGAGAATGTATCCTAGAGTATTTGGTTGGCATGGGTTGAACTTGGAAATGGTTATTTTGCATGTTTTGACCCCAAGGACTAAAATGAATAGAAATGCAAAGGTTAGGGGTAATTTTGTATATTTTCCAAAAGGACTTGTATGTGTAAAATTGATCAAATTACATGATTTAATGAGAGAATTTATTTATTATTGTGTTAGATCAATATTGAGCCACCGATCGTGGAAAGGTGAAAATTACAGAATAGTCTCTAAAGTTCACGTAAACTACAATTTTGTCCGGTAAGTTCGTTTGTTAGATTTCTTATTTGAACTGCTAATTATTGTTTGGTGTGGAAGTTCTTGAATCACTTGACGTATAAAGGGAGACTCATGTCTCGAGATGAGCATGAGATTATGTTTTAAAGGAAGACTCATAGCTCGGGATGAGCATGAGATTTATGTTTAAAAAGGAAGACTTGTGACTCGAAAGGAGCATGAGATGTGTTTAAAGCAAGACTCGTGACTCGGGATGAACATGAGATTATGTTTAATGAAAGACTTATGACTCGATTGTGATATGTCGTTGCAAGGCTTAAATTTTGTATTGTGTTACAATGATTGTGAACTTACTAAGCTTAGAAAGCTTACCTGTGTATTGTTATTGTTTTGGAGATTTCGCTTTGCTGGTTGAAGATTGGATTACCTCGGAGACATCACACTATCCCGGAAGCTCATTCAGTAGTTTTTACATCACTTGGTTATATGACATGTACTAGGATGATATTTATCTTTTGTAAAACTTGATTTTGTTTGGTTGATACATTGTTAAACCCTAGTTGAATGGTGAACCTATTTTGTGTACTTTCTTAGTAATGAAAGTAGACATCATGCACTAAAATGTAATGGTTTGTGTGTCCATGGATTACTTGAAATATGTATCTTTGTGCTTTATGCCTATACTATGGAAATTGGTTAAGAACTTGTGTGAAAAATTGAATTTTGCATACTTGTTTCGATAGAACTCTTGCTTATATCAATAGTAGTACAGGGTAGGAGAGAGGTTGGCTACTAACTTGCATTGTATCGGTAGTGTAAAATGAAGTATCGGTATTCTGCACTTAGTAGTATTGGTAGTCTTAGTACTTGTTTCGATAGAAGTGGCATGGTAAAACTTCTTAGCTCTCTGGAGTTTTTAGTATCGATAGAAGCATGTCTTGTTTCGGTAAAAGTAACTATTGTATTTGTAGAACCATCTCAATTATCAGTAAAAGTCTGCAACTGTTTCTGAATTGTTTACTGACTTGACTTTTGTCGATAGTTGTCCAACAGGTACCGATAGAAGTCTCCTAGAAATGTGAAAATGACATTTTTTCCCTTATTGAGTTGTATTTGATATTAAATTTTGATTTACGTCGTGTATGATGTACCATTTTATTAAAATATAATAAAATGACATAATATTAAGAGTTACATCGCGATAGATGATCAAAAGGATCTTAGGACCTTAACCGGTAATAGTAACAGGTTTTGGGTGTTATAGTGAAAAGGAAGTCAATTTTTAGAGAATTTTGGAGAGAGTTATAGGTTGATGATAATTATTATTTTGCCTATCCAGATCGATGGCTTATTCGGGTGGAATCATTACAATTTGGGATAATTTCATAATTTTATTAAAATCTTATGCATATGGGAGTGAGTACCAAATATGTTGTGTTAGATCTTTGATTTGGAGGGTCAAGATTGCATATTTATTTATCTAGGGATGTTTTATTTGTTATTTGCGGAATGTATGAACAATAATAATTTTTATGTTTGCTTTGATTGTGCGATATGAATTTCGGTGGAGTATTCGTGTCCCATGTTTTATGTTTGCGCTCTACGTGGTGAAGGGAAGTTAAGGCTCTGGGTCGAATTTTAGGCGCTTCAAATTTTAGCTAGAGTTTTGGGTCTGGCAAGCAAATAACATTGTGCGTGGTAAGGAAGTTTAAAAAAGGTGTGCATTGTAAGGGATTGATGTAACTGCGCGGAGAAGAAGACACCATCTCCTAAGGAAGAGAATAGATTTAAAACTGAAGAACGAGTGATTGATTTTTAGCAGCGTGATAGTTGCGATCCTGGGTGGTCATTTAAAAAGTACAGAGGTTTCATGTATAGGTGATGATTATAAGAGTTTGGTGCTGCTCTTGGTTGCTTGGAGTGTTATAAGAGTTTGTTCATGTTAAGATGACGAAAGGAAAGAAAATGAGAGTTCTTGTGGTTAAGATCCGTCCACATGCAGTCTCGAGACAATTAAATCTAGATCAGCTACACTGTATCCTCTACAGGGGTGGTTCAAGTTTAATGTAAGTGGAATGGCAACAGAGGAGGCTACAGGTTGTGGCAATGTTCTTAGAGATGAGATGGGTATTGCAAGAGCTTTATTTTTGGGACCAAGTGCAACTAAGGATGCAGATTCAGCAAAGACAGGGGTGGTTATTACAGCTTTGGACTTAATCATTGATATGGGATGGAAGTTATCTGGCTCGATTATTGTAGAAATTGGTTCAGATGTGTTGTATAAGTGGTTAATGAGCAAAGACATGAGACCTTGGTCATTGCAAACAACATTAACAGATATTGACGGCAAAATTATTCGAGTGGGCGAGGTAGCATTTTCAAAGGTTGATCATAATGGTAATGAAATGGCTGCAACATTTGCTACAGCAGGTTTTAAACGTAATGATATGTTCAAGGCATGGTGGTGAGCTTTAGCTATGTTTTTGGAAACTTTGATTCAGATTTTATAAATACCTATAAAGGCAATTGTAATTATTTTCTGTAACTATTGTTTCTTGTTGTGTTGCAACAAAACAGCTTGAATGAAGCAAAAAAAAATTTAACCTTAAGCATAATTATTGAGTCGGGCCCAAGTTTGAGCTTCAGTATAAAAATGGTAAACAACTTTAATCAATCTCAAGCTTAAGTTCGAGTATCTCGATTATATCTCAAGCCGAGCTCATGCTTAAAATAAATTTTTAATCGAACTCGAGTCAAGTATCAAGCTTCGAATTTCAAGTCGAGCTCTAGCTCAAACTTGACAATATTCTGGCTCAACTCGATAACACCCGTAATACCTCACAACATGATTTAAGATTCATTATTGACCAATTTGAAGAAAAAAACTAGAAATAATTCTATTAATTAGTTTTTTGGTGAATTATAATAACAAGGCAAAACCCGAACAATTAACGCGATTCGAATTCAGGCCACACCTGGGACGGTGAACACCCTTAACCATCAGACCATCACATGGGGTTCAATTCTATTAATTCTATTAATTATTTTTAAATAAAATATTGTATATATTATATATTACAAGGTTTAAGATCCAAAGTTGATGTGGACAATTTATTAAACATATAACAATTTAAATAAATAAAATTTAAATTTTAAGTAAATTTTGAAAGGGTCAAATAAATTTAGAAAATTTATCATATAGATAAATATTATTTTTCTTGATATTTAAATTTGTTATCATTATAATTTATTTTAAATTTAAAATAACTAGATATATACATTTTTAATTTTTAAAAATTCTAAATATATATAAATGTCCACAACTATTATATAAAATTATTTTTATTTTTAACATATTTTATATCCTTACTTTCAATTTTTTTGTCTATGCGGCATCAATTCTTTTAAATATTTTTAGTATTAAATTAAAAAATTACATTATAATTATTACATTTAATCAATCTGTGTATCACACTAGAAAGAAATTAGTTTAAATATATTATTATGTGGTTAATTCACAAATTATTTTAATGTTTGTATTAGACCTATTTAAGAAAAACATTTAAAATTTATTTTTGTTAATTAGCTGGAGGGTTGACATGCATACTAATTAATCAGTTTTTTTTGAATATACTGTCGTTGTATCTGTTTATACTTTCTTAACCATTTAACAACACATACACCTTGTACATACAGGTGCTCGAACCCAGATCTCTTAGGATGAATAATATCCTCTTTATCATTGGAGCCACTCGTTGGGTTCTACTAATTAGTGAGTTGATTGAAAAGCATAATCGATTTGAATATATATTTTAATCTTTTATTTAATTTTTTTAACCTTTAAATTTATATCGTTTGTCAAATCATCCTATAATGGATGAAATATTTAATATTTGTTAATGTTGCTGACATGGTATGCATGTGGATTATCACATGTATGTCACATTAACAATTAGTTAATTTTTAAAATTTAAAATATATATGTTTTTATTTTTATACTTTTCTAATGATTTTTAACTTTTTAATTTTTAAAAAATCAATTAATTGCTGATGTGGTATCCACATGGCAATCAATATGTACGCCACATTTGTAAAGTTAACAAACATTAATTTTTTTCATTCATTTTAATGTGATTTGATAAATAACACAAATTTAAAAGCTAAAAAGACGAAATATTAAATAGGATTAAAATGTTTTTTTTATATAATTAAAGTGTCAAATAAATCATGATTGATTAAAAATTAAATTAGACACATTTGAAAAGGTTATAAAAGAATTATTTATCTAATCAGTTATCTTATTTTATGATTCAAATTTGACACACATATTAATTATGTTTAGATATTGTATTTAAAATGGTAGGTACATAATGATGATTGGTTGGTGATGCAACATCCTAATATAATCTAATAGATATTTTTTTAGAACAACGGAATGGGCTTTTATTACGAGAGTACTTTAGAAAACAAAAATTAAAAAGAGTCCAGACGCAATTAAAAAAAACCAGACCCTAGACAGGCCCAAAACTTTCACTACTAAAACACTAGAACTTAAAACCTAACTAATAAATGGAGAAAAACAAATTTAAAGAACTTAAAATAACAAAGTAAAACCCATTCCTTAGGAAAAGAATTGTCTGTCCCTATCCCAGATATTTACTTTCTCACTAGACGGTTCTCATTTCCAAAACAAGATTTCAGTCTTCTTCCCTGTTGCTGGTCCGACGGTTCACTGTCTTCATGTCCTTTGCTGGTTCACGAAGGGAACTATTGTTTCCTGGTTGCGGTATCAATTAGGTTCTCGAATCGATTCGTCCGCCACCACCAACTCTACATTTCTAGTCGTAGATCCAAACAGTTAAAAACCTTCTCCTCTCCTTAAACTTTCTGATGCAATATCGTTTGCTACCTTGTTTGCCTCTCTGTTAACATGATGAGATTTCACAAATCTAAACCCAACAGTTGAAGATTTAATATCTCAAATATGGGGGTAGATCTTCGATTTATCGATGGTTTCCAATTTGGACTTTCTAATCACCGTGATCGAATCACCTTCAATGATTATTTTCCCCAAATCGAGAGCTAACCCCAATTTTAACGCTTCTGTGTATGCGAGGGCCTCTACGGAGAAAGCAAAGTTAACGTTGCTATGGATAACTACTTTCGATGCTAGAACAGTACCAGAATGGTCTCTGACAATCAATCCTGAACCAGATCTGTGGTGACCAGTATCGAAAGGGGCATCAAAGTTAATCTTGAGGACGTTTGCTTCCGGAGGCTTCCAGCGAGTTTCGACACACAAACCAATATTGCTTTCGTCCTATGTCATGTCTAACTCCTGTAAATAACTAAGTATAATTCTGTAGATCTCACCACTGGATTTTTTAGTATTTTCGTGGACTCTTTTGTTTCGTTCAGTCCATAGAGACTGAAGTGTACTGCAAAAACAGCAGACACTGTGAAATTGAACCTTCACCGAAAACCCAAGTAAGCTAGTCAAATGTAGACTTTAATGAATTGGATAGAACTCATTGGAGTCCTAACAATGACCAAACCTCTTGTGCTATATAGGACAAATGCAAAATACATGGAGCATCGTTTTAGTGCAATTACCACATTTTGGACACATCGCATCGGAGACCAATCTTCTACTAAGCATGTTAGACTTGGTAGGAATATAGTCCTTAGAAATATGCCAAATAGAAATTTTTATTTTTGTGGGTGGTTGTAAAGGCCATAGGCGGCTATATAATTTCTTTGCAATGATCTGTAAATCTGTGGGATTAGGATTAAAGAAGCTCCCTTGTAATAGTTTGTAAGTAGTTTTGACCGAGAAAATACCCGTCGATTCACTCGCCAAAGTAACTCATCTGCATGGGGGCTCTTGCCAAAGGGAATCAAAGTATACATTTAGCATCTACCGCATCAAAGGTCTCGGTAATTAGCTCCTCTCTCCATTCTCTTGTACTACTATCAATAATATATGCCACTAACTCCAAATTGCCAATGCTAATTAGACTAACCAATCGATAATTAGATGAATCGAGAATCCACGCATGGTTATTAATAGAAATTCATTCACCAGTCCCCACCCGCCAACATAAGCCATCTTGCACCACCTTCTTTGCGGCCTAAATGTTGCGTAATGTATAAGAAGCCCCCTTCTAAAATCTGAATTAAGAAAATCACTGGACAGATAATATTTGGCTTTTAAAATCTATACTAGAAGAGAATTAGGATTAGTAAGGAGCCTCCACCCTTACTTAGTTAAAAGGGCCACATTGAATTTGGCGAAACTTCTAAATCCCAAACCCCCTCCTCCTTCGAAACACAACTTCTCCCAAGAACTTAAATGTATTCCTTTTCTACCATGGGCCTTTTGCCACAAAAATTGGGCCACTATCTTTTCCATTTCCACACATAAGGACTTTGTGAGTAAGAAACAAGTCATTGCATAGGTTGGGATGGCTTGTAGCACAGCTTTGATAAAGACTTCTTTACCCCTCTGTGAGAGATATCCAGTACTCCAATTATCTTTTTTCTCTTTATTTAATCCTTTAACAGTTGAAAAGAGGCCTTTCTCCTTCTACCCACCACATTAGGCAACCCAAGATATCTTTCGAGATTATTAGAATACCTAACTCCCATATTAACAGAGATTTGGGCCTTAATTGATTCGATCGTATTTGCATTAAAGAAAATTGTAGATTTATCAAAATTAATACATTGACCCGAATTCACTTCATAATATTTTAGAATTTTTTTCAATATTGTTGCTTCTCCAAATAAGATATAGTCATCGGCAAAAAGGAGATGAGAAATCGATGGCCCACTACGGCTTGCTTTGACTCCTTTTACCTATCCATTTTGTACTACCAACGGCATATGGGAGGATAAACCTTCACTACAAATCAAGAAGAGGAAAGGGCTAAGAGGGTCTCCTTGCCATTAATATTAACTGAATATTAGACTGTAGTAACACATCTTATCACTAAATCCACCCATTTAGTCGCAAAGCCCATTTTCAACGTCATGGCTCTTAAGAAGTCTCATTCCACCCTGTCATAGGCTTTACTCATATCCAACTTAAGAGCAATTAACCCTTTACCACCGCCCATATTCTATCCAAAAGTATGAAGGAGTTCATAAGCCAATAGGACATTATCAAAAATTAATCTTCTTGGAATAAAGGCGACCTAGGCCTTTATCAATATAAGCTTTGAGGACCCGTCTGAAATGATTAGTGACCACCTTGGCTATTAGTTTGTAAATAATATTACATAAACTAATTGGTCGAAAGCAGCCTATATTCATGGGATTAGGGATTTTTAGGAATTAGAACAATATTTGTGGCATTTATATGATTTATCGAAAAATTATTATTAAAAATATCCAAACAAAACTAACTAACATCCTTACCCACAATATGCCAACATTTTTGATAAAAGAGAGTAGGGAAGCCATCCAAGCTTGGTGATTTAGTGAGCCCCATATCCTTCAAGGCTACCACAATCTCCTCATCGATAAAAATTGACGTGATTTCTCTATTGGAATCTTCTAAAACACAATTGTCGACTTTAAAAAGAATATGTTGCATATCATTCGATCCTTGCCTTATAGTAAAAAGGTCTTCGAAAAACCTCTTTTACAACCGTAGCCATCTCATGTGAACTAGAGGTAAAACTTCCATCAACTCATTCAAGTTTGCGAATGGAATTCATCCTCCTTCATTAAGATGCACTTTTGTGGAAAAAAACTTGTGTTTTTATCCCCACTTTTGAGTTAATTCTTGTGTTTTTATCCCCACTTTTAAGTCAATTGACTCTCGCTCTTTGTTCTCAGAATACTTCCTCTTTTTCTATTTCCCAATTTAATTAAATTTTTATGTCGATAAGCTCAGCCAAGGTATCATTATCGTAGTCATGAGGGATTCAAGTTTTTGTGACAACTTATTTTTCTATCCAAAACGTTCATCCATATTATGTTGAGCCCATCTTCGTAACCCAATATGTAGCCCTTCAAGTTTTGCGAAAAGATTACCATTATTAGCCTCCCAAATCTTTTTGACCTCATCTTCAAAAGTGTCTTGCAAACACTACCATGCTTCAAACTTAAAAATCGTATCCCCCTTTCTATCTCCAAAAGAATGCAATTGCAGTAAAAGGGTGCAGTGATCAGAGAAAGAATGAGGTAAATGCCAAATTGTAGCATTTGGAAAGAGACTCATCCACTTTTCATTAGTCACTCCTCTGTCTAGCAATTCTTGGATATTTTGTTGCTTGAATGTTACCTCTTTCCCATGTGAACCACTGTCCTGAATAACCAACATCAATTAGCTCACATTCCTCAAGAGCATCTCGGAATGCCTCCATCCTCTTTTCCTCTCTCGATAAACCTCTTTTTTTTAAAGAGTACATGATTTCGTTTTAGTCTCCACAAACTATCCATAAAAGGGAATTATTACATCCTAATCGTCGAAGGGTATCCTAGGATTCGTTTCTACCATGTGAGAATGGAGATCCATAAAAGCCAGTAAAACGCCAAAAACCTTTATCGTTAAAACTTTTTATCTCCACATCAATAAAGCTTCTTGAGAACTTTTTTAAGTTAACTTGTACATCCTTTGCCCAAGCAAGATAGAGACCCCCTTACTACCGTTTGCACTAACATCAATACCACTCGTAAAACCACAATGTCTTCGAATCAAGTCCATGTGTCGATCATCTAGCTTAGCCTTCATCAAGAAGACTAACCAGGGTTTATGCAACTTTAGCACCTGCGAAGCTGCCTAACTGCCCGTGGGATCCTCAGCCCACGAATATTCCAACTTATAGTTTTCATTACGACCAATCAACATGCCAATTGGCAGCCACCGATAATAATTAAGTTGAGGTTTCATCTTGTTCCGTAATTTCCACCACACTTTTCGAATTCTCCGTAAGGACTAATTAGTTACAGTTCAATTTTGCCTTTTTTGATCATTTGTGCTTGCATAGTCACTGACTAGAAGTTCCACCTCCTCACAGGTCACCTTTATTTTTCGAACTACATCGTCTTTACTACAAGAACCCCCATTAGCTTCACGTGCCAGACATTTCAAACTCCTACGATCACATTCGAGAGGACCTTTTATAATTAATGAGGAAACATATTGGGCTTCGTGAGGGTTAAAATGGTCCTCAATACCTTCATAAAGACTATCATGTTCCATATCAACCTAATCATTATCCTTAAAAGAGGGAATATTAAATTTATCCAAACTTTCATTCTTATTCCCCTCTTTAAATTCACGTCGCACACTTGTAGTTTCCAACTCAATCGCATTAAAAGGGGAAATTTGAATCTTATCCAAACACTCCCTCTTATAACCTTCTCTAAAATCTTGCTACACATAAGGAGAGTCCAACTCAAATTCAACTCCCCCAATAATAACATTGGTGCCCGTCACCACGTCATCCACCTCAATACCGTCAGCGACCACTAGGTTATTCCTCTTTACTAAACCGGTTGCATCGAACATGGAATCTTCTAAAAATTTCATGTCTGGTGCTGCCTATTTTGTGATACAATGAGGTCCCGCATCTTCAACATTTGATCTATTGGCTTTCTCTGTAACAGCCCGATTTTTAGTGGTGTCGAAAACAGTGATTTCGAGATCACAACTTTGATGAGTCGAGTCATAAATTTATTTATTTTAATATTTATGAGGTTGTTAGCATCGTATTAAATTTTGATTAAGGAATTTTATCATTTAGATAGTTAATTAAATGAAAAGGATTAAATAGTAAAAATTATGAATGTTGAGTTCTATTAGTTAAAAGCACCAATTAGCTTAAGGAAACTAAGTCTAAGGGCAAATATAGTTATTAACCCATGTGAATTACAAGTAGACGGATGAGGGCTTAGAAAACATGAAGAAATGATTGGTAATTAGGGGTAAAATAGTGAAAATGGGAAAGAGATAATTTTAACATAAAATCATAATTTAATCTAATTATTTTCTTTTCATCTTCCTTCTTGAAACAAACCAAAAACCCTAAGTGCCATAGAAGAAGCTACAGTCTATCTTTGAAGTTTCGATTGGTGAGTGATTTCTCACCCATTTTTAATAATTGTTATGTTTTTTAGTCCGTATTAACTTAATCTAGCTAACCCAATGACAAATTTTTGAATATTTCAAATGTTATAAATTTCAACATTGTTTTATATGTTTGTTCTTGGAATTTTTTGATGCATTTGTATGCTTGATGTTTGGGTTTGATATTTTTGTAAAGTGATTTTTTATGAAATTAGGGTTTAAGGATTAAAATGTTAAAATGACAAATTTGAGAGTACTTGGTGTGAAATAAATGAATTGTAGGGACTTGTATGAGAACTATGGATATTCGGATGGTGTGAGTTTGGAAAGAAAATGATTATTTTGCATGTTTTGTCTATTGGGACTAAATTGAATAAAAGTGAAATGTTAAGGGTAATTTCATAAATTTCCCAAAAAGGATAAAACTGTATTAAATGATTTAATTATGTAATTTAATGAGAAAATTGGATGATTTATTGTGTTAGATCACGACCAGGCTACAAATTATGGAAAAAGGAAAATTATAAAATAGTCCCTAAAGTTTAGTCATAATTGCAATCTCATTCGATAAGTTCGTGCGATCATAATTTTATTTAATAATTCCAATCTCTATTGTCTTTTTTGTATTCTTGACGTGAAAGATGAGATGGAAGACGATGAAGATATTCTGTCAAGCTTGTAAGAGCGATATTCTGTCTGGCTCGTAAGAGCAATACTCTGTTTGGGCTCATAAGAGTTAAACTCTTTTTGGGTTCGTTTGAGCTAAATTTTAGGAAGACTCGAAGAGATCAACTTGATGCAAATGTCACGGGATGACGAAGTTGTTTAAATTACTCTTTCTATAACCAAATATACAATTCCGTAAGTTAACTGTTCTACGAACTTACTAAGCTCTGTAAGCTTACCTATTTATATGTTCCTTGTTTTGTAGATTCATTTTGCTATTGAAGATCGGATCCTTAAAGAAGAATCACACTATCTCGGGAGCTCGTTCGGTAGTATTTACATCACTTGGTTTTTATGGCATGTACTAGGTTGATGTCATCTTTTGTAATACTTGATTTTTGGGTTAATTGGTACTTTGTTGATGGCTTAAATGAACGATGAACTTAGTTGTATTGCTTGCTTAGTGTTGTAAGTTGGCATATATGCATAGAAATGTGATGACATGTAAACCATGAATGCTTGAATTGTTTTGTTTACTTATTCATATGGAATGATATATTTTGATATGTGATTCAATAGAGTTTCAATGGTGCTTGTTATTAGCACTTAAGGAATGAATTGCATGACTTTTGCTTGTTTGAAATGGAGTTTCACAAGTACACACGGTCTGAAACACGAGCCAGCCCACGGGCTTGTGCCTTGTGGAAAATAGGTGCAGGGGATACACAGGCTATACATGGGTTGGGTTATGGTCATGTGGCCCTATTTTGAGATGACACACGGTCTAGCCCACGGTTTGACACACGGGCATGTGGGGTAATTTCGCATCTTCACACAACTTGTCACACGGTCTGTGACATGATCGTGTGTGGGTATTTCAAGTATGCACACAGCCTGCGGCACAGTCATGTGACCTATGTTTCGTTGAAATTCGAAGTTTCGTACGATGTTTTGGTTAAATTTCAATTAAGTCCTTGTATGAGATGATGATAAATGATGAATGTTAAATCAAAAGGATGAATTTGTAAATGTTGGAAATTTGATATTGATTAAGATATGATTTGAAAATCATTTAGAGATATGTATAATAGTGGCTCAAGACCCTAACTAACGATAGTGAAGGGTTTTGGGTGTTACATTTAGTGGTATCAAAGCTTACAATTAGCCGATTCTTGGACTGAATTTATGAATTAAAAAGTCTGTGATAGTGTAATTATGGTAGATCTGATCTAACCCTAAATTTTTGCAAATATGTAAAGATGTTTGATTCAGAATGAGGAGAGACTAATGAGGTACACAGTAACATTTTGACTTTTGATTTTGGCGTAAGCCGAGGGATACCGGTTATACTGATGACTGAAAATGAGGTGAAAAATATGTTCTTTAGCTTGATAGGCCAATGGTTTTTGTAAATTCATGAGGAATAATCAAACAGCTCAGCAGCCTCCACCTCCACCTCTGCAACTTGTTGTACGACCTGTAGTATCATCAGTTGTGCCTTCACCTCCACTCGCAGTAGAACAGAGACACTGTATTCCGACAGATAAGGGAAAAAATACGGGGCTAAAAAATTTCGGGGAAGTATCGAGGATGATTCATCTAGAGTTGAATACTGATTAGAAAATACCTTGAGAGTTTTGATTGAAATGACCTATCCTCCAGAAGACTATTTGAGGTTGGTGGTTGACAATGCTGGTTGTGGTTCTTGAAAATGAGATTACTTAGGAATTTTTTTAGATTGAATTCAAAAAAAAAAATATCGGCAAACGGTATTTGGACCAGAAGAAGAAAGAGTTTCTGGAATTAAAGCAAGAAAATAAGTCAGTTGCTGAATATGAGTGGGAATTTGTATATCTCAATAAGTATCTCGGGAGATCATTCCAATTGATAAAGTTATGTGTATTCATTTTGAAGACGAGTTAAATGATGAAATCAAGATGATGGTTGGTGGTTAGAATTACGACCATTTGTGGTTTTGACAGATCGAGCTTAGAAAATGGAAGAAATTTATAATCACAAGAGATAGAGAGAGAAGAGATTCAGTGAGTTTAGTAAGAAGGCTCCTTCTAAAACTTTCTCTATGTCGTTGCCAAAGAAATTCAGAGAAAATGGGAATCGTGTAGTTGCTTCATCTAATTTTTAGAGTAGGAGCAGGTCGGGACAACCTGATTTTTGATTCCAAAATCGACCTACGGATAGTGTAGTTAGTGTCCAGAATGCACCGATTCCTGCATGCGAGCATTGTAAAAGATTTCATTCGGGAAAGTGCCGCTATAAGAAGGGAGCATGTTATAGGTTTGGAGCAACTGATCATTTGGTTTGAAATTGTCCGGTAGCGCCTGATGTAAGGGAGGATAAGAGTGTAAAATCTTCAATCACACCCCAGAAGGGGAGATGTCTGAGATAGAGCAGTAATGTGATCGATAATCGGGGAGATACTAAAGATGGTATGAATAGATCTAAGACCCGAGCACTCGTCAAAACTTATGCCATCCGAGCTAGAGAGGAGGCCACTACACTAGATGTTATGATTGGTATATTCTATCTTTTTTATGTAATTGTGTGTGCTTTGATTGACTCAAGGTCAACTCATTCATATATCTGTACAGCTTTGGCAACTAATAAAAATTTGTCTATCGAGTCAACTAAATTTGATGTGCAAGTCACAAACCCGTTGGGTTATAGTGTTATAGTTAACCAGGTGTGTCGTAAATGTCCACTGAAAGTTCAGAGCTGTGAATTTCCTGCTGATCTGATGTTACAACCTTTTTGTAAGTTCGATGTGTTTTTGGGTATGGATTGGTTATTTGAGCATGATGCGGTTGTTAACTGCAAGTAGAGACAGATTGGTTTAAAATGCCCAACTAGTGAGATAATTACAGTTGAGTCCGGTAAATTAAATAGTGATGGTAAAGTGATTTCAGCTATTTCTGCATGGAAAATGGTTCGTAATAATTAAGAGGCATTTCTAGCTTATATACTTGATACTCGGGGGCCAAGAGCAAAACTAATCAGGTACCGGTTGTTCATGAGTTTATAGATGTGTTTCCTGAATAGTTACTGGGATTGTCGCTTATCAGAGAGGTAGAATTTGACATTAATTTGATACATGATACTTATTCGATATCGATCTTACCGTACAGAATGGAAACAACTGAGTTGAAAGAACGTGAGGCACAGTTGCAGGAATTACTACATAGGGGTTTTATTCGTCCTAGTGTATCTCCTTGGCGTGCACCAATGTTGTTTGTAAAGGAAAAAAATGGTTCGATGAGGATGTGCATTGACTATTGACAGTTGAACAAAGTTACAGTGAAGAATAAGTATCTGTTTCCTCGTATTGATGAATTGTTTGATCAGTTGAAAGGTGCAACTGTATTCTCTAAAATAGAACTCAGATCAGGCTACTATCAGATGCGAGTAAAAGACTGTGATATACCAAAGACTGCATTTAAGACTCGATATGGACATTATGAGTTTCTGATAATGTTGTTTGGGTTGATTAATGCAATGGTAACATTTATGGATTTAATGAACAGAGTATTTCAGCCCTAGCTGGATAGATTTGTGGTGGTATTTATCTATGATATATTAATCTATTCTAAGTCGAAGTACTATCATACACAACATTTGAAAGAAGTGTTGCAGATCATGCGAGAAAAGCAGTTGTATTTAAAATTGAGTAAGTGTGAGTTCTAGCTTAGAGAGGTTGGATTTCTAGGGCATGTTATATCTTCGAAAGGAATCTGAGTTGATCTGAGTAAGGTTTCTGTCATTCTTAACTTGAAAGTTCCGAAGAATGTTTTTGAGGTACGTAGTTTTCTGGGGTTAGCGGGCTATTACCATCGATTTGTTAAAGATTTTTCCATCATAGCTTTGCGGATGACAAAGTTACTTCAGAAGAATGTTCAGTTTGTCTGGTCAAAAAAGTGTCAGCAAAGTTTTGATCAGTTAAAGAAAATGTCAACAAAAGCTCCAATTTTGAGATAGCCTGAGACTGGGAAGGAATATGTTGTTTACAGTGATGCATCATTGAATGGGTTGAGATGTGTATTGGTGCAAGATCGGAAAGTGATAGCGTATGCCTCCCGACAGTTAAAGTTGTATGACAGAAATTATCTGACTCATGATTTGGAACTAGCTGCCATTGTTTTTGTATTAAAGATTTGATAAAACTATCTTTATGATAACAGGTGTCATATATTCACAGATCAAAAAAGCCTGAAGTATCTTATGACTAAAAAAGAACTGAACTTGAGGCAACGTCGGTGGTTGGAACTGCTAAAATATTATGATTTGGTGATTGATTACCATCCAGGAAAAGCTAATGTTATTGCAGATGCCCTGAATCAAAAATCATTATTTGCTTTGAGAGCGATGAAAGCACATTTGTCGCTAAAAGGCGACAGATCAGTTGTAGCTGAACTCAGGACAAGACCATTATTCCTGCAACGAATTTAGGAATTTCAGGAAATTGATCCGAAGCTTATAATCAAGAAAAAAAGATTCAAAACAATCCCACCTCTAGATTCATTGTCGATGTTGAAGGTATTTTGTACTTTTGACACAGGGTATGTGTTCCTGATGATCTGGATTTGGGACGAGACATTTTGATAGAAGCTCATAGTAGCACATACTCCATTCACCCAAAAAGTGTGAAGATGTATAATGCTTTGAAGAAGATGTATTGGTGGACAGGTATGAAGCGTGAAATTTCCGAGTTTGTGACTAGATGTCTAGTATGTCAGCAAGTAAAAGCAGAGCATCAGGTACTGTTTGGATTATTACAGTTTATTACCATTCCAAAGTGGAAGTGGGAGTAAATCATTATGGACTTCGTTATAGAGCTGTTGGTGACACCGAGAAAGAACGATTCGATTTGGGTTTTAGTTGACAGATTGACTAAGTCAACTTACTTAATTCATATCCGTGTGGATTATTCACTAGAGAAGTTGGCCGAGTTGTATGTATCTAAGATTGTGCGACTACATGGGGTACCAATATCTATTATCTCTAACAGGAATCCATGCTTTACATAAAGATTCTGGGGTAAACTACATGAAGCCTTGCAAACCAGGTTACATTTCAGCACTACATACCATTTGTAGACAAATGGTTAGTCCGAGCGAGTGATACAGATTCTGGAAGATATGTTATAGTGTTGTATGCTTGAGTTCGAGAGTAGTTGGGAGAAATACTTACCGTTGGTAGAGTTTGCTTCTAACAATAGTTATAAGTCTAGTATCAAAATGGCACTGTTCAAGGCACTATATGGTAGAAAATGAGACCCTTATATTGGTTAGAGCTGAGTGAGCCGAAGCTGGTTGGGACTGACTTGATACATGAGACGGAAGGTAAAGTTCGGATAATGCTTAAATATGACTTACTTTTGGATATTAATTATATATATTTTGTGAGTATGATCCTATTAATTTGGGCTGTTTGTGATCCTTTTATTTTGTTGGGATTAAATTGAAGACAAAGGACAAATTGGGGCAAAAAGCATGATTTTGGAAGTGAAAGAGAAGTTGTGAAAAGGTGGAAGACTTGAAGAGAGTTTTTATAGGACAAAAAGACTTTATTTTATTCTATTTTAAAACTTATTTTTATTTGTGTTAATCTTTAGTATATTATTTATATTTAATATGTATTTAATTTATATTTATCATTTTAGATTTATCTTTTAGAGTTTAAATTGGATCCAATTAGGGAATTAATGTTTAGATTTAATTCTAATTATCTTTTAGAATTTAGATTGGATTCAACTAGGGATTTATATGTACTATAAAAAGGGGATGAAGTGATTGAATTATTCACTTCCAAATCATTAATAAAATTCTCCATCTCCCCAAAACCCTAGTTTTATAAAAAGCTCTACTTTTATTATCTTGTGTTCTTCCCCAAAAACATGAGCAACTAAAACCCTTCTAACCGAAGGTTATCAAATATTCCTTCAAGGTTCATGAGGCTTAGAACCCGCACTTAATTCCTCTCGCCCGAGTATTCATCAATTCTCTGTGTTATGGGATCGACGCTTCTATCTAAAATCCCTACAAAAGTAATATTTTCATCTTGTGGAAAGCCGACCACATTGTGTGTTTTGAGAATGTTGCACAGTTGGTTCATTAACTTACTGCGCAGAGGTTGTCGAGCCAAAGAGACAAAATGGCATGGCATTCGTCGTTGGGAAAAGGTAATATAGTGTAAGACGGTCCCATTGGAGCAACGGTTGGCTAAAGTCAGGTTCTAAAAATCACAATTATATTTAGAGCTAGTGGTTGTAGGCGTCCTCTTCCATTCTAACTGGCTTATTGGGGCACAAGAAGAACCATCTAAAGTCTATGATTGAACGGAGGAAGAATCAAGATAACCGGAGGCTGGATCTCTAAATATTGATAAAACCCTTCTTTCTTTGACTTTGTTTGTTTTATGCAATTTATTTTTATTTTGACACCTCTATTTTCTATTTTTTTTAATTCTATTTTTTAATTTTTCCTCAGATTTCGCTGCTTTTCTTGGGCAAAATTTCGCTCACGATCTCGGCAGACAAGATTTTTTACATCACTCCAGTCCCTAAGGATCAGACTCTACTTCCCTTTACTGTTATTTTTTATTTATTTTCGAAATAGGTTATATTTTGGGTTCCCGACCACACATCAAATTTTGGTGCCGTTGTCGGGGACTGGTAACGTACTAATCTTGTTTTTCTTTCTTATGACTAGATCTACTCCAAGAAATCTTGCATATCCATACGATCTCATGATTGCAAAGACCACAAAAACTAATTGCAAGGAAACAAGGTTACGAAAGAGGCAGTCAAAAGTTGTATGAATTAAGGATAGCCCACCTTTAGAAGTACAAGAAGGCGATGAAGGCGAATCTAGGGTAAATGAAAACCTTAATCCAACACTGGAAAACCAAGGAGTTGATCCACCGGTAGAATTACCAATCGCTAGGGTTGACAAAAATCGAGATCCGCCACAACCACTTATGGATCAGACAATTCAGTAATTAGTCGAGGCCCCTGATGATCAACCACCATTGTGCATTGTGTATCCTACTATGGATGCTAACTTTGAGCTTAAATCAAGTTTAATCCAGTTATTGCCAATTTTTCGTAGGCTGCAAAATGAAAACCCACATAAACATCTGAAAGAATTTCATATGGTTTGTTTGAGTATGAAACCTCAGGGGGTAACTGAGGATCAAATTAAATTATGCGCTTTCCCTTTTTCTTTAGCAAACTCCACTAAGGAATGGTTATTTTATCTACCTCCTGGGTCTATTACAACTTGGGCTAAGCTTTCTCATTTCTTTCTTAATAGGTTTTTTCCAGCCTCGCATTCCACTGAGTTAAGGAGAGAAATTGTTGGGATTAAGCAAAAGGATGTGGAGTCTCTTTACTATTATGGAGATTAATATGATAGATGTTACCAATGGAGGAGCGTTGGTTAATATGACTCCTCAACGAGCAAGGGGCTTGATATCCATAATGGTCGCAAACACTCAGCAATTTCGAGCCAATCCTTAACCTACTAAAAGGGTTACCAGCTAAGTAATTCCTCTTTAGAAGATAAAGTTGAAAGACTTACTAATGTTGTTAGTTCTCTTATTGCAAGAAAAATAAAGACAGCTCGTCAATGCAGAATTTGTGGAGAATCCGAACACATAACTGATGCATGCCCTAGTTTGTATGATGATTCTGTGGCCCAATTAGATGTTGTGGGAAACTTCTCTAGACCACCCCAAAGGCTATATGATCCTTACGCAAATACATACAACCCCGGGTGGAAAGACCATCCTAACTTGAGCTATGGGGTGAATCCACGTTATAACCAACCATACCAAAATCGGTTCCCACAACAAGCGTAAAATTCAGGTACTTCTCTAGAAGCCATAGTAAATAAATTAGCAGCTAATATGCTTGATTTTCAACAGAAATAGGTTGTCGTCACAAACAGAACCTAACCCAAGACAAAAACACTAATGTAATGAAGCTATGAAGTGGGAAAGTATTGAAACCAAATCCTGGCACAAATCATGCCCAAGATTCTGCCCAGGAAAAGCAAAAAAACGATGAGCAGATCTGGTCGAAACCTCTATTACCCAGAATTCAACCTCTATTTCCAAGATGACTGAGACAAACCTAGAAAGGTAATGAGGAAAAAGAGATCGTTGAAATGTTCAGAAAAGTCGAGCTAAATATACTGTTGTTAGATGTTATTAAATAGATTTCACGGTATGCTAAATTTCTTAAGGAACTTTGCACTAACAAACGAAAATTGATTGGAAACGAAGGTAAACAGTGGTGAGAATGTGTATGTGGTTTTGCAACGTAGGATGCCAACAAAATGTAAAAATAGAGGCATGTTTGTAATACCATGCAAAATAGGTCACTTTGAAATTAAAAAAGCTATGTGTGATTTAGGGGCTTACATAAATGTAATGCCTTTTTCTATTTATGAATCATTTAACATGAGTTTTTTAAAGGAAACAGGTGTTATAATCTAATTGGTAGACAAGTCCATTGTGCATCCTGAAGGAGTCTTAGAAGACATGTTGGTGAAAGTCAACGAACTATTTCTCCTGCAGATTTTTATGTGGTGAAGATGGAAGAGGATAATACTCATGGGTCATCCGACATCTTGTTAGGGCGACCTTTATTTAGTACCGCAAATACTAAGATTGATGTGCGTAACAGAACTCTCATGATTGATTTTGATGGGGAGATCGTGAAGTTTAATGTTTATGACGCCATCAGTCACCCTAGTGAAGTCTTGAACGTAAACCGTGTCGATATAGTGGAATCATTAGTAGAAGAGACTTCCAAATCACTCAATGAAAATGAACCTAAAATATTGTTTGATGATTTAGATCCAACTTGCGAATCTGTTAAGAAATTATTACCCCTATGAACACTAAATTTCTACCTTCTATTATGCAGGCACTAAATTTCCAAGCCCATACGATCGAAAAAATTCAGTTGAAACAATGATATGGGGAGTATTCTAAACCCTTTTCTTTTCGTATTTTTCTTCACATTGAGGGCAATGCATTTTAAGTAAAGGGAACATTCCTCATTATTTTTGCTATTTTTTTGTTGTTGTGGGTTTACTGTTACTGCTGCTTGCCATTTTCTACTTGTTTTGCCCATATTTATTTATTTTTAAGTATATCCTGTCCCTTTTCATGCTTAAGATCTTGCCCACTATTTTGCCCATGAATATGCTTCTTGTCTACTAAGTTAATTTTGATTTTGCTATGGTTGATTTCGTCTCCACTGTTTTATTTTTATTAGGCGAACATAATTATGATAAATGAAGATAACCCTTCTCTTGTTTATGGTAAAATCGATTGAGTCTAAGTGCAAAGAGGACATTTAATTCGGATGCATGCTAAATTTATTTTTCGTGATTGTTAGTTGGTTGACAAGATTTATTTTTGACACTTTATTATTTTTCCTAGTCCTCCTAAATTAAAATTCTCTGTTCAAAAAAAATAAAAAAAAACTTGGATGATTCTGCGATTATGAGCACAGCTTAAAACGTGACTAACTTTGTAACCGGGATAAGGTGTTTGGGTTGTCATCCTACTTCGCATAAAAAGGTTGTACGACGTGATAAGTAAAACTCCACTAATTGGAAATAAAAAAAAGAGAAATAAATAGATCAATTCGGAGTGTGTTAGACTGAGTAACCAGGGTGGAGTGCTTGGTTGTCATTTCATTTCGCGTCAAAAGGGAAAACACATTCTAAAAAAAATGATTGCGAGTATGTTGGGCTGAGTAATCGGGATGGAGTGCTTGGGTGTCATTTCATTTTGCGTCAAAAGGTCCAATATATTCTTAAAAAAACAACAAAATAAAAGGAAGAGAATTAAATTTGGAGACAAGGGTGAACAAATAGGTGTCTTGGGAAGTTTAGTAAATTACCTAACTCTTGTGAAATAATTCAAGACGATTTAATTGTTATGTGTTTTAATTGGGTTACTTTCTCGATTTTTCTTACAGCAAGCTAAAGGTTCTCTTTATTTTCATAAGCATTAAGCCTAATTATTTGTAGAATTTTGTAGTGTTATTTTCCATGGTAAAATTTAAATTACTTAGTGAATTAGGAATCATACTTGAGGGCAAGTATGGACTAAGTAGGGGGGAATATGATAATGCTTAAATATGACATACTTTTGGATATTAATTATATATATTTTGTGAGTATGATCCTATTAATTTGGGCTATTTGTGATCCTTTTATTTTGTACAGACTAAATTGAAGACAAAGGACAAATTGGGACAAAAAACATGATTTTGGAAGTGAAAGAGAAGTTGTGAAAAGGTGAAAGACTTGAAGAGAGTTTTTATAGGACAAAAAAACTTAATTTTATTTTATTTTAAAACTTATTTTTATTAGAATTAATCTTTAGGATATTATTTATATTTAATTTGTATTTAATTTGTATTTAATTTATATTTATCTTTTTAGATTTATCTTTTAAAGTTTAAATTGGATCCAATTAGAGAATTAATGTTTACATTTAATTCTAATTATCTTTTAAAATTTAGATTGGATTTAGCTAGGGATTTATATGTACTATAAATAGGGGATTGAGTGATTGAATTATTCACTTCCAAATCATTTCTCCATCTCCCCAAAACCCTGGTTCAATAAAAAGTTGTACTTTTATTATTTTGTGTTATTCCCCAAAAATATGAGCAACTAAAAACCCTTCTAGCTGAAGGTTATCAAATATTCCTTCAAGGTTCATGAGGCTTAGAACCCGCGCTTAATTCCTCTCACCCGAGTATTCATCAATTCTCTGTACTATGGGATCGACGCTTTCGTCCAAAATCCCTACAAAAGTAATCTTTTCATCTTGTGCAAAGTCGGCCACTTTGTGTGTTTTGAGAAGGTTGCACAGTCAGTTCACTAACTTACTACGTTAGAGGTTTCCGAGCCAAAGAGACAAAACGGCGTGGCATTAGTCGTTAGGAAAAGGTGATCTAGTGTAAGACGGTCCCATTGGAGCGACTGTTGGCCAGAGTCAAGTTCCTCTAAAATTCAAAATTATATTTGGAGATGGTGGTCGTAGGCATCCTCTTCCACTATAACTGGCTTATTCGGGCATAAGAAGAACCATCCAAAGTCTATAATTGAACCGAGGAGTAATCAAGGTAATCGAAGGTTGGATCTCTAAATATTGATAAAACCCTTCTTCTTTCGATTTTGTTTATTTTATGCAATTTATTTTTATTTTGACACCTCTATTTTCTACTTCTTTTAATTTTGTTTTTTTTTTAATTTTTCCTCCGATTTTACTGCTTTTCTTGGGCAAGATTTCGCCCATGATCTCGACAAACAAGATTCTTTACGACAGTCCAATCCCTGAGGATCAGACCCTACTTCCCTTTACTGTTATTTTTTATTTATTTTCGAAATAAGTTATATTTGGTGTTCCTGACGACACATCAGATTAGCAAATGTCATATGCAAATATCAAGAGAAAAGATATTGAGTTTGCTATTGGAGATCGAGTTTTCTTGAGAGTTTCACCTTGGAAAAAGGTGTTACGTTTTGGTAGGATAGGAAAATTGAGTCCGCAGTTTATCAGGCCGTATGAGATCATTGATAGAGTTGGTCCTGTAGCCTATAAGCTGGATTTACCTTCGGAGCTTGAGAAGATTCATAATGTATTTCATGTTTCGATGTTGAGGCGGTATAGATCAAATCCTTCTTATTTGATTACTCCCAGTGAGTTAAGATACGGCCGGATTTGTCGTATTCAGAAGAGCCGATTAGAATCCTAGCTCATGAGGTAAAAGAGTTGAGAAACAAAAGAGTGCCACTAGTAAAGGTTTTTTGGAACCGTCACGGGTTGGAAGAAGCAACATGGGAGACAGAAGCATCAATGAGATCACAATATCCTAACCTATTTACTGGTAAGAAATTTCGAGACGAAATCTTTCTTATCACATCTTTAATCTCTAACCTTAAGCCCTAATCCTTAAACCCTAAGCTCTAAGCCCTAAGACCTTAGACCCGAGACTCGTGACCCAAGACTCGAGCCTTAACCTTTAGACCTTAAACCCTAAATTTACACCCAAACATAAACTTTAAAACCCTAACCTAAACCTAAAACCTAATCCCAAACCTAAAACCTAACCCTAACCTAAACCCTAAACCTTAAACTTTAATGATATAACAAAATAAAAAGTTATTCTAGCTCACATAATGAGGCAAAGAAGAATAGCTAAAAATAGCTAAAGAATAATAAGAAAAAAAGAGATAGAATTGAACAACCGTACATTCATTTTTTGTGCATTGTATACAGCTTTACAATGGAATTCTCTTTTTTCCTTCATCAAAAGAACGAGAACCCTTCATGATTCCAACCTGTAATTTCATTTTGAAAAAATTAAAATAAAAAATAAACAAATAAAGCAAAACAAAATAAGTCAGGTTGTAACAAAAACCAACCCACAGCACATAAACAGTGGATTAATTAGCTGTGAATAACATCATAACTAAACTAAAGAGATTACCTTGACAATGATATTAGATTTTGCATCAGCAAGAGAATCCCTTAAATTTTGAGCTTGAGCGGGTCCCTGAAAGAAGTTTGTTAGTAGTTAGTAATGTGAAGGATTCACGAACACATAATTTACTCAGTCCAAGTGCATATTACAGCTAAGGTACAACAGGGTTTTCACTTATATGAGCCATTCACAACCAATAGAAGGAAATAAAAAATCATTTTAAGCTAGGGGGAAGATATATTCAATGAAATGGCCACAACGACCTTAGTTACTAGGGTTGGTGTGGGAATGCCAGATACAGGTGTCCAAGACAGGTACATTAACTTTTTTTTCTAAGTTTTTCCATGAATTTTTTTTGTCCTTGAAGGAAAATACCCCCGTACTTACATCCAAATATTTATTGGACAAAGGTGCAGTTCATACAGGTAGTTCAAGAAAAATTAAGAATATAAGAAATATAAACGACAACCAAAGTTGCAAGGGTAAAAAGATGCACTATAGGCAATCTCAAATTCCCTTTTTCCATCTTCAGACAAGGAGTTGTACACAACCAACATGCCCTGTTAAAGGTTAGAAATAGAATACAATAAATAAATACAAACGCTTAACAGGTCTGAATGCACCAAGAGGAGTAGAGCAAAAGAGAAAGGAAGCAGATAAAGATGAGGAAATATAAGAGGTCTGAGAAATTGGACATAATGGGCAACCTGTGTTGAGATGATCTTTGATATAATTCCTGTAATGCATTCAACAATGTTTTTGTAAGCAAGATCCTCACTCATTCTGTTTTTAGTGTATCTTCTAAACAAAGACTCCACAATTTCGTGAACAGCACCAAGAAGAATGCCTAGAAATAATCATCAAAGCACAATAATCTAAGGAGAAAAAGGAAAGAAAAAGCATTCGAAATTGATTGCGGAAGTGCATGGAAAATTACTTACCATGCTTTCCAAATATGACTATATCATGTGTGGGTTTTTTACTAAATCCAAAAAAGGATGAGAGGAAAAGCGACTGACTACCAATTGCAAGGGCTGAGTTAAGCAACGGAAAGAGGCTATGAGGAGTGGGTTATAGCTACTGTCGGTTGAGAATTGAGTGGAGAGGACGAGTTCTACCTGAACGGTGTCAGTTGAGGTGAGAGATAATATGAATCAACAGTGAATGGAGATCTGAAAACTAAAACAGAGATGAAAACTTGTTCTAAAGGTAAAAACAAAAAACCCACAAAAATAAAAGAAGATAACCATATATCTGAAAACTAAAACAGAGATGAAAACTTGTTCTAAATATGAAAAAAACCCACAGAAATAAAAGAAGATAACCATGGATTTGAAACTAAAAAAAGACATGAAAAGGAAAAGACAGTTGAAGTAAAGATCATACCTGAAATGAGTATTCAATGAAGAAGGGGATTTCAATATAAAAAATATACGGCAAACAATTGTCACATTTAGACATATCATAGAGACCGAAAGAAAGTGAAAGAATAGGCTTCTCCCCAACGGTAATCTTGAATAAAATTTCTCCCATGTGCCAACGGTAACATCTTTTGTGGCTAATATCTTCTTTCTTTTTTTGTTTTCTATCTTTTCTTCCCTAATCAATTGTTGACGACAAATAGAACTAGGCTTGGGGCATTCATGATAAAGCCGTCCAAGGACCTCAACCTGTTCAGGCGTGTACCTTACATATTTCCCATAAACTAGGCTCCCAAGTTTACCATCTTTGCAGGACATTGCCATCTTTTAAGCGTCGCCTTCAAAATTTCTTAGTTGCCGAAAAACCCACAAAAGCCACCCCTTTTGCTAAAACCATACAAACTTTGTAACTTCTTTTTTCCATAAACTGCAAAAAACTACATAAAACCCTAAATGTTAAGGATTGTGCAAAAGAAAAATGAAAGAAAAAAGAAGAGAATGACAGAACCCGACAAGGCACAAAGATACTCTGACTGGGTATAGATTTAGCCTTGGACCTTGCTTTTTTTGGCACTCTTTGAGGACGGCCCCAACACCGAGAAAAATCTCGTATTATACAAACCAAAGATCACAAACAACAAACATCAAACCTCAAACTCCAAACCCACAAAACAAAACAAAGATGAAAAATCTAGAAGACAATTGTCGAAATAAAAATTCATACCTGAAATCAATCTCTAGTGAAGCATTGGTTACCAAAATAAATAAATAAAACCAAAAACAACACAAACCGAATTTCCCTTTCTCATGAAAGTAGACCCCATAAACAAACCAAAAACACAACTAAAGGAAAATAAAGGCAAAAGGGAAAGTACACTGAGAGAGAGATAAATGACTAATATATGGGGTATGGAAGACAGGAAGATAAATGGCTAATAAATGGGGTTGTTATAAACTAAAGACAGAGGGATAAATGACTATAAATGGGGTGGGGTTCTCTGGTTAGGATGTGTAATTAGTTTAGTTGTCTCGATTTTTGTTTTTAGGGTTTAATGTTTTAATGGCATACCGTTTGGGTGTCCAACAGGCATTAATGTAATAAGTAGGTTAGGTGTTAGGTTGAGTTATTTGCAAACACCGTTTGGTTGCCCTTTAAGTGTACCTTATTTCAATTTTACCCCTTACAAATGCATGAGTTTGATTTTTTTTAAAAACAAGTGATTTAAATTTATTATTTATAATTTTTAAATTAAACTGATATTATTTGATTGATGGCTAGACTTGTGTTCATATTAAATTAGACCAGACCTAATAAATTGATGATATTTTGCTTAAGGAGGACTTGACGTTTGAGCTCAATATGATTTAAGTATTGTTTTCTTATTCTTTCAAAAAATATAATATTTTTATTTGTTGAGATAATATTTAATATTTTTATACAGAATGATTAAATATTAAAATAATTATATATGATTTATCATTTAATATAATAAATAATTTAAACCCATTGCAAAACATTTTGCAACAAAAATGGTAATTTCATAAATAATTCAAAATAAATCATTTAATATCATTTAATATCATACTCAAGTTCAAATGCCCCAAAAATGAATATAATAAATAATAATTTCATAATTATCTCAGAAATCAAAAATAATATTTTTGCAACACCATACTCAAGTTCAAATACCGAGAAAATAAAATATAATAAAAATAATTTTTATAATTATCCCCAAAAATAAAAAAAAATTGTGGCAGCTTAAGAAGACCTATTCATGGGTTGGACTACCCGATCCAGCTCGAAGGCCCATCCGAAAAATGAGAGAGTTTGGGTAAAAATATAGGTTCGAAAAATAAGCTTCGAAAAAAAGGCTCGTTTAAAAAAATGGGCCAAGTCTCGATCAATGTATTTTTGGCCCAGGCCCGATCCGACCCAAATTCACTAAAGAACAAAAAAATCTGCTATTTTGTTAATGCTATTTTCTTGTTATTTTCTTCCTATTTTGCTACAATTTCACTAGTATGTTACTACTATTTTGTTGTTATTGTTTGAATATTGTATAAAACTTATTTTATTGTTAATTTTGTTTTTATTTTAGAAGTATTTGTTAATTTTGTTATTATTTTAGAGGCATTTGTTTGTTAAGTTGCATCTATCTTAGTGTTATTTAAGTATATATTTTTTAAAATTTATTTTTAATTTATTAAAAAATATTTATTTTAGTATTTTTAGTATTTTTAATGCATTATATATATTTAAAAATTATATAAAAATAATATAAAAAAAATTAATATGAGCGGGTCGGCCCGGCTCATACTTAGCAAATAGACCTAAATTTTTTGTTAAGTCCGACCCGACCCATGAACACCTCTAAATCTAACAACCCTGGAAATAAAATAAAATAAATAATAATCTTGATAGTTATCCTAGAAAAAGAATGTGGAGTACCATTCTTAGCTCAAGTACCGGAAAATAAAATATAAATAATAATAAAATTAAAACATGATATTGTTTATTAATAAATTTTAACATTTTAAATTATAGTTTTAAAGTAGTATTTAAAATATTAGAATGATAAAAATATATTCTCATGATTTACCAAAAAATATGTTCTCATGTTTAAAATAAAAAAGTAATTCAAAATAAAAAATTGTTGGTCATCTATAAGTGTGAATATTTTAAATTACAATAAATGTGTAGATAGTAATTTAAGTAAAAATTAATTTTAAATAATAAGATATTATTTTTCTATAATTTTGAATATTTTATTAAATAATAAAAATATAAACTCATATATGAACATGTCATGCGGTGATATCAGAAACTACTCAAAACTAAATTCATAACTAGCAAATGCAAAAATTAATAGCAAAAGCATGATTTGAATTTTAAGTGGAGTAGGTCACTGAGAAATTATCGCCATCTCATATCGACCTCCATGTCACCATCAGTTTATGATGGTCGAAAGGAACATGTGCAAGAAAAAGAACAATCAATTTCTGATGTGACCATCTTGTATTTCAAACTGAAAACTCAAATTAACTTCTCTTAATTTCAATATAAGTAAATCGCTAATATAAAATGAAGTAATTTCCTCATCATCAGCTACACAGGAGTGTAGTATTTGATGAAAACAATTACTTCTAATCTGATCAATTAGCATTAAAGCAGAAAGTGTCATTTTCATAGTAGAAATGAATAAAATTCTCTACCCAGACCTTCCAGTTGATTTAAGGGATAAAACAGTTACTCTTGTGGCCCGCTTAATCCTCTTGTTAATTCATGTCCAATATTCTATGCTCATAATTTTGATACGACAATAATCACCTTTAATCTCTGATCGGAGAATTCCATCAAAAGTAGATCCAGCCGCATGTATCAAATCTACTTATCACATGTCGGCGGACATGGACTAGTTTTTACCCAAAAAGGAGATATAACCAAATGGATGTTGTTTCTTTCTATTGCCTCAAGCAATCGTTCAAAAAGAATCAGTTGTTTTCGAAATAGTCAGGGTCTTTCTTCTAAAGTCAACTCTAGATCATTTTCTTCATCGAACCAAATCGAAAATAAATTTTGACCCACCAGTTGAATCTCGAACTTTTTCCTCGTCTTCCAACTACTCTTCATCTGAACCTAAAAACTGTCTGGGTTATATGATCTCTTTGTCCACACAGAGCACAATAAAGTCAGCTTCTTCCCAAAAATAACTAGGGAACTTTTCATGGATAAACGAATCAATTCATCTTCTAGCAAAGCCACTTCATCCTTCTCCATATTCCTTGTTGCGCGTAAAATAACCCTTAGAAACACCAAGAAACCCCACACCATCTTCACTCGACCTCTGCAACTCAGCCACAGAATTTACTGCTTATCTGAGAAACTAAGAGAAAGCACTCTTGATCGATATATTTTATTTTTAAACGAGTGTTTAAAACGATTACTTTGTATGTTGATTAAAATCCGTATTTATTTTTCTTTTTAGATGATATATTTAGAGTTGTTTGCACATTCACTCGAGAGCTAATTTAGGATCTATATATAACTTGCTCCTAAAGTTTTATAATTAGTAAATGATGTATTTAAAAGAATTCATCCATATCTTTGAAATTCATACTCTATAATTTAATTTTCAGAATTATATTAATATTCATATAATTACTATTTTAAAATTTTAAATAATTATTAAATTTCTATTTTTTTTCCAAGTCATTTGCTTCTTATTTTTTTGTTTTTGCCTAGCGGCGGTGTTAGCCTCCGGGCTAGCTATCGCCTACCTTTTTCTCCTACATATCAACTCTCTCTTTTTTTTCTTCTCATTCACTCTATGCCCATTCTCTCTTTTCAGTTTGTAGATATATTTTACGGGTATCTTTGTTGTCTTCACAAGTTGTAATGGACAGATGATGGTACCTATCATCGTTGAAACACCACCAACCACAGAGATTTTCTTTTAGAAAGTGGGTAGCTCTTCATTGACTTCTTAATCTATTTCTGTTTTGAGATTTTTAAAATAATAAATGATTTCATGAGTTGGTTTGGTCTCATGTTGTCTTAAGTTTTATATGTTTTTTTTTTTGTTTTTCCATTGTTTAATAAGTTTTCACTTTTAAAAGTTTTTTTTACTCTTGTAGTACGCTTTTTCGTCTTGCTTATGCATGTAGTCTTTGCTTTTGCAAGTGATTTTAGGGTTGGTTTTCTTGTCGTCCTCTCTAGTTTGGTGGATGCTCGGTTCTTTTGCCGATTTATGCCCGCCACTTTGGATCATTCGGGGTTGATTTTCTTATTGTATTAAATGCTTGCAATCACTCTTGATATGTTGTGCTTGAGTTGTGACAGAGCCAATTGTCAACATGTCATAATGTTCTACTGATTCTAAAGTTGAAGCTTTTGTTGTGTTGATGAAGCTTGTCCTTCAGTGCGTACAACGAGTGTGTTATTTTCCCTCGAATTGTATGGTCTCATTCATTGATTGAATTAATAAATTTCTCTTTAAAAAATTAAATAAATATATATATTTTTAAGTCTTAGCTTATACAAGAGCAATTTTAGTTAGGTTAAAACATATCTAATATGGCTTTAGTGTTATTGGTAAAAGCTAAAGTTCTAAGACCTTTAGAGTCAAGGTTCACAACAAGGTTTTTATGCCTCCATTATATACCCCTCTACATGCCCTTCCAATAGCTTTTTAATACATGGATTATGAATTAAAAGTAAATTATAAAAATGAGAGTTGTTAACTTTATCCCATTATTTGTAGAGCTTGTTTGAAGCTTAACAATGGCGGATGATCTTATTCCCTGTTGAATCTTTATGTCAAGTTTTTGAGACACCTACGAAAAAGAATAAGTATGGCTTGATTTGGGTTCTCATCAATTTTTTCTATTGAATAATTTGAACATGGGTTGAAGGATGGAACAATGATGTCTGTTGAATTATGACTCCTATTTCAAGTCAAATTTGAGAAATAATCTTTCAGTTAAACTCTATTTATTTGTTTCAATTAAACTCTGTTTATTTGTTTGAGTCAAACTCTTATTACTCTAGATTATTTTATGATTATTTGACTTAAGAATTTAGCCTATAAATAGTCTCTTTTACAACATTAAAAAATATACCCATTTAGACATACCCATTATAGTTTAGAACTCCTAACACTTTTGGAGAATTTAGTGTTTACGTTTTGAGGGTTCTTTATTTTTGAGTTTTTGGGGTTTAGTTTTTATCTCCATTTTTTGTACTCTTCATTCTTTTGCCATTATAGTAAAAATTATCTTTTCCCGTGATTTTTTATCCTCTTAAGAGGAGTTTTTCCACGTTAAATTTGTGTGTTCAATTTCTCAATTTCTTCCGCTATTTTTAACTTGTTCGTTGTTTAATCGGGTCGATCCCCAACAAGTGGTATCAGAGCTAATTTGTTTTTCGCAGATCAGCTCGTTCAGAGATGTCAATAACAAGGTTCGATATTGAAAAGTTTGATGGTGACACAAATTTCAATTTGTGACAAGTTCAAATGATGGCAATTTTAGTTCAGACCGGTTTGAAAAAAGTTATTACCGGGAAAAAGCCCGATAATCTAGATTAGTCAGAATGGGAAGAGCTTGATGAAAAGGCTTTGTCTGCAATCTAGTTGTGCCTCGCAAATAGGGTATTGCAGGAGGTATTGATGGAAAAGATCTCATCCGTCTTGTGGAAAAGGCTAGAAACTCTTTATGCGACTAAGCCTCTAGCTAACCGTTTAGTGCTGAAACAACGTCTATTTACGTTTTGCATGAATGAAGGCGAGCTTCTTAGAGATCACATCAGTCAATTTATTAGTATTTTGAATGATTTAAATAATGTTGAGGTTCAGATTGACGATGAAGATCAGGCTATGCTATTGTTGTGCTCTTTACCCCCTTTATACAAGTCTTTTAGGGAGACCTTGATTTATGGTAGAGATAAACTCTCGTTTGAGGATGTGAAGGGTCATTTGTTGAGCAAAGACAAACTCGATAATAAGTTTGGTTCAGATAGCAAGGCAGATAAGCAAGCTTCTCTTTTCGTAGCATCAAAGAAGCGAGACAAAAGGTGTCGCTATTGTAAGAAATTAGGTCACGTCAAAGCAGATTGTTACAAATTGCGAAATAAAAGGGAAACTAAGAGTAACGAGGAAGATTTAACTGGTGCTAATTTGGCCGATAAAAGTGGTGATGATTTATTGTTAGTGTCAACGAGTGAAAGCTCTTAGATTACGTCCGAGTGGATCCCAGATTCAAGATGTTCTTTCCACATGTGTCCCAATAGAGAATGGTCTTCCACATACAGTTCAATTGAAGGTGGAGTTGTGCACATGGGAAACGATTCATCCAGTAAGGTAATCGGTATTGGTACTGTTAAAATTAGGATGCACGATGGTACGATTAGGACACTATCAGATGTCAGGTATGTACCTGATTTATGAAAGAATCTCATCTCCTTAAGTATTTTAGACTCAAAAGGTTGCAGAATTAACATTGAGTCGAGCGGTATTAAGGTATCTCGTGGGGCTCTCGTTTTGTTAAAAGGTAAAAAGATCGACAGTCTTTATATTTTGGAAGGTTTTAAAGTGACCAGTGAAATCGGACGTCCCTTGTCCTTTACGGAGTTGAAGTCAAGTCATTTGGAGCGAAAGCAACTTGGTCATAGGAGGGAAAAGTGTATGACTGTTTCGTTGAAGAGAGGTTCTCTTTTGGATGCAGGTTTTGAAAAGTTAAGGCATTGTGTTCGTAAAAATCAAACCCGGGTTAGTTTTGATTTAGCAGTGCACAAGCCGAAGGCTAGAAGGCTTCCAGCTTCTAAGCACAGATTCGACTCAGTTAATTCCCTGCATAGTTCAAGATAGGCCCGTGGCGGGCTTTGGCAAAGATGGCATTGTGGAAATATGAGTCAAGGTGGAGATTTGTTGAATTATGACTCCTATTTCAAATCAAATTTGAGAAATAATCTTTCAGTTAAACTTTGTTTATTTGTTTCAATTAAACTCTGTTTATTTGTTTGAGTCAAACTCTTATTACTCTAGATTATTTTATTATTATTTGACTTAGGAATTTAGCCTATAAATAGGCTCTTTTACAACCTTAAAAAATATACCCATTTAGACATACCCATTATAGTTTAGAACTCCTAACACTTTTGGAGAATTTAGTGTTTATATTTTGAGGGTTCTTTATTTTTGGGTTTTTGGGGTTTAGTTTTTATCTCCATCTTTTGTACTCTTCATTCTTTTGCCATTATAGTAAAAATTATCTTCTCCCGTGGTTTTTTATCCTCTTCAGAGGAGTTTTCCACGTTAAATTTGTGTGTTCAATTTCTCAATTTCTTCCGCTATTTTTAACTTGTTCGTTAATTAATCGGGTCGATCCCCAACAACTTCATTTTCCCAAGTCATTGATTTGATTTTTAACACGGGTATGTTGTTAAACTAGTAAAAGTCTAAACTTGCTTCCCCAATTGGATTTCCTATCGAATTTTGTCCTGAAATCCCAACCAAACACAAAATCTAAACTAACATAATATGGGACAAAGATCTAAACCTACATAATATCAAATTTTCTCATTGATATAATGACTCCCTATACATATTAACAAATATCTAAACCGGCATAATATGGGAGGATAATGGTAGAAGCAATGTTTGAATCATTGGTTAAAAACCATAATACCACATACTTACTCTTTCAGAATTAAACACGCAAAACCATAATACCTACCCAATATACAAAAACAACTTTCTACATGAACTCAGGTCCTTAGTTTCAGTTTCACAAGAGAGATACATCCTCAGCTCTAAGGTAAAACCACCATAGTATTTTGGAAGTAGATAAAAGAAGAAAAACTCCCTCTTCCTAAACCTACAGCAATATATATAAAATCCATGTTCTCATATTGGTATTTGACATGTGTCACAAACTTTTAGGACTGCCTTTACAAATGGTTTACAGTTGTAAAAAGGAAATCCAGTATTTTCATTTATGGTTAATTCAACCCTTCGTTCCTTTCTAATTATCCCGTTAGAACGTAACTCAATAAACTAGGCATAGAATACCCTCAGCGGTAACCCAAATTACCCAAAAAACCTCAAATTCTTACCAATCTCTTCTTCTTTACAACTCAATACATTCATCGAACAATCCTTACATGATTTTCTAGCATTAACTACACGCCCAATCTATCCTCCAAAAGCATCGATTGGGCAAATAAGATCATGCCACTCTGATTACTCCCGTTTACTTCCCAACTCAGGACCCACCAAAACTATTATCAATGATGAAAAATTCATCACTGATAATAAGGGAAATGAACCCTTGAAAGATCCCTAATAGAAGAGTACCTAAAAGATACTTGTTATATCCACAAACGACAACAATTCTCGTTAACCTTTTTTCTTTTTTAAGTTGGGAAAATAAAAGCATTTTTAGTGATTTTTTTCAATGAAATTTTCATTGATTATAATATCAATACAAAGAAAAGCATATGAAAAATCCTAGCAGCAATGAAAATTTCATTAAAAATTAAAATCAAAGACACGGTATGAACACTTGACAAATAGTTTAGCAATATAAAAAAAAGAGCAAATTACACTTGCATCAATGATCCACACCTGAAAAAGAGCAAAATAAAACTCAAACAATACAACTACGAATCTAACTCACCATGGCAAAGGTTGCCAAAACAAAGCAAACAAGCCACCTTAATTTGGAAACTCATTATTAGGGATAAAAAAATTTATACGTTAACATAACCAACTTTCTCCTTTTGTAACAGCCCATTTTTTCATTGGTGTAGTACATAGTGATTTCGAAGCCACAAATCCGACGAGTGAGTCCATAAATATTATTATTTAATATTTATGAGTCAAATATAGTATAATAATATATAACACCCCAACCCAGTATAGACATACAGTTCCAACCTCAAACTATATTAAATACATCTTACATACTTTTCAAATCACCACGATATCACATTCACTAATCATGATCAATAACAATCATCTAACACCCCAATACACAAATGTATATTCATATCTCAGTTGTATTATAACACCAAATCACAAACAAAACAACCTAAAATATTTAAAAAGAACTTGGAAGTTTTTGAAACAGGGGTCACACGACCGTGTGGCCAGGCCGTGTGACTGATGCCCAGACCGTGTGAGCCTTTGAAATATGACCACACGCCTGTGCACCAAAACATGGGTTCGCCTATGGGTGCAAGCGAAAAAGAGACACATGACTATGTCCCGGCTTGTGCTCTCGCCCGTGTGTATACTCGAATAAAACTTACAGTAATTTCAACACCACACCCACGGTCGTGTGACGTCCCGTGTCTTCGACCGTGTAAACATTCGAATAATCTTATACTTACTGTCGATTATTATCCGGTCTTGATTTGTTAAAAAGTCAAAAACTCAAGTAAAATTTAAAATACGATCCTTAAATGCATGATTTATTTGATGTACACGTTTTAAGAAGGAAAATCGAATTTCTTGAGGAAGTCTCGTTATTTCGAAATGATCGAGGAAGAAAGTCACGTCCAGTGAGTTAAGACATAACATTTCGAGATTCGAAAATAATGAGCATTCTCTCATTGACAAATTCAAACCTTGAAAAGGGTATTCGATTATCCCGATTTGAAGAAAATTCGCGCCTAGTAAGTTAAGGCACAATTTTTCAAAATCCGAAATAAAAAAATATTGTATCGATTTTAAAATATTCGTATTTTAGTAAAAATAAAAAAAAAATTTAAAGATGGGTGCATAAATTACGTATGAATATACAATTTATTGACAAAATTAAATAGAATAATTAAGCAAATAAGTAAATGCAAAAAATAAGCATAAGATAAAATACGAGATATGATATAATCGTAAATTAAAATAAAGAAAAATAAAAAATAGGAGTAATTAAAATACAAAGCATAATAATTAAATTTATATACAAAAATTGAAGAAAAAGGAAAATGGGGTCGAAAATGGAGTTTTAGAGAATTTAGGGTTAAAATGTAATTTTAGAAAAATTTAGGGGTAAAAATGTAATTTTGGGAAGATTTGGGGTCAAAATGTGATTTTGGTGAAGTTTAGGGTTAAAACATCATTTTGGGAAGGTTTACGATTAAAATGTGATTTTGGAGAAATTTGGGGTTAAAATGTAATTTTGGAAAAGTTTTGGGATCAAAATGTAATTTTGGAAAAGTTTTAAGGTCAAAATGTGATTTCTTAAAAGTTTAGGGACCTATTAGACAATAAAACCAAAAGGGTGGGACGCGTGGTAGCTTTCTGGCCCCCAAAAAGTTAAAGGACTAAATTGTAGAGCTTTTAAAATTATTGGGCTAAATTGTAATAAATTAAAAATAGTGAAGAAGGATTAAATTGAAACAAATGAAAATGAGCAAGGGTTAATTGTATAAATAAACTAAAAAAGGGACACGTGGCAGCTTTCTAATCCTCTAGAGAGTTAAAGGACTAAATTGAAAAGGAAATAAAACTATTGGGTAAATTTAAAATAAATTAAAAATATGAAAAGGACGAAATTGTAAAAATAAAAATAAAAGTGGAAGGACCTGATGGACAAATAACCCATTAACTGAAAAAACGCGGATCTTTGGCCTGAGGCGGGTCGGGTCATTCAGATCATGGCAAAACGACATCGTTTTGGCCTCTAAGTTTAGACACCAAAACGACGCCGTTTTGATGTGGTATTTAAGCCAAACTTTGCTAAAAAATTTCATTCTTTCCTTTTCATTTTAAAAAAATTTCTTTTCCTCTCTTTCTCTCTCAAATCTCTTTGCAAAGGTCAGTCTTATTCCAGCCAAAGGTGTCACCGCCCGTCCGTCGTCGTGCATGACGGCCGATAGGTAAAAAAACTTCTCTTTTCATATTTTTTGTTTAAAAAACTCAGATCTAGGTTCGAATCTCATGAGATCAAGCTTAGATCTTAAAAACATTTAGATTTTCCAAGTTTTGATTTTTTAAATCTATTTTTCCTTTCTTTTTTATTTATAATTTGTTTTTATTTATTTTTTATTCTTTATTATTATTTTTTAAAAACTTAGATTTGGATCGAAATCCAGTTCCTAAAAAAAGGGTCTTTATTTCTTTTATTTTTTTTTTGTTTAAATCTGTTTTAGTATTTTTTTTATTCAAAATCTGCTTCTTACAAGTTATTCCCTTTTTTTGTGTGTGTTCGAAAGAAAACACTCAAACAGAGGAATCCCTCACAAACACAGACAAGTTTGGAGGGCTCCCATCCATGGCTCCAACGGTGACACTTGGAGGAGCTCCGTTCACGATCAACGACGACGTTTCAAATTCGGGTATAAACCCTTCAAATTTCTTTTTATTATTTAATACTTATTTATTGTAAAAACGTTTTGAGATTAATAATAATAAATGATGTTAATGACAGAATAAGTATGTATATTAATGTATGATAAATACTAAATAAATATGTTGATATATATTTAATAAATGTTTCAAATAACTAAACAATAAATATATTAATATTTATTATATACCTTGAGACGAAAATTTGATGGCTTGGAATCTGATTTGAATTTGCTGTCTAAATGCTTTTCAAATCCTTCGTATTTCTATTTTATTTCAAAATATTTTTTAAAAAAAGTCCTTTACAACTACTTTTGATTTCGGTTTTATAGCCGATTACAACTTGCTTTATTTTGCTATATTTTATGCTATCTTTTCTTCTTTTCTTGTTACAGGTCCGATCAATGGGTGGCGGTGCTAGTGGCAAAGGCAAGTGGAGCAAGTTGCTGCTGACATAGCATGCTCTGAATGGTGAGGGCAAGCGGCGGCTGGTGCAATTTGTTTAGGGATTAAGGTTTCTAAATTTTTTTTGTAAAATTGGGTCATTTGGGTTGTAATTGGGCCATGTATTGGGTTTTGTAATTTTTTGGACTTGGAATTGTATTTGGACATTTTAATTTAAAATAAATTTAAAATTAAAATTTTGGTTTATTCAAATGTTGGGCCCGGACAAATTGGGCTCCAACAGTTGCCCCTATTTGCTCGTTGCTGCGTAATAGGAACTGAGAAAAGACAAAAAGGAAGCCCAAATTTGTCAGTTCTTATTTCTTTGACGCTCTTTTCCTCAATTGGCCCATCTTTCACTTTATTAGTCGTTCAATTTTACTGTATTTGTTTCTCAGCATTGTGATTCCATCTTGTCTTAACGCAATTTCAAAAAGATAAAATTTGCTACTGTAGCTTCACTCAATTCACTTGCAACTTCAAGGAGATTGAGATTTGTCATCGTGTCTTTGATTCGATCCATTGACGAGGTAGAAGTTTTACCATTACGTCTTCAATCTATTCCTCTTTGATTTTAGGGTATAAGATTCGCCATTGTGGCTTCAATCTTTCTCGTCGCATTTCTAAGGTGCTAGGTTTACCGTTGCGGCCTCAACCATTCCCATCAAATCTTCTTAGTACCGGGTTCATCATTGCGACCTCAACCTTTCCCTTCGTATCTTCGTGGTACCGGGTTCGCCGTTACGGCCTCAACCTTTCCTATTAAATTTTCTAAGGTACAGAATTCGCCGTCGCGACCTCAATCCTTCCCTTCATCTCTTCATGGTACCGGGTTCACCGTTGCAGCCTCAACCTTTCCTATCACATCTTCTTAGGTACCGGGTTCGCTGTTGCAGTCTCAACCTTTCCCATCGCATCTTCTTAGGTACCGGGTTCACCGTTACGGCCTCAACCTTTCCCATCTCATCTTCTTAGGTACCGGGTTCGTCGTTACGACCTCAACCTTTCCCTTCGTATCTTTATGGTACTGGGTTCGTCGTTGTGGCCGTAACCTTTCCTATCACATCTTCTAAGGTACCGAATTCACCGTCACGGCCTCAATCCTTCCCTTCAAATCTTCATGGTACTGGGTTCGCCGTTGCGGCCTCAACTTTTCCCATCACATCTTCTAAGGTACCAGGTTCATCATTGCGGCCTCAACCTATCCCTTTATATCTCCGTGGTATTGGGTTCGCCGTTGCGGCCTCAACCTTTCCCTTTGTATCTTCATGGTACCGGGTTCGTCATTTCGGTCTCAACCTTTCCCATCACATCTTCTAAGGTACTGGATTTGCCGTCACGGCCTCAATCCTTCCCTTCATATCTCCAGGGTATTAGATTTGTCGTTGTGGCCTCAATCTTCCCTGTCAAACCTGTAGAATATGCTTTCATGGACCTTTATGCAGGCCAAGTTGTTATGATGCTTTGATCAGAATGAATTACATGCCCCTAACTAAATGATTGTACATGATTGATGTCAAATTCAATTTTATTAGTTCTTTTTCTGTTTTCGTCTCTGGAATGATATAGTCTATCGCTCGTTGCAGTTTTGTCACTAGCGTACCACCCTGTCTTCTTTTAGACTTAGCTTGAACTGCTTGTTTTTAAGTTTGTTTTCCAATTGGTAGTCCTGTTTCGGGCTACTGTACTATTTAGGAAATTCCAGAGTAATGCTCATGGATCTTTGTATGATACATAGTACTAGTTCATTATCTGTTATTTTAAATGCAAGATGCTTGAACGAGATTATGAAAGAATAAAGTCAAAATTTATTGAAGACATAATTCAAAAGATCGAAAGGAGGCAAATTTTGGTCAAGAATTACCAAGTATACAACAAAAGACAGTTAAATGCCCCGAATATCACAAGATGAGCTTCTCTGAGCCGACTCGCTGAGAATCATTCTGAGCCCAACTATGTGTCTAGAAGACCTGGAGTGCTTTGTTGATGCTTCAAGTTGTAATTTTCCTCCGTTGTTATATTTGAGAGAAAAACAACCACTTCGAACCCGTTCTTGAATTTGAGTCACCCTTTACGGGTTTTCAACTCAAAATTCTATTAGTTTCATGACGCCCTTTGTGAGTTTTTATCTTGATTTTTTTTCGAGAAGCCCTTTACGGGTTTTCATCTCAATCTTTTTTTTTAGGTGAAGTATTTTTTCAACTCAAGATCCTTGCCGTCCATTTCTGTTAGAATGAGAGCTCCTCTTGAGAAAGCTTTCTTTACCACATAAGGCCCTTTCCAGTTGGGCATTCATTTCCCTCGAAAGTTTTTATGTATGGGAAGTATCTTTTTCAAAACTAGATCTCCCTCATGGAATTCTCTAGGATGAACCTTTTTGTCATAAGCTCACATCATTCTTTTTTGGTACATCTGACCATGGCAGATAGCTCTTAACCTTTTTTCTTTGATTAAATTTAACTGATCATATCGAGCCTGGATCCATTCTGCCTTATCTTATTGTAACTCTGTCAAGACTCGGAGAGAAGGTATTTCAACCTCGGTAGGTAAGACTGTTTCCATACCTTATGCTAGTGAGAATGGTGTTGCCCCAGTAGAAGTTCTGATTGATGTTCAGTAAGCAAAGAGGGCAAATGGTAGTTTTTCGTGCCAGTCTTTGTAAGTCTCAGTCATTTTTGCGATGATCTTCTTGATGCTTTTATTAGCTACCTCTACAGCTCCATTCATCTTTGGGTGATAGGGAGATGAATTGTGATGCTTGATTTTGAATTGCTCGCAAACTTATGCTATTCTGCTATTGTTCAAATTCAAGGAATTGTCGAATATGATCCTTTCTAGCATCCTATATCGGTAGATGATCTCCTTTTTCAAGAACTTATTAACCGCAGATTTCGTGACGTTGACGTATGAGATTGCCTCTACCCATTTGGTGAAGTAGTCGATAACCACGAAGATAAATCTATGACCATTAAAAGCCTTTGGAGAAAATGGCCCAATGACATCCATGCCACACATAAAAAATGGCCAAGGAGAAGTCATGACATGAAGGTGTGATGGAGGTACATGAATCTTATCTCCATAGATCTGGCACTTATGGCATCTCTTGGCATAATTGATGCAATCGCCTTCCATAGTAGACCAGTAATACCCAAATCTCATTATTTGCCTGGCCATTGTGAAACCATTGGAGTGTGTCCCACAAATGCCTTCGTGAACTTCTTCTAAGATCTTCCTAGCTTCAACTGCGTCGACACATCTTAGCAACACCTGATCTTTTCTCCTTTTGTACAATATTTCCCTATCTAGGACATATTCATTGGCAAGTCTTCTCAATGTCCTCTTTTCATTTTCAGAAGCTTGTTCGGGGTATTTGTGATCTTTTACATACTGAAGAATATCTTGGTACCATGGGCAGTCATCCCTTCTTCTTCTTCTTCAATATCATAACAATGGGTCAGAGCCTCACAGATGCTCATTTGAATGAGTTTCATATCTTCTGGTCTATTTACTTTAATCATCAAGGCCAAAATGGCGAGAGTATCAGCCATCTAATTTTTTTCTTGTGGGAGATAATTGAATGTGACATCATCAAACTCCTTGGTTAACTCAAGGACTAATTTTCGGTAATCAATTAGCTTAAAATCTCTCATTTCCCATTCTCCTTTGAGTTGATAGATTACTAGTGAGGAGTCTCCATATATCTCTAAAACTTTGATTCCCCTTTCTATGGCTGCTCGAATTCCTATGATACATGTTTCATATTCTGCCATGTTATTTGTGCAATCAAAATTGAGTTTACTAGTGAAAGGATAGTGGTCTCCTTCTGGTGATACCAAGACTGCCCTAACTCCATTACTCGTTGCATTTAAAGCTCAATCAAAATTCAATCTCCAAGGATGTTCCTTTGTGGTTCCCCCTTCAATGGTTGCAACATACATTAAATCCTCGTTTGAGAAGTCGAAGTTCATTGGCTCATAGTCCTCTAAAGCCCTGCTAGCTAGGAAGTCTGCTATCGCACTCCCTTTTACTACCTTTTGATTGACATGGACTATGTCGAATTCAGAAAGCAAGATCTGCCACCTAGTCAATCTTCCATTCAATGCAGCCGACTCTATTATGTACTTCAGAGGATCTAGTTTTGAGATTAACCAAGTGGTGTGGTACAACATATATTGCCTTAATCTTTACGTGGTCCAAACTAGAGCGCAACATAATTTTTCAATTAGCGAGTATCGAGTCTAACAATCGGTGAATTTCTTGCTGAGATAATATATCGCCCTTTCATTCTTTCCAGACTCATCGTGCTGGCCTAGTACGCATCCCATAGAATTTTCAAAGACTACCAAGTATAGGATCAATGGTTTATTAGGAATTGGAGGCACCAAGATGGGAGCATTGGACAAATAATTTTTGACCTTGTTAAAAGTTTCTTGACATTCATCATCCCATACACCTGGGTTGCACTTTCTAAGCAAACAGAAAATAGGATCACATTTCTCAGTCAATTGTGAGATGAAACGAGCAATGTAATTTAATCTCCCTAAGAACCCTCGAACTTCTTCGTGCATACTGGGTAGTGGTAACTCTTGTACGGCTTTCACTTTATCTGGATCAATTTCAATCCCCTTTTTGCTGACCATAAAGCCTAATAGCTTTCTTGAAGTGGCTCTGAAAGTGCACTTTACTAGGTTTAGCTTTAGTTGATACTTTCTTAGCCTCCCAAACAGCTTTCTCAAGATCCTTACATGCTCTTCCTCTGTTCGGGATTTCGCAATAATATCGTTGACATAAACTTCAATTTCTTTATGCATCATGTCATGAAACAAAGTCACCATGGCCCTTTGATAAGTTACCCCTGCGTTTTTGAGTCCAAAAGGCATCACCTTGTAACAGAATGTTCCCCACGGCGTGACAAATGTGGTTTTATCCATATCTTCAAGATCCATCCTTATCTGGTTGTACCCAAAGAAACGGTCCATAAATGAAAATAAGGAGTAACCTGCTATATTATCTACTAAGGTGCCGATGTGAGGTAATGAAAAATTATCCTTTGGGCTAGCTTTATTTAAATCCCGATAATCCACACACATACGCACTTTTCCATCTTTTTAGGGACAGAGACTATGTTGGCTACCCATTTTGAGTATTTAACTACTTGGAGAAACCCAGTGTCAAATTATTTTCTGACTCCTCTTTTATTTTCAATAACACATCAGGTCTCATCTTTCGGAGCTTTTGCTGGACAGGCTTGCATTCTTCTTTTATGGGGAGTTTATGTACCACAATGTCAGTACTCAAGCTAGGCATGTCTTGATAGGACCATGCAAAGATATATTGGAACTCTTGAAGCAACTTGATAAGATCTTTTCTGGTTTCTAGGGAGATGCTTGTCCCAATTTTTACTTCTCTCTCTTCATCTTCATTCCCTAAGCTTATAACCTCCACCGGTTTTGAATGAGGCAAGATTTGTTTTTCTTCTTGCTCCATCATTCTTAACAGATCAGAAGACAAATTACAATCCTGATCATCTTTGAAGTCCTAAAGTTCTTCTCAACACATATGTTGCTCGTAACGAGGCTCTAAGTTAGCATCAGGGTTACTCATATTATTGATATTCAAGGACTTGTCAAATGAATAAAAAAAAGAGGTCCAAAGAACAAAATAAATTTATGAAAGGATGATTATATGGTATGAGTATGTTTGTCAAATTGGACAAGAGTGTATGTATTAAAGAATGATTAATTTTGTTTATTGGATATGTACGAACAGTTTGTTGAGTTGGATTAAGAATGAAAGAATAATTAGCGAAAGATTTTCCATGTAAGATAGAAGATGCATTTTCATTCAAAATAACCAGATAATGATCATGGGCCCTTTTACAAAAAGATCCATATTGCTTTCGAGCCTAAAGCAATAGGTGTGTTCTGAGCATTACTCTGAAGAAGCCCTAAAGACTACAGGGTGTTCCTCCACAGTCCAGTTGTCGAGAGTACTCCCAGGGGTGAAAGGACGAATTTTTGCTGAGCGTCCTTCTCCGTTTTCTTCCTCAACAACATTGATGCCCAAATCTTCACTGATCACATTCACTCCCTGATCGGGATGGTTAGCAAAAGGTTTCCCGCCACATTATGACTCGTTAAATATTATTTTCTTTTTCTTGATCATTCTCTCTACCAACTTTTTGAAAGTGAAGCAATTCTCAATAGAGTATCCCACTACCCCGTCATGATACTCACATCGAGCATTCGCATCGTACCATTTCGGGAATGAGGGCAGTACTAGATCCGAGTAATATGGAGCAATCGCGTGTTGATCATTTAGCTGCTAGTAAAGGTCTTTGTATGTCATTAGGATGGGCGTGAACGAGGTTCTTTCAGTATTCGGCCTTGAGCTTGGTCCTGACCTTGGAGGATTTCAGCTGTTGGTCATTGGCGCATTTGATGGCGTCGTCATGATCTGTCCTACGTGGTTCGGCCTGTACATGCTTGCATTATTTATTTCGGCCTCTTTTTTCTTGAAAGCAGGTCTCCTAGCGCTCTCTCTAGTGTCTATCTTCCCATTTTTGATCGCGTTTTTGATCATTTCTCCGGACAGGACCATGTCAGAGAAGCTTTTAGTGGCATTCCCCAGCATATGATTGATGAACGGAGCCTTCAAGGTATTGATAAACAACATTGTCGTTTCTTTTTCCAACAGAAGTGGTTGCACTTGAGTTGCTATATTCATCCATCTTTGGGCGTATTGCCTGAAGCTTTCGTTGGGCTTCTTCTCCATATTCTGTAATGTGATCCTATCGGGGATTATCTCGATAACATGACCGTACTGCTTCATAAAAGCCTATGCCAAGTCTTTTCATGAACTAATGTTTGCACGACTAAGTTGATTACACCATCTAGCAGTAGAACCTACCAAGCTGTCTTAGAAACAGTGGATAAGTAATTGGTCATTGTGGACGTGTCCCGTCATTTTTCTACAGAACATGGTGATGTGAGCCTCTGGGCAACTCGTCCCGTTATATTTTTTAAATTCTAGGGCCTTGAATTTAGGCGGGAGTACTAGGTCCAAGACCAAGCTCAATTCCTTGGCATCCATCCCATAAAAGTTTTTAGATCCTTGCATTGCTTGGATTTTCTCTTCCAACACTTTGTATTTTTCCTCTATTTGTCTAGGGAGATCCATTCTTGCTATTTCATCAAAGTCAGGAACACCAGCATTTACGGCATTTTCTCCTAGGTTGGATCTTGACCTCATTAGACAATTATTTGGTCTCGATGTACCAGTGGGATGTTGTTGCGTTCTTATTGTGACAGGAGCACCTTGCGTATATGCTTCAGATGGGATTTGATTGTATGGGGGAGTAAAGCCTGAGGGATTAATGAGAACCTCTTCTTCTTCCTCGAGATTTATTGTGGGACCCTTCTCTTTATCAGCTCTCTCTCTTAGAATTTGGGCTAATTGATTGATTATATCTCTTTGATCTTTCATGTCTTGTTGCATCTTTTCCATTTGATCCCATAATTGTGCATGCATTTGCTCCTGCATGTCTCTTTGTGTTTGCTCAAGCCTTTCAATCCTCTGTTCCATCACTTTCGATTTCGTGCGAGTGTAGTAACAATGGGGGTTCTCAATGGTTTCGATATAACTGTTTCAGGTTTAATTAATTAGGTGTATGTTTTTTTTGTATTTCATGCATGTTAACAAATGCAATGCTTATGAATGCATGTATGCATAAGAAAGGTATTTCCTTATAGTTCAATTCTATTAGAAAACTTTACTAGAAAACAAATTGCTTTACATAAAACAGATACGTATATGGTCGTGACGTAGTATTCAGGAACTATAATCTTTGCTAGAAGTCATTCAAATTCGCCCTGGTTCGTCTTTGATTCTTGGTCCAAAATATCAGTTTGAATGGTTGAGTGAAAGGTCACTTCTCCTTCTTGGACCAAAACTTGGTTGACTGCATGATCTTCTTTTTCATCTTGCTTATTTGGCAAATCATCGGTTTTCTTTTTTCTTTCTTTATCATGCACGCCCGACCATATTGTCTTCTATTTTATCAAGGAACTCGTTTTCTTATGACTAACTTTCTATTTAGTAATTGAACTTAGAACTATATCTTTCTTGATATGGGGATGTAATGCAAACGTATAAAAACAAAGGAGAACACAAGTTAGTATAATAATAAAATACAGATATAAATACAAAGCAGCTAGGTTAGGGAAATTGCTAACAGTTTAGTGTAATTTCATCCTAAGGTGGGCATTTAAAGTTCACTATATGCGGTTTATGTTCTAGAGTTGGGGTATCTAAACCAGCAAATTCCTCGATCCTCACCCATTACAGGCTCATATGGATAAGTTCGGTTTAGGGAGACACATTTCCCACATATTTGCATGAAATTGAAAACTTCACGAAAACATGGGTACGGATGTAATCCCGAAAACGATCCACTATCCTGCACGGAGGTGAAAACCTCATGAAGGAGTAGTTTCCCGCTTCCACTTAAAGGGACAGTAATAGATGCATATGAATGCAAACTTATACTAGCAAGTATTGACATAATACAACATAACACAAAAAGGCAAATGATCGTATATTAAATAAAACCGAGTGTTTAAAAATTTTAACAAAAAGACCCGAAAATAATCGATTTTTAACTTGACTCTCTTTTATTTAAAAATATCCCCAGTGGAGTCGTCAAGCTGTCAAAACTTTTATTTTTGGGAAAACAAACAGGTCTCGAAAAATATTTTTAAATTGAAAAACGAGAGTCATCACCAATCTTTATTCGATGTGATTGGATCACCACAAAACGATTAAAATTCGTTTTGAAAAACATTTTAGTCTTTGAAATCTAGAAAAATGGGTCCAGGAGTCGGTTACGTGTGAGGAAGGGTTAGAACCCTCACACGCGCAAAATTGGTACCATGTCGATTATTATCCGGTCTTGATTTGTTAAAAATTTAAAAACTCGAGTAGAATTTAAAATACGATCCTTAAATGCATGATTTATTTGATGTACACGTTTTAAGAAGGAAAATCGAATTTCGTGAGAAAGTCTAGTTATTTCGAAATGATCGAGGGAGAAAGTCACGTCCAGTGAGTTAGGATATAACATTTCAAGATTCGAAAATAACGAGCATTCTTTCATTGCCAAATTCAAACCTTGAAAAAGGCATTCGATTATTTCGATTTGAAGAAAAATCGTGCCTAGTAAGTTAAGGCACAATTTTTCAAAATCCGAAATAAATGAATATTACCTCGATTTTAAAATATTCATATTTTAGTGAAAATAGAAAAACAATTTTAAAGATGGGCGCATAAATTAAGTATGAATATACAATTTATTGACAAAATTAAATAGAACAATTAAGCTTATAAGTAAATGCAAAAATTAAGCATAAGATAAAATACGAGATATGATATAATCGTAAATTAAAATAAAAAAAATAAAAAAATAGGATTAATTAGAATACGAAGCATAATAATTAAATTTATATACAGAAATTGAAGAAAAGGGAAAAATGGAGTAGAAAATGGAGTTTCAGAGAATTTAGGGTTAAAATATAATTTTAAAAAAATTTAAGGGTAAAAATGTAATTTTGGAAAGGTTTAGGGTCAAAATGTGATTTTGGTGAAGTTTGGGGTCAAAACATGATTTTGGGAAGGTTTAAGGTTAAAATGTGATTTTGGAGAAATTTAAGGTTAAAATGTAATTTTGGAAAAGTTTTAGGGTTAAAATGTAATTTTGGAGAAGTTTTTGGGGTTAAAATGTGATTTTAGAAAAGTTTAGGGGTTAAAATGTGATTTTTGGAAAGTTTAGGGAGCTATCGGAGAATAAAACCAAAACGGTGGGACACATGGCAGCTTCTTGGCCCTTAGAAAGTTAAAGGACTAAATTGTAGAGCTTTTAAAATTATTGGGCTATATTGCAATAAATTAAAAATAGTGAAGAAGGACTAAATTGAAACAAATGAAAATGAGGAAGTGCTAACTGTAAAATAAACCAAAAAAGGGACACGTGGCAGTTTCCTAGTCCTCTAGAGAGTTAAAGGACTAATTGAAAAGGAAATAAGACTATTGGGTAAATTTAAAATAAATTAAAAATATGAAAAGGACAAAGTTGTAAAAATAAAAAAAATGGAAGGACCTGATGGGAAAATAACCCATTAATTGAAAACACGTGGATCTTTGGCCTGGGACAGGTCGGATCGGTTGGATCATGTCAAAATGACATCGTTTTGGCCTCTACGTTTAGACACTAAAACAACGTCATTTTGATGTGGGTATTTAAGCCAAACTTTGCTGAAAAATTTCATTCTTTCCTTTTCATTTTAAAAAAATTTCTTTTGCTCTCTTTCTCTCTCAAATCTCTTTGCAAAGGACGACTTTGCTCCGGCCAAGGGTGTCGCCGCCCGTCCGTCTCTCCTCCGTCATCGGTCTCGTCGTCCGTCATCGTGCATGACGGCCGATAGGTAAAAAAACTTCTCTTTTCATATTTTTTGTTTAAAAAACTCAGATCTAGGTTCGAATCTCATGAGATCAAGCCCGGATCTTAAAAACATTTAGATTTTCCAAGTTTTGATTTTTTAAATATATTTTTCCTTTCTTTTTTATTTATAATTTGTTTTTATTTATTTTTTATTCTTTTTATTATTATTTTTTAAAAAACTTAGATCTGGATCGAAATCAAGATCTTAAAAAAGGGTCTTTATTTCTTTTATTTTAGTTTTTTGTTTAAATCTATTTTAGTATTTTTATTTTTCTTATTCAAAATCTGCTTCTTACAAGTTATTCCCTTTTTTTCTGTGTGTTCGAAAGAAAACACTCAAACGGTGGAATCCCTCACGAACACAGACGAGTTTGGAGGGCTCCCATCCATGGTTGTGACGGCGACACTTGGAGGAGCTCTATTCACGGTCAACTGACGGCGTTTCAAATATGGGTATAAACCCTTCAAATTTCTTTTTATTATTTAATACTTATTTATTGTAAAAATGTTTTGAGATTAATAATAACAAATGATGTTAATGACAGACTAAGTATGTATATTAATGTATAATAAATACTAAATAAATATGTTGATATATATTTAATAAATGTTTCAAATAAATAAATAATAAATATATTAATATTTATTATATAACTTGAGACGAAAATTTGATGGCTTGGAATCTGATTTGAATCTGTTGTCTAAATGCTTTTCAAATGCTTCGTATTTCTATTTTATTTCAAAATGTTATCAAAAAAAAAAGGCCTTTACAACGGCTTTTGATTTTGGTTTTATAGCCAATTACAACTTGCTTTATTTTGCTATATTTTATACTGTCTTTTCTTCTTTGCTTGTTACAGGTCTGATCAATGGGTGGCAATGCTAGTGGCAGAGGCAAGTGGAGCAAGTTGCTGCTGACGTGGCATGCTCTGAATGGTGAGGGCAAGCGGCTGTTGGTGCAATTTGTTTAAGCATTAGGGTTTCTGAAAAAAATTTATAAAATTGGGTCATTTGGGTTGTAATTGGGCCATGTATTGGGTTTTGTAATTTTTTGTACTTGGAATTGTATTTGGACATTCTAATTTAGAATAAATTTAAATTTAAAATTTTTGTTTATTCAAATGTTGGGCCCGGACAAATTGGGCTCCAACACTTACTTTGAAAATCTTACGTGGTAGTGTGACATCTCGTGTCTCAGGCCGTGTGAATCGAGATGACCCCTTTTTCAAGTTATAGCTAAACTCAAACTTATTTTACAAGTTATAGACATAAACCAAACTATAGCAAAGTGTGACAAAACAACCTAAATTGCTCATACATGTAACAACAAAGAATTTCAAGCTTACTAATTGTAAAAAGCATATTCACACTAACATTAACAAAACTAAGCCATAAACAACATCAATTTCACATCAACAAAGCAAAATATTTCTCATTAACTATCATAAACTATTTCCATGACAAGTACCACAACATATTCAACCTAACAAGTAAGGAAAATACATATTTCCACATTTAAAAGTTTACTAGAAACTACCCAAAAGCTTTTAGCCACAAGTCTTATGTAAATGCCACTAATAACCCAAAATATAGGGACACAAAAGGTACCAAAAGGAGATGATAGTGTGATCTTCCAAGACGTGCACTCTACAATTTATCCGAAGACCTACAACACAATAGAAGAAACAAATACATAAGTTTGAATAATAAAAATGCTTAGGTGACAAACTTGATACAAGGCACTCAAGCTATAATTTACATGGCAACACAACCAATTTTCCTTATCATCATTGCCCTTAAACATCACAAGTACATATAGCATATTAACCACAATTCTCTTTACCCAATCTCAAACCATCTCATTAAATCAAACTAAAGATTTCCTTTATTAGAACTTTTACCACATGTAATAACTAAATTGACATCCATTCTATAACTTTGGCTACCAATTCGTACCAATCATCCACCAGCTCGTAGCCTACTAAGTCGTAGTGATTCTACCCACTAGCTCGTAGCCTGTTAAGCCATAGCTTGAATTTTAACACCGGCTCGTAGCCTGCTAGGATGTAGCATAGATTTTAATACCGTCTCATAGCCTGCTAAACTGTAGCTTGGATTTTAACACCGACTTGTAGCCTGTTAAGCCGTAGCTTGAATTTATTCGAACAAAACTTAACATTTCATCATTTTCTCATCAATCGATCACATTTGAACCCAAAGCAGTCTAATACATGGATCATACTATTAATCTATATAAATCTTAAAATAACAATTAAAGAACATTTATTTAAATTAGTAAAATTGTAAATTATGAACTTACCTTCTCGAAAATGATGAAATTCGACGATCTCTACTCAACGGCTTTACCCTTTCCACGGTCGTCTACCACTCTATTTGCTTCTTGATCTGATTATAATAATTGATTTAATCAATTACCTCATTTGATGATAATACACTTTAATTGTAACAATTTGCTTCTCATCTTAATTCATTAATTTTGCACACAACCATATATTTACCCAAACTCAACATACACAAGAAACAAGAATTCTTCCTCTTTCCTTTACTTAACCGTACATTCAATGTACAACCACAACTCACTTAAGATTACTTCATTAACAGTCCATGAAAGTTTCTAATTCTCACGAACAAGTCCATATGCTTCAATGTTCATGCCTTTAACTGTTAATTTAACTCTACCTAATATTCAAAGGTAAAAATCATAGAAAATCATTATAAAACATTCAACCATAAAAATGGTAATTACCTTCACACTTAATGGTTTTGTAAATACTCTCCAAATATTGTTAGACCAACTCAAAGCAATAACAAAAACATAGCTTTCACAAGAAATAGAAGTCAAGGCACCTACCATGCAAGGATTTTTCTCTAACTTCCACTAAGCACCTTCAATGTTTACTTCTCTATTTTTTTCTTGTAATTTTCAATAATGGGTGGAGAAGAAGATGGTCACTATTTGCTTTTAATGAAATTATACTTTTAATTATTAATTTATCTCTCTATACCCCTTATAATCATACCTATTTGTTATCTAAACAACCCCAAAATCGTCCTTCATCACTTGTTTGGAACAATTTCATTAATACTCCTTCAACTCATTTTCACTTCCTAATTAAAACTTTGAATTAATGGCACATACTTTCAAATTTTCCACAATTTAATCCAATCTCCATAGTTACCAACTAACATTTAATTTTTAATTCCATATACATATCACTTCACCCCAAGCATAGACATAATTTAAAATCATTTATACCAACCCACCAACTAGTAATTTTCCACTCATTTAAACTAATAACCACTACTTTTTCCTTTACTTCGATTTGATCCCTTTTTCTTTAATTTTGCATCATAACAATTTAATTTCATAATTGGCTAAATGCCAACCTATAACAAATCATTTAATAAAAATCAACTCTACAATTAAATTTTATAATTACCGCTAATCGGATCGTTACAATTCTCCCCACTTGTAGGGCATTTCGTCCCTTAAAATCTTACTAGCGAATGGGTTTGGATATTGTTTCCTCATGAGCTCTTCAGTTTTCCAGGTGGCCTCTTCCATACCATGCCTTTGCCAAATAACTTTTACTAGCGGCACTCGTTTATTTCGAAGTTCCTTTACCTCCCAAGCTACAATCCTTATCGGTTCCTCCTCGTATGTTATGTTTGTTTGTAACTCAATTTCCCCCGGAGAAAACACATGTGTAGGATCTGAGCGATATCTTCGAAGCATCGACACATGGAATACATTGTGAATTTTCTCTAATTCGATCGGTAAAGTCAATTTGTAAGCCACAGGACCTATCTTCTCAATAACCTCGTACGATCCTATAAACATCGGGCTGAGTTTTCCCTTCCGTCCAAACCGTAATATCTTCTTCCATGGCGACACTTTTAAAAACACATTCTCACCAATTTGATATTCAATATCCTTTCTCTTCATATCAACATATAACTTTTGACGGTCCATTGCAGCTTTTAAACAATCTTTGATAACTTTTACCTTATCCTCTGCCTCACGAATCAAGTAAGGGTTGAAGATTTTTCCATTGCTTAACTCTAACCAACATAACGAAGTTCTGCACTTTCGGCTGTACAAAGCTTCATACGGTGCCATCTTTATACTCGAATGGTAACTATTATTATACGCAAATTCCGCTAACGACATAAATCTTTCCCAGCTACCTTCAAATTCAAGAACGCAACATCGAAGCATGTCCTCCAAAACTTGAATCACTCTTTCTGACTGACCGTCAGTTTGTGGATGAAATGTCGTGCTAAACGTCAATTTCGTACCCAAAGCACCATCTAGTTTATTCCAGAATCGTGAGGTAAACGTCGGATTACAATCAGAAATGATTGATAGGGGTACTCCGTGTAGTCTAACAATATCACAGATATAGATTTCTATCAATTTTTCCATCGAGTAATCTGTATGTACTGGAATGAAATGCGCTGATTTGGTCAACCGATCTATAACCACCCAAATTGTATCTTTCTTTTTTTGTGTTGATTGTAATCCAGACGTGAAATCCATAGTACCATACTCACATTTCTATTCTAGAATCATAATTGGTTGCAATAAACTCGATGGGACTTGATGTTCCGCCTTTATTTGTTGCCACACTAAGCATCTTGCTACAAATTCACAAACTTCGCGCTTCATTCCCAACCACCAGAATCTTTGTTTCAAATCACAATACACTTTCGTACTACCCGGGTATAAAGAATACATGCTACTATGAGCCTCGGATAAAATTTCTTGTTTTAATTGTAAATCCTCCGGCACACAAAGTTGATCCTTAAAATACAAGTTATCGACCTTTCCAATCTCGAAACTACTCGGCTACCCAAGTCTCACCTGTAACTTCATTTTGAACTCTGCTTTGAAGAATTCCCAAGTAACTTCATTTTCAAGTACCACTGCCACAATCATCGTCCACCAATTGTATGCCTCGTCTTTCAGTAACGACACAGCACACCTAGCATAGTCTTCAGGCGAACAAGCCATTTCATTCAGTACTCTTAGAGTGTTTTCCAACCAATACTCAGCCTTGGATGGATCATCCTCAACATTTTCGCGAAATTCTTTTGCCCCATATTTTTTTACCCTATCTGTTGGTATACGACACCTCTCTTTATCGTAGGAGGAGGTGAAGGCCTTACGGAAGGTACCATAGGTCGAGCAGCAGGCTGTGTAGTCGGAGGTGGGGGAGGTGGTACCATAGGATTATTCTTCACAAATTTTGAAAACCACTGTCCCATTAAGCCGAAATACATGTTTTTGACTTCACTTTCTATCATCGGTATATTCGGTACCCTTCGTTTCGCGTCAGAATCAGTAGCTGGAACATTACTATTTACTTCGTTATTTTCTCCTTGTTCTGAATCAGGCATTTTTCTTATCTGTAAAACAGTAATTAGATCGGATCCATCTATATCACACTATCACAGGTTCATATGGCATGTACTTTTAGATCATTTCACACAATCAATTCAGTTCCAAAAATGGCTAAACCGTAAGCTCTGATACCACTAAATATAACACCCAAAACCCAAAACCATCGTTGGTCAGGATTCCAGTGTCTTACTGTTCACATATCACTGTTCATTCAATCTTATTTAATAAAGATATGCACCCAACACATCATAAATCATCAATCGATTATAATCACAACTCAACAATGGCAAAAAGGTTATTTCCATTATTTTTGGACATTTTTACCGGTACTTGATGGTCAGGTATCGTAGTTGTCAAGTCAACAAAACAGTTCAAAAATATTGCAGAGTTCTACCGATACTCGAGATGATTCTACCGATACATGTAATACAACTACCGAAACAATTCATACTTCTACTGATACTAAAAACTCCAGAGAGCTATAATTCTCACCCTGGAACTTCTACAGACACAAGTATACGAACTACCGATACATCTATACACATTACTATCGGTACTTATAATTCAACTACCAATACAACGCAAGTTAGTGAGCAACTTCTCTCCTACCCTGTACTTCTACCGAAATATACATGAGTTCTACCGAAACAAATATGCAAGATCTCAAGAGTAATTGTCAAGATACAAGTTTAATATCTCAAACACAACCAGTATAAGTTATGCATTAAAACATCACATAACATACATAACCTCTAAGTCTTACAAGCATTATAAGCCTGAGCATCTAAGTCATACTTCATGCCATTTACACAATCAAAATACAAAGATTTCAACATCTTTTAGTTAAATCTCAAGTTAATATCATCCTAGTACATGCCATAAGACCAAGTGATGTAAGATCTACCATACAAGCTCCGTAATAGTATGATTTTCTCGAGATTATCAATCTTCAGACAGTAAAACGTATCTACAAAATAACAACAGATTCACGAGTAAGCTTACTAAGTTTAGTAAGTTCACAATTATCATATTTCTCACAAAATAAACAGATCAGTTAAAAGATGATAACGAGTATGCATTCGTAATCATATGTATAACAACGAAACTAAATCTCTTCAGTCCTCCAGACTTTAACTCATTACAAGCACAGACGACATTTAGCCAACACGAGCCCAGAATGATTAGCTCTTACGAGCCCAAATAGAGTTTAACCTGTATACGATGCTACTCACACAAGCTGATAAGAACCCGCAACACATGCGAAGACTCAGCCATCAATACGGTCCAAAATTTCTCACTCTCGATGCTGCTCACACAAGCTGATGAGAATCCGTAACATATGTGAAGACTTAGCCATCGGAGGAATCCATAATTCATTATTCATTCAGAATCTGTTAACTTGTGATGCTGCTCACACAAGCTGATAGGATACTGCAACTTATGCAAGATCCTAGCCATCGCTTCAATTTAGATAACCGGTCCCAAGCCTAACATTTCGTTTCTTTCTTTGCCTTTCCATTATCACGAGTGTTTAACCTTTATCCGTTTGTTGTGACAATTGTAAAACACAAGAGAAAACCAACGTATATAAACTATCACTACAAACTTACCGGATGAAATTGCAATTGGCTAAACTTTAGGGACTATTCTGCTAATTTCCGTTTTCTGTGATCTGGGGTACGATTGTAATCTAAATCAACAATTCATTCAAATTTCACATTAAAACACATAATCAAATTATTTAAAATAATTTGATCCTTTTTGGGAAAATTATAGTTTTACCCCTCATACTTTCTTTTTATATAATCTAGTCCTTTCAACACAAAACATGCAAAATACTCATTTTCTCCTCAACCCATACCAGCGAAATATACATTGATCTCATACAAGCCCTTATAATCCATTTATTTCACCTAAAGTACATCCAATTTCATCATTTAACATTTTAGTCCTTAAACCCTAATTTCAACAAAAATCACTTCACAAAAAGATCCAACTTAATCATCAAGTACCCAAAACCATCAAAAAATTTCAAAGACAAGCATATTCAACAATGGTAAAATTCACAACAATTGACAGATTCACAAATTAGTCCTTAGATTAGTTAGATCAAGCTAACACGAACTTAAAAACATAAAAATTACTTAAAATAGTCAAGGTTTGCTTACCCAAATCAAAGCTCAAGGTTCATCAATGGAAAACTCTAGGTTTTCTTGTCTTAGCCGTGAAGAAGAAGAAGAAGAAATTAGAAGAAAAATGTGATTTTTCTTCTTTAATTTCATTTTTATACCTAATGGTAATTTTGTAGATATTTAGTCTTTCATGATTTGTTTAATTAATCACTTATTTAGCTTTAATTAATTATACTCATGATGAATATAACTCATAATAACCCATCCACTAAAATACCATAGGTTAATTTATCTATTTGATCCTTCAATTATAATTGAATTCCAATTAAACCCACTTATTTATAAATTAGCCTTAAACTAAAAAGGATTAAATAAATAAATAACCTAAAAGTTAGTGGAAGATAATCATATTCTCCACCGCTTGGACTTTTTGACCATGGTGTAATTACCACTTTAGTCCCTTTTATTTTATTCAATAGCAATTAACTTTTACCTCTTTTACAAATTACTCCTTTTTCCTTAATTAAACAATTAATCATCAAAATTACCCAGCCAAACTTCAATTCTCATATAATAAGAATCTATAAATATTTAATAAAAATAGTTATGGCCCTTAACATTAGAAACGATGTCCCGATACCTCATTTTCTAAAGCCACTTAACCTTTGAACCAAACCACTTATACAAAATTTTAATTTAATAATTAAAATCCTTCAATTCAAAATTCCAAATAAAATTATTTTTTTGACTAATTTAATTTAATCACTCATTTATAAAAATTTCTCGTCGGATTTATGATCCCGTAATCACTGTTTCCGACATCACTGAAAAATGGGTTATTACATCACCGACTCTCTTTTAGCCATTAAATTTGGATCTTGGAGTTGTAACTCTTTAATTTTCTATAAAAATAATAGGTTAGCTCGTAGTTAATCCAAAATATACCCATCATCATTCAAACTTAATCGAGTATTCATTACCAGAAGTGCAAAAAAGGGCTTTTGACTTAAGGCATCCGCAACAACGTTTGCCTTTCCCTGATGATAGTCTAAGACCAACTCATAATCCTTTAATAGCTCTAGCCACCTCATCTGTCGTAGATTCAGTTCTTTATGAGTCATTAAATACTTTAAACTTTTATGATCAGTAAACACATGACATTTTTCCCCGTATAGATAATGCCGCCATATTTTCAGCGCAAAAACTATTGCTACGAGTTAAAAATCATGCCTCGGATAATTTTTCTCATGTGTTTTAAGCTGTCATGACGCATATACGATTACTTTTCCTTCTTGCATCAATACACATCCAATCCGGTTAGGGAGCATTACTGTACAAAACAAACTCATTCCCAGACTCAGGTTGTGTCAAAATCGTGGCTTCAGTTAGTATTTTCTTTAATCTGTCAAAACTTTCTTGACAATCTTTAGACCATTCAAATCTTACTTCTTTCTACAGTAATTTCGTTATTGGTAATGCGATTATGGAGAATTTTTTAACAAATTTTCGACAGTATCTGGCTAACCCCAGGAAGCTTCGCACTTCGAAAATATTTCGCAGCAGCTTCCAGTCAAGAACAACAGAAATTTTACTAAGATCAACTCGTATGCCTTCTGTCGAAACTACATGCCCGAGGAATCCAACTTCCTTTAGCCAAATTCACATTTGCTGAATTTTGCATACAATTTCTTCTCTCGAAGGATTTGTAACACAATCCTCAGATGCTGCTCATGCTCGGCTTCTGTTACAAAATAACTTAATATGTCGTCAATAAATACCACAACAAACTTATCAAGGTGAGTTCGAAATATACGATTCATCATATCCAAAAGGTTGTGGGGGCATAGTCAACTCGAAAGACATAACTAGAAACTCGTAATGACCATAACGAGTTCTAAATGTCGTTTTAGGCCCATCCACCTCTTTCACCTTCAATTGATAATAGTCGAATTTAAGGACAATCTTGGAAAATACTCTGGCACCCTTCAGTTGGTCAAACAATTCAACAATACGAGGTAGAGGGTACTTATTCTTGATTGTAACCTTATTCAGTTATCGATAATCTATACATAATCTCATTAATCCATCTTTTTTCTTTACAAATAATATCGGTGCTCCCGAAGGTGAACTACTCGACCAAATAAAACCTCTATCCAACAACTATTGCAATTGTGCTTTCAACTCCTTCAACTCAACCGGAGCCATTCTATAGGAGGAAATAGATATTAGAGTTGTTCCGGGTACTAATTCAATAACGAACTCAACTTCTCGATCTAGAGGTAAACCATGTAACTCCTCAAGAAATACAACTTGAAACTCCCTAACCACCGGCACTTGATCAACTTTCATTTCTGACCCTCTAGAATCTAAAATATATGCTAAGTAAGTATTACAGCCCTTTTGAACCATTTTGTGTGCCTTCATAGTAGAGACTATTTTTGTAACAAGGTCAAATTTTTCAGAAACAATTGTAACTACTCCATCTTGAGTCTTCAAATCCACCATTTTTCTTCGACAATTTACCACAGCATCATGAACATTTAACCAGTCCATTCCCAGAATAACATCAAATTCATTAAAGGGAAGAAACATTAAATTCGTAGGAAAATCATAACTTTGCACTTTCAACGGACATCCTTACACACTAGGTCAACTATAACATTATGACCTAAAAGATTGGTTACCTTTATTACACAATCAGTTGATTCAACGGGAAACTTCTTTTTAGATACTAATGTATTGCATATATAAGAATGCATTGATCTCAGATCAATTAAAGCATAAACATCAATGTCAAATAAAGAAAATGTACCCGTGATAACTTCAAGAGTTGATGCCTCCTCACATGCACAAATGGCATAAGTCCTGGCAGGGACCCAAGTTTTTGATCTAACCGGTATGTCTTTATTTCTTTCTCTAACATTTCCAGCTGATATAACATTTCCTGGTCGTCTCCCTCTAGCTGAACTCACGACTGACCTCTCATTCTGTTCTTTGGTAACCTCAGCTTGTTTAGGGCACTCTTTCTTGAAGTGGTCACGTGAACCACAAACAAAGCATGTCTTTTCATTCAATCTACAAGCTCTTGGGTGATAACGACAACATTTATTGCATTCGGTACTCCCAAAATCCCGCACGCTACCAGCGCTAGCTACGGACGCTACTGGAGTTCTCACAAAATTCTGTTTGAAACGATCTCTTCTCGAAAGTCCTGAGGGTTCTGAAAACCTACTACCCATCTATTTTATCTTCTTTGATGAGGAACTTGAATAGGGTTTAGGTAGCCCTCGTTTGCCAAACTCATGAGGTCTCATATCGCTCTGTCTTTTACTCATGCATATTTCCTCTATCTTCTATGCTCAGTCCGCTAAGATAGTCAGTTCACGGATCTCCAATGCTCCCACCAACATTTTGATTTCATCGTTCAGTCCATCTTCGAAGCGAATACACATTGCTTTGTCAATAAGTACAATTTCTCTGGCATACTTACTCAGTTGCACAAATCTTCTTTCATACTTAGCCACTGATTAATTTCTTTGCTTCAATTCTAAGAATTCTTTTTTTTCTTTCTCGGTATCTTCGGCTAATGTACTTCTTCTTGGACTCAGTTTTGAAAAACTCCCATGTGATTTTCTCTTTCATTATTACCATTATCACGATAGACCACCATTGAAAAGCCTCTTTTGTTAAGAGAGTAAACACCTCAAATAGTCTTCCGGTGAACACAATGTTTCATTCAGTATTCTCTAAATATGCTCCAACCAATATTCAGCCTTAGCTGGATCATCACTCACATTTCCACAAAATTCTATGGCTCTACACTTTGTGATCTTATCAATCGTAATTTTCCTTTCATTTGATACATTTGAGCAGGAAGGTTGTAAGGAACGAGAATTTCTAACTGTGGGATGTGGTCTTACATAAGCCTCGAACATGTCTTGCATCATAGAATGATGGAGGAGCCTCCTCTCTAGGTTCTCTATTTTTAGATGCATTACTTCTACCCCTTTGCATATTAATTAGGGTATTACTTTTCGTGTCATTGGATATAGTCCGATCAGAATTGATGGACATCTTTTCAATCTAAAAAAAAAATCATTTAGTCACTTAGAAACAATCACACTATCATAGGTTAATTTGTGGCATGTACTACTAAACTTTTCCTGAGTTATACTCTCGTCCTAGAATCAATTTACCATTTTTTATACCACTAAATGTAACAACCTAACCCGATATAGACGTGTAGTTCAAACCTCAGACTATATTAAATACATCTTACATACTTTTCAAACCACCACGACTTCACATTCAATAATCATGATCAATAACAATCATCTAACACCAAAATACACAAATGTATATTCATATCTCAATTGTATTATAACACCGAATCATAAACAAGACAACCCGAAGTATTTAAAAAGAAGTTGAAAGTTTTTGAAACAAGGGTCACACGATTGTGTGACTGATGCCCAGACCGTGTGAGCCTTTGAAACATGACCACACACCCGTGTACCAAAATGTGGGCTCGCCCGTGGGTGCAAGCGAAAAAGAGACACACGACTATGTCTCGTCTCGTGCTCTCGCCCGTGCGTATACTCAAATAAAACCTGCAGTAATTTCAACACCACACCCACGATCTTGGGACGTCCCATGTCTCCGATCGTGTAAGCATTCGAATAATCCTGTACTTTGAAAATCTTACATGGTCATGTGACATCCCGTGTCCCAAGCTGAGTGAATCGAGATGACCCTTTTTTCAAGTTATAGCTAAACTCAAACTTATTTTACAAGTTATAGACATAAACCAAACTATAGCAAAGTGGGACAACACAACCTAAATTGCTCATACATGTAACAACAAAGCATTTCAAGCATACTAATTGTAAAACACTCCCACACAAGCATATTCATACTAACATTAACAAAACTAAGCCATAAACAACATCAATTTCACATCAACAAAACAAAACATTTCTTATTAACTATCATAAACTATTTCCATGACAAGTACCATAATATATTCAACCTAACAAGTAAGGAAAATATATATTTCCACATTTAAAAGTTTACTAGAAACTACCCAAAAGCATTTAGCCACAAGTCCTATGTACATGCCACTAATAACCCAAAATATAAGGACACAAAAGGTACCAAAAGGAGATGATAGTGTGATCTTCCAAGACGTCCACTCTACAATTTATATCTGATGACCTTCAACACAATAGAAGCAACAAATACATAAGTTTAAATAATAAAAATGCTTATGTGACAAACTTGATACAAGGCACTCAAGCTATAATTTACATGGCAACACAACCAATTTTCCTCATCATCATTGCCCTTAAACATCATAAGGACATAAAGCATATTAACCATAATTCTCTTTACCCAATCTCAAACCATCTTATTGAATCAAACTAAAGACTTCCTTTCTTAAAACTTTTACCACATGTAATAACTAAATTGTCATCCATTCTATAAATATGGCTACAAATTTGTACCAATCATCCATCGACTCATAGCCTGCTAAACTGTAGCTTGACTCTACCCACCAGCTCGTAGCCTGCCAAGCCGTAGCCTGAATTTATTCTAACATAACTTAACATTTCATCATTTTCTCATTAATCGATCACATTTGAACCCAAAGTAGTTTAATACATGGATCGTACTATTAATCTATATAAATCTAAAATAGCAATTAAAGAACATTTATATAAATTAGTAAAATTGTAAGATATGAACTTACCTTCTCGAAAATGATAAAATGCGATGATCTCTACTCAACAGCTTTACCCTTTCCACGGTCGTCTACCACTCTACTTGCTTCTTGATTTAATTATAGTAATTGATTTAATCAATTACCTCATTTAATGATAATACACTTTAATTGTAACAATTTACTTCTTATCTTAATTCATTAATTTTGCACACAACCATATATTTACCCAAACTCAACATACACAAGAAACAAGAATTCTTCCTCTTTCCCTTACTTAATTGTACATTCAATGTACAACCACAACCCACTTAAGATTACTTCATTAACAGTCCATGAAAGTTTTTAATCCTCACAAACAAGTCCACATGCTTCAGTGTTCATGCCTTTAACTATTAATTTAACTATACCTAATATTCAAAGGTAAAAATCATAGAAAATCATTATAAAACATTCAACCATAAAACTGGTAATTACCTTTACACTTAATCATTTTGCAAATACTCTCCAAATATTGTTAGACCAAATCAAAGCAATAACAAAAACATAGCTTTAATAAGAAATAGAAGTCAAGGCACCTACCATGCAAGGATATTTCTCCAACTTCCACCAAGCACGTTCAATGTCTATTTTTCTTTTTTTTTTCTTGTAATTTTCGGTAATGGGTGGAAAAGAAGATGGTCACTATTTGCTTTTAATGAAATTATACTTTTAACTATTAATTTACCTCCAAACCCCTTATTATAATCATACCCATTTGTTATCTAAACAACCCCAAAACCGTCCTTCATCACTAGTTTGGAGCAATTTCATTAATACTCCTTCAACTCATTTTTACTTCCTAATTAAAACTTTGAAATAATGGCACATACTTTCAAGTTTTCCACAATTTAATCCAACCTCCATAGTTACCAACTAACATTTAATTTTTAATTCCATATACATATAACTTCACCCCAAGCATAGACATACTCATTTAAACTAATAACCACTTCTTTTTCCTTTACTTCAATTTGATACCTTTTTCTTTAATTTTACATCATAAAAATTTAATTTCATAATTGGCTAAATGTTAAACTATAACGAATCATTTAATAAAAATCAACTTTACCATTAAATTTTATAATTACCCCCACTACCACTAATCTGGTATTTACAATTCTCCCCACCTATAGGGATTTTCATCCTTGAAAATCTTACCAGTGAATAGGTTTGAATATTTTTTCCTCATGAGCTCTTCAGTTTCCCAGGTGACCTCTTCCGTACCATGCCTTTACCAAATAACTTTTACTAGCAACACTCGTTTATTTCGAAGTTCCTTTACCTCCTAAGCTATAATCCTTACTAGTTCCTCCTCGTATGTCATGTTCATTTATAACTCAATTTCCCCCAGAAAAATTACATGTGTAGGATCTGAGTGATATCTTCGAAACATTGACACATAGAATATATTGTGAATTTTCTCTAATTCAACCGGTAAAGCCAATCTGTAAGCCACAAGATCTATCTTCTCAATAACATCATACGGTCCTATAAACCTTGGGCTGAGTTTTCCTTTCGAACAATCCGTAATGTCTTCTTCCATGGTGATACTTTTAAAAACACTTTCTCGTCAATTTGATATTCAATATCCTTTCTTTTTAGATCAGCATATGACTTTTGATGATCCATTGCAGCTTTTAAACAATCCTTGATAACTTTTACCTTATCCTCTGCCTCACGAATCAAGTCAAGGCCGAAGATTTTTCCATCGCTTAACTCTAACCAACATAATGGAGTTATGCACTTTCGGCCATACAAATCTTCGTACGGTGCCATCTTTATACTCGAATGGTAATTATTATTATACACAAATTTCGCTAACAGCATAAATCTTTCCCAGCTACCTTCAAATTTAAGAACTCAATATCGAAGCATGTTTTCCAAAACTTGAACACTCTTTTTGACTTACAGTTAGTTTGTGGATGAAATGTCATTCTAAACTTCAATTTTGTACCCAAAGCACCATGTAGTTTGTTCCAAAATCGTGAGGTAAACCTCGAATAACGATAAAAAATGATTGATAAGGGTACTTCGTGTAATCTAACAATTTCAAAAATATAGGTCTGTCAATTTTTCCATCGAGTAATCTATACGTACTGGAATGAAATGCGCTGATTTGGTCAACAGATTTATAACCACCCAAATTGCATCCTTCTTTTTCGATGTTAATAGTAATCCAAACAAGAAATTCATAGTAACACGCTCCTATTTCCATTCTGGAATCATAATTGGTTGTAATAAACTCGATGGGACTTGATGTTCTGCCTTTATTTGTTGACACACTAAGCATCTTGCTACAAATTCAGAAACTTCGCGCTTCATTCCCGATCACCAGAATCTTTATTTCAAATCACAATACATTTTCGTACTACCTGGGTGTAAAGAATACATGCTATTGTGAGCCTCAGATAAAATTTCTTATTTTAACTGTAAATCCTCCAACACACAAAGTCGATCCTTAAAATACAAGTTACCATCCTTTCCAATCTCGAAACTACTCGGCTGCCCAAGTCTCACTCACTCTCTTTTAACCATTAAATTTGGATCTTGGAGTTGTAACTCTTTAATTTTCTGTAAAAAATAATGGTTTCACTTGTAGTTTAGCCAAAATATACCCATCATCATTCAAACTTAATCGAGTATTCATTACCCGAAGTGTAAAAAAGGGCTTTCGACTTAAGCATCTGCAATAACGTTTGCCTTTCCCGGATGGTAGTCTAAGACCAACTCATAATTTGAGTGCTGGAATTATATTTATTAAATAAAATTACTATCTAAATTAAGAAATGAACCAATTGGATTTAAAACGAGGAAAAGTTAAAGTTTTAGACTAGTCATCGGCTTTGTTTTTGTAACTGTTTTACTAGAGGTAAGTTCGTAAATTGATTAAATTAATTATTTATTTATGATTTAATACATATTTATTTATATTGTAATTGAGTTTAACTACTTGAGATTAGTATGTGATGAGTTGGACTAAGTTGTGATGATATTTAAGTTGAGTACTATGATTGGAAAATGTGAAATACATGGATGTGAGTTTGAAATGGTATAATGGAAACGAATTTAAAGGATTCGGATATGAAATGTGTCCCATTTGAATGTTGTGAATACTTAGGATAGAAATGACATGTCATTACAGGGTAATTTATAGTTTCAAATGTTGGTCTTGGGTGTCCTACCAATGGCTGAGGTCCTGCATTAGTTACGGATTCTCCACAGCTCGTATGAGTAGCATCATGTAGCCTAACATCCCAACCCATAGCTCTTGTAAACAGGCCCATTTCATAGCTCATGTGAGCATATACGGTTACATGTTATAGTCACAGCTTGTGTGAGCATTTCTCGAGTATCCAATGTTATTTCATTTGATTCAACGGGTGATAAAGACTTAAACGAATACGTATATATATGAAATTTTATATGGTCAAGACATGTGAATTGGAAGATGTTGATATAAATATTTGAAATGGGAAGCTATGTTTATCAAACATATGATGGATGAAATATGTACTTGTGTTATTATTACATGTTCCATTAATTGTTGGAATTATATGTTTCTTTGTGATACCTACTAACCTTGCGAGGTTATGTTGTACTAGAAAGAAAAGTAAGTACAAGATTTAATGAATGACTATAAGTTAAATGGTAAAATGAAATGTTTAGATGAAATTGTTATACGAAATATTTTTATGAAAATAGATATATGTAATTAATATATGAAGTGTTTATGCGAAATATTTATAAGAATATAGATACGTGAAAAAGGGACATTTGAAATATATACTTGAAACAAAGATGTTAAATGTTAAATGAATACGTGATGGTTGGTTTATGTATCAAATGTGTTTTTTGGTATATATTTGATAACATGGTAAAGTTACATGTAATATATATATGAACTCACTAATCTTGTGAGACTTGTGATGTGTTACATAATTAATGAACTCATTATCAGGATATTGAATTATCTTATAAAATATTTTATTACATCTTCTTTGGTAAGTTAAATTTAAAGTTTATTACGAACTTACTAAGCTTTAAGCAAGCTTACCTCGTTTTGGTTTTTCTTCCTTTTAGATCGTTGGATACGAGCTGTCGATTGGATTGCTTTTAGAGATCACACTATCCGATAACTTATATGGTAACTAATTGTTTATTTTGGTCCGATTATAAGTGGCATGTAATTAGGATGTTGTTTATATGTGTTATAAGCATTATGTATATGTTTTATGTTATTTGAAGTATGAGATATGTATATTGATCCAAATCTTAATTAATATTTTGGTTGATTGTGGTGTGTTATGGCAATGGTATGATTTTGGTTTTAAAAGCATTTTGAAAGGTTGATTTGGAATGGTTGAATTGGTGAAAATGCTTAGGTAACTTGGTAAATCTTGGTTGATGATTTTTTTTCTTAATAAATGAGGTATATTTGATAGTTGAAGAAGTATGAAATGCTAAGTAATTGCACTTGAATGGATTATGTTTTAATGTGTGAATTGTGGTGTCAAGTGATGGCATATTGGTTAGGCACACAGGATGAATGATTTGGCATGTTTTAGGTATGTTTGAATGTGTTTTAACCATGTGAAAGTGATTGGCAAAAGGTTTGGTTTGGTGTTTGATCGGCCTGTAATGTTACAGCGATTATGCAAGCCACATCGATGCAAGTATAGTTGATAGATTGATTTTATCGGATATCGATCCCACGAGGAATGGGTACTTGATGCTTAAATGTTGAAGCAACTAATACTAAGATTAGAGAAAATGCTAGTAAGGATGTCAGCAAAATTAAAGTAGATCGGCACACTAAGACAGTTAAAATTGTCAATATAATTATAAAAGTTTAATTGTCAAATCAATTGAAAGTAAATCAAATTGCTGTTAAAGTGTTGAGAATTTAAATGCATGAAAGTAAAGTATGATCAAGTGCGAAGAATTGGAGTGGATCACTGATTTTACTAAGTAGCAACGCTAGATGCGTCGACAAGGTATTGCATCAAATAAGCAACTCTCGCTGACTTGCTTGTTAACTTAACTTTTCACCGCAATTCCACTCTCATGTTTAATGCAGTTAAGTCTAAAAATAAACAGATGAGGAGAATCAAATAAGAATCAAAGTTATCTAACACTAAAATATATTACCATATTCATTCAATTGTCAATAATAATTCATCAACATAAAGAGAGGGGTCAACAAATACATCGAAGCTTACTATCTCTAAACTACTAGAACTATTCCTTAACCGCTCCTCTTGCTTTGCATCGAGCACTTCTCGTCAGAAGTAGTTGCTCCTTCGCTCGATCAGCTCACTGTTCACCAGTTTAAAACCTCAAAAACTCAAAGAAATTGCAGAATTAATTCCTTCACCTCTTGATATCTTTCCCTTTCTTCTTTCTTCTATTTATAGACTTCAAGAATTGTATATCTCTTCTCCTCTCAGATCCAACTTCTTGTGCAGCTATCAAAGTTTGTTGAAATCTAGCTGTGCACTTACGCAGATCTGGTATGATCTTCATAAATCTGTCAATTGTCGTCTCATTTCTGAGCGCGATCTATAATCCTTAATTGAGGCGACATCGTTTGAAATTCCTACGTTGGTGCTTCCAGATGTGTTTGCAGCGTGAATTCACCCATACAAAGTAAAGGTTTCGATGCGTTAACATTTCTGGCCGCAATTCCAAGCTAACTTGTGGTTGCATTCTTTAAATTCGTTCTAGCATCAATCTTCTGAGATGGATCCCTGTGCTGACAATTTCTACACATAATACAAAGGCTGCATGTGGCGACATTAGTGCATAAAAGAGTTAAAATAACAAGAATTTAAGCCAAACAACAATGAGTTAGAAAAATATAAATACTAAGTATGAAATGCCTATTATGCATGCTAAATATGCTACTAAAGAGAATTAATACACAAATTTAGGGAGAAAATAGGTGTCATTTCTAATGCTATCACACCCCCAAACTTGATTTTTTACTTGTCCTCAAGTAAACAAAAATTAGCAAACTTCACAAAAAAATATGTCAACGCAATCAGTATTTTAACCACTTAAATTGTCTGTAATTCTAATATATAAATTGCATTCACATGATAGAATAATGTGCCGACAATTTATAAACATGAATAATTAAAACTGCAACTTCACCAATGTTAGTAACATCCTTTGAATCTTAACCCTTCCTTAACCAAAACAGTATTCATGGCAATATATTTCTTTTCTTTTTTTCTTTTCTTCTTCTTTCTTTTTCTTTCTTTTTGTGAATTTTTTATTAAAAGTGATTGAGAGATGTCATTACATTACTTTACCTTTGTTCACAATGGGGTGCAACAAACCCTCAAGAGGTATGTAATTGTGCCGAAACACACTCTTGCAATGACAGCCTTTGGCTAGATGATTTTTCTAACACATGCAGAGGAGTGTTCTCCCTTGACTAGTCACAATGCACTCACATTGGAGTGTCTTTTATTAATACAGTGTCACTGTAATTGGTAAGTTAGTTCAAGATTCAAGGGTTGATATATCCATTCATTACTAAAGCAATTCCAATCACTCATCCAAAAATAGAAGGTTCAATATTCATTCATATTCACCCAATTCACATATCAACATTTCAAACAATTCAAGAATTACGCATAAAAATAAAATTTGTGGTCACATTTTTGTTGAAACTTTGCATATTTTCATTGTACTAAAGAAAGAAGTAATTTTTCAAATATGTGGGTGCAATCACATTTCCATTTCACAAAAAATCCCCCTAAACTTAATGTCTGCATTGTCCCCAATGCACTGACAATACTATACAGATAAGAATGGAAATGCAACTACAATGCAAATGTACTAACAAATGAAATACAATGACAAATGAAAATGCAATGACAACAAAATAAAATGCATGCAATTAACTACTGAGAAGTAAAACTAACTCATTGGTCAACAGCCGATGAAGTGGCTGCTTTGGCTTTCTTCTTCTACTTCTTTGTGCGCTCGCCTTCTTCTTCGCACTTCTTCTTCTTATCTTTGCGCTTTCTCTTCTTGTCCTTCGAATAAATCGGAGCAGTAGATTGCTCCTCTTAAGTCGATTGAGTGACGGCCTCATCGACAGTTACATCTGATTGGTGGACCTCAGCAAGTGGTGCTACATAGGGCACGATGGCTAGAGGATTTGGTTCCTCAATGCTGTTAGTAACTACCTTAGCCTGGCTCGCTTCAAGTGGAACCATATGTTCACTAGATGCCCCTACACTGGTAGGTACTTCGATAATATCCTTCGCAATATTTGTCAGGGCATCGTCTTTCTTTTCAACCTCCTCTTCTTTAGGAATCACATTCTCGAGTTCATCTTTCTCTCCTTTCTTCTTCTTCTCATGGCCTTCTACTTGCTATGCTTCTTCTTCCTCAGGCTTTTCCTTCTCAGTGATGGCTTTGTTGGTGCCTTCCTCTGCGTCTACACCCATAGATACAATCGGGGTATGCACCTCTTCAACCATAGTCACCCGCTTTGCCATATTAGCCCCAAGACTGTTCAAGAACTCTTCTTCGAACAAGTTGGCTATAGTTTTGTAGCAATCCTCCATAGCATTAGAATGCCCCTCATGCTCTTCGTCATCTGAAATGTGGATTCTCGTTGGAGAGGGAACATGTTGAGGCCTACCATTAGGAGTAGGCTGGTCGGAGGATGAGGGCTTTGGTCAGAAGATAAATGGGAAGACAAGGAAATCTGGCAGCGGACTTGGGCTCATACTCCTTAATGTAGCGATAATAGCGTCGTTTCACGCTTTTGTGTACGCATAAAATATGTTCTGCTTATAGTCCATGTCTTCTAACACACTGACAATACGAATATTGTGCATGTCGATACGATGAATGTTTACTTTCATAGTAGCCAACCTCTTCCCTAGAGGGTCTGTGGGTGCAGTGTTTGATTTTTCCTTTTTCTTCCCTTTTCCTTTTTCCCTCTTCTTAGGTGCTTCCTTTACTAGTGGTGTCTCTTGGCCTCTATTCATTCTTTTTACTAAGATATCATTAATGAGGCCCTTGTTGTCTAACACTTCCTCACATCATGAGGAACAATCCCCTTTTGTTTACAAAGCAGCATTACTAAAGAAGGAAAGGGTAATATAACTGTTTGCTTAGATGTAGCTTCAGCAATCTGGTCATGTACAATTGCCCCGACAATGATGTGACAACCCTTCAGGATGGAGTGCAGGATGCATATGCAGTTTAATGTCGTTGTAATGCTATGTGTTGAAGGTAACAGACGGCTGTTCACAAAATGAAATCATACTTTGCTTTGGGTTGTCAAATAACGTCGATGCATCGTATATTGTAAATCATTACCCATTCATATAACGCCTTCAACACACAGGTCTCTCATCATCTAGTCAGCTCAATCATTAGTCAGCTCTTCCAAAAATGAAGTGTGGGTGTCTACCCTCTAAGCAATCAGGAACAGGGTGTTGATATGAGTAGCACTCCAAGGTATCAAGCTCTCCCTTACAAAGATGAACTCCTGCTCAGAGTCTACAAGATTAGCATAAAATTCCCTTACCATGGTAAGGGAATATTCGGCTAGGTGGTCGTAGAAGAATTTCCAACTCAGACGACTGATTATTTTTGCGATTTGTTTCCCCAACGTCTAATGTGGGGACAACTATATACCTTGCTCTGGGTGGCAGTTTCATTTGATCATAGTGTCATGGTAGCGGTCCTTAGCCACCTTGGACAAAAATAAGACAGGTTCGTTTGGTGGGGTTAGTCTGTGGTCCAAACCATGATGGCGGAAGATTCAGTGAGGGCTTTGGAAGGAGTTTTTGCGCCTCTTGTTCTTGCCATAATAGCTTAGTAGAAAGATTAAAAGAAACTTGCAGAGAAAAGATTAAGCTTGTGAGATTAAGAGTAGAAACAACAAAGACGATGAGATGCAGCAGTAATGGAGATTGTGAGTGGAAGAAAGAAGTCGGCAGAGAAGGGTTTTCTAACCTTTCAGTGTAAAGAAACGTGATTATTACAAACATCCTAAAAAATCGTCACGTCTACAACTAATAAATGTCAAGCTAAAGATGGTACCTTTTAACTTGATCCAACGGCTAGGGATAGAAGAAGATCAACCGGCACGATTCTTATTAAAAAAAGCATTGTTGAGTCATCACAGAATGTGCCGACAAGTTGTGCTTTGCAATGCATCGACAAAAAAGATGACTTTTATTCCTGCATAGAATTTAAAAGGAAACAAATAAAAGTGAAAAGATAAAAGGAAATGAAAAAATGTGTTGACATTATTTAAATGTGACCAAATTAATGGTCTCGTTTGGTTCTTTGACATCTGAGCTCACATAGTGCTTCAGTCGTTGATCATTCATCTTGAACTGATGTCCATCCTTTAGATTTTCAATTGTCACCGCGTCATTCTAAAATGCTTCGACAACCTTAAAAGGGTTTGACCATCTTGAACGCAATTTACCAGGATGCAATTTTAAACGTGAATTAAACAAAAGTACTAACTGATCAAGATTAAATTATTAATGCAAGATGATATTGTTGTGCTATTAACTGACCAAGATTAAATTATCGACACAAGATGATATTGTCGTGCTAGCTCTTGGTCTTTTCTTTGTATATTGTAGCATTCTCATAAGTATTGCAGCGAATTTCTTCTAGTTCAGCAATGTCCAACAACCTCTTCCTTCTAGCAGCATTGTAGTCCATATTCACCTACTTGATCGCCCACATGACCTTATGCTCAAGCTTAACTGGCAGGTGACATGACTTACCAAACACAAGTTGATATGGCGACATCCCCAACAGGGTTTTATAAGCAGTGCGAAGCACCCACAATGCATCATGTAGCCGCGAAGACCAATCCCTCCTAGATGGATTAACCACCTTCTCAAGGATACTTTAACTTGCAGATTGGAAACCTCCGCTTGGCCATTTGTTTGTGGAAGATACGTTGTGGCCATGCGATACTTTACACCATATCTTCTTAATACTGTCGCCACTTGGTTGTTGTGAAAATGAGTACCTTGATCACTTATTAATGTCCTAGGTTTTTTAAATCTCGTAAGGATGTACATGTGAAAGAACTTCAACACCATTCGAGCATCATCTTTTGGCACCGTAATTGCCTCGATCCACTTCGAGATATAGTCAACAGCCACTAGAATGTACGCATTCTCAAAAGAGTTTGGAAATAACCCTATAAAATCTATACCCCAAACGTTGAATAACTCCACCTTCATAATAGGTTGTTGGAGCATCTCATTGCGGTAAGATATAGAACCAGTGCGTTGAAATCTATCGCATTGTTACATAAAGTTGTGAGCATTTCGAAACAATGTGGGCCGAAAGAATCCAAATTGTAAGACCTTTGCAGCAGTCCTCATTCCACCAAAATAGCCTCCATATGGAGCATCATGACAATGTCTCAGAATGGAAAATATCTCTTCTTTAGGAACGCGACGACAGATAATGTTGTCGGCGCATACTTTGAATAGATATGGCTCATTCCAATGATACTTTGCAGCGTCGCGCAAAAATCTGATTTTCTTGTGACCAAAAATACTCAAAGGCAACTTACCACAAACTAAATAATTGACAACATCAACATACTATAGAGATGCGTCAACATTAAATAATTGCTCGTCTGGGAATGCGTCGACAATGCGTAACTAATTTCCATCCTCGCTTCCAGCTTCCAGACGGGATAAGTGGTCTGCTACTTGATTCTCGGATCCTTTCTTATCTCTGATCTCAACATCAAATTCTTGTAACAGTAGGATCCATCTGATCAATCTTGGTTTGGCGTCTTTCTTTGTAAAAAGGTATCTCAGTGCAAAGTGATCTGTGTAGACAGTAACTTTTGCACCGACAAGATATGAACGAAATTTGTCGAATACAAAAATGACTTCTAGTGACTCCTTTTTAATGGTTGTATAATTTACCTGCGAGTTAGTTACAGTTTTGCTAACATAATAAATTGAGTGAAATACCTTCTCTTTTCGTTGTCCCTGCACAGCTCTTACAGTGAAGTCGCTTGCGTCACACATTAATTCAAACGGTTCCGTCTAATCCGGTGCGACAAAAATTGAAGCTTATACTAGCTACTTTTTTATTTTGACAAATGCGTCCAGACATTCATCATCAAACACAAACTTCTTATTCTGCTTTAGCAACGAGCATAGTGGTTTAGCAATCTTGAAAAATCTTGAATGAATCTTCTATAGAAACCAGTATGACCAAGAAAACTTCTTATTCCTTTGACATTGATGGGTGGTCGCAATTTCTCAATAATTTCTACCTTTGTTCTATCTACCTCAATGCCCTGACATGATATGCGATGGCCAAGGACAATGCTTTCAGTTACCATGAAATGACATTTTTCCCAGTTTAGCACTAGACTTGTGTCCTCGCATCTCTTTAATACTTTCGCCAGATTGTCGACGCATTGGTCAAAATTCTACTCGTATACAGAGAAATCATCCATGAATACCTCTAAAGAATCTTCAATCATGTCCGAGAAGATAGCCATCATGCACTTCTAGAATGTGGCTAGTGTATTGTACAATCTAAATGGCATACGTCGGAAGGCAAAAGTTTCAAATGGGCATGTAAACGTGGTTTTTGCTTGATCTTTCAGCACAATGGCGATTTGATTGTATCCAGAGTAGCCATCTAGGAAGCAATAATAGGCTTTGCCAGCTAGCCTATCTAGCATTTGATCAATAAATGGTAGTGGGAAGTGATATTTCTTTGTGGTCGCATTGAGTCGTCGATAATCCATGCACACTCGTCACCCTCGTAGCAATGCGAGTAGGGATTAACTCATTCTTATCATTACTCACAACTGTGAAACCACTCTTCTTGGGCACACACTAGATAGGACTCACCCAATTGCTATCAGAAATGGGGTAGATGATACCCACGTCAAGCCACATGATAATTTCCTTCTTCACTACCTCTTTCATTTTCTCATTAAGCCTTCGCTGTTGCTCAATGGACTACTTCCCTTCATCTTTCAGTCTGATTTTATGCAAAAAGAGGGACTAATGCCTCTGATGTCTGTAATGATCCATGCAATGGCTCTTTTGTACTCCTTTAAAATTTCAATGAGCTTTTTTTCTTGAATTGTGACGAGGCATGCGCCGACAATTACAGGTAATGTGTCATTGTCACCCAGAAAGACATACTTCAGTTGCGATAGCAACGGCATAACTCTAAGGTAAGAGCTTGTTCAACTGATGGTTTAAACATAGGGAGCGTCTTATTAGACAAATCCAAAGATTCCAATTGCCAATTTTGTCTCAACTCACAACTAGTAGCCTCAGCTTTGTGGTCACATTCAGTTAGATTATCATCGGTGGATGTCACTACATCTTCGTCTGGAACTGCTGAGCTCCGTTCATTAAATTCTTACATAATTATCTCATTCAGTACGTCAATGTGGTGACATTGCTCTTTATTTTTCGACAGAGATGCCTCGAATACACTGAAGGTCACATGGTCATCGTTAAGACGCATAATAAGTTTTCCCTTGAACACATCAATAAGAGTACGTCTCGTTGCTAAGAATGGTCGTCCCAAGATTATGGGCACCTCCTTATATGCTTCGCAGTCAAGGATTATGAAATCGATTGAGAACACGAGCTTATCAACTTGGACAAGGACATCTTTGATCTGGCCTTCAGGTTATGCTAGAGATCTGTCCACAAGCTGTAATGTCACCGCAGTGGGCTTCATTGATCCTATTCCTAACTTCCTGAATGTGGACAAAGGCATGAGATTAATACTAGCTCCCAAATCACATAAAACTTTACCTAGATAATGATTTCCAATGGAGCATGGAATTGTGAAGCTACTAGGGTTTTTCATTTTTGGTGGTAACTTGTTTGTTAGCACAACACTGCACCCCTCTGTGAGCGCAATTGTCTCAATTTCGAACAATTTTTTCTTCTTTGATAACAGCTCTTGACGAATTTCCCATAGCTGGGTATCTACACAAGAGCATCTACAAGAGGTATGTTAATATGTAATTGCTTCAAAGTAGAAACAAACTTTTGATAGTCCTTATCATGGTCTTTCTCTTTAAATCTTTACGAAAATGGCAAAGGTATACTATTAGTAGGTTGTTGTGAGATAACCGGTTGCATCGACATTGGCAGTTGCATCGACATTTTTGTTGGGTAAATTGTAGGCATAGAAGTCACTACAATTGGCTCTTCCTCATTTATTTCTGCTTGATTCTTTTCAACTGCAGCTTCTTCTTGTTACTTGAGTTTAGATGCATCGACATTTTCTTCAGTGAAATTACCGCTTGGTTTAGTAGTCTGCTTTTCGCTCTACAGCGTGATAGCCTTGCAATGTTCTTTCCCCTTCTGCGTTGGATTCTCAGCATCACTAGGCAAAGTGCTTGGCAATCTTGTACTCATATTAGAAGCCAACTGTCCTAGCTAGGCTTCTAACGCACCGATAGAAGAAGAATTACCTTAGACTATTGCTTCAGTTCACATAATATGCTCTCGTATTAGTGCTTCAAGAGCAGCCTTAGGATCTGGTCTTTGTTGAGAAAACCATTGTTGATGTTGCTAATGTTGTCCTTGCATATGTGGTAGCACAGTCTATTGTGGCTGCATTCTAGCTTATGGTTGCATCTGGCTATGTACATGCATTTGATCAGGATTCTAACGTACTTGAAAATTTTGATTATAATTCTGCTGGTGATTGTTATTGTAACTCCCTCGTCTATAACTCTCTTGCTGTGAGAAATTTCCATATCTGTATGGGGAAGCATTCTGATTCCCCCAAGGTTGTTGATTTCGATTGGAATTATTGTATGAGTTACCATAAGAATTTCCTCTAATGTTGTTGACATAAAATGCATTCTCAGCATGTTATGGGTAGTTCTCATAACTATGGTTGTCACTGCAAATTTCACAAGAAAATGTCGGGACATTCATCTGTTGGGCCAATTGAATAAGAGCAACGTCACTTGTCCCCTTCATGTTCTTTATAATGTTGGATAAAGAGGATATTTATGCACTTAAAGCTGAAATTGTATCTAACTCAAGAACACCAAGATTAGTCTTTACTTGAGCATAACGAGAGATAGAATACTGATAATTATTCTGTGCAATCTTCTTTAGAATTCGCACAGCTTTGATGTAGGTACAATCCAACAAGGGACCATTTGCAGATGCGTCGACAAGATTTTTTGTCTGGGCATTCAATCCATTGTAAAAGATCTCGATCTGAGTCTCTTGCTGAATTCCATGCATAGGACAATGTCTAAGCAGAGTCTTATAACACTCCCATGCTGTATGTAGGTTCTCATCATCTAACTGATGGTAAGCTGTGATGTCATTGCACAACCTTGCATTCATTATCGGTGGATTGAATCTCAAAACAAATTGCGTTGCTAATGCATTCCATGATGTAATGGATCCAATCGACAAACCCAAGAACTATGTTCTTGCTCTTCCCTACAATGAATAACGAAACAATTGCATTTTTAAGGCGTCATCAAGGACACCATGTTGGCTAAAAGATGCACAAATAAGCAAAAATGACTTTAAATGTTCTCATGCATCTTCATGAGCTAGGCCCGCATATTACCCATTTGAATTGAGCATCTGAAACATAACCAGTTTCAATTCAAAGTTTCTAGCTTGTATGGTCGGTCTTACAACCCCTGGTTACAAATCGTCTAATATAGGAATAACAAAATCCCTGATTGTTCTATTCTGTAGCTGTTCTTCTTATGGAGGATGTGATGGTAAATAATTGATTCGTTGTGGTTGTATTGGAGGAACTACATCTTGTGGCAGCAATAGTGGTAGGTTATTTTTGTTATTACCAACCATTTTCTTTTGTTCTAATTTTCTCCTAAGTGTTCTCTCGAGTTCTGGGTCAAAGCTCATAATATCCTTAGAATTTCTTCTTGTGGACATGCAATTCCTAAAGAAATAAGAGAAAATCAACAAAATAAAGTTAAACAGATTAGTAAAAACAAACAGTTAAGTAAGAAAGAATAATTGCAACTACAAAAAATAAGCATCAAACAAACACCATTTCCCCGGCAACGGCGCCAAAACTTGATCGACCTACAACGTCACAGCGATTGTGCAAGCGAACACACGTCGATGCAAGTATAGTTGATAGATTGATTCTATCGGATATCGATCCCATAAGGAATGGGTACTTGATGCTTAAATGTTGAAGAAACTAATACTAAGATTAGAGAAAATGCTAGTATGGATGTCAGCACAATTAAAGTAGATCTGCACACTAAGACAGTCAAAATTGTCAATGTAATTATAAAAGTTTAATTATCAAATCAATTGAAAGTAAATCAAATTGTTGTTGAAGTGTTGAGAATTTAAATGCATGAAAGTAAAGTATGATCAAGTGTGAAGAATTGGAGTGGATCACTGATTTTACTAAGTAGCAACGCTAAATACATCGACAAGGTATTGCATAGACGAATTATCGCAGCACTAAAGCTCTAATGAAATCTTACCAATTACAGCTCTCTGTTTAATCGAGATTTAAGCGCCCACAATTACCATACCTCTCAGTGCTAACAATGTTGTGCACTCAAGAACAAGTGACCAAAATCCCTTCTAATCCTAAGCAACTCTCGCTGACTTGCTTGTTAACTTGTCACCGCATCTCCCGATGTCGGTAGACTGTAATTTCACTCTCATGTTTAATGTAGTTAATCCAAGAATAAATAGATGAGGAGAATCAAATAAGAATCAAAGTAATCTAACACTAAAAGATATTCTCATATTCATTCAATTGTCAATAATAATTCATCAACATAAAGAAGGGTCAACAAATACATCGAAGCTTACTATCTCTAGACTACTAGGACTATTCCTTAACCGCTCCTCTTGCTTTGCATCGAGCACTTCTTGTCAGAAGTAGTTGCTCTTTCGCTCGATCAACTCACCGTTCTCTAGCTTAAAACCTTAAAAACTCAAAGTAATTACAAAATTAATTCCTTCACCTCTTGATATCTTTCCCTTTCTTCTTTCTTTTATTTATAGACTTCAAGAATTGTAAATCTCTTCTCTTCTCAGATCCAACTTCTTGTGCAGCTGTCAAAGTTTGTTGAAATCCAACGTGCACTCACGCAGATTTGGTGTGATCTTCATAAATCTGCATATTGTCATCGCATTTTTTAGCGCGATCTATAATCCTTAATGGCGGTGACATCGTGTGAAATTCTTGCGTTGATGCTTCCAAATGTGTTTGCAACGTGAATTCACCCATACAAAGTAAAGGTTTCGATGCGTTGACATTTCTGACCGCAATTCCAAGCTAACTTGTGGCTGCATTCTTTAAATTTGTTCTAGCATCAATCTTCTGAGATGGATCCCTGCGCTGACAATTTCTACACACAATACAAAAGCTGCATGTGGCGACATTAGTGCACAAAAGAGATAAAATAACAAGAATTTAAGCCAAACAACAATGAGTTAGAAAAATATAAATACTAAGTATGAAATGTCTATTGTGCATGCCAAATATGCTACAAAAGAGACAATTAATACAAAAATTTAAGGATAAAATAGGTGTCATTTCTAATGCTATCAATGTCCAAGAAATGGATGTTGATTTGGCTTGCATTAAGGGTCATTTTGGATGCAACGGGCTACCACACGACCGTGTGTTTTATTAATTTTAGGTACAAGATTTTTCACATGGTCACAGTTAATTACACGGTCTGAGCACACGGATGTGTGGAGTGGCCACATGAGTGTGTGAGGTAGCCACACAACCATGTCTTTGAGCCACAAGGGCCGACCTTTGTCACATAACCGTGTGACTCCTGTTTTCAATTTTTTTCATATTTTTCTGTTTTTTTCATAGTAGTCCCTGTTTGTTTCCAAACTATTTCTAAGGATCCATAGGCTCGATATAAGGTTATTTTTGTATGAATGCTATGATTACTGATTGGACATTTATTTATGATATTTAAATTGATTTTTGAATTTAAATATTATTGGATATGTTAATCGTCGTTGTCGAAACCACTTTGCAAACGAAGTTTCGAAAAATTATTTTAAGTTTGGAAAAAATGAGAAAAATGGGAGTAAAAAGGGAGTCCCCACCAATCTTTTATTTGGGTGTGATTGGATCACCACAAAACGTTTAAAAAAAGTCGGTCTACGAAATCCAGAAAAATAAGTTCGGGAATCGGTTACGCACGAGGAAGGATTAGCACCCTCGTACGCCCAGAATTGGTACCACATGATCATTTTCGGGTCTTATTTTATGAAAACAGTGAAAACCTGAGTAAAGTTTAAAATGCGATATTTATTTTGGAAAGCTTTGTGTAACTTCAAAGGACAATTCTTAAGGAAAATTCATCCCCGTGTTTCGATCCTTTATGAGAATTGAAAGTCGTGTTCAACACATTAGGGCACTATATTCTCGGAGTTTCAAAAACCGAAGGACGTTTCGGGAAATTTTGAAGAGAGTATTCGATCGCGTGATTTGTACGAAAATCGCACCCAGCACGTTAGGGCATGATTTTAGAAGTCTTCACGCGAAGGAACATTGTCTCGTTTACTTCAAAATCTTTTGGATATAGACAATGACGTGTTTGAAAACTTTTGAAGAGGATATTTCTTTCGCACGAATTACGAAAATCCAACCCCGCACGTTAGGGCACGATTTTCAAAGTTTTCACACGAAATAATATTGCCTCATTTTTTTCACGAAAATCATTCGTATATATATATTGAGAACTTGAAAATTTCGTATTAGCGTTAAAATGCAATCCTCGAGCATATGATTTGAAGGATTTGGAAATGGGTTACCCGTTTACTTCGATTTTCGCGAAGAATTAAAGTCGCGACCAACACGTTAGGACACGACATTCTCGAAATCTCGAGGTGAACGGGCGTAAAAACTTGAAAAGGATATCCGGTTCGCGCAAATTATACGAAGAAATTACACCCGACACGTTAGGGCGTAATTTTTCGAAATTACGCTCGAACGAAATATTGCCTCGATTTTTTTTAAAATAACTTGTAAATGAATGTGTAGGTTTAAAACACGAATAGTGATTAATAAGAGAAATTAGATACGAAGTAATATAATAAGCAGATAAACAATATGCAAAAAAATAAAATGTCGGTGCAAATAAATGCAAACATTGGTAATGAAGAAAAAATGACGAAATCTGAGGTAAAAACGAGACTTTTGGATACCCGGGGGTAAAATGGTAATTTTGGTGAAATCGGGGTTAAAAATGGAATTTTGGAAAGTTCGAGGGTAAAATAGTAATTTTTGATGAAATCGGGGTTAAAAATGGAATTTTGGAAAGTTTGGGGGTAAAATGGTAATTTTTGGTGAAATCGGGGTTAAAAATAGAATTTTGGAAAGTTCGAGGGGTAAAATGGTAAATTTTTGTGCAATAGGGGTTAAAAATGGAATTTTGGGAAGTTTGAGGGTAAATTGGTAATTTTTGGTGAAACTGGGGTTAAAAATTGAATTTTGGGAAGTTCGAGGGTAAAATGGTAATTTTAGGTGAAATCGGGGTTAAAAATGGAATTTTGGAAAGTTCGGGGGTAAAATGGTAATTTTTTGAAGTTTCGGGGTCATAATGTATTTTTTTGAAATTTTAAGGTCAAAATGCAATTTTTGGACTATTTGGGGACCTATAAACAATAAAACCAAATAGTGGGTGACACGTGGCAGCCCCACAGGCATCCAGCAGTCAAAGGACGAATTTGTAAATCTTGAAAAATTCTCGGGCCAATTTTGTAATTAAGCAGAAGTTGATTTGAAGATTAAATTAGAACAAATTAAAAATGACAGGGACTAGATACATAAATAAACCAAAAGGTGACACGTGGCGGCCTCTGATGCAGTCAAACAGTCAAAGGATTAAATTGAAAATCAATCAAAATTACTGGGTAAAATTGAAAATAATTAAAAAATACAAAAAAGGACTAAATTGAAACAAATAAAAATACGGAAGGACCAATTTCTTAAATAAACTATTTTCCAAAAACACGCGGAACCTGAGGCGGGTCGGGCCGGATCGGGTCGGGTCAAACGGGTTGTATATATATCAATTTTCAGTTTTTTTAAAATCATTTTTTTTCATTTCTTTAAAAAACAACCCCATTTCTCCCTTTTTTCTCTCAACTCACCCCCCCTTTCTCAAATCCGGCCATGTTTCGGCCAAGCTCCGGCAGCCACCAAACTGGCACGTGGGGGTACGTCGATGATGCCCCCGACCACGCGCTCCACTAGCCGCCCTGCCAGACCTCCGCGAACCGTCGATCATCGGTTTCCAATCCTCACGCGCCTCCGTCTCCGACCCCGGTAAGCTAAAACGTCTCCTTTTCTTATCTTGTTTCCTTTTCTTTTTCCTTAAAACCGAACCAGACCTGGAAAATCCAGATCTGGAAGATTTATTCACAAATATTTGCCCTTCTTACTGCTTAGTCCCAGACCCATTTTTTTTATTTTTAATGTTTGATTTTCCTTCCTTTGTTCTTTTATTAAAACACAGATTTGGATCGGCCAAATCTAGTGGTTTTAAAACCCCCTTTTTTTATAAAAACTATTTCATCCTTTTCCTTTATTTCGAAAAAAACCATTTGTTTTAACCTCAAATCCATTTTTAAAACCTATTTCTAAAACCCAAAGATTTTTTAAAGTCCATGTTTGGTTCGTGATTTAGATTATTACTGATTTGTTTACTTTGACCCTTTTTCTTTAAACCCCTTTTAACAAGCCCTTTGTTCTCTTTTGCATGTTCGGAGATTAGCGCTCGGAAGACGAAATCGGAGGTCAGAACATCGACGACGGCGACGGTTCCGATTAGGATGACCAGGGAAGGCTGCTCCTGACCCTTCGTGTGCTTTTTTAATTTATTATTATTAAATATTAATATTATTAATATTGAATATTGATATCAAAACATTTATTAATATTTAATGTTTATTATAACAGTCATTAAAACGTTATTTAGATTACTAATGCCATTACAATTATTATTTAATATATATATTTATTACATATTCTTGAAAACAAACAGAATATGATAAATGATAGTATAGTTATTCAATGCATGCTTTTAATATATATTAGGTAACTGATAGGAATATAAACAACATTAAATACCTTAGATACACCTAGATAATTTATGGACTTCACACTTCAAATCTGTTTCGATTGCCTTTTTGTCGACTTTGAATGCCTCTTCCTGTTCTATTTTAATCTGTTCGAATGCTTTTGTCCTTGACTCATTTTGGAATATTTCCTCTTAAAAATCTGTTTGTATTACTTTTGAATGTTCTTACAGAAAAAGAAGGATCTCCCCCCCCTTTTACATTGAATTGAATCTGGTTTTATAACCAGATTTTACAATCATGCTAAATTGTTTGTTCTAACTAAATGCTTGTCATTTCCTTTTTTTTTTGCAGGTCGACGAGCGTGACTGGTAGCAGTGGCGGTGCAAGTTGAAGCTGAAGATGGTGACTGAGTTGCTGACGTAGCGCATTTCCAGTGGCTGAGATGGTCAGCAGGCAGTGCAAGTGGCTCCTGTTTGGACTACTGTTGTAAAAGTTTGGGCTTAAGGTGTAATGGGTTGAGGGAATTGGGCCAATTGGGCCTTGTAAATGGACTTTTATGGACTTTTAATGTTTGAATTTAATATTTTAATTTTAATTTAAATTTAAATTTAAGGTAAATTTAAATAATTAAACTTAAATTTAAGATAAATTTAAATTTAAATCAATTTAATTCTAAATTAAAACAAGAAGTCCAAGCCCGGTCAAAATTGGGCTCCAACAGCTACCCCTCTTTGCTCGTTGTTGTGTAGCAGGAACGGAGCAAAGATTGAAAGGGAGGCCCAGTTTTGTCCAGTTTCGTTAAATCTCGGCTCCCTTGTTGACCACTTCATGTTGATAACACTTGACTTGTAGTTCTATTCCAATCCACTGTGACTGCGAGGAGAGTGGGATCTGCTATCTGACTTGCTGCGTCCTCAAAAGTAGGGTTTGATGTCGAGGCTTCATCTTGCTCTTATTTCAATTTCAGAGATAAAGGCTTGATTCCCGGCTTTACTTCAATTTCAAGAGATAAAGAAATGATCTTGCTCTTACTTCATTTTCAGAGATAAAGACTTGTTATCCAACTCTACTTCAATTTCAAGAGGATAGGAAACGATGTTGCTCTTACTTCAATTTCAGAGATAACGACTTGCTGTCCAACTCTACTTCAATTTCAAGCGGATAGGGAATGATCTTGCTCTTACTCCAATTTTAGAGATGAAGACTTGTTATCCAACTCTACTTCAATTTCAAGAGGATAGGAAATGATGTTGCTCTTACTTCAATTTTAGAGATAACGACTTGCTGTCCAACTCTACTTCAATTTCAAGAGGATAGGGAATGATCTTGCTCTTACTTCAATTTCAGAGATGAAGACTTGTTATCCAACTCTACTTCAATTTCAAGAGGATAGGAAATGATGTTGCTCTTACTTCAATTTCAGAGATAAAGACTTGTTATCCATCTCTACTTCAATTTCAAGAGGATAGGAAATGATGTTGCTCTTACTTCAATTTCGGAGATAAAGACTTGTTATCCATCTCTACTTCACTTTCAAGAGGATAGGAAATGATATTGCTCTTACTTAAATTTCAGAGATAACGACTCGTTATCCAACTCTACTTCAATTTCAAGAGGATATGGCATGATCTTGCTCTTACTTCAATTTCAGAGATAAAGACTCGTTATCCAACTCTACTTCAACTTCAAGAGGATATGAAATGATCTTGCTGCGGTCTGATCCACCTTGTCTTCTGGATGAAAGATCCATCGTCGTAGATTCGACCCTTCATGTTCTTAAAATGCTAGGTTATTCGTTGTAACTTGGAACTTCCTTCAAATCGCCGTGATGCGGGATCTTCTATCGCGACCTTGGCTTTTTCATCATGCATCCTATGACGCTGAGTCCTGCAGAAAATGCTCAAATGGTCCTCTATGTAGGCCAGGTATGTTTGTGCTTGGAAATGAGTTAAAGTGCTTTTAACCTAGAATGAATGTGTATGATTTAATGTTTGAATTTTTCAAAGATTAGCCTTTTCTATTTTGAAGCCATCCCTTGACGTTTCCTTGAATTCAACTTGGAAAATTCGACATTTGAATTGCTTCTTTCATGTGTTAACTCTTTCAACTGGCAGTTGCTTAGGATTCTCGTGTCTTTCAGGAAATTCCTAAAATAATACTCGCGAATCCTTGTTTCCTTTTATGACCTTTTATCCATCATCTTAATATGAAAATACTTGGACAATATGGAAAAGAAGTGGGATCAAATTTGGAGATTTATTGGCTATGATATTAAATATTTACAAAGAACAACAGTGATAAAAGAACAGTATTAGACTTAGATATCAGATGTGAGTTTCCCTGATCCACAGATCATCTTTTGCTTGATATGTTTCTGGAGGTCCCGGAATTACTTCGTCGATGCCCCAAGATGTAAAATATTTCCATTTTGCCACTTTTGAGGGAGCAATTAGTTGTCCTTGCATTGAGTTGCTCTTTTCATGTTTTCAACTCAAAACCCCTTTGGTTTCAGGATGCCCTTCCATGGGTTTTCATCCTGACCTCTCCGATTTTTTTTTTATGTGTAATATTTCTTCACCGAGTCTGAATTCACCGGGTTGTATAATTCCTTACCATCTATTTTACTCAAAATTAAGGCTCCTCCAGAGAAGGCTTTCTTTACAACATACGGCCCCTCCCAATTAGGCATCCATTTTCCTCGCGAGTCTTTATGTATTGGAAGTATCTTTTTCAAGACTAGATCTCCCTCATGGAATTCTCTAGGACGAACCTTCTTGTTGTCAGCACGAATCATCCGCTTTTGGTGCATCTGACCATGACGGATAGCCCTTAATCTCTTTTCCTCAATCAAATTTAACTGATCATATCTGGTTTGGACTCATTCAGCTTCATCCAAATTTAGCTCTGATAAGACTCGAAGAGAAGGGATCTCCACCTCGATGGGTAAAACAGCCTCCATTCCATATACAAGTGAAAACGGCGTTGCCCCAGTATATGTTCTGACAGAAGTTCTATAAGCAAGGAGAGCAAAAGGTAATTTTTCATGCCAATCTTTATAGGTTTCTGTCATTTTTGCAATAATCTTCTTAATGTTTTTATTGGCCGCTTCCACTGCTCCATTCATCTTTGGACGATATGGGGACGAGTTATGATGTCTGATCTTGAATTGCTCACAGACCTCCGATATCGTGCTGTTGTTCAAGTTTAGTGCATTGTCTGATATGATCTTTTCTGGCATTCCATATCGACATATGATTTCCTTTTTCAGGAACTTGCTGCCGCAAACTTTGTAACATTAGCATAAGAGGCAGCTTCTACCCACTTGGTGAAGTAGTCAATAACCACAAAAATAAATCTATGTCCATTAGAGGCCTTTGGTGAAATTGGTCCAATAACATCTATGCCCCACATAGAAAAAGGCCATGGGGATGTCATGACGTGCAGAGGTGAGGGAGGCACATGGATCTTGTCCCAATAGATCTGGCATTTGTGGCATTTCTTGGCATAATTGATACAATCAGTCTCCATAGTCGACCAATAGTACCCAAATCTCATGATCTGCCTAGCCATTTTGAATCCATTTGCGTGTGTTCTACAAATCCCTTCATGGACTTCTTCTAGGATCTTTTTAGCCTCGATTGAGTCCACACACCTCAATAACACTTGATCCTTTCTCCTCTTATACAGGATCTCTCCATCTAGGATGTACTCGTTCGCGTGCCTTCTCAATGTCCTTTTGTCATTTTCAGTAGCTCTTTTGGGGTATCTTTGGTCTTTCACATACTGGAGAATGTCCTGGTACCAAGGATGCCCCTCTTTTCCTTCTTCTTCGATGTCACAGTAATGGGCTGGAGTTTCGTAGATGCTCATTCGAATGGGCTTCATATCCTCTAGCCTATTCACTTTTATCATCGAAGCTAGAGTAGCCAAAGCATCAGCCATTTGGTTTTCCTCGCGTGGGAGGTATCTGAACGTGACTTCGTCAAATTCTTTGATCAGTTCGACAACCATATTTCGATATTCAATTAACTTGACGTCCCTTGTCTCCCATTCTCCTTTCAGCTGGTAGACTACCAATGCTGAATCTCCATAGATTTCTAATATCTTGATCCCTCGATCTATGGCTGCGTGGATGCCCATGATACATGCTTCATATTCTGCCATGTTATTTGTGCAATCAAAGTCAAGCTTGCTGGTGAAGGGATAATGGTCTCCTTCTAGCGACACTAAAACTGCACCGATCCCGTTGCCCATAGCGTTTGAAGCGCCATCGAAGTTCAATCGCCACGGATGTTCGGTTATTGTCTCCTCCTTAATAGTTGTGACATACATCAGATCCTCATTCGGAAAGTCAAAATTTATCGGCTTATAGTCTTCCAAAGCCCTACTGGCTAGGAAGTCTGCGATTGCACTTCCTTTAATTGCCTTTTGGCTTACATAGACGATATCAAATTCCAACAACAGAATCTGCCATCTAGCCATTCTTCCATTTAATGCAGTTGACTCCATCATGTATTTCAGAGGATCCAACTTCGAGATTAACCATGTCGTGTGGTATAGCATGTACTGTCGCAATCTTCGGATAGTCCAGACCAGTGCACAGCATAGTTTTTCTATTGGAGCGTATCTTGCTTCACAGTCGATAAATTTCTTACTGAGATAGTATATGGCTCTTTCTTTTCTTCCAGTCTCGTCATGTTGTCCCAAGACACATCCCATAGAATTCTCGAAGACCGTTAAGTACAAAATTAATGGTTTGTTGGGATTTGACGGTACTAGTACCGGAGCATCAGACAAATACCGCTTAACTTTATCAAAAGTCCTTTGGCACTGGTCATCCCAAACGCTTGGATTATGCTTTCTAAGAAGGCGAAATATGGGGTCACATTTCTTCGTTAATTGCGAAATAAATCGAGCGATATAATTCAACCTCCCAAGAAAACCTCGAATCTCTTTTGGCGTACGAGGTGGGGGTAACTCTTGTATAGCTTTTACCTTGTCTGGGTCTATTTCGATTCCCTTTTGGCTGACTACAAAACCCAACAATTTTTCGGATGTAGCCCCAAAAATGTACTTGGCAGGGTTCAATTTTAACTGGAACTTCCTCAACCTTGTGAATAATTTTCTCAAGACATTCACATGTTCTTCCTCAGTTCGGGACTTTGCAATCATGTCGTCGACGTAGACCTCAATTTCTTTGTGCATCATATCATGAATCAATGTTACCATGGCTCTTTGATATGTTGCCCCCGCGTTTTTAAGTCCGAATGGCATCACCTTATAACAGAATGTTCCCCACATTGTGACAAAGGTAGTTTTTGCCATGTCTGTAGGGTCCATCTTTATTTGGTTATATCCGGAGAAACCATCCATGAAGGAGAAAAAGGCATGCCCCGTCGTATTATCTACCAGGGTGTCGATGTGAGGCAGCGGAAAGTTATCTTTTGGGCTAGCCCTATTCAAATCCCGGTAATCTACGCACATACGCACTTTACCATCTTTCTTGGGGACAAGAACTATATTGGCAACCTATTCTGAATATTCAACCACTCGGAGGAAGCCTGCGTTAAACTGTTTTCGGACCTCTTCTTTTATTTTAAGCAGCACATCAGGTCGCATTCTACGGAGCTTTTGTTGGACAGGTTTCCATTCTTCCTTTATTGGGAGCTTGTGAACCACGATGTCGGTGTTTAGCCCCGGCATGTCTTGGTAGGACCAGGCGAAAACGTCTTTGAATTCTCTTAGCAGCTCAATGAGATCTCTTCGTGTTTCTGCTGAGATGCTGGTCCCAATTCTTACTTCTTTCTTCTCTTCCTCATCCCCTATGCTTACTGTTTCCACCGCCTCTTTGTGGGGTAAGATTTGCTTTTCTTCCTGTTCCATCATTCGTAGCAATTCAGGACATATATTACAATCCTGGTCATCTTCGGAGTCTTGAGATTCTTCAAGACACATATCTTGCTCGAAATGAGGTTCAGAGTCAGTGTCACTCATATTACTGATATCCCAAGATCTGTAAAGAATGAGAATGGGCTAATGAACAAAATAAATTAAAGAATGACTGTATGATATGACTATGGGTGTATGTATTCAAGAATGATTTATTTTTATGTGTTACTGCAAATAATTTATTTGGAATTGAAAGGAAAAGAATAAAGAGATAGTTGTCAAAATGTGTCTTCATTTAAGATAATGGATAAAAACTCAAAAGCCCTTTTACAAAAGATTTCTATCATTCCTAGGCATAGAATGGTAGAGGTGTAACGAGTATTACTTTGAAATGTTCGTAAAAGCTACGGGGAGCTCCTCTTCTACCCAGTTGTCCAAACTACTCCTAGGTGCATACGGACAGATTTGAAGCGAACTCTTTTCTTCAGCTTCTTCGAAAACCGCATTTATGTTCAGTTCCATCACAAGTTTTGCAACTTTTTCCTCCTCAAGCTTTAGCCCACCAGAAATGAAAGTTTTCGAAATATGAGGGAAGGTCATCGGTTTCCAAATGATTTCTTCCCCGGCTTGTCGTGCTCTTCTTGTTTCTCATTTCTGCTCTATCTCTTTCTTCTTTTCTTTCACGTCTGGCTTGTACCCTAGCCCGAAACGGTCCCACTTGCTAAATGGTGGCGGCGCGCTAACTATTCCTTGGAGATATTTCTCGAGCCCTTTTCCCGGTAATGCTCCTTTTTCAATCGTTAAACGTAACCCCATCCTCGTTGTTTGCGATAATTTAGGTTCAGGAATTTTACTTCCCTCTCCAATAAATGTGGCATTGACAAATTTCAACGAACGGAAAGAGCATTCTATTGCCTCTTCATCTTTGTCTATGTACGGGGCATCATTTGTTACAGACGCAACAATATCCTCCTCGGCATTAATTGTAACCAACCTTCCGTTGGTTACCAGCTTGAGCTTTGGTGAAGTGAGGATGGTACTGCCCCTGCTGCGTGAATCCAAGGTCTTCCTAATAAGCAATTGTAGGAAGGCTTGATATTCATCACCAAGAAATCAACCTCGTAAGTATTTGGGCCTATTTGTAATGGTACTTCAATCCTGCCCATCACTTTTCTTTCAATTCCATCAAAAGCTCTGACTATGTTGTGGCACGTCCTCATATAGGAGCTATCGATGGATAGTCTTTCGAGAGTGGCCAATGGTAGAACGTTTAAAGCTGAGCCGTTGTCGATAAGCACTCCGGGTATAGTGTACCCTTTACAGCGGGTGGTAATATGCAATGCCTTGGTCGATCCCATACCTCCAGATGCGATTTCATCGTCATTGAAGAAAATGAAATTATCAGCGCTAATATTGTTAATCAGTCGATCCAGCTTGCATACCGATATGTCCTGAGTCACATAAGTCTCGTTGAGCGCCCTCATTAATGCGTTACGGTGTGCCTCTAAACTTAGCAGTAACACCAAGATAGATATGCGCGCGGGTTGCTTATGTAACTGCTCAACTACGCTGTATTCGCTGTGTTTCAAGAATTTCAGGAACTCTTGTGCTTCTCTTTCTGCCACCGGCTCATTTATCGGTTCCAACTCGCTAGTCACTTTTTAGGGTTCAACTGCTACAGCTTTTCCTTTGGCGACTGCTTTCTCTTTCAAGTTGTAAGTTTTACCGCTACGTGTGACCAGGTTCACATTTTGTAGCTGCTCCTTCTTGGGTGCCGCGATGTTACATCCATAATTCCAGGGAACTCTTTTGTTATCTTCATAAGGAAACGGTGCAGGTTTCCGTATGATAACACATGGTGTCTCTTGTCTTCTCGTCTCAGCTCCCTTGGATGTGGAGATAATTATTATCGGGCGATCAGGCTCGTGTGTCCTCTTTCTTTCGGAGGACAAATGTCTCTCACCTCTTCTCCCTCTTCGAAGAACTCCAATTCCTTGCGGTCCATCAAATCCTGTACTAGAACCTTGAACTCCGTACAATGCTGAATTTCGTGTCCTTTAACATTGTGGAAATCACAATGGTTCTTGGCCATTACCATCTTTTCGCCGTTCTGTACAATTACTCCTCTAGCCACCAGCTGACGCCATACCCATCTCATAGGAGATCTGACCTCTTCAATGTGAGCTTTAATCTTTTTCTCTCCTACACTCGTAATCGTATTTACTCCTTGATCAGAATGGACGGGTAAAGGGTTTTCGGCTACATTGGGTCTTGATGACTCATCAAATCTTATTTTCTTCATCTTAATTAATTTTTCTACCAATTTCTTGAAAGTGAAACAATTTTCGATGGAGTGCCCAATCACTCCTCCATGAAATTCACATTGGACGTTTGCGTCGTACCACTTTGGAAATGGTGGAGGTACGGGCTCCGTTATATGTGGGGCTACCACGTGTTGATCATATAACTGCTGGTAGAGGTCTTTATATGTAATAGGAATTGGGGTGAACTGAATCTTCTCGGTATTCTTCTTCCAGTTTGATTCTGATCTTGGTAAACTTTGATAATTGTCAGAAGGAGGTTTTGATTACGTCATCGTAATTGACTTGGCATAATTCGGTCTGTATATGCTTACATTATTCACTCCGGCCTCCTTCCTCTTCGGGGCTGCCCTTTTTACACTGTCTCCTGCGTTGATTTTTTCGCTTTTAATCGCGCTCTCAATCATTTCTCCTGACATCACTACATCCGAAAAACTTCTTGTAGCATTACCCACCAAACGATCGAGATATGATGCCTTTAGTGTGTGGACGAAAAGCATCGTTGTCTCTTTTTCTGTTAAGGGCGATTGCACCTGGGTAGCTACGTCCCTCCAACGTTGAGGATATTGTCGAAAGCTTTCACTTGGTTTCTTTTCCATGTTTTGCAAGGTAATTCTGTCTGGAGAAATATCAGTAACATGGCCGTATTGCTTCATAAAAGCTTGGGCCAAGTCCTTCTAGGAATTGATCTTTGTGCGGCTTAGTTGGTTGTACCATTTTGCAGCGGATCCAACCAAACTATCTTGAAAATAGTGAATTAATAATTTTTCATTGTGGACATATCCTGTCATCTTCCGACAGAACATTGTAATGTGTGCTTCTGGGCAGCTTATCCCGTTGTATTTTTCAAATTCAGGCATTTTGAACTTCGGGGGTAGCACTAGGTCTGGAACCAGACTTAGTTCTTTGGCATCGATTCCACTATAGGCGTCAATCCCCTCCATTGCTCTAACCTTGTCTTCCAACCATTTGTAGCTTTCTTCTATTTGTTTGGATACTTCTATTTTCGTTCTTTTCGCCTCCATCGTATCATCAAGGTTGGGGTTGATGGGATTCGCAGCGGTTTCACCTGGGTTCGATCCTGATCCGACCAGGTAATTAGTTTAGCCTGATGCGCCAATGGGCTGTGGTTGCGCTCGAATGAAGATAGGTGTTTCTCGCAGGTTTGTTTCTGGGGGGCCTGATAGTGTATGGGTGTAAAGCCGGGAGGATATTGAGGATCCTCGTTTTCCTCTCTCGGGCCTTCAGCGGGACCTTTTCCTTTATCTGCATCTCGCAATAACTAGGTTAACTGATTAATTATATTGCTTTGAGATTCGATTATTTAGTCTCTCATGTCCCTTTGGACCCTCTCTAGCTAGTCCTGTAATTGAGCTTGCATCTGTTCTTGTATTTATTTTTGCATTTGCTCTAGCCTCTCTATTCTCTGATCCATAACTTTGGCCTTCTTACGCGTATAATAACGTTGTGGGTTTTCAATGTTTACTGATGTTAACTGGTTGAATTAACTTTAATTAGTTAGGAGATGTTGTGTCAATAGTATGCAAGATATGATGCAAAATGCATGTATGCAAATGCGAGAAAAGGCATTGATTCTAAAGTCCATTTTCATTTAGAGCAACTTCTTGAGAAGAAAACTTCTTTTCATAAAATAAAGTTTATACAAATGGTTTGGCCTTTCGGCCCAGATCCTTAATCTTTCCTAGCAATCCTGTTAACTTCTTTCCTCGTTCCAACATTGACTCGTACTGAAGGCTCAAAACGTCAGCTTTAACGGTCAGCTCCTGCATGTGATTGGGCGCTTCTCTCATTTGAGTTAGTGCCCTGCTCATGATATGATCTCGTTCCCCAACCTCTTTTTGGGCCTGACGGGTGTGCACATTCACTAGTTTCTAAATTTCTTTCCATGATCTCAAGTCGGATTTCATTATTATGAAGTGTAGCCTCCAGTTCTTGCACTCTTTCTCTTAGTTCTTGTCTTTCGGCCATGCACGTCTTTAGCTCCGATACTGTGTTTCGATTTCGGTGCCTCCATAATGACTCCTCTAACTCCTTTATCCTCGCTTCTAGACTGGCCATCTGAGCTTTCAACTCGGTCTCCTCGACTCGTTTTTTTAGTAGCTCTCCCTTCAAGGCGTTCTCTCGGGCTTGACCATCTTGGAACTTTCTTTGCCAATGCTCCGTTTGGTCTTTTTGTTCCTGAATTTCCTGACGCCATTGCTCAGAAGTTTTCCTTAACCCTGCAGTCCTCATGGATTGACGAAGCTTTTTGTAGTGTTTCTTCAAATCTTCAAGGTCTTCTTCAGCCTTATTTTTCCCTTTTCTCAATTTCAAGGCCTCTAACCTGTGAAAATCCACATCTAGCCCTAGCTGCATCTTATCTTCCTCTAGAACTTCTATCCTCTTTCCGAATTCTGAGCTTTTCCTTTCAAAGTTATGCTTAAGGATGTCTATCTCCGTTGGGACCTCTTGCAAATATTCCTCCAGAGGGCGAACATTTTCTGGATTTACAGCAGGGATGTTGTCATTCACTCTCTTACTCCTCCACCAGTCATAATTTGGGGTTGTCAATGGTTTGGCACTGAACTTATTTATTCTTTGCACCTTTTTCCACGAATTCGCTATTTCCCGAACTTTCTTCTTATAGTCATTTCCTTTATAAGAGAATTCGCAATGTGCCAGGCCATGTGTTGCAGGGATAAACTGTCTTGTCTTATATTGTCTCAAAACAAGCAGCGGAGCATATCCAGTAACACCCCAGACTCGGAGTAACGGGACCCAATTGAAATCACCACATCGATAAAGAATCTCATCTGGGAGGAACCAAGGTGCACACCATTCAATATTTTCATCTTGAAGATTTTGGAGAACGACTGCCCTTTTTTCTTCAGATATATTTTGTTCACGTTGCATGGCCACAAAGTCTTTTAGAGGCGAGAAATCTGTTGAAAATACCTTACAAGAGAATTTCTCCACTTTTCAAAAGTGACTGTGAAACCACACCGTTAAAAGCTGAGCACACCCAATGAATCTTCCTTCTCCTTCTCTCCGGCATGCACTTAACGAGCGAAATGTTTCTGCCAAGATAGCAGGGACCGGGGTGATTCCCCTACTAAGTCGATCAAATAATGCTACTACCGCATCCTCGACGTGTCCCAATGCTTTCAGGAATAAGACCAACCCGTATATGCTGAGGGCGAAAACATCAACACGTTTTCTCATATTTGGATGTGTTGCAATTAGCTCTTGCAGACTCTTCCAATTAATACATTTGTTATCTCCTTTTGCCTTAATTCGGGAAGCGACCCATTGCTCATTCATCCTTGTAATACTCATTAATCTTTTCAGAAAGGTAGGAATACTTGCGTCTTTTGAATATGCTTTGTCGTCTTGGACTCTAGGACAACGAATTAGGGTAGTGTATTCTTCTATTGTTGGTACCAAGTCTATATGCCAGAAGGTGAAGCAGTTATAAGCGGGATTCCAATGTTGAGAAAGAGCTCAAAACAGATGTTTGTCAATCTTTACCTCGAGCAAATAAGATAGATCTCCATAATCTCGGTAAAACATCTGCCTCATTTCATCATCCCAATGCCCCCAAATCTCTCTCAATCCTTGCAAGTTGTTCTGAGTTACATTAATACGGGTGTAGTCCCAAAATTCTGACAAGTGTCCGTCTTTCACGCTGTCACCCTTTTCGCGTTGTTGTTCTTCGAACCATAGGCGTGCCACAATATTGTCCTCTACTTTATCTAGAAATCCTTCTTCCATGATGAAACTGCCTAGTTTGTAAACGGACTTAAATCAAACCTTTTCGTTCATAATGATGCAAATGCAAGTAAAAAAAAAGACAAAACAAACACGGTTAGTAGCATGTAATAGTAAAAAAGCATTCAAATATACATAACACAGAGCCTAAAAATACTTCGGGTATATGCTAACAAGGCTCGACCTAACTCCATCTAAGGTTGAGTACTTACGGTTCACTATATGTAGTTTAGGTTCTAAAGGTGAATGGTACCCAAACCGGCAGATTCCTCGATCCTCACCCATTACAAACTCATACGGACGAGTTTGGTTTAGGGGGACGCATTTCCCGCATGTTTGCACGGAAGTGAAAACTTCACGAAAATAATGGTACTTTGTAATTCCGAAAGCGATCCACTATCCTGCACGGAGGTGAAAACCTCACGAAGGAGTAGTTTCTTACTTTCACTTAAAAGGGTAATAACGCGATGCACATGATGCCAAATTATACTAGAAATATCACAGAGCATAATATTACAAAATGATGTTGAGGATCGCATGTTAAACAAAACCGAAGTTTGAAAGTTCTCAAAAAAGACTCGAAAATTATCAATTTTGGCTTGACTCTCGTTTATTTTAAAAAAGTCCCCAGTGGAGTCGCCAAGCTGTCGAAACCACTTTGAAAACGAAGTTTCGAAAAATTATTTTAAGTTTGGAAAAAATGAGAAAAATGGGAGTAAAAAGGGAGTCGCCACCAATCTTTTATTTGGGTGTGATTGGATCACCACAAAACGTTTAAAAAAAAAAGTTGGTCTACGAAATCCAGAAAAATAGGCTCGAGAGTCGGTTACGCACGAGGAAGGATTAGCACCCTCGTACGCCCAGAATTGGTACCACATGATCATTTTCGGGTCTTATTTTATGAAAACAGTGAAAACTTGAGTAAAGTTTAAAATGCGATATTTATTTTGGAAAGCTTTGTGTAACTTCAAAGGACAATTCTTAAGGAAAATTCATCCCCATGTTTCGATCCTTTATGAGAATTGAAAGTCGTGTCCAACATATTAGAGCACTATACTCGGAGTTTCAAAAATCGAAGGACGTTTCGGGAAATTTTGAAGAGAGTATTCGATCGCGTGATTTGTACGAAAATCGTACCCAGCATGTTAGGGCATGATTTTAGAAGTCTTCACGCGACGGAACATTGTCTCGTTTACTTCAAAATCTTTTGGATATAGACAATGACGTGTTTGAAAACTTTTGAAGAGGATATTTCTTTCGCACGAATTACGAAAATCAAACCCCGCACGTTAAGGCATGATTTTCAAAGTTTTCACACGAAATAATATTGCCTCATTTTTGTCACGAAAATCATTCGTATATATATATATATTGAGAACTTGAAAATTTCATATTAGGGTTAAAATGCAATCCTCGAGCATATGATTTGAAGGATTTGGAAATGGGTTACCCGTTTACTTTAATTTTCGCGAAGAATTAAAGTCGCGACCAACACGTTAGGACACGACATTCTCAGAATCTCGAGGTGAACGGGCGTAAAAACTTGAAAAGGATATCCGGTTCGCGCGAATTATACGAAAAAATTACACCCGACACGTTAGGGCGTGATTTTTTGAAATTACGCTCGAACGGAATATTGCCTCGATTTTTTTTAAAATAACTTGTAAATGAATGTGCAGGTTTAAAACACGAATAGCGATTAATAAGAGAAATTAGATACGAAGTAATATAATAAACAGATAAACAATATGCGAAAATATAAAATACCGGTGCAAATAAATGCAAACATTGGTAATGAAGAAAAAACGATGAAATCTGAGGTGAAAACGGGACTTTTGAATACCCGGGGGCAAAACGGTAATTTTGGTTAAAAATAAAATTTTGGGAAGTTCAAGGGTAAAATAGTAATTTTAGGTGAAATCAGGGTTAAAAATGCAATTTTGGGAAGTTCGGGGGTAAAATGGTAATTTTTGGAAGTTTCGGGGTCAGAATGTAATTTCCTAAAATTTTAGGGTCAAAATGCAATTTCTATACTGTTTGGGGACGTATAAACAATAAAACCAAATAGTGGGTGACACGTGCCAGCCCCACAGGCATCCAGCAGTCAAAGGACGAATTTGTAAATCTTGAAAAATTCTCGGTCCAATTTTGTAATTAAGTAGAAGTTGATTTGAAGATTAAATTAGAACAAATTAAAAATGACAGGGACTAGATACAGAAATAAACCAAAAGGTGACACGTGGCGACCTCTGGTGCAATCAAACAGTCAAAGGATTAAATTGAAAATCAATCAAAATTACTGGGCAAAATTGCAAAATTAAAAAATACAAAAAGGACTAAATTGAAACAAATAAAAATGCGGAAGGACCAATTGCACAAATAGATCATTTTCCAAAAACACGCGGATCCTGAGGCGGGTCGGGCCGGATCGGGTCGGGTCAAACGGGTTGTATATATATCAATTTCCAGTTTTTTTAAAATCATTTTTTTTCATTTCTTTAAAAAACAACCCCCTTTCTCCCTTTTTTCTCTCAACTCACCCCCCCTTTTCTCAAATCCGACCATGTTCCGGCAAAGCTCCGGCAGCCACCAAACTGGCGCGTTGGGGTACGTCGATGATGCCCCCGACCACGCGCTCCACCAGTTGCCCTGCCAGACCTCCGCGAACCGTCGATCATCGGTTTCCAGTCCTCACGCGCCTCCGTCTCCGACCCCGGTAAGCTCAAACGTCTCCTTTTCTTATCTTGTTTCCTTTTCTTTTTCCTTAAAACCGAACCAGACCTGGAAAATCCAGATCTGGAAGATTTATTCACAAATATTTGCCCTTCTTACTGCTTAGTCCCAGACCCGTTTTTTTTATTTTTAATGTTTGATTTTCCTTCCTTTGTTCTTTTATTAAAACACAGATTTGGATCGGCCAAATCTAGTGGTTTCAAAACCCCCTTTTTTTTATAAAAACTGTTTCATCCTTTTCCTTTATTTCGAAAAAAACCATTTGTTTTAACCTCAAATCCATTTTTAAAACCTATTTCTAAAACCCAAAGATTTGTTAAAGTCCATGTTTGGTTCGTGATTTAGATTATTACTGATTTGTTTACTTTGACCCTTTTTCTTTAAACCCCTTTTAACAAGCCCTTTGTTCTCTTTTGCATGTTCGAAGATTAGCGCTCAGAAGACGAAATCGGAGGTCAGAACATCGACGGCGGTTACGGCTCCGGCTAGGATGACCAGGGAAGGCTGCTCCTGACCCTTCGTGTGCTTTTTTAATTTATTATTAATAAATATTAATATTATTAATATTGAATATTGATATCAAAGCATTTATTAATATTTAATGTTTATTATAATAGTCATTAAAACATTATTTAGATTATTAATGCCATTACTATTATTATTCCATATATATATTTATTACATATTCTTGAAAACAAACAGAATATGATAAATGATAGTATAGTTATTCAATGCATGCTTTTAATATATATTAGGTAACTGATAGGAATATAAACAACATTAAATACCTTAGATACACCTGGATAATTTATGGACTTCACACTTCAAATCTGTTTCGATTGCCTTTTTGTCGACTTTGAATGCCTCTTCCTGTTCTATTTTAATCTGTTCGAATGCTTCTGTCCTTGACTCATTTTGGAATATTTCCTCTTAAAAATCTGTTTGTATTACTTTTGAATGTTCTTACAGAAAAAGAAGGATCTCCCCCCCCCTTTTTACATTGAATTGAATCTGGTTTTATAACCAGATTTTACAATCATGCTAAATTGTTTGTTCTAACTAAATGCTTGTCATTTCCCTTTTTTTTTTGCAGGTCGGCGAGGGTGACTGGTAGCAATGGCGGTGCAAGTTGAAGCTGAAGATGGTGACTGAGTTGCTGACGTGGCGCATTTCCAGTGGCTGAGATGGTCAGCAGGCAGTGCAAGTGGCTCCTGTTTGGACTGCTGTTGTAAAAGTTTGGGCTTAGGGTGTAATGGGTTAAGGGAATTGGGCCAATTGGGCCTTGTAAATGGACTTTTATGGACTTTTAATGTTTGAATTTAGTATTTTAATTTAAATTTAAATTTAAATTTAAGGTAAATTTAAATATTTAAATTTAAATCCTTAAATTTAAATATTTAAATTTAAATTTAAGAAAAATTTAAATTTAAATCAATTTAATTCTAAATTAAAACAAGAAGTCCAAGCCCGGTCAAAATTGGGCTCCAACAGTCGTAATATATCATGATCCTATTCCGACAACGAAGACGGGTTAAGGGTGTTACACCTTTAAAATGCGTTTATAATTTACTCTATAGATTAGAAAACTGGTAAATCTTAAAATTATAAATGAACTTTGATTTTGTACAACTTTATACATAAAATTTTGATTTGATCTAACTGTCACGAATTATTAATATAATTATTGATGTAATATCATTTTATGTTTATATGTTACATAGAAAAATAATTATATTTATCCAATATAAAAATAAATTGATGTATTACTCTAAAATCAAAATTTTATATATACATTTAAACTACAATAAATTTTTCATATGTATAATTACTCTAAAATAATATTAACATATCAAATTATACATTAAACTCAAATTTATAAATAACTTTGAAATTTATCCCTTCAAAAATTTGACAAAACATTTCCCTTGATTCAGTTCAAAATTTGGAATATGGATAACTGAAATCCTCTTCTCTTTAAAAAATAGAATATAATGGACAAAAATAAAGGACGGGATCCAAACCCTTTTAGTGTATATTATTTTTTATTTTTCTTTAATATTTATAGTTTAATTTTTTGTTTTAATTTTTAAAAGGGCATGGTAAAGAATTTATTTTACATGATAATTCATAAGGTTGTAAATGAGATGTTAGTATTTTTTGAGTAACTTGAGTTTGATTCGAAAAAATTTGAATTTAATTCGGTAATTATTGAACTAAGCTTAACCTCGAATAGTTTAAGCTACTGATCGAGCTAAATTCGAGCTTAATAATATTTGACTAGAACGGTTTGCGAGTCTTATCGAGCTTTTCATATTTTTATATTATTAAATTACATTATTGTCCTTAATATACATTATTAACCTTATGCATAATTATTAAGTCGAGCTCAAGTTTAAGCTTAAGTACAAAAATTGATAAATAATCATATGTCCGGATTCATTTCAGATGTAATTTTTATTAATTATTTTTATAATTTTTTCAAAAAATATGTTTTTTAAAAAATTATTTCCTTCCACGTGACATGCCACGTGTCTTTTCTTGGTGGCTATCATCAATCATGTTAACATATTTAATAATCAAATGAATCAACTAACCGTTTCTATCAATGAAAGGTCCTAATTAATTTTTTTTTTCATTAAAAACTTAATTGGGTGCTCTTTTTGAAGGGCTCAATTGATTTTTTCTTTATTTTTTATTAAAAGTTTTTTTTACATTTAAACCTTTTAAAAATAATGCAGCTTAAAGAGTGAAAGAATAAAGAATGAATTTGATTAATTTCATTTGTTTTTGCTCGGTAGTGTATTTTAAGATAGATTGATGAAAGAGAATGAGTGGTTGGGTTACATAGAAGCTTTATTTAAGAACAAAAAATTGAAGAAATTAATACCTAAAGTTAAGATAATGGTATTTTTGTTACTTTTCATCTATATCGGAAAATAAATTTTCCACCAAATATATATTAAATCATTTTTTATATTTGTGTGATAAAAAAATTGTTAGATTTCAAAAAAAGAATCAATCTTAACATACCAAACATTAAAATCACATTTCAACCAATTAAATATATTGAAAAGTTGAAACTTCCCATACTATCAAATATCCTCTTAATGTAAACAACCAATTAAATATATTGAAAAGTTGAAACTTCCCATGGTATCAAACATCCTTTTAGTGTAAACAATTGCTACATGATTTGTAGCATTCCTTGTTGCAACATTACCAACAAGAAGCTTTTAAAAAACAAAGTTCGGTTTTTATAGATTCTAGAGTTGGCTACTTTGTTATTTGTATTTATGTTATTATTGGGATCAACCCGTATAAATAACGAGATAGTAAAATTGAAGAAGAATGAACACACATTTTACGTGGAAAACCCTCAAAGAGAGAAAAAATTATGGGCAAAAGAGACTTCAACTTTTCACTAAATGAGTAAACAAACGAGAGTCTAATATAGATAAAATTAAACTAAATGTACTAAAGGTACATTACTCAAAACCTTGAATACAAAGCTCAAAATCTCAAAGAGCAAACTGATAAACAAAATCCTAAATCTCATAGGGCACTCACAAAAGAGTAAAAAATACTCTTCATAATCACTACAAAACTCTTATCAAAACTCATATGCGGCTACCTTGTCACCCCCAAAGAAAACCTTTTTCTGATTGGCATATCAAAACAAGAATACAAAACCCCTTTCAATAAATTAATGTCAGAATTCTAATCATACTAAAATATCCTTGAAATAATCAAAGTTTAAATAAAAAAAATGACAGAGTTTAACTGAAAAAAAGAATATGAGGCACACCCTACAATTATAAACTTTTCAAAAAATAAAAATGTATGTAAAAGTGAAACTAGAAAAAACATTGTTGTCCAAACTTTTCAAAAGACTACTTAAAAAACAAATCTAGCTGTAAAGGGGATTGTTTTGATAAAGGATAAGCAACCATCTTATTCTCATTTCAATGAGATTAAAGGTGATCAACTAAAGGGAGTTGTGCACATTTTTTTTAGTGGAAAAAACACACTTCGAATCTATTGTTTGTCTAGAGAGGATTTACAATCTTCAGTTGAAAATGTTGATTGGATGAGAGAGTTCATACTAAATATGCTAGTTGTTGCAACTATTAATTGATTGAGTTTAAATCATTTATAGATATAGGTGAAGTTAAAAAAATATTTTGAGTTAAAATTAAATTATATATTTTTGTGATAGTAAAATATAATTTCGTTATTTTAATAGTTTATATCTTTAAAATTTTTAGATGATTCAATCAAATATTTATCATTTTGAGGGTCAAAATATAATTTTACCATTACTAATTTAAAATTTTATAAATTATAAAAAACTTAAATGAAAAATTTTCATTTAAGGGAATCGAGAACCCTATAAACTTAAATCCGCCCCCTGTTTATAAATAAGATTTCGCTAATATATATTTACATCAAATTGCATAAACATTTATTAGCAATTTTTTTCTATATTATTCTTATACTCGTTATAACAACGCAAATAACAGCTTAATACATTCATAGATACGGGTGAAGTTAAAAAAAAATTTAGGGCGAAATTAAATTGTATATTTATCATAGTAAAAATACAATTTTATTATTTTAATAGTTTATATCTTTATAATTTTTAAATGATTAAATTAATTTTTTATCATTTTGGGGTAAAGTATAATTTTACCATTATTAATTTAAAATTTTATAAATTATAAAAGATCTAAATGAAAAAAAATCATTTTAAAAGGAGGCTCCTGTCAACCCCCCTAAATCCTTAGATCAGCCCCTATTTATAAATAAGATCTCTCGAATGTATATTTACATCAAACTGCATAAACATTTATTAGTAATCTGTTTCTATATTATTCTTAGGAAGTAACTTATATAAGGATGATTCTAAAAATTAAGGTTTTTAGGCACCAATTTTGTCACATCATCAAATTTTAAAGACAAAAATATTATTATACACCCATCCATAGAGAAACTATTTTATAAGCCCATCCCACATCATTATCCATGCTCCCATTCCAATTATTTAATTACATTTTAACAATTTTTCCCATGTCATTAACACAATTTTTATAATTTTTTAACTTAAACCCAAAAGTCAAAACCATAAATTTAGAATCCAGAATCCTAAATCCAAAATATAAAACCCCAAACCCTTAAACCTGAACTTTAAACTTGTACCCAATAACTTCAAACCTTCTAATCTTAAATTAAAACCCTAAATTTTAAACTTTGAACCCAAAATCCAAATTCGAACTCTAAACTTTAAATCTAAAACCAAAACCCTAAACCTTGAGATTTAAAATTTAAGATTCAAAGTTCGAGGTTTTAAGTTTTAAGTTCGAGGTAAAGAAAGAAAAGGCATTTGTTTATAATTTTAAAAAATAATTGTTTTAAGTAATTTAATTAAAGTTAAATTAAATTGGAGAAAATATTAGATATAAATGAGTGTATGATAATATTTTATTATGTCTAAAATTTAATGATTTGACATTATTTTATTAGTACTTAAAAGTTATACTTTTTAAGGTGATCTTAATATAATTTATTTTCTTATTTTTATACTCATTACAACAACACAAATAACATGATAATATATTTTTAAAATTTAAATCTTTCACCAAAGTAGGATAACCCAGTTCCTTGATGATCATATCTGCCGACTACCTTGACTATATTTAAAATAGTTAGATTACATGTTTTCAAAATCAAATCTTTTGTCTTGAATAAAGGCAACCAAATCACATGTTATTGGTATCATTGGGTTTGGCTTCTCTTTTCAGGAGTAAAGTAGGCCATTTGTGTTTTACTTGTGAAGCAAAAAATAAACCTTCCCTCCATTTCCTTTTTGACTTTTAATTATTGTGCAATCTTATACTCCATTAATAGGTATTTGACTAAGTTTAGCAATAGGATTATTAGTATTACTATTGTTTATTATTATTATCTTACTCCTAGTCTCCTAGGTCGGCTGCTTTTCCCCGATTTGAAAGCTCTCAAATTATCATTAATCCCACTTTTCAATCACCGAGGAGTCAAATGCTAGCTGCTTAATCAAAATATAAGGCTTACGGTATCATTTAGTATTTGAATTTTAAAATAAATTATAAAAATAATTATTTTTATTTATTTCAGATTATATTTTAATCATTTATGTTTGAAATATTACTTTTTAGTCACTTACGTTATTGTTTTATTACGAAGTGGTCACTCTGCCGTTAAGTTCCGTTATCTCCCTAACGATAATCCTATGTGTCAGTCTAAATGGATTTTAAATGCCAACTTGAATGTTCAATTGAGTTTTTTTTCAGTTGTAATTAATTTAAAATTTTTAATTAATTTAATTTATTTAATTAAAAATTTATTCTCATCCCAGCTGGACATCCAAGTTAGCATTTAAAACCCATTTGGACTGTCACGTAGGATTGTCGTTAAGGAGGTAATAGAATTTAACGGCAAAGTGACTACTTTGTAACAAAATGATAATGTAAGTTACTAAAACATAATATTTCAAACATAAGTGATTAAAATGTAAGTTGAGGCAAACAAAATTGACTATTTTTAGAGTTTACCCCTTTTTTTAATATGATATTTGTATTATTTTCTGTCTAATTTGATACTTATATTTGACAAAAGTTATTGGTATCCAAAGATAGTGGTATTAACTTTTATTGTTTAATTCAAATTTTAAGATTAATTTGATGAAATTTAATTGCTAATATTTTTAGTATTGAATTTTTCATGATATTGTTAATAAAATAAATTTGGTGTTAATTTGTTAACTTTGCATTTAATTTGACAAATACAGTCGATGATTGTGATTTAATTTGCAATTTAGAGTTGATTTGATGAAGGTTAATTGTTATTATCAACTAATTATGAATTTTCATTAAATATCTCTAAAATCCAATTTAAACATTAAACCTTTGGGTACCAAAATATATATTTTTTGTCAAACATATGTACTGAATTAAACTAAAATAACACAAGTATGACATTAAAAAGAAGTCAATTTTTTTTCTTTTTGAATATCATCTACCCTCTTAATGGGCTTACAGAATGCGGAGTATTAGTTACTAGGCTCGTTCCGGTAGATATCTTGAAAAATGAAAAAAAAAGTAATTTTTTTTTGAATATTTTTATTATAGGTTCTAATAATATCTGCTCTTTTTAATACAATGACTAAAACTACCCATAACCCCTCCCTAACTTATAAATAGGAGGATAATGTGCTTCAATGCACTCGAATCCAAATCCTCCTACATTAACAATAATATTCATATCAATTAAACTACGACTCAATCGAGTGTGAAACTAATTTATGTATAAAACCAAAGAATAATGAGTTAATCTCATGTCTAACCCTAATCAAAATATGGCCCTATATATTAACCAAACCAACTACCAGGTCTGTTTACGGTTAAAGTTTACTTTATATAATTCATCAAAAAGTTACGTCTAACTCATCATTTCACACCCATTTTTTTCCAACCATATCAATTAAATTAAATTAAAGGTGATTATGCATTGAGCCGAGTCATAGCAAAAAATTTTGTTTGTTTTAAGATTCGGTCTCATCAAATCTATCATGTTTATATTATATTTATTAGTTTTTAAATATTATTAAAAGATATTTTTATATTTAAAATTAAGCAAAAATAAATTTCTACCAAACCAAATCGAGTCTATCATGTCGGATACTAACCCAACTTTGAACAAATCTAAACCAAAGCAAATGTAAATAATTTGATCTTGACAATGTCTTCTTTCTTTAAAAAAATGCCTGATGAAAGCATGATTGGTGCAATCAAGGTTATCCATAATTGGAGGGGGTTGTCATTTAATACGAAACAACACGTAGGTTTTGTTTTTAATATATGTTTTGGTGTTTCAATAGAACCGGATGTTGTTTGCAATAAAAAAAAGCTTAGTTTCTATCAAACCTTAATTTGAAGGAAAATAATATAAAAATAAATAATACAAAAGAATTGTATGAAATTGTAACTTCACGTTATTTTTATTTATTTTTTAATAGAAAAATGACAAATCAGATTTTTTTTTTGATTTTGAGCTTTTCTCATTCTCTTATTAGAAAGGGATAAGGATGACGTGGAATCATAATTTTGTATAGAGGTTCATGGGTCGGGTCGGATTCGAGTCGGGTCTTAGCATGATATTAACATACTTTATACTTTTCAAGCCCGGCTCGGCCCAAAATTTAAGTTTAAAATTTTGTCCAAACCCATCCATATTTGCAAAAGACTAACCCAAACTCATTTTAGGTCCGTCCATATTAGTTTTTATTTTTTAAAAATATTTATATTGTTTTATTTTAATATTTAATAATTTTATACATATTTTATTTATTGATTTTATATAATCATCTTAATATTTTTTTTGAATATATTGGTGTGATTACATGGTAGTATTTGTTCATACTTTCTTAACCCTTTGACAAGGCACACACAGGTGCTCGAACTCAGATATTCTAGGATGAACATCATCCTCTTTTCCACTGGAGCCACTCGTTGGGTTCATCTTAATATTTTTTTAATTTTATATTAGAGTAGTATTATATATTTAATATAGGTTTATTTTTTCAATGTGTTCTAAATTACATAATATATAAAATAATATAATATAAAGTATTATAAACTTAAAACGGGTCGGGCTGGGCGTTGAATATTCAAGCCCGAGCCCAACTCATATTTTAAACGAATCTGATTTTTTTATCCAATTCCATTTAATATTTTTACCTAAATTTTTTAAATTTCGAGTGAACCTTCTAATTTGTACGAATAATAATCTGGTTCATGAACATGTCTAATCATATTTAACTGTTTGATATTAAAAAGAAAGGGAAAAAAAAAACTTCATAGGCCGACAAATTAGCCAACACAAGACACGTTTGTTGGTGTTGGTGTTTTTATAGGTATAAATTACGTTGGCACACGCGTAAGGCAAAATCTTTAATCATGTAAAGGATGAGATTATTGATTAATTATTATTACTGGTTATTATACTAATAAAATAAATAAGAATCTTTTGTATTAATTTAAAGGAGATACGCCGATTTTCCCCCACTTGTTCTTGTTGCCCAAGACAAGAAACTAGGGTTAGAAAGAGCCAAATGGAGTAGGAATAATAGAGTAAATAATCCTTTGGCAAACGTCCAATGAATTATTATTTTTAATGTTTGAAGTTCAAAATGAGGGTTGAAGAGTTCATATAATGATGATGGCGATGGTAAAATATTGGGTGATGAAAGTGATGGTGATGATGATAATGAGGAGAATAAGGAAGCCTAGAGTAGAGTAGTTTCCGGGAAAGTCACCCACTTTTCCGGGGAAATATTCTCCTTATTTATTGGTCCCTACCCTAATTTCATGCCGTTAATTAGAAAATATAATTATAAAGTTTTGGGATATTAATATCACGGGTTCAACTTTTTACTATTTGTAAATTATGTATGGATTGTCTTTAGATTTATTCTGATTTAAATCACATTATGTATAGGTTTAATCTTAGATATATTTCGATTTATGCTTTATAAAATCTGATTCTAATTATAGTAAATTTAGAATATATTATTTGTGATTGTAATTGTAATTGTAGCCTCAAAAAATATATATAACTAAAAACATAAAATTATTTTGATCCTGTTTGGCAATTGGCTGATAGCTGAATATTAATTGTTGATTGTAGTGGTTAGTTTGGCCAACTGATTTTATTAACTGATTTGAACAATTAGTTCTATTAACGGGTTATTTAAAAGTGTTTGATAAAACTTAGTTGATAGTTGAAAGTTGATATGTGTAAAATGAAAAATAAGGACATAACACATTTTATTGTTAAGTATTTATTTGTTTATGATACTTTAGTCTTTATTGGGTGAAATTATTGAAATAAAACACTATTACCAAGAAATTAATACATTCATTATGCAAATTAATTAGTGAATATTTTTGAAAATTTAAATAAAATTTTTTCTTAAGTTCTTTATTTACAAATATTAACCTTGTGGAAATTGATATATTAATAGTGTATCAATATAATTGTAAACTATATTCTTAGTGATAATTATGTCACACTCTGAATAAATTTGTCAAGTAGCATATTTCAATTAATATAAAGTTTAATAAAAAATTATTTTGCACAAGTAAATTGAAAATAGATTAATAGTACACAATTATTCAAGAAATAGATACATATCCAAACAAGTAAAAACAAATAAGTAAAAACAAATATTTAAGAAACACGACGTTTTCGTCTACTGATATCTTTGCACCCCTAATAGGTTTGAGAGCATGTCGCAAAGGGAGTAATTTTTGAGCAAGCATGGTCAGATATGTTATTTTACATATCTCATTCCCAATTAGCTACGAGAAAAGCTGATCATCTTTGTGTTTTTTGTTTTGGAGGTTTTAGCTTAACAACCTCCTGTGAACATGCATTTATCAAACACTACAATTAGAAGGTTTGACTATCCAACCCTCCATTTGTGTTTGATTTAATTTTTTTTAATAATTTTAAATGTTTATTTTCTCTATACATCCAAAGGATTCCTATTAGTGCTTTAGTATTCATCACTCATGCTACTTTATGTACCAATTTGGATAGTGTAACTATGGCTATAAGGAATGCATGAATTAGTTGGAAGGAAGGCCAATCACTTGAACAAGTAGATGAAACCTAAGATAGGTTCCATTGTTGAAAAGTGGAATATATATAGCTTTTGGGATGAGATTTGTTAGAGAATTGAGGGGAAGCTGTGGGAGAGGAAAGTGATCTCTTTTGCCTCTTTGTGTCCATTTATTTGAGGGTCCTTCCATGTGGAGAATCTCTATGATAGGATTCTGAGGAAACTAAAAGAACCTTCTTTTCTTTCCTTTTGAAATAGTTAAAAGAAAGCTTAAAACTATTTAGATAGTTAGTGTATCATATTCAATGGTGTAATATTCCCTTCAAAATAAATTTATCCTGGTCAAAATTTTTCTTTTGATTTTTTAAGCATAATTACTTATTTGACCTTCTAATTTTATAAAAAAAGAATCATTTTAGTCTTTCGTTAATTTTTTCTTATTTTTTTAATCTTTTCTTAGTGAATTATAAGAGAAAGACAAAACTTTAGCAACAAGACGATTAGCGTGACTTAAACTTAGACCATACATAGGGACGGTGAACACTCGGACCATCACGTCGATACATAAAGTTCACTTTTTTTTAATCTTTAAATTTATATTTTATGTCAAATCATCTCAAAATAAATAGAAAAATTAACATTTACTTAAATTTGCTAACGTTGCATACACATTATGGATGACACATCAGCATTTAATTAATTTCTAAAATAAAAAAAGTCATAAAAATATTTTTTAAAATTAAAAATCATTAAAATTATATAATTTTTTCAATATTTTTTAAATTCTAAAAATTAATTAAATGTTGATGTGTCATTTATGCAACAATCCACGTGCATGTCACATCAACAAAATTAAAAAATATTAACTTTTCGACCCATTTTGATATGATTTGACAAAAACTGTAAGTTAAAGAGTTAAAAAAAACGAAAAATTAAATAAAAAAATATTATTTTTGTAAAATTAAAAGGCAAAAAAATGATTATATCTTTTTTTATTATGTTAAATATGTAAAAAATATTTTTATCATTAATATAATAGAAAACTTTTAATTTTTTTATCAAAATATTTTTTAAATTTATTTCATCTTTCATGAAAATCATTTTTTAAAAAATTTATAACTACTTTTTTTAATAATATTATTTGAATATAAATTCCAAAAAATATAATATAACTTTGTCGGTAATTTTATTTATGTTTGTTAACATCAAACTTAGAAAAAATAATTGATTTTTTTTTTACAATAGTATAGAGATAATATAGAGATTGAAAGGGGGTGAGCAGCCATTGGGACACCACGTGGGATATGACCCACCGGTTCCCTTAAAGAGAGAGCATCTCACGAGACCATGGCTAGGCTTAAGGCTATTCCACCACCTTTTCTTTTGTGTTTGGTTCAAGTGAACCATCCATTCCTTTCTTTGTCTAGACGCCTCCCAGCGCCACCCATTTTATTTTTATCATTTGCCCTCTCTCTCTCTCTCTTGCTTTTGCTTTCTCTTCTCTCATGTAAGACAAAGACAGAAACACGTGAGCTAACCTCCTTCACCCCCACACCCTTTTCCTCTCTCACTTAATCATAAGCTTCAACTGATTTTATCATTATATCATATCCCCCCCCCCCCCCCCCCCATTTCTTCTTCAATTGAGACAACCAAAAAGGTTGACACTATTCCACCATCAAACTTGGATCACCCCTTTGCACTAGATTTACATTCTCAATCTATTCCAACCAAGGATAAGATTATTAGATATTTATTTTTTTTAGTGAATTATAAGAGAAAGTAAAACTCTAATAATAATGTGATTAAGATGATTCGAATCTAGATTACACTTAAGACAATAAATATTTTTTATTATTAGGCCAACGCACAGGGTTCTGTTAAATATTTATTTAAATGTGTTTTTACTATAATTGATTTTAAGATTTTTTACAAATCATGTTTTATTTTAAATAAGTACAAGTATTAAAGGTTTAATATAATATTTGGTATCTGAACTTGAAACTTTTTCTTAATTTGATACCTAAACTTTTTTTTATCCAATTTGATACTCAAACTTGACACTCTTTCCTAATTTGGTACCTAAACTTGACACCTTTTTTTAAGTTGGTACTTAAACTTTGTGGGATCCAATTTGGTACCTGAATTTAACTCTTTTTCCTAATTTGATACCTAATCTTTTTTTAATATTAATTCGTCAAGCATAGCTCAAAGCCTATTTTTAACATGAATTTTCTCTAAATTGACAATATTTTTGTAGCATAACAAAAAAATTTCAACATCGTTATTGTTTTGCGTCATTTTTATAATATTTAATAAATTTAGGTAACAAATCGAATATAAAAAAAGCTTAGGTACCAAATTAAGAAAAAAATGCGAAGTTCACGTGTCAAATTGGGTCTAAAAAGTTTTTAGGTACCAAATTAAAAAAAAAGTGTCAAGATTAAGTACTAAATTAGGTCCAAAAAATATTTAGGTACCAAATTAAAAAAAACTATCAAGTTCAGATATCAAATGTTATATTAATCCAATATTAAACACTAATTTTTATAAATAATTATACCAATCAAGTGAAATCGAAATAAGAAAAAAGAAAGACTAATTGAACCTCATGTGATGATCTTATAGTTAAAAATATTTATCACTTTAAATATAATTTGAATTTAAATCGTGTTAATCACGTTTATAATTTTAGCTTTACCTGATATTATAATTAAAAAAAAACTAGCTAAGAACCAATTCCCTGACAAGTGTGTAAGAAGAAGTTTCGGGGCGAGCGCATATGTAAATACATGGTTGATTTTCAGCCAACATGTCCACCAAGATTTTCCAACTTTTTCATTTGAAAATAAAGAAAGTCAATGTGAACACCGTTATTTTTTTAATAATTTTTAATTAGACCCTTGGAGCAAAATATCATGGGGAAAGATTTTCTACACAGTCAAAATTAAAAAAAAAAAATCAAATGATGTTCCATCCATATCCATATAATCAAATCTAACAATAAAGAATTGAAAGGGGAAATTGATGAAAAACAAGAAGTCTATCATTAAACATGAAACAAAAGAATCAAAATAATAAATATACCAAGAACAATCCTTTCATAGATACTATATTTTTCTAATGATCATTTACAAACATATATATTTAAAAAGATGAGAAGATTGATCAGTAATACACTATTGTTTTTTTTCTACAAATTAATTAATTACCTTAATTTTAATTCACTACAAACCCTTTAACCAAAAAATGGGTTGTGGGGGAGTCTTTCCTTTTTCTTTTTCTATACTATGGTCTGACGAACTTAATCAACACGCTGCAGAAGGATTGGAGTAGGGATTATAGAAATGAGGCTTTGAAGCCACTGAAAATGGGTTCTTGGAATTGCTGTCGGCAACGCCGCCAATTCTTTCGCAAGATGGGCACATGGTGAGAGTGGCCGCCGGCATGTGCATGTAAAAAGGTTGAGCCGCCAGTTTCAGTGCCTTGAGTTCTTGTAGTTCCTTTTGCAGTCTCCTGTTCTCATCTGTCAGTGTCTCACAACACTTCTTCAAGAACTCACAATCCACCTCAGTTTGCTTAAGTTTTGTCCTGCAGAGGAAAAGAAGAAACCAAAGATTTTTTTTTTGTTAATTTTTCTTGTTTGATGAAATTAAGAAGTGACATGCAAAAGCTTTCTGGGTTATATGATCAATTTACCTTGCTCTCCTGTTCTGGAACCATACTTCAACTTGTCTTGGCGTCAGGTTTAATTGCTTTGCTAAAGCTTGCTTTTGCTTCTGTTTTAGCATAAAATATGACCAAATATTAAATCAAGCCGATCGTGATTGATATACATAGATGGAGGATTTAGGAAAAAGGTGAGAGAGGTTACAGGATTGAGAGTGCTATGCTGTTTGAAGCTTTCCTCGAGAAGAGCAGATTGTTCTTTGGTGAGCCTGAGTTTCTTCCTTGCATTAACACCGTCTTCGTCTTCATCACTAACTCTAGACGAATTCTTCTCTACCTCTAATTCCTCGCTGCTCACCTCTCTTTCTCTCTTGACTCTACCACTAGAAAACGAAGAAACAGCACTATTAGGAGAAGCTTGACGACGATATGAATCACCGGCGACAGGTTCCTCATGGTGATGAAGATAACCACTTTTATTAACATCCGACTTCTTGGTCAGTTGGTAACCCTGATCACCAAATAGACCTAGGGTCAACGACGGTTCAAAAGTTGTCGGTGGTGCCACCGTCGTGGCTGGTTGTTCAAACTTAAGACATGATGGCTTCTTGGATGGAGTTTCCAGGGAAGATGAGAAGCCTAACCCCAGAACAAGGCCTGTATTACATGCATCATCATCAAGACCCATTAAGCTGATCAAAACCAGTGGAATTAGGTAGGCTTTCCTTTGCTATGAAATGTGAGAGAACGAAGGGGGAAAATGAAGGGAGTAGAGGGGGTGGTTTGAGAGGAAATGAGGGTGCAAAAGGGGGTCTTAAGAAGGGAAGTTGGGTGGGTGGGTGGGTGGCTATGATTATTAGTCCAAGGAATGAATTGGGATGAAAAAGAAATTAATAATAATAATAATAATGAAAGCTCCTTTCTCTCTTTCTTCTTCCTTTCTCTCTATACAAAGGTTGACCACTGGAAACCCCTCCCCCCACTACATTTATCACATTATCTTAGGAAACAAACAATTCAATGGAAATATACGCACAATCCACATGGCTGCTGTTAATACATCAAGAGAATGATTCGTCAGCACTTGGTCACTCCACTCATTAACGTACCAAATTTAAACTATTAATCACTATGCCCACTTTTTTCTTTTATGCATATTGTTTTTTTTTTTTACTTTTTACTTTCTTTTTAACTTTTGTCTCAATAACTCATTTCTTCGTTTTCATATAAATATATTTTTTAAAATTTAAATTACTTTTCATATATACATACGGAAACATATTCCAAACATACTTGATATTCTACTTCACTTTCCTATTTTTAATTCCAAAATGTTATTGTATGTGTTCCAAGATGTCCATATTAACATATTTAGTGTTATCAATTCGTCTTGGTGGTGGGCAAGATCGATTAAGTAAGGCAAGTTACTACAAGGGAAAACAATACGAGTCAAAGTAGGGATCAAAGATGCCCCTCTGTCTACTAGTTTTTTAAAATTAAAAATAGATGGAATACGTCTGAATTCGGATTTAACTAGTTTGGCAATAGTGATATGAGATGAGCAAGGTAGATGGATGTGGGGTTAAGAAGAAATATTAAAAGATGTGATATTCTACAAGCCGAGCTTTGGGTTATTTATGATGAACTTCAAGTAGCATAGGAGGCTTAATGGGAAAACATCATTATTGAAATTGACAGTTCTTTGGCTTTTTGGCTTTTTGGCTTTTAAGGGTATCTATAGAAACCATAAAGGACATTCAAATAGAGACTTGATTTTGCGTATTTAAAAATTGCACAGGCGCGAATGGAGAGTAATCTTTAAACAAAAATCTAGAGAAGTAAATTCTGTTGCTGATATTTTAGCTAATCTGATGAAAGGTTCACCCTTTAGCACGAGTTTTTTTCATGTAGCTCCTCCTAGATTAATGATCAGTTACAAATTGATAGATATTTTTGATTATCCAATCCGGATCCTACTATTAGCTTATAATTGATGTTGTTATTTTTTATTTAAAAAACCATACATTAGAGAATATAATTTTTCTTGTATTTTATGTCATAATTTTATTTTGTTCTCTCTTTCCCGAACAATACCCCAATAATTAATATATACGGCCTATGATCTTGCAGCCGTTTAAAGATGACCTTAGGCCATAAATTTCATTGATGTACAATAGTATTAAATTGGATCATTATTAAAGCCTGCCTTAATTAAATTGAAATTATTGAGGGGGGGGGGGGGGGGACATAATTGGATACTAACAAGTTCCCTTTACATCAGACCACATGAACTGTCTCCCACTCCATGCCTAGTTTAACTGGTTAGAGATGGGTACCATGTCACCTTGCTTACCAAATATTTCACTTCATATCCATTTCCATTTCTTTTTGGCTTTTTTATTTAAAGAAGCTGGTGGGGTGTTTTAATTTTCCCATTACTTAATAATTATGAACATGGAGATTAGAAAAAGATGTCCACTATCTCTTCTATAGTTTCAAAAATAAGAATTGGGTTAATTCGATTTTATCAAAGAAAGGAAGGAATAATGGTGGAAGAATATGATTCATGACCAAATATTGGGATTGTTTGCTTAACTAGAAAGTAGAAGTGGGAGAGCAATGGGGCCTACTGCCTCCCTATCCTATACATGTATAAGCACTTCCCAATAATGCTTTTGTCGGCTACACTTATCAGAAGTTAGGTCACCCATAAAACATGATAATGCCTTTAAAATAATACCAACTAACCAACACGACATCAATCAAGCCTTTGGTAGTTGTTACTTGTTAAACCCAGATTTATAATTATGGGAAATTTGCTTTCAGGGACTTTTGATGGTTGGTCTCCTAGACCAGTCATTTCTCAGGAAGGTGTGGTGCACTTTGTTCCACAAAATATAATGGGCTTGTTTTCTCTCCGTCTATGGTTTAAAAAAGAAATAATTTTTAGCTGATCAAGTTTGAAAATTGGATCAAAAGGATATTAATCAATCGGAATTTGAAGGAATTGTGTTGTCTTTTTATATGGCGAGCTTGGGGCTAGGCTGAAATGCGTGTGTGTACGGTGACTGCGCATATTTGAAAAGGTGGGTTCAGCCAACGCCAATTGAATGACTGCCCTCAGCTTCAAGATAATGTGCTGTGACTATATCCGACAATTTTATATATTATGTTATATTATTAGAATATGCTACTTCAACAATTTTTATATATTTTAGAGTAACAAGAAAACAAAACTAAGATAAAAATAATTTAAATTTTAAATATCATATTTTATTTTTGGTGAATTATAAGGGAAAATAAAACTTTAACAATAAAACAATTAATACGATTTAAACTCAAACTATACCTAAAATAATAAATATTTTTAACTATCATACCAACACACGAGGTTCAAAATAATTTGAACTTTAACCTTTAGATGCTAACAATAGTTTAACTATTATTTCCTTATGCTATTTGCATTTTTATTGTTTTGCTATAGGATTTGACTTTTTCTTGAGGATTAATGAGGGGAATGGTATAGTTGGGATTTGCCATACATCTCCCCTTCAACCACAATATAAGCTTTAATTATTATCAGATACAACCAACTGCAATAATTACTTTCATCCATGAGCTTAGGCCCCATCAAGTTATATACTTTCTTATTCATTATTGATGGATAAGAGAATGAAGAGGCTTAAATATAGGGAAGCTTTTTGTACTGCTCAGAAACTTAAAATTTAGTTTCTATATTTAAATTTTAAGATATTGAGTTTTTGTATTTTTTTATTTGAAAATGGTTTAATATAATATTCGGTATTTAAATTTGATAATTTTTTTAATTTGGTATCTAATTTTTTTTTAAACCAATTTGGTGCTTAAACTTGATAATTTCTTCTAATTTGGTACCTAAACTTTTTTGGACCCAATTTGGTACTTGAACTTGACATTTTTTCCTAATTTGGTACCTAAACTTTTTTTTAGATTCAATTTGGTACTAAATTTATTAAATATTATAAAATTACACAAAACAATAACGGTGTTGAATTTTTTTTTGTTATGCTACAAAAATATTGTCAGTTTTTGAGAAAATTCATGTTAAAAATAGGTTTTAAGCTATATTTAACGAATTAATATTAAAAAAAGATTAGGTACCAAATTAGGAAATAGAGTCAAGTTCAGGTATCAAATTGGATCCAAAAAGTTTAAGTATCAACTTAAAAAAAGTGTCAAGTTTAGGTATCAAATTAAGAAAAAGTGTTAAGTTTGAGTACCAAATTAGATCAAAAAAAGTTTAGGTATCAAATTAAGAAAATGTGTCAAATTCAGATACAAAATGTTATATTAAGCCTTTAAAAATTTTGATACCTTGTTGATTTGCCAATTAGAAAATAAGTAAAATAATTTTTTTTATTTTTAACAATTATAATTTTTCAATTAATCCTTACTTTTTAAGAGTATGTTTAATAAAAAATCTTAAAAAGTTTAAAAATTATGAAAATTTTATCATGGTTATAATATCTATCAAAAGTTTGAACTATTCACATGTCTCTATTAAATAAAATTTGAACAAATATTTTTTTATCAAACTAGAATGGGCTTTTATTGATAAAACAACTAATACATAACAAACTTTGATAAGGCCCGAAAAAATTATTAGACTCCATCGAATCAAACTATTGATTTTAAATTAAACCTGAAAAAAAGAGAAGAAAACGACACTAAAAAGCACTAAAACACAAAAAAGAAAGAAACTAAAAAACAAACTAACAAACTTAAAAGTAGCCCATTTCCTAGAGAACTAACACCTGCATCAAAAACCTGAAAACAATTAATGGCTCTGACAGTTACATCCCTAAAACCATTTCTTTACCCTTGGTTTTGGAACCCTTTCAATTCCAAAAACTATTTCAAAATACTTCTTCAGAACTATGGGGAAAGAGAATGGAACTTCTCCACCTTAACCCATCTCACGAAGCGATTCATCTTTCAAAAGTTGCTGGACAAACATCGGTACCGATCTAACCAGGTAATAACTTTCGTCATTTTTAAAGCGTCAATAACCATGGCATCTGCGACTTGATTTGTTGATCTACTTGCATGTCTGAACTTTATTGCTTGAAAATACCTTCCGTATCTCTGTATATCTCTGATGTATACACTAATCTATGAGTAATTTGGTTGGATTGTGGAACATTTTTTAATAACTGAAAGAGAATCGCCCTCGAGAATAATATGTTCTAAGCCCATTTCTAACACTATTTTTACTGCCTCCAACACGCGAGGTATTCTAATGTAAAAACAGCGAGAATCTCTTCATGCACTGTGGATCGAATGGCCAAAACATTTCCATCGGAGTCACGCACCACTATTCTTGAGCTAGATCTGAAAGAGTTTTTGTTGAAAGTGGCGTCAAAATTTACTTTGACCCACTCCTTGTTTAGAGGCTCCCATTTTTTTCAATCAAAACAATTGTTACTTTTTTATTTAACTAAGCCATCAATCTCATTTAGGTAATGAAGAACAAAATTCGCAATCTCCCTACTTGATTTAGATATTGATTCGTGGAGTCGTTTATTTCTGTCAAACCATAGGACCCATAAGGTGCAACAAATAGTTCGTCTTTGTGCTATCGAGCAGACTTTGAAAATACTGGTAAGCCATTCAATAATGCTAAGAGCAGGGATGCTCAATAACCCTTGAAGACCAAATAACATCCATACTTCTTTAGACACGAGACAAGACCAGCAGAAGTGATCCAGAGTTTCTGGCTCAGTCAAACACCTTGGACAATCGACTTTCCTTATCATTTGTTTGTTATACAAGTTCGATAATGTTAGAATAATGTTTTGTGATATGCGTCATATATAAATTTTTATTTTTGAGGGCAAATTGAGGACCCAAAGTTTTTTTGTAAAAGCATTTAGCATCCATTTATAAATTGTTTAGGCTTAGAGTAGGATTACTCGATTGTAATAATTTATAGGCGATTCGCATCGAGGATCACTTAAGGCCTGTCCTCTCCAAACATGTATGTATGTGTGGGACACTTCAACAAGAGGGATCCGCAAAATCTTCTTCGCCACCTCCTCCTTAAAAGCAAAGATAACGACTTCTCTTTTCCAAAGCCTATTATTCGCATCAATGAGATCTGCAACGGACTCAAACTGACAATTATTAATTGATTTGATTAATTGAGAATGATTAACTCCAGGAATCCAATCATGATTAAAAATCGAAATATTAACCCTGTTTCTCAAACACCAACAAACACCTTCTTGAAGGACTTTCCTTGCAAACCAAATGCTCCATCATGTATAAAATGACCCATGTTTCAATCTAGAATCGAGGAAATTGGACGTAGAATATACTTTGCTTTTAACACTTTCACTAACAAAGAATCTGGCCTTTTCATAATTCTCCAACCTTGCTTTATGAGTAATGCGATGTTGAAATTTTCAAAACTTCGAAACCTTAAACCACCATTTCTTTAAGATCGCACAATTTCTTCCACTCGCACCAATGTAGACCTTGTTTCCCTTTAGCCTTTTGCCACTAAAACTGACAACAATTCTCTCTAAAGCAACACAAAGCGATTTTGGGAAAAGAAAATAGGTCATACCATGTGTAAGAATGGCTTGCAAAACAGATTTTATAAAAACCTCTTTTCCTCCTTGAGACAAAAACCAATTACTCCAACCATTGATTTTCTTCTACATTCGATCCTTTAGGTTTTGGAAAAAGGCCTTCTTTTTTTGTCCTACCATGTTAGGAAAATCCAAATATTTCTTTGGATTATTTGAGTAACATACACCCAACTCGACCTAAAGCAAAAGTCACGTCTCCTTTACGTTAATGCTAAAGAATATAAATTATTTATTAAAATTAATACATTGGCTTGAATTTGTCTCATACTATAATCATCGACAAAAAGTAAGTGAGAAATCATAGGACCACTTCGACTAGCTTTGATGCCTTTTAACAGCCCTTCTTCAATAGCTAACCTCATGAGGGAAGAGAAGCCCTCACTACAAATAAGAATTAAGAAAAGACTTAAAGGATCAACTTGACGAAAACCCCTTGAAGGCTTAAAAGTTGAACTTAAATTGTCATTCAAACTAACAGAATAGGATATTCATGATCAATTTCACCCAAACTATGTCAAATACCATTCTTTCCATCACATTATTCAAAAAACTCCATTCTACCCTGTCATAGGCCTTACTCATGTCAAACTTTAAAGCCATATAACCTTTTCTTCCACTTCTCTTTCGCCCAAACGTGTACAAGATTTCGTAAGCTAACAATACATTATCCGATATTAGTCTGCCTAGCACAAAAGCACTTTGTGCGATATCATTTCATTTATCCAAAATAATTCGAAAACGAATTGTTATCATTTTTGCAATCACTTTGTAGATAACGTTGCACAAACTTATAGGTTTAGAGTTTGCTATGTTAGTGGGGTAAGGAACTTTAAAAAGAAGAATAATGCTTGTGACATTCATGGAATCAAAACTCTAACCTTCGTTAAGAATGCCAAGACAAAATTCGCTGACGGCTGAACCTACAATATGCCAACATTGTTGAAAGAAAAGAGCAGGAAATCTGTCCATACTTGGCGCCTTCTTGGACCCATGTCTTTCAATGCTCTGACAGTTTCATTCTCCGTATACTTTGATGTTAAAAAAAATTATCTTCCTTTGAGATGCATCGTTCTATTCCGAATAGAATATGTTGCCTCCCAAGATCTCCTCTTTATGAAGTAAAAAGCTTCACAAAAAAAGATTTCTCAGTGTCCTCCATTTCACAAAAAAAAACATTTGATTGTATTCATCATTCTCCTTTGGCTAGCTTGACTGCGAAATTTTTTTGTATTTATATCATGTAACACCTAAAACATGTCACCGTCGTCGATTAGGGTTCATAAGCTACTAACGTTCACATCTCAAAACAACTTCTGATTCACATCTGTTTCAACATCATACTGGATAAAATAAGTACATTTGACTTTAATATGAATTCTTACTCTGTTTGTCAAATCAATACACAAGGACTTAATCGAATTCAACCAAAACATTTTACACAAACATGGAAAGTCATCAAAATAGGGGTCACACAATCGTGCCCTAGGCCATGTGCCAAACCGTGTGCATACACGAAATACCGATACACGATTGTGTCACAAACAGTGTGACAAGCCGTGTGAACATGCGAAATTACCCCACACACCCGTGTGTCAAACAGTGCGTTGGACCGTGTGTTAACTCGAAATAAGGCCACACGACCATGCCCAGCCCGTGTGTAGCCCATGTGATCCCTGCACCTATTTTCCTCAAGGAAAACACTCATGTATTGGCTTGTGTATCAAGCCATATGTACCTACGAAAATTCAATTTAAATAAGTAAGAATCATTTCATTCACCCAACAATAACCAATATCAACAACTTTTGAAATTCTATTGAATCACATCTCAAAACATACCATTTCATATGAAGAGATAAACAAAACAACTCGAGTATTCAAGAATTCACATGTCATTACATTTCAATGCATATTTTCCTATTTATAACATTAAGCAAGCATACAAAACTTAACTTTAACATTCATCTAAGTTATTAATAATGTACCAATCAACCCAAAACTAAGTAATATAGAAGAAAACATCATTCTAGTACATGTTATAAAACCAAGTGATATAAATACTACCGAACGAGCTCCCGAGATAGTGTGATTCCTTCGAGATGATCCGATCTTCAGACAAAAATAAAATCTACAAAATAACAACAATTTCATAGGTAAGATTTCATAGTTTAGTAAGTTCGTAGAGTTTAATAAGTTGCCAAATAACATGTGTTGAATGGTTTATAACTCAATCTAAGTAGAATAGAACTTTGCTTCAATGAGCCATAACCAAAGTTTCATTCTCTCTTGTCAGATTCAACCTTTTACTAGTATACGATGCTGCTCACACAAGCTGTTGAGAATATGTAATTCATGCATAAATCTTAGCCATCGTAATGCCATGTAATCCAATCCAGAATTCATTTCAAAATTTCTCGACTCATGATGCTACTCACACAAGTTGTTGAGAATCCGTAACATATGCAGAATCTCAACCATCGCGTCGGTTCAAATCACCGGCTTAAAGCTTGATCTCTTTCATACATTTCTTTTCATCTTTCTTAATTTCAAGTACCAGAGTTTGTTTTGCTACAATTATAAATATACAAATAACGTACTATTTAAATACAAATTTAACGTTACGAACTTATCGGACTGAATTGCAATTACGAATAAGCTCTAAAGACAATTCTACTAATTTTCCTTTTTCTTGATCCATGACACGATCGTAATCTAACACAATAAATCATCCAAATTTTCTCATTAAATCATGTAATTAAATCATTTAATACAATTTAGTTATTTTTAGGAAATTTATAGAATTACCCCTAACATTTCACTTTTATTCAATTTACTCTCTAAACACAAAACATGCAAAATAACCATTTTCTTTCTAAACCCACATCAGCCAAACATCATAGCTCTCATATAAGTCCCTAAAATCCAATTACTTCACTCCAAGTATACACAATTTCATCATTTTAACATTTTAGTCCTCAAAACCCTAATTTCATCAAAAATCCCTTTTCAAAAATATCAAACCCAACCACCCAGCATACAAATCTACCATAAACTTCCAAGAACAAGCATATTCAATAATGGTAAAATTTATTATATTTGACAAATTCACAAATTAATCCTTGAGTTAACTAGATTAAACTAATAAAGACTCAAAAACATAAAAATTACTAAAAACGATTAACATTTGCTTACCCAAATCAAATCTCAAAACACAACAACGGAAACCCTAGGTTTCTTTCTCCTATTCAACTTAATAAGAAGGAAAAACGTCATTTTTCCTTCTTAAATTTTATATATATTCTTAATGATATTTTTGTAATTTCTTTAACTTTCATCATTAAGCTTAATTAACCTATTTTTACTTTAATTAATCCTTATTATAATCAATATATATATCATAACTATCCACTACTTAACTTCCATTGGTTAATTTGTTCATTTGGTCCCTTTACTTTATCAAACTCTACTTTCACAATCTTTACATTTTAGTTTCTTTTACTTAATTAACTATCTAAACTATAAAATTCCTGTACCAAAATTTAATATGACTCCAAAGACTTCATAAATATTAAATGATTAATATTTATAACCTGACTGTCGGAATTGTGGCCCCGAAACCACTGAAAATAAAGTTGTTACATATCACCACCTTTAAGTCAATTTGCTCTTGCCCTTTGCTCCCAATAGACTTCATCCTTTTCCATCTCCCAATTAAGGCGAAACTTGGTATCAATTAAGTCGCATACCTTCTCGTCATCCCTTTCTTCTTTTAATAGTATCTCGAGTTTTTGGGTTAATTTCTTTTTAAGACCATTACAGGATTTGCTGATATATTTTGTCCACTTGTCAAATCCTTTTTGAAGTAACTCCAAATTCGTAATTAGATTTCCTTCGGCATTAACCTAAATACTACTCGCTTCCCCTTCAAAAGAGTCTTCCATGACCCACCATGCTTCGAATCAAAAACGTTTGGTCCTCTTCTTGTCGCTCATATTGTCTAACGTGATTAAAAGGGGACAATGGTTCGAGAATGAATTAGGTAAATGCTGAACACCCACATTTGGAAAAATATTAAGCCAAGCATCATTTGCAACCCCTCTATCCAATTGCTCCCTTATATTTATCTCCGATAGATTTCCTCTTTCCCAAGTAAACCAAAGGTTAGAAAAACCCATATAAACTAAACGATAGTCTTCAAGAGTTTCGCGAAACCTTTCAATGCACTTCTCATCTCTCAATAAACCCCTTTTATTTTCAATTGCATATAAAATCTCATCTAAATCTCCACAGACGGACTAAGATAGATCGCTATTCGCCCTTAAACTCCTAAAAGTATTCCATGAGTCCATTTTATTATTAGCAGCAAAAGGCGATTCGTAAAAGCTTGTGAACCGCCAAACTGAATCACCACTCACTCCGCGAACGAGCACGTCAATACAGTAACTAGAAAAACATCATAGAGAAACAAATACTTCTTCCTTCCAAGCTAGAAACAATCCTCCTCTCATTCCATTTGCTTCCACCTTTAACCTATTCAAAAAACCACATTTGCGTTGCACAATATCAATTCTTCTCTTATCTAACTTCGTCTCCATAAAGAAGATCAATTGGGGTTTGTGAAGCTTCAAAACCTGCTGAAGCCTTCGCATCGCTCGTGGACTCTTCAATCCACGAACAATCCAACTTAGGATTTTCATTGTGCCCGATCGACTTGCTCAAAGGCATCCGCCAATCCTAAGTGAGATGACAAACCTTAAAACTTCATAGTACTTTGTATTGAAATTGTATTAGGGGAATCAATCAACATTTCATTTATTGGTTCCGCCTTCTTCTGGGAAGACGAATCTTCAATGAGCTCATTTTCCTCTCTATGAACTGACTAATTACTTTTCCATTCCCATTCGAAACATCACCTAAGAGATGCCCTACTTGTCCTCCTCTTGCCAAATGCTTCCATTTTTTCTTTGTATGGCCTACTAAAGTATCTTGGATATTATTTAAGCCCGAACCAATATGTAATATTTCTTTATTGGGCTCAAACAATGTAAGAGATCCATCATGAACCCTTTTATCCAAGCTAGAGTCCTTTTCGAAAACAACCAGCCTACTTAACATATCCCAAATTTTTTGCTCAAAAGAATTAGAGATTAACTCAAACTCTCGTTCCGAGACATCTCTCGTGTCCTTCCAATCGACTCTGCCTCCTTCTGCCTTAGACAATTCCTCCTCTCTCCAAGACACCATGATCGTTCGTTCTTCCATCTCTTCACCAACATAAGAGCTTTGATGTCTCCCTTTACATGCCAATAAACCTGACTTAACACTTTCTTTTCCCCTAACATTGCTTTTTAGTGCAACGAAATATGAAAGCTCTCCCTCTGACATATTCTTCACTTCTTGAGAAACATTCTAGCACTCTTTCACGCCATGACTAATTTGCTCGCACCTAAAACAAAAGATTGGTAAAGTCTTATATTTGAAAGGAATCCAAAATTTCTCTATCGTTCCAACATTCACAAAGATTCCCCTTTGCAAAGGATGCTGGTTATTGATTACCACCTTGATACGACAATAATCGCCTTTCTCCTTTGACCTAATCAGACCTTCGAATGTTGATCCAATTGCATGCATCAAATTTTTTTTTCACACTTCGGAGGGCAAGGATCGATTTTAATTCAAAATGATGATTTAACCAACCGAATTTTATATCTATTTACTGAACTTGATAGACAATCAAATAAAATCAATTGCCGTCAAAACAACCACAAACACCCTTCCAAACTAAACTCCATATCCTCCTCGTTTTCAAAAGAGATTAGAGACAAATTTTGACCTGCGAGTTTGCTCTCAAACTTTTTCTTTGTTTCCCAAATACTTTTCAATTACGCATGAAGACTATGTGGATTATAGGATTTCCTCATCCATACCGAACAAATCAACGTTGGTTTATCATTAGGAACCACCCGTGAACTTATGACCGATAGTTGAATTAGTTCTTCTTCCAAAAGTGAAACTTCGTCTCTCTCCATCTACACCAAAGCCATTGCTTCTTTCCACCCCAATCACAATAAATCCTATTTCTCTAGGAAACTCAGAGAGAGCACTATTGTCTTTATAAATCCAATTTGAACAAATATTTTTAATTTAAATTAGAATAATTATATATCAAAGGGTTTTATGCAAGTTTAATTATAAAATATATAAAATATTAGTGTAAAAATCTTTGAAATAATGATATAAACATTTAATTGATTCAAGTTAAAAAAAATTACTTGTTCAAATTTAATTTAATGCAAAACTGAACAATAACTCAAATCATGGAAAAAAATTATTCCCATTCCAAGAGTAAATAATACTTTTTCTTTGAATTTTTTATATTTTATAATTTTAAAATTTAAATGATATTTTAATTTTTAAATATTTTTGAAATTTAAATAATTATTTTTAATAATTTTTAGAAGAATTTTAAATTTTGAATTTTATAAAAAATGTGATTTTAAAAAATTATAAATTTTTATGTACTTTTAAAGAGTAAGGACCAAATTGATAGAAACAATAAATGCTAGAGAGCTAAAAAATATTTTACCTTTCTATAGTTTCCATGTCGATAATGTTAATAGAAAATTGAATATAGAAATCAAAGTTTTTAAATAAAAATGTGTAAGAATTCAATATATCAAAATTAAAGTGTAGGGACTATAATTTTAATTTCAAATGAGCATAAGAAAATCTAACTTAAAAAGAATGGATGATGTATTTAAAGAAGATTATTACCATATATATTATTAGTGGAGTAAAAAAAAACCCACAAGCAAATTTAGAATGATGTCATTTATTTTTAGGGTATAATAAAATAATATAATAATTAAAAAAAATACTTACATTATCTTAAAGACATACTTGTAGAAAATTTTTACCTCACCAACAACATACAAAATAATAATCTTTGGTCAATTGAGTTTTAGTTTGATTGGCATGAGTATTATTGTTTATGTTGGAGAATATAAGCTCGATTGCGCTGAAGCGCGTAATTCTCTTATTTATAGGTTGGTGATGAGTTATGAGTAATTTTAAGCATTATGTCGAAAATAATAGATATATCAAAACCTATAATAATAATAATAATAATAATAATAATCATCTTCCTTAAAGAAATAACACAAAAGGAAAACAAAGTTAAAAGATTATAAAATTTTGTTTCTAAATGAGAAATATATTTATAAATGTATATATATACTATAATCAAATTAGAAAAAAATAGTCATTTTTATATTATTTATGAATTTCTATATATAAAAAAGGAAGTAGGAATTGTTGAAGTTTTAATTCGAAATCAAATATTTTATTTTTTTGGATAAATGATGAAATTCATTAATTGGAAAATGTAGTTAAATTGCTACAAAAGAACCAAAAAAAATATTGTACAATAACATTAAGCTATACAAATAAATTAATCAATGATATCCCAAGAAGCAGAAAGTAAAATATTAACAGGATTAATTCTATTGATTGATCTTCCTCCTAAACGAGCTTGTACAATCTCTTTAATCTGCATCAAAACAATATCTTTAATCATAAAAAATATACCAAAATACATCTTGTTCCTTTGTCTCCATATCACATACAAATATTTTAATTTCATATCTATTGGCACTCTTATTAAAAGCTATTAAATTAACAAAATAAATCAAGCGAATGTAGCTTACTCGGACTATTGAGTCGACTTGAGGCTGAATGCCAAATGCAGTTAGATTATTAGCCATTATTTTTTTGACCCAAGTACATAGACATGGACTTCAATAAAGTTCACAATTTATTAATTAAATATAGTATACCTCAGTCTTTACTTTTAAGGGCATTCATTATTTCTTTCAATTTTTTGAAGGCATTCATTGTTGATAAATACACTAATTTACTTTAAAAATTATCGATAAAGATTTTTCGAAACATTTTTAAAAATTATTGCATATAACATAACATTCAAATTTTATTAATTATTTATCTAAATCTTAATATAACTTGAAATATATCAACAGATTAGCTTTTTTACCTTTGTGATACATGAGATTATTGTATTTAATTAATGATGTCGCAACATTGTAGCAAAGAAACCCAAAAACACTTTAATCCCTACATAATACCTCCCAAATCATGCAATCTTAACAAGATATGAGATAATTCAATTAAGGATCATAAAACTCCTACAAAAGCATACATTTCTCAATATTCATCTTTACCTTAAAGCAATCCAAGACTTTAGTTCCAATTTAAAATACACATCATCAATAAAGGAATAGCATGCACGCCATGGATACATACAAAATCATGCAAGGCTCATGGCCAACCAAATAATGTTTCAAAATGAAACCAAATGCAACATTGTCCTCAAACCTCAAGAAATATGAAACTAACATATATGTATCAGCCACATTAGTCCATGATCTATCGTAATTCGGTGTAGCAGATCAAATTAGTTTTCGTACTTAAGGAGCTTGAATACAAGCATTTTTATTATGTTTTAGTTATGTTCTCTTATTTTAGTTTGAATTCAATAAAAAAAATGTAAAATGAGTGTTTTTATGACCTTAAGGGTCGAAAGAGGCCTAAAGGTAAACTAACGTACTTAGTGAGTGTGCAAGATACCATTCAAAGGTAGTACACGTCACTATAAGCCAAATTATACAAATACTTCAATTTCTTACTCTTGCAAAATAACAATGGTGTGAAGTAAAGAACCAAGAATGAATCAAGCCTCCAAAATCAAGAAAACCTACGTGTAAAGACAACAATGCGTTAGCCATAAAGCTTAGTAAGAACTAATGGAAAATTCACAATACATACCTCACCAATCATAGATTGGTCAATGTGCAAAGGAGGCCTTTGGTTGAGCAATTCAAACAAGGGCAGCAATGATCTAGATTATACACGATTAAGCGCATTCAATCAAAATATTTTACAATAGAACATGTAACGCTCAATAACTATAATTTCAATGTAGTCAATTTAAGTCTTAGCCCTTAGTAAGATTAGCAAAATTAGAGTTTGATAATCAGTACTAACCAACCAAACACCAATATAACAACATGTCGAAATGTTACGTCCAAAGACTATAAAATAATGGATCCATAGCGCACTAAAGTGCTTTGCCTTACGACATAAACCACAATTAACACCCACATCTCCTCCTATCACACACGCACATACATCCTCTATTGGCATACCAATCGTATCCTATCTATTTAACCAAACTACTAGGGCCTTTTCAAATTCTTTAACTTAACATATAATTTCATTCATTGTTAGTTCAGTTTCAACATTAAATTCATGGCTTTTGCCACTTTAGCAAATTAGAATTTTAATGTTACATATCAACATGGAGACTTCAATAAGAGTGATTCATGTATTTATGTACCCTTCAATGGCCATGTAACACCCTATACCTGACTCGATCACCGAGTCTAGGTACCAAGTGCCACAATTAACCCTAATTTCTTAACGATTACTAAGTGCCACAATTAACCTTAATTTCTTAACGATAATTATAACTTGAATTATTTACAACTTAGAGATCGCCAGGATAAATTTATATTTATCACATAACTTTTCTTGAATCTCTTTAATTATCAACAAATTTTAAGACATAACTATAAACAAGCTTTTTACCATTTCTAAGTTCTTACAACCACTTTGCCTTATTGAGCATGTATATAGAACGAGGTGGAATTTAAAACTTCAAAAAAAGTTCTCTTATTTGAACCTTGAGGCGTAGACTCTAGAGGCCCTTTATATGCAAGATATAACTATGACTCCATTCACATGAGCTAGGCAATGTTTGGTTTGATCCTTCCACCTAGTCCTCGAGTCATTGTTTGACCCTACATTCAAGGTAAAATACACATAAGTTCGAAAGAACTTAGTGAGAATATGTACCACAGTGTTTGTAATGACTTGGAGTTCAAAAATAAATAACAAATACACATAATTAAAATCCCTAGATATCATCGAAAGTTTCACGATTTGACTGGCGTAAACATCACCCACACATTCTTCTCAAATGATTAGTTGGCAGACAAATTTGTAATGCCCTCAACTCAACTCTGTTCATCGAATTCGGAGATCGAGTGTTACCATTTCGAAACAAACTTATACTTAACTGAACATACAAGCATTCAAAACATATACATCTTATTTAGTAACGCTGCCCAACAACTTTAGAGATGGGCGTACGATATGTACTTACAATAAGACTTTTCCCTTGACAAGGACTTACAAGTATACATATATATTACACTTGTTCTGACTTTGAGTACTATTATTGATTTCATTTAACTGGTCAACACATTCTATTTACACTACAAGGCTCATGAATAAATTATCATGCCTAATCATAATATTTCTATCAGACTCGAACATGTCGCCTCACTCACTCTATATGCATAATGGCCAATCACGCCACTCTTTTGGCTTAACCTTGACGCAACTTTACAACAACTTACCTGTGACATAAAACACAGAGATAAGTTCACAAGAACTTAGTGAGTAACCGTCTTATACCCGAGTCTTGTTTGAGAACTCATCATTTATCTTTCTATTCCTATTCTTCCGTCTGAATTTGGCGGGCACATCTCTAAGATTCTATTCATTATGCCATGCGTGTCACATTTTGCACTAAGGTCATATCTTGCCTTTCATATCTCCGATACCTCTCTCGTGTTCTTCGTTTTGTTCTTTCAGTATTCGTTAACCATTCTCATTACAGAGGACTTTATAGACTGAATGCTCTTGGTTCTCCATATACTATAGTGCTGCAACACCCCTTACTCGACCCGATTGCCAGACCCAAGTATTAAGATGCTATAAACAATTACCAAATAAATTCATACAATTTATTACTAAAAATCTCAAATAAATATTAAATAACCGCATACGAGCATGAATAAATATATTATTCAATCTATTTCAAGTAAATATTGAGTATAAAAAAGCTTAAAATCAATTTGGTAATAAACAGAGATCAAATTGAATCAAAATCAAAAAGTTGAGAAATCTAAAAAACATGGGTCACACGATTGTGTCTCGTGCCCATGTGGAAGGGTTGAGGCCGTGTGTATGAGTCACATGGTCGTGTGAGGAAATTGTGTAACAGTTAATGCCATGTGAAATTAAGGTCATATGACTGTGTGGGTAGATCGTATAACTCACTGTGATTGTGTGCAACAAAAATCAACCAAACTTACAGGTCACACGATTGTGTCTTCAAATCGTGGATGGCACTTGGTTGTATGTCTACTTGTGTATATAGATAGTTCTTGGTAGACTATTTCTTATTTAGATTTTCTTTGGTAGACTTTCACATTTGATAGTCCCAAGTGGACTTTTTCGTGCTATATAGTGCTGACAGACATTTGCTTCTTTTGTTAATTCTTGACAGGCTTTCAACCCAAGATAGTCCTTAACGGACTTCCCTCTTAAGAGAGTCCTTGGTGGACCCCCTTTTATTTTTGGCGACTTCTTTACCCATGAACATTGTAGAATTAAAATCTGAATAATCGTTCGTTATCTAGTAGCCAATGATAGTTTATATGTGACACTAGTGGACTCTTAATGATGGATACTTATTTGCAAATGTTTTAAAGGAAATACTCATTCCTTTCACATATGTTCGCATTTAAGGCACTTCCACCAATTCTTCTTAGCTATGCATTTTGGTGAATCCTCTTATTAACACGCTTGCCTTCTTTCTCAAATGCGCCATGATCATCACGTCAAACTGCTCATCGCATGAGTAATGCAATGACTTCCTTTTTATGCCTAGGTAGATTTCCCTATTCATTGTTTTGATAAACTCCATATTTGTCATAAGGTATAACTTTTCACCATTGGATAATGCCATGGCTACTTTTGATTTTGAAGAATGATTATAAACCGCTTTTGAGTGTCGGCCCAAAAGACTTGTATACCATTTACACGGTGTCACCCTGAAGGACAAGTAAATAACCATTCCGCAATGTCGCCAAACTCCCTCAAATCCCCTTTTCAATCCATCCATTCCTCAATTACTCCAAATTGTTCCTATGTTCAACTAAATCGTCAAAGTGTATCCCTTCTTACTCCGTATTTAATAAACATACATATCATGCATAAGTTACATAGACTATCTTAACAAGGAGCACACAACATGCCTATACAACCATACACAGTTCCATCATACAAAGCATACAAATATTCATGTATTCACTCATCCTTATGCTTTAAGACTTCCTTGATCACTGTAATTATATATAACCATAGGATTCGAACAAAACTCAGAGCAGACAAACATGCAGATCATACAAGCGGTACAACGTCAATCAATCACCCAGAAAATAAAGTACAAAAACTCACTTGAAATCTTTCTTCCTCGTTGGCTTAGCTCACCCAAATGTCGGAGCCTCCTTCGTCCTGGCAACTAAGCACGACAACCTACATACTAGTTAAACTAAAAGTATTCAACTTAAATGTAATGCCCTCCACCCAACTTGATTGACCGAATCCGAGTATTAGGTGTTACGTCTTATAACAGATGTAATCTAAACTCTTTTCAATTCACCTATGTAACTATTCTAGCGATGATTAATAATTTTTTTAAGTTTTACTATGAAATACCTCATGTGTGCTAATTATTGATAACTTTATGTGCAGTGTATACTTAAATTTACATTTTAAAACAATAAAATTATGAAGATCTTCGATTCCGTCTTGCTTTTACTAAATACATAGTCGAAGTACTATTTGATAACTTATGCGTAAACTTTAACTATGCCATATAGCTCTCCGTATGAGCTTAAACATTATCATTTAACTTTATTACTTTTCACATATATTTCTCTCTTTCTAGCTTTCTCTCTTTGTTTGCATAACAACCTAATCTGTCGCTCCCTTGGTGTAGCCCTGCTGTTGTCTCTCGGTGCACTCTTCTAATTAGTATTGAAATTAGAAACAAAAATAATGAGCTCATGATGTAACATCCTCTAACCCTAAACCATCATCGAAATAGGGTTACAGAGTATTACCAGACATATCGAACAATTTACAAATAATAAATAAATAATTAATGAACATATTATAAAATAATCATAAAGTCCCTTAATTGGACCCTCGAGGATCAAAAATACGTATTAGAAGGGAATTGAGACTTGTTTTGGTGCTCCGCAGATTTTTCGTAATTTTTTTCTTCAAACGCAATATAACCCCCTTTATAAACATCTAACCTTCCCTGCAATTTCAACCCGCAACCAAAACAATTTATACTCAAATTCACCTAAATCATAATCATTTCATTAACATATTAATTCAATAATTAAACATTCTTAGTATTATTCAAAATTTACTAATAACTTTATTCATTTTTCATTCAAGCATAATGCCAAATTTTATAATATGCTCTTTACCATTTTATTAAACTAATATCAAAATATAGTATATATACATATATTTCTATAACCAACATTACAACCATATACATGTAACCTATACATTACTTAGTACATGCCACTTTTACCAAAAGAGGAGAATTACATCACCGAGTTTATACTGAGGTCGGGATCGATCTAGATGCTGAACTAGGACCTTAATTTCTACTAACCTGTGCATGGAAACAACCGTATGCTGAGTATTTCATACTCAATGGTATTACTATAATTCAAATTATAAATAACCAAATAAATTTCACATAATCAATCATATAATACATGAACACATATTATCTTAATTTATACACCACATCTTTCCATATTAATATCAAATCAATTTAATCATTTCATTCTCATTTCTCAATTTCATCACATATTACTTTATATGCCTCAAATTTTCATTTCTATTCAATTTTTCTTTTTCACATTGTTTACCCCTATTAACAAGACTCGGACCTTGACGGATACAAGGATCCAACCAAACACACCAGAATGGCACCTAGTGCCTCATCGAATAGTTCGAAGCAATAAAGTGACACCAAGTGTCTCATTGACCTAGCCGAAGTAAAGTGGTACCCAGTACCTCATCGAATCTATCCGAAATAAAATAATGACAACTAATGTCTCATCGACTCAAGGTCGAAGTATCCTTGAACTCTTCTAATCCTATGGCATGCCAACTATATTCGACTCAGCCCGACTAGTTAATAGGGACTTTCAATTTCAATTTCACTTATTAAATATAAATATCGAAATAAACATTAAATAATGAATAATTTAAATTATAGCAATACAAACCCGGATTTCACGATTACTCCTTGATAACTTTCTCCTTTCCTTTTTGTGCCGATGCTTCGGGTTCTTTGCTAGCTACGTTAATAATAATAATTTACGCTATTAATTACAACACTAATTTATAATAATAATTGAATTCTATCCAATTTATAATCCTAATTAACTCATTTATTTTTCTAACTTAATTCATACTTTATTTTTATTCAATTTCCTTCCATATTCTACTTAACTATCTAATGTTCATAATAAAACCCTAATTTAAAATTTCTTTCAATTTAATCCCTCTATTACAAAACTTATAACTTCTTCTACAATTTAATCCCTTTATCAATGCTAACTTAAAATTCATTCAATTAAATCCCTAATTCACTATTTTGTTCAATATGAACTATGTTCAAAAACCTTAAAACTTCCAAGACCTTAACTTAATTTCATCAAAACTTTGTTCTAAAGCTTCTAAAACATCTAATTTAAGAGAAAATAACTTAATTGACTTACCAATTAAAGATTAAAGCTTCAAAATCTTAGTTTCCCCTTTTTCTTTTTCCTTCCCTTTTCTCCCTTCTATTTTCGTTTGAGCTTCTGTTCTGTTTTTCTATTCCTTCTTTTGTTTCTTTTTCTTTATTCTTTTATATTATATATATATATATTAGTTAGTAATAATATTAATAAATTATAAATATCTATTTACTTAAATAATAAGTAAATTAATATTTATTTTACAAATGTACAAATATAATTTTTACACATGTATATTTTATTACCATACATTTGGCTTTAATTTATATATATATATTTCATTAATCTAATAAAATAATACCAATTAAATAATAATTTATATTATTATATTCTAATATTAATTAATAATAATTTAAATCATGAAAAATCTTTAGGTTTTTCTCATGATTTGCCGCCACAAATTATGCAATAGGCATAATTGCCATTTTAGTCCCTCTTTCTTTCTTTTAATTTATAATTAGGCTTTCACCCCTTATTCAATTTAGTCCTTTTTACTAATTACTGTAAATTAAACTAAATTCACCTAATCAAAGCCTAATTAAACACACTACTAAACTCATAATTACTCCTAATAATTATTTACGAACTCGGTTTACTAAGACGGAGGCCATATAACTCACTTTTTCGGTGCCCGTGAATTTAGGTCATTACACATGAGAACTTAATGAGATTATCATTAAGTATCTGCTTTTTGTTTCATATTAAGTTTAGTGCTTTGCACTTTCCTTTTTCTTCTTAGGCAAGTACTTACTAGGATCATTTCCTTTCGTTTTAAGCTTGCACTCTTGATCGCGTCTGAAATGTCACAGCGATTATGCAAGCGTACACACGTCGATGCAAGTATAGTTGATAAATAATTCTATCGGATATTGATCTCACGAGGAAATGGGTTCTTGATGTTAATTGTCGGAACAATTAATACTGAAAATGAGTAAAATGTAAGGATGTTAGTGCAATTACGTTAGATCTACACACTAAAATAGTTAATATTGTCAATGCAATCAGAGTTGAATGTTAATATACTGTAAGTAAATCAAATGTGTTGAGTGTTGAGTGCAAAATATTTAAATGCATTAAATGTAAAAGTGATCAAGTGTAAAAGGGTAGGAATGGTTCACTGATTCTGCAAAGTTGCAATGCTGAATGCGTTGACAAGGTAAAGTTTAGATGAATTGTTGCAGCAATAAATCTCTCTTGAGTTCTTACCAATAACAACTCTCTATTTAATCCAGACTTAAATACCAACAATCACTCCACCTCTCGGTGTAAGCAATGTTACGCATTCAAGAACTAGTGACTGGAATCTTTCCAATCCCAAGTAGCTCTCGCGTAACTTACTTGTTAACCTAACTTATCACAGCAGCTTTCGATGTCGGCAGATTGCAATTTCACTTTCGTGCTTAAAGTAGTTAGATCCAAGAATAAACAAATAACCAGTATTAAATAAGAGTCAAAATAATCTAACACCAAAAGATACTCTCATATTCATTTAATGTCATTAGAATTCATCATCGTTAAAAGAAAAATTAAAGAGTACAATCAAAGCTTACTATCTTTAGACTACTAAGACTACTCCTTAATCATTCCTCTTTCCCAGCACAAAGCACCTCTCGTCAGAAGTTACTGCAAACTTGCTTCATTAGCTTCCCAATTCCCAGCTCAAATCTCAAAATCACTCAGAATTTGTAGAATTTAATCCCTTAGCTCTCGATGATTTCTTCATTCTTTATTATTCTATTTATAGCCTTCAAAATGGTGCAGGGTTCAGCCTTCATTCTCAGATCCAGATCTAGATTTTGCAGCTGTCAAAGTTAGTTAGAGTACAGCTGTGCACTTACGCAGATTGAATGTTCTCTTCAGATATCTGCAGGATGTTGTTGCACTGTAGGGTGCAATTTGAGATCGTAATTGCGACGACATCTGTGATTTTCCTGCGCTGGTGCTTTCAGATGTAAATTCAGCTTGAGTTTACTCATTCGAGGTTCAGGTTCTATGCAACGACATCTCTATCGCAATTCCAAGCTGATCTTGTGGCTGCATTCTTCCAATATTAATCTTTTGGGCTGAGTTTCTGCCTTGACAATTTTAAGGCGCAATATATCTGCTACTTGCATCAACATTAGTACAAAAATAGATGAAAAACAATAAGAATTTAAACTAACTAGCAATGAGTTGAAAAATATAAAAACTAAGTATAAAATGCTTAATATGCATGCTAAATGAGGTACAAAAGAGATAATTAAAACATTAATTTAGGGAGAAAGTATATGTCATTTGTAATACCATCACACCCCCAAACTTGAGTTTTTACTTGTCCTCAAGTAAACAAAAATTAACAAAGTCACAAGCAAAAATGTCACTGCAATCATTAATCATACAACTTGAATTTTCTGAAGTCCTAATGTACAAATTGTATTTATATGATAGAATAATGTGCCAACAATTTATAAGCATGAATAATTAAAAATTGTAACTTCATAAATGTTAGTGACATGCATTGAATCCTAATCTTTCTTAAACCAATACAACATTTATAAAAAATTTCTTTTTTTTTTCATTTTGTTTCTTTTTCAAATGACTGAGAGATGTCATTGCATTGCTCTACCTTTGTTCTTGAGTAGTAACGATGGGGTGCAACAAACCCTCAGGAGGTATGTAATTGCGCCGACACACACTCTTGCAGTGACAGCCTTTGGCTATATGATTTTTTTTTAAATTTGCAGCAAGTGTTCTCCCTTGGAAAGTCATAATGCACTCACATTAGAGTGTCTTTTATTCATATAATGTCGCTGCACCTGGTCAGTTAGCTCAAGATTCAAACATCAACACTATCATTTTATTCTTGAAGTAGTTCTAATTATTCATTCAAAAATAGCAGACTCATCATTCATTCATATTCATCCAATTTCCTCATTATTATCCAAACAATTCAAGAATTACGTATAAAAATAAAAATTGTGGGCACATTTCTATTGAAATTTTGTCAATTCTCATTAACCAAAGAAACAAGTAGAATTCAAATGTGTGGGTGTAATTGCATTTCCATTTCACGTTATCTCCCTTAAACTTAATGTCTGCATTGCCCCCAATGTACTGACAATATGTATATAGAAATAATGAAAATGCAACTACAATGCAACTAAGTTAACAAAAGGGATGTAGTGACAAAATAAAATGCAATGACAAAAAAATGCATGAAAATTATCTAAAAGAAATCTACTAGCTTACTCGTCAGCAGTCGATGCAAAAGCTGCCTTTGTTTTCCTTTTTTTCTTCTTTGGGTGCTCACCCTCTTCATGGTGCTTTTTCTTCTTCTTGTCCTTGCGCCTTTTTCTCTTTTTATCCTTTATGCCAACCGGTTCGGTAAATTACTCCTCCTTAATAGGTTGGGTAGCGGCCTCATTGGTTGTCATCTCTGATGAGCGAATTTCTGCGAGTGGTGCCACATAAGGCACGATAACAAGAGGATTCAGTTCCTCAATCTCACTAGGAACAACCTCAGTTAGCTCGCAGTAGATCGAGCCTCATTAGAGCTGGATGCCCCCACACTCTCTAGTGTGCCGACAACATCGTCAACGACCATTGTTGGGGAATCTGTTTCTTTCTCTTCCTACACCTCGACAGGGTCCTTTTCTTCATTCTCATCTTTCTTCTCTTCTTCTTCCTATTCCTTCAGCTGATCATCTTCCTTCTCTACGCCTTTAGCCATATGTTGTTCTAGTTCATTTAAGCCAATGTAACACATTCCACTGCGTCGACACTGTTATCCACAATAGCCTCTCGTTGAGCCATATTCACACCAAGGCTATTGGAGAACCCATCCTCGAACAAGTTTACCATAGTACGATAGCGATCCTCATCAACATTTGACTACCCTTCTTCCTTATCATCATCCGAAATGTGAATCCGTTTTGGTATAGGGGCAAGTCTACCATCAGGGGTAGGTTGATCGGATGATGAGTATTGCATTGGCCGAAATATGGTTGGAAAGGTTGGAAAGTCTGGCAATGGAGTGGGGTTGATTTGGTGGAGTGTTGCGACAATAGCCTTCTTCCAGGCCTTTATGTAAGCATAAAACTTATGTAGTCTAAAATCCATATCCTCCAATATACCATCAGTGTGGATTAAAAGCATGTCGATGCGATCCAGGTGTACTTCCATTAAAGCCAACTTTTTCGCCACTTGTGACTTTATTGGCGCATTAGTTTGATCAACCTTCGTTTTACCCTTGCTTCTATCCTTGTTCTTGAAGGCTTCCTTAGCTACTGGTGTCTTTTGGCCACGTGTAATCCATTCCACAAAAATGTTTTTGATCAGGCCTTTGTTGTCTAAGACCTCCTCACCATCCTTGGGCACAATGCCCTTCTGTTACAGAGCATCATAATTAGAAAAGGGAATGGGAGTATACCAGTATGGTTGTCAGCTACCTCCACGATCTGGGCGTGGATAATCTCATTGATGTCGATGTGTCGGTGATGCATGATCGAATTCGGGAGACACATATGGTCTAATGTCACCGTAGTGCTATGTGTTGAAGGCATGATCCGGCTGTTGATGAAATGGAACCAAACTTTGCTAAAAGTTGTAAGGTACTATTTGTTAATGGTGTAGTTGTGGGACCCGTTTTTAGTCCAAGTAGCTCCATCGACACATAAGTCCTGCATCATCTGAGCCATACAATCATCGTCTAATTGATGCATAAATGGTGCATGGTCGTACACTTGCTCAGGAATCCTTAACAGTACGTTTATCTAAGTAGCTCTCTATGGAATGAGCCCCTCCCAGATAAAAACAAACTCTTGCTCCGGACCCACCAAGTTGGCATAAAACTCCTTGACTAGTGTAGGGGAGTAACCAGAGGGATGTTCACAGAAGCACTCCTAACCAAGGTGGCTGATAGTGCGGACAATATGCTTTCCTAGAGTCTGGTGTGGAGAAAGTTGGAGACCTTGTTCAGGGTGGAGGTTTCTCTTCAGCATGGTATTTTGGTAGCGGTCTTTGGTCGCAGTCGTCAAGAATAAAACTAGGCTTGTAGAAAGAGGTGGTGTTGTGGTCGGAGCCCCAATAGAAGTTGTCGGGATGTTCTTGAAAGGAGTTTTTGAAGGGTTTTTCAAGGCACGAATTTTAGCCATTGTAATGGAAGAAGAAAGTTAGAAAAGGTTACAGAAAATGATTGCTTTGTGAACGAAAAGGAAAATATAGAGGTGATGAAGAAGACGAGTTGTAGTAACAATAAAAGATGTGAAGAGAAAACAAAATTGTAGGAGAGAGGTTTTATAACCTAGGCGTAATGGTTAAAAGAATTACGGGGAAACATTGTGTCTGCAGTCATTAATTAGCAAGCTTGTGTCTGCAGTCATTAATTAGCAAGCTGCAAATTGTACTGTTTCATTTGATCGAACGGTTAGGAGAGAAGAGAAATCAATCGGTACGATTCTTGCTGAAAAAACAATGTTGACTCATCACAGAATGCACCGACAATTCGTGCTTTAATGCTTTGACAAAAAGATGACTTTTTTCTAGAAAAGAATTTGAAACAAAACAAGTAAAATTAAAATAACTGAAAGTAAATAGAGAAATGTGTCGGCATTATTTAAACGTGACCAGGTTGATGGCTTCGTTTGGGCTCACATAATGCTTAAGATGTTGACCATTTATTTTAAATTGTTGTCCATCCTTTAAATTTTTTATTATCAACACACCGCTCTGAATGCCTCGATAACTTTGAAAGGGCCTGACCATCTTGATCTCAATTTCTGGATGCAATTTTAAACTGAGTTAAATAAAAGCACTAACTGACCAGGGTGAAATTGTCGACGCAAAATGATGTTGTCGTGCCATCTCTTTGTCTTTTCCTTATTTATTGCGGCATTTTCATAAGCATGGCATCGGATTTTTTCTAGGTCTATGATGTCCAATAATCTTTTCTTTGCAGCAGCATCATAATCCATATTCACCTGCTTGATTGCCCATATAGCCTTATGTTCAAGCTCAACTGGCAGGTGCAAGACTTACTTCTCAGCTGGGTTTTATAAGCAGTACGATGCGCCCACAATGCATCATGTAACCACAAAGACCAATCCTTTCTAGATGGGTTAACCACCTTCTCAAGTATGCCTTTAATGTGGCAATTGGATACTTCGGCTTGACCATTGGTTTGTGGGTGATACGTAGTAGTCATACGATGCTTCACACTATATCTTTTTAATGTAGTCACCACTTAGTTATTATAAAAATGAGTCCCTTGGTCACTTATTAATGCTCTCGGTGTTCAAAATCTTGTAAGGATGTATGTGTAAAAGAACTTCAACACCGTCCGAGCGTCATCCTTTAGCACCGCAATTGCCTTGATCCATTTCGGGACATTGTCAATAGCCACTAAGATATACACATTTCCAAAAGAGCTTGGGAATGGTCTCATGAAGTCAATACCCTAAACGTCAAAGAGCTCTACCTCCATGATCAGTTGTTGGAGCATCTCATTGTGTCGAGATATTGAACCAATGCGTTGACAACGATCACATTATTATGCGAAGTTGTGGGCGTCTCGAAACAATGTGACCAATAAAATCCTGATTCTAAGACCTTAGTAGCGATCTTTGGGCCACTAAAATGTCCTCCATAAGGAGCATTATGGCAATGTCGCAGGATTGAAATCATTTCTTCTTCACGTACACAGCGACAAATGATGTTGTCGACGCATACCTTGAATAGGTATGGTTCGTTCCAATGGTATTTTGCAGCATCGCATATGAACCTAATCTTCTTGTGACTAGTATAACTCATGGGTAGATTTTCACACATAAGGTAATTGACAACATCGACGTACCAGGGCGATGAGTCGACAAAAAATAATTGCTCGTCTGAAAATGCTTCGATAATTTAGGACATCTGCCCATCTTCACTTCCAACTTCTAATCGAGACAAGTGGTCAGCTACTTGATTTTCAGATCCTTTCCTATCCTTGATTTCAACATCAAATTCTTGAAGGAGTAGGATCCATCGTATCGGTCTAGGCTTGGTGTCTTTCTTTGTAAGAAGATATTTCAATGCTAAGTGGTCTGTGTATACTATAATCTTTGCGCTGACAAGATATGAACGAAACTTTTCAAATGTGAAGACTACTGCTAACAACTCCTTCTCAGTGGTAGTGTAATTCACCTATGCTTCAGTCACAGTTTTACTAGCATAATAGATAGAATGAAATACCTTCTCTTTTCTTTGGCCTAGTACAGCTCCAACAGCAAAATCACTTGCGTCACACATTAATTCAAACGGTTGCGTCTAGTCCGATGCAACGATAATTGAGGCTTGTACCAGCTGCATCTTTATTGTTATGAATGCATCCAGACAGTTATCATCGAATAGAAGCTTTTTATTTTACTCCAACAATGAGCATAATGGTTTAACTATCTTGGAAAAATCTGGGATGAATCTTCTATAAAAGCCAGCATGTCCAAGAAAGCTTCTTATTGCTTTGATATTGGTGGGTGGTGGTAGTTTTTCGATGATTTCTACCTTTGCTTTATCAACCTCAATTCCCTGACAAGATATCTGATGCCCAAGGATAATGCCTTCAGTTGCCATGAAGTGACATTTCTCCCAATTCAGAACTAGATTTGTGTCCTCACATCTCTTCAAGACTCTTGCCAGATTGTCAGCGCATTGGTCGAAATTCTATCCATAGATAGAGAAATAATCCATGAATACCTCTAAAGAATTCTCAATCATGTCTGAAAAATTACCATCATGTATCTTTGGAATGTTGCTGGCGCATTACACAACCCAAATGACATACGTCGGAAAACAAATGTTCCAAAAGGGCATGTGAACGTGGTCTTTGCTTGATCTTTCGACGCAATAGCAATTTGGTTGTATCCAGAATAGCCATCTAAGAAGCAATAATAGCCTTTACCAGCTAGCCTATCTAACATCTGATCAATGAAAAGCAGTGGAAAATGGTCCTTTTTTGTGGCTGCATTCAGTCGATAGTAATCCATGCATACTCGCCAGCTAATCGCAATGCGAGTAGGGATCAACTCGTTCTTGTCGTTGGTCAAAACTATGAAACCTCTCTTTTTAGGCATACATTGGATGGGGCTCACCCAATTACTATCAAAAATAGGGTATATGATGCCCGCATCTAACCATTTGATAATTTCCTTCTTTACCACTTCTTTCATTTGCTCATTAAGTCGTCTTTGTTGCTCAATTGATTACTTCTCTTCATCTTCTAGCCTTATCTTATGCATGCAAAAAGAGGGAATGATGCCTTTGATATCAACAATGCTCCAGGCTATGCCTTTCATCTTTTTGTGTTGCGTCGAGGGATGCGTTGACAATAACAGGTAATGTCTCGTTGTCACCAAGGAAGACATACTTGAAATGCGTTGGCAATGGCTTTAGGTCTAAGGTAGGAGCTTGCTGAATAGATGGTTTAAACACTAGGATTATCCTGTTAGACAAATCCAAAGACTCCAATTGCCAATTCTATCTCGGCTCATAATTGTTAACCTCCTCTTTGTCGACACAATCATTAGTGGATGTCGCCGCATCTTCATCTAATATTACTAAACTCCTCGCATTAAATTCTTCCAAAATGATTTCATCCAGCACGTCGATATGGTGATATTGCTCTTTAGTTTTGGACGGAGATGCCTCAAACACATTGAAGGTCACATGCTCGTCGTTATGACGCATAATAAGTTCTCCTTTGAAAACGTCGATAAACGTGCGTCCTATTGCTAGAAATTGTCACCCCAAGATAATGGGCACCTCTTTATCTGCTTTGCAGTCTAGGATAATGAAATCAACAGAGAACACGAGTTTATCAACTTGGATAAGGATGTCTATGATTTGGCCTTTAGGTTGTGCTAAGGATCTGTTCGTAAGTTGTAATGTCACTGCGGTGGGCTTCATCGAACCTATTCCTAACTTATTAAAAGTAGACAAACGTATAAGGTTAATACTTGCTCCCAAATCACATAAAGCCTTACCTAAATAATGATCCCTAGTGGAGCATGCGATTGTGAAGCAACCAGGGTCTTTCATCTTAGTTGGCAACTTATTTGTAAGCATAGCGCTGTACCTCTCTGTGAGCATAATCGTCTCGATTTCAGACAAATTCTTTTTCTTTGATAACAACTTTTTCATAAATTTCCCATAACTAGGTATCTGTACAAGAGTATCTACAAAAGGTATATTAATATGTAATTGTTTCAAAGTAGAAACAAACCTTTGATATTCTTTATCATGGACTTTCTCTTTAAATCTTTACGAAAATGGCAAAGGTATTGTAGCAATGGGTTGTTGTGGAAAACTCGGTGGTATCGACATTGGCAGTTGTGTTAACAACTTAGTTGGGCAAACTGCAGGTATAGATGGCACTACAGTTGGTTTCTCTTCCTTTACTTTTGCTTGACTTTCTTCAGCTGCATCCTTTTCCTCTTCCTTTGCTTTGGCCAGAACTACTTGGTCCCATTTTTTGCTTGCCACTTCTCAGCATGATTACTTTGCAATGCTCGAATGGAAGAAGAGTTGCCTTGCACTATTGCTTCAATTCGTGTGATATGCTCGTGCATCAACACCTCAAGAGCAGCCATAGGATCTGACTTTGGTTGAGAAAAGTGCTGCTGTTGATGTTGATGATGTTGTCCTTGCATATGTGGCAGTACAGACTGTTATGATTATAATCGAGATTGTGGTTGCATCTGACTATATGTCTGCATCTGTTCAGATCGAGAACTCATTTATGAATTCTGATCATAATTCTACTGTGGATTGCTATTGTAACTCCCTTATCTGTAACCCTCTTGAATTGAGGAATTTCCATATCTGAATGTGGAAGCATTTTGATTCTCCCAAGGTTGTTGAGATCGGTTATTGTATGAGTTACCAAATGAACCTCCTCCGTTGTTGTTGATGTAGATGCATTTTCTACATGTTGTGGGTAGTCCTCATAACTATGATTGTCGTCGCAAATTTCACAAGAAAATATCGACACATCTAATTGTTGGGCCACTTGAATAGGAGCAACGTCATTTGTTCCCTTCATATTCTTTATGATATTGGCCAATAAGGAAACCTGTGCTGACAAAGCAGAAATAACATCTAACTCAAGAAATCCAGGGTTACTTTTTACTTGTGCAGAACGAGAGATCGAATATTGATAATCGTTCTGAGCAATCCTCTCTAGAATTCTTACAGCTTCATTATATGTAAAATCCAACAAGGGACCATTAGCAGATGCGTCGACAAGGTTCCTTGTCTGAGCATTCAAACCATTGTAAAATATTTCAATCTGGGTCTCCTGCTGAATTTCATTCATTGGGCAGCGTCGAAGCAATGTTTTATAACGCTCCCATGTTATATGTAAATTCTCATCATCTAGCTGATGATATGTAGTAATATCATTTCGCAGCCTTGCGTTCATTGTCGACGGATTGAAACGCAAAACAAACTACATTGCTAATGCATTCCAAGATGTAATTGATCTTGTCGGCAATCCCAAGAACCATGTTCTCGCTTTACCCTGCAACGAATAAGGAAATAATTGCATTTTCAAGGCATCATCAGGGACACCATGTTGACTAAAGGATGCACAAATAAGCAAAAATAAATTTAAATGTTCTCTTGCGTCTTTATGAGGAAAACTAGAATATTGCCTATTTGAAACATCACTGATTTTAGCTCAAAATTTCTAGCTTGAATAGCTGGTCTCACAACCCCTGGTTGTAAATCATCAAGTATAAGCACAACAAAATCTCTTATTGTCCTATTTTGTACTTGCTCTTCTTGTGGTCGCGATGGTGGTATATCATTAACAATTTGTGGCAGCACTGGAGGAACTTCATTGTGTGGAAGCAATGGTAGTAAATTATTGTTGTTATTACCAACCATTTTCCTTTGTTCTTGCCTTCTCCTCCTTAATGTCCTCTAAAGCTCTGGATCAAAGCTCACAATGTCCTTAGGGTTTCTCCTTGTAGACATGCAACAATTAAAAATCTGAAAAAGAAAACAATTAGAGAAATATAAACAGATTAATAGAGATCAAAAGTTAAGTAAGTAGAATTAATTGCAACTAAAAAATAAACATTAAACAAATCCCAATTTCCTCGGCAACAACGACAAAACTTGATCTCGCCTAAAACGTCACAGCAATTGTGCAAGCGTACACACGTCGATGAAAGTATAGTTGATAGATAATTCTATCAAATATCGATCCCATGAGGAAATGGGTTCTTGATGTTAACTGTTGGAGCAATTAATACTGAAAATGAGTAAAATGTGAGTAAGGATGTCAGTGCAATTACGTTATATCTACACACTAAATAGATAATATTGTCAATGCAATCAGAGTTAAATGTCAGAGGTTAAATGTCAATATACTTAAAGTAAATCAAATGTGTTGAGTTCTAAATATTTAAGTGCATTAAATGTAAAAGTGATCAAGTGTAATAGGCTAGAAATGGTTCACTGATTCTGCAAAGTTGCAATGCTGAATGCGTCGACAAGGTAAAGTTTAGATGAATTGTTGCAGCAATAAGTCTCTCTTGAGTTCTTACCAATAACAACTCTCTATTTAATCCAAACTTAAATACCCACAATCACTCCACCTCTCGGTGTAAGAAATGTTCAGCATCCAAGAACAAGTGACTGGAATCTTTACAATCCCAAGCAGCTCTCGCCTAACTTACTTGTTAACCTAACTTGTCACTGGATCTCTCGATGTCAGCAGACTGCAATTTTACTCTCGTACTTAAAGCAGTTAGATCCAAGAATAAACAGATAAGCAGTATTAAATAAGAGTCAAAATAATCTAACACCAAAAGATACTCTCATATTCATTTAATGTCATTAGAATTCATCATCGTTAAAAGAAAACTTAAAGAGTACAATCGAAGCTTACTCTCTTTAGACTACTAAGACTACTCCTTAATCTTTCCTCTTGCCCAGCAGAAAGCACCTCTCGTCAAAAGTTGCTGTATACTTGCTTTATTAGCTTCCCAATTCCCAGCTCAAATCTCAAAATAACAGAATTTGTAGAATTTAATCCCTTAGCTCTTGATGATTTCTTCATTCTTTGTTCTTCTATTTATAGCCTTCAAAATGTTGCAGGGTTCAGCCTTCATTCTCAGATCCAAATCTAGATTTTGCAGCTGTCAGTTAGAGTACAGCTGTGCACTCACATAGATTGAATGTACTCTTCAAAGATTTGCAGGATGTCATTGCACTGCAGGGCACAATCTGAGATCGTAATTACAGCAACATCTGTGATGTTCCTGCACTGATGCTTCCAGATGTAAATTCAGCTTGAGTTTAGTCATTCAAGATTCAGGTTCTATGTGGCGACATCTATGTCGCAATTCCAAGTTGATCTTATGGCTCCATTCTTCCAATATTAATCTTCTGGGCTGAGTTCCTGTGCTGACAATTCTGAGGCGCAATATATTTGTTACTTGTGTCGACATTAATACAAAAATAGATGAAAAACAACAAGAATTTAAACTAACTAGAAATAAGTTGAAAAATATAAAAACTAAGTATAAAATGCTTAATATGCATGCTAAATGAGGTACAAAAGAGACAATTAAAACACTAATTTAGGAAGAAAATATATGTCATTTGTAATACCATCAACTCTTCTTACCGAGTTCTTCCTTCTTCCTCTATAGGCAATCATACCTTAGTGAGAACTACCTGTATTATTCATGGGCTAGTACTTATGACATACTTTCTAACCATTCTTCTCATTCTTGTGGACGAGGTAGACTACGTTCGCTTCTCAGCATGAAACGTTCATCACCAGCATTCCATTACTTCAAGCTCTTTGATCGCACTTACGTTTCTCTTTCAAAGGTCACCTAATGGCGTTATCTTCGGATGATTTCCATGAAGGCCAATCTACAGATTGCTCTATAAAGGTGTACTTACTTTCGGATATCGTAACAAGGCAGTTCTTTAGATTTCACCAAGAAGGTACTTCTTAGCAAAGATAGCCACAGAAGTTTTCTTTTAACATAGATAGCTACAAAGGCATCCTTAGCAAAGATAACCACAAAGGCGTCCTCAACAAAGATAGCCATAGAGGTGTTCATAAGCAAAGATATCCATAAAGGCATCCTCAAACAAAGCTAGTCACAAAGGCATCAAATTTTCCACAAAGACATTTCTTTAACATTCACAAGGGAGTCCTTTAACAAATATAGCAAAAAAAGCTCTATTATTAGAATTAGACATAAAGGCTCCATTTAACATAATTAGCCACAAAGGCTCACTTTAATAAAATTAGCCACAAAGACTTCATTTATCAAAATTAGCTACAAAAGCTCACTTTAACAGAATTAGTCACAAAGTCTTCATTTAATAGAATCAATCACAAAGACTAACTTTAAAAAAATCAACCACAAAGGCTCACTTTTTCGGAAATGATGTTTTCAATGATAAGGATTTGTCTAAACTCATTGTCGTGAGGTTTGCCCCTCATCGTTTGGTACTCACACAACCATCCTTTTCATGTTCTTCTATATGATGCCATAGCCACCATGACTATGTCTTACACTATATGATCTTTGATTGCCATGGCCATAGAATTTTCACATCAGATATTTGTGTTTATTAGCTCAATGGATCCTTAAGACAAACACAAACTCATCATGAAAACTTATACTGCACAAGCTTACTCTTTTAGACTTCCTCACACTAGATGCATTCACATTTCCAAACATGCAACACATTTCTTTGACTTCATGCACAAACTCACTCTTCATGCAGTGACTTACACATACAGACAAACATACTGTCTCACACATTCATCATGCATAAACTTTTCATTTTAGAGGCATAGTATCATATGAATATTCATGCAAATTTATCAAACATACATTCTTCATAGAATCAACATATCACACTTATATAACTTACATTTCCATCTCATGATTAAGTGTTTAGCACAAAGGAGTTTATAACACAAGAATATTTATATATTCAAGAAATAGTTTCGAGACTCACGAGATTCTCACCTTTAACAATTTCAAACATCAGATTTGAGCTTCCATCAAGTAGATCAACAGTGCTCAAACGATAATCACAAAAACCCATCAAGATTTGTCCATTTAACTTATTCTTCCTTTCACTTTGAATACCAAAATCACATAGCAAAACTTTACCATGCTTGCTTTACCAAGCTAAACAGATATGCTCTTTGGCAGCATAACATGCAAGGTCGTGAATCTTACCTTAATAGGGGCATCTTAGAGCTTAGATCCTTTTTCCCAACTTCTGCTTAAAGGATGAGAGGATTTTCTCTCGGTTCATCTTTAAATAAATAGAGACTACTTCTTGAAGAAGTACGAGAATAATCCCCTTCACTTACTCGAGTCACCTGGATATTTTTCCTTATCCCTTTAGATGTTTTACAAAAGGCTCAATCCTTGTGATCGACCAAGTAGATGCACGACAACTGTAAAGAAATGTGTACAAAAAAGCATACATATACATAAAGTACCATGGGTCAACCTATCCTACATTTAAGGGTAACTAATAGTTCAACTAGTCGCAATTGGTGCATCATGCATTCTTGAAGGTGACCTTATTATCCGAGTATCCTCAATAATTAACTAAGTTTTCTTTCCTAATGATTCATTCTTATATAAAGGAATATCATATCATATTTCAATATTAATTATGCGCCCACATACACGCCAAGAGTCTGAGTGGGGTGAATAATGTTTAGCTTACTTGTATATTTCAAAGCTCGCTCATATATCGAGCGTTACCTTACCTTGACCTCGTCTAATCATAAGCCTCAAATTTAGCTCAGAGTACCCTAACTTTCTTCTAGCCAGTTTCTCTCAAGGAAAGCAAGAAAGAGAAGATATTTTCTTCTTAACCTATCTTAAACTCTTAACTTATCCCAAGTCCTTACGGGAACTTGATAAACATCACATCAGTAATTTGGTGGCCTTATCCAAATCTACGAATTCCAAGAAAACTAATCAAAGTGTTTTCTTTTGGTTCTTAACTATCTTGGTTCATGTTCAGTTAATCCCTAATTATGCTTTCCTTATAACTTAACTAGGTTAAGGCCAACATTACGGGGTGCTCTTTATTGCTAACGTAGGCTTCACATTTTAAGGTTCATTTCCCTATTACACATAATGGAATTCGCCCACCCTATGTATGCCAACAGAGGCTTTTAGGGGCAAATCCTCCCTTACTGGGAATACTTCCTAATCACTACGTGCTAATTCCAGTGTCTCAAGGCGTCACAGATGCACTCAAATAGCTCTTATACATAGTCTAGCTCTAAACTATTTACTATTTCAATGTTCATTTTCCTATTACACATAATAGAATCCTTTCTTACCAAGTACACTTTTTTTATCACTATATGCTAACATAGTGTTCACCAATCTCAAGGCGTCGCAGGCGCACTCAAATAGTTCTTAAAACCCAAAATTTAACCTAAATTCGAATTGGTATAATTATAGGAATTACAATTTTTGACAAAATTACTTAATAACATATATTATATAAAACATACAAGCATTCACATATATAATCCAAAAGGCATACATATGAATAAGAATTTCACTCTATAATAATTTTATTCAAACAAATAGGAGGACAAAAAGAGAAACATATGTGAAATGTCATAAAGTTATATGATAACATTTAAGTTCATACGGAAGCCATATGGCATAGTAAAGTCTGTGCATAAGTAATTAAATAGTACTTCAACTATGTATCTAGTAAAAGCAGTAAGTGATCAACGATCTCCGTAGTTTTATTATTTCAGAATGTAAATGTAAACATACAATGTACACGAAGTTATTCATAATAGCATACAAGAGGTATTTCAGAACAAAAACTAAGTGATTTTCTTAGCATTCACTAAAATAGTTACATAGGCGAGATGTCTAAAGAGTCTTCGTTACATCTGTTATAGGATGTAACACCCAATACTCGGATCCGATCATCGGGTTAGGTGGAGGGCGTTACAATGTGCCCATTTGCAAGTTGCACTAATGCAAAAGATGTTAAGAGCACACCATGAAGTCATACGATCTGCCCTCGTGCAAGTGATGTCAACAAGAGACCTAGCCATTGAAGTCATACCTTATGAAACATCATGTTCAAGTACGTTATATTCATAACTTACTAAGTTCATTTGGACTTACCTAGCTTTATGTGATGCTTTTCAGGTAAAACGGATTATACAAGATGCTGAAGAGGGACTAAGCAAGAATTTGTCGAGTCTGTGTAAGGTTGTTCCTTTCATATGTAACATGCATATAGTGGGGGCAACCTACAGGCTAAGCCTTAGGATTAGAATTCTTGTAATAGAGTTTGAACAACATTATAACTATTTCAATGTAGGTTGATTGATACAATTTAACAAAGTTATTATTGTTAATCACCCTTATTACACTTGTTAATGTTTCATTTAAAATTTTGTGTAATTGTAGCAATTTCGATTTGGTCGATCAATCGGCTTAATGATCGGGATGTTACACAAACAACACATGACCCCATATAACATTCGTTGTGCATTTGTTAACAAGATTTGGTTCTTTTCCAACTCCTCGATATTGGAATGAAATTAAACATGTATTTAGAAATCTCAAAGGATCCTTTGATATGAGGTTATTTTATACATGCGATTCAAGATCTCTATTAGTTAGTTATGTAGATGTTGCATATTTATCAGATCCACATTAAGGTCAATCTCAAATAGGATATTTATTTGCATATGGTGGTATTATCATATCATGAAGTTAAACAAAATAGACATTAACTATTGATTTTTCAAATCTTGTAGAAATAATTGCAATGCATGAGACAAGTAGAGAGTGTGTTTGGCTAATGTAGTTGTCCCAACAAATTTAGAATATATGTGATTTGTCTTTACAAGAAAAAAACATATACCATCTTGTATGAAGATAATGCAACATGTATAGCTCAACCAAATGTTGGTTACATCAAAGGGGACAAAATGATACATATTTCATGAAATTATTTTTCATTCATGATCTTGAGAAGAAAGTTGATATATAAGTTCAATAAATTTGTTTTAGTGATAATTTGGTGGATCTTTTGTACCAAGGCATTCCCAACCATAATGTTTGAAAGACTATTATACAAGATTGGAATGTGTTGGCTCAAAGATGTAATGTGATGTTGTCATTAGGGGGATTCTAAAACACACTATACTCTTTTCCTTTAATTAATGTTTTGTCCCACTAGGTTTTCTCAATAAAGGTTTTTAATTAGGCAGCTTGTAATAGGAGATTGTGTACACTTTTTCCTCATTAGGTTTTTATCCCTCGGGGTTTTTCCTAATAAGGTTTTATCAAGGCACACTTTTGTTAATAGACATCTAAGAGAGATTGTTTTAAATCCATTGATAAATGGATGTCCATATAACTCCCGAAACCCCTAAAACTTATTCTCTTGTTACTCTTGTAACCCTTAAGGAATTTATAGGGTGCCTTAATTCTATTTTTGTAACCTATGATGATTGAAGCCTTATAAATAGAGGGCAAGTATAAGTTTTTTTGTATCAAAGTGAAAGATGAGTCATCTTTTCATTTCTCTACTCTTTACTCTTGTTCATTTTATAATTCTCTTAGTTTATAATAGTATAAATATTTTTTTATAGCTTACACTATATTTTAGACAAAATGTTTTTATATCATATGCTTTTTGTATTCAACATTGTAAGATAATAATTCTGAATAGTTCATTAATTATTAATACATTTTATGAGAAAAATTATAAGTGAAATAAAGAATAACCAAAACTAATAATGTTAACATTCAGTAAAAATCACTCATAATCTCAATCTCAAATAATATAAACTTGAATCAGAATGGAATTAGGAAAAATGTATTATTTGTGTACAAATTTATTCTCCTTAAATTGAATAGTTGATGTAGGACTAATTTTAAAATGTTACATGCCAATAGGTCCCCGTTCTTGACATATTTGGGTCCTAGACGAAATAATAAATCTGGTCCTTTTAAAAAAATTATAAAATGTAATACAATAAAATAAAATCATATACCAGTAATTTCATTAAAATATTATGTTTTATGACATTAAGAGAATAATTTATTTTTCTAACAAAATTAAAAAAAAAACATTTTTCATTCAATCTACTCCTATACCATCAACTACAAAAACACAAAAAATCATAAAAAAATGGTATCTATGAGCATTTTGGGATGCAAAATCATTAATGATAACATCAACATCAATGTTTTCCAAAAAACTCCTTCTCAATTTTTTATTTTAAAATTAATTACAACTAATAAAAGGGATAAAACTCAAAATTACGTACAAATTTTGGTCTAACGTATAATGCTATACATGACTATTAACTGCATTTTTTATTTTAAAATATCATATTAGTAAAGTTATTAAAAAAATTGGACGGAGTTAACAATTGAACCCAAATTTTAATGTAACACCTTAAACCCGATCTAGAAGTTATAATCGAATCTGAAGGAATAACACCAACATATTGAAAACCGATCTCAATAAATAATCAGAAAACATTCAAATTACTTGACTTGTTACAGAAAGTCTTTTCGAAGTACTATTTTGAAAACCGAAACTATTATATTGACGTGAGTGATTTTATGGTTTCGCGTTAGAAATTACTAATTACTAACAAATTTAACAAAAACCAAGGTGAGTGCTAGAACAATCTGAGCTCTCGTACGTCGTCCAATCCTAAGTCAGATGTTTACCTGAACGAGTAAAGATAGAGTAAAAGGGTAAGCTACTAACCACAATGCATAACCAATTCAAATTCAAATAAAGAAATCGTAACATATAAATCGTAGTAACAGAGGAAACTTAACAACAATTATATAACCACTACGAAACAAATCTAGTGTATCGCATAGATTTCAACAGTGGTGGTACAACAAAACAAAACAAAACAAAAAAAACAAAAATAGCACAGAGCAAAGCAGAACATAACAAGAAATATATATGTCGATGTTGATGCAAAAAGTTTCCAAAATAGATCATAATGCATATTTATCAAAAAATATCCTACCCAACTCCACTACACACCAATTTGGTCACCTTGGGTTGCCCGAAAATGATGACCTGCCACCCCGGATTGCCGACAACAATGACATATTAATTTGTAGTTAAACTATAAGATTAGTATTGTAGGTAAAATCACCACATAGTGCAGATCATTAAACTGCCAGAATCAGAATCAGAATAACACGTATGTAAAACACGCTGTTGTACAATAAAAGTAGCAACAAGTATAGGAACCCACACATTATAGAACAAATTTATCACATCTTAATGAGTCATATCTGCATTGCCATGAAATCACATGCACAATTACAAATCAAATTCAGTACCAATCAATTCAACATATTCAGATATCACGTATCCTTAATCAATAGAGTAACACGTAGATACACCAATAAGCTTAACAGAAAACAAATCGTACATGAGCAAAACATGTACTTTAACGCATCCAAACAGAGCCACATAACACATTATCAAGCAATTATTAATTAACTTATATTAGTTAAGCTTGATACATATCATACAGACCGTACAGAAGGCTTACGTTCGCCTCGCATGACTCTTATGGTCTTAGCGAAAATTTCACAATTTAGGCTTACATGGTTGTATGACTGGCCATGTGACCCTATTTCACAAACATGGAGTTACACAATCGGGTACACGACCTGTCACATGGCCGTGTGGCTCACACAATCTGCCACATGCTCGTGTGGTATCAACAGTCCCATTTTTAGACAATAAAAACTCGAAAAAAGAAGGGGTTTTGATACCCACTTGATATCAATTCGACATAAAAGAAATAAAGTGATCCCAGAACCTAAAAACGACAACCAATTGTTCAATCACACATCTTAACTGAATTAATTCGCATAAACAAAATCAAACTAAACTATGTTGAAGATTTCGTTACAAAATCTTCAAACCGAAACTTATCAGCAACCGAATTGAACCAAGAAGGAGAAGTCTAACCCCATACAGAATTACTTTAATGTAAGATAGCAAAAGGAAAATCAATTGAAGAGAAGAAGTAAAAAAAAAGGAAGAAACCTAGAAGAAAATGGAAAAATACCAAATGAAAAAGAATGTGTATTACCCGGGGAAGTTTTGCAAAAGTTAAATTAACTAAAACAAAAACAAAAACTACCTCACGAAGCAGTTCTCAAAAAAATTTTCTTGTTACTTACACAGAGTCTCGTACCCCAGACCAGAGAGAATACAATTACTTAACCATTGAACCACTAAACTCATCATTGACATCAATTGACTGAAAATTACTTAGAACCTAAAGGTCTAAAGATAAGGATTTAATCAAATAGAAAAAAGTTGAGAACCAAGATTCGAACCCAGAACCTCACACACAATCCAATATTTAATCTTTAAACTAGATCAAATCACTTGCTAACTTCTCAAAATCTAACTCAAAATTGAGTGATAACTAATCATGGTTTCACTAACTCAATTTTTTCTAACCTAGTTTTTGGAATGTTACAACTCTCCCCTCCTTAAAAGAATTTCATCCTCGAAATTCCCATAGTATCATCGGTCACTCAACCACACAATCTGAAATGTTCTTATTCACAGACCATCACACTATCGCTACATAACTTAGAGTCAATATAAAACCAATAATGTTTCCAACAACGTTCTATTCAACAAAGCAATTTATCACACTAAAACATCATAAAGGTCGCGAATGATTCATAGGTTGTATATTTGAATCAATAGTACTCACTCCTTTCCTAATATGGGGTCGTTCAATCACAAACTCTCGACCCATAGATTCAATTTGAGTCTCATCGACCCTTGCGAATCACCAAACATAACTTGAGGCATTTTAGTGCCCTACGCTTCTTGATTATCGCCCTCAGATTTGGGCATCCTAACATATTCATAAACTCTCAAATTAGACTCTTTTCCTGAAGTAGAGGACTCGACTCGAGTCACTCTTCTCTATCCAACACACCTTCGTATAATAAGGCTACGTATGATTATTACTAATCTACAGTTTCAGAATTTTATGAGTTAGCTTATGTTTATTAACAATCCCAAGAATGAAACTTTAACAGAGGTTTTTGCAGAATTCCCACAGTTTTAGCCAGAATAGAGTAACCAAAGCACTAGTTTGGTTTTTGTTCATTTAACATAGCTAAAGTAGAGATACTTAGTAAGTCGTTAATACCAAAGTAGAGATATGATAGCATTAGAAAAGACCATTGATACACTAGGTTTCTCCTTACTTAGGGTATAATTTATTCCCATTTTATCATCTTTTACCAAGCATTTTTAGCATTTTTAACTTAGTGATTGCATTTTCTAACTCAGTGATGCTTGGTTTAATTTTCTTTAATTTTATCCTGTTTTTGCTACTAATGTCGCCACAATTAGTTGTTTAGTATTGCATCCAAAGATGTCAGTGCAAGAATCTGTCCTGAAAGATCAATGCATGAAGGTATCCAGGGTTGTTGCCGTAAATAGAATCAAAATTTTTGCCCAGAAATGTCGCTACAACCAACAACTGTCTGATGAACACACCAGATTTGCATGAACTTGTACAATTAGAGGAAGTTGGATCTGAAAGGGAGGACAGATGTACTGGGCAGTGGTTGATAAATACTGATTAGAGAGGATCTTCCTGTGGGATTGATCTTCTAGGTTTTTGACGCATTAAAACTTTTTCTTCAACAATTTTCTTAAGCTGACTTCCATGGCAGCTTAACTTCCTTGAGGGTAACCTAACTGTGAAGAGAAGGCAAATTTGCACCTAACAAGGAGCATTCCTAAATGCGACGCAAGAGGAGTGTAAGGGAATGGTTCTAGTAGACTAGGAATAGGATGCTTCAATTTATTCTGTTATTCTCTCTTTAAACGCTGATGAATTTTGATTATTTGAATTTGTATGAAAGTACAATTTAATTTCAGATTAGGTATGATATCTACTCAATCTTTCCTTTATTGTTTATCTTTGGATTTAATTGCTTGACCACGAAAGTGTAATTGCAATCACTGTCACTAGAAAGTGCAACGATAAATTAAGTTAACAAGCAAGTCAACGGAAGTTGCTTGAGGATCGAAGGAATTCTGTCTACTTGTTCTTGAATATTTTGCATTGCCAGCATTGGAAGGTGTGGTCAGTGTGAGTGTGTGAGTCTTTTATAAATAAGGAAGTCGAGGTTGGTAAAACTTCATTGAGCTTAATTGCGGCGACAATTTATCTATAATTTACCTTGTGATCACATTTAGTTGTTGCCAACTTTTCAAGTCAGGGAACCCCATTTCATTATCATTGTTTTTACTTCTTAAATTTTCTTAAATTGCTTCGATAAATTATTCTCAAACCTTTATTGCATTTTCTTAATAATTTGCTCTGACATTATTCATCACAATCTCTTTTGTTTTAACTTCCTTTGCATTAACAATTATAAACATAAGCAGTCATCTCCTTGGGATCGATATCTGATAGTTTTAAACCAATCTACTATACTTGTATCGACAGTGTACGCTTGCACAAATTATTATGGTGCTCATAGTGCGATCAAGTTTTGGTGTCGTTGCCGGGGATGGCATTTGTTTAATGTTTATTCAAGTACATGCAATTATTTTTCATTTTTTAAGTCTTACCTATTAGTAACTTGTTTTCCTTTTTGTTGACTCTTTTTTACTTTATTTTTTTAGGTGTTTTATGACTAGGAGCAATCCTGAAATTGTTGTTGGCTAAGATCCAAAAACTGAAAGAACTATTAGAAGGAGAAGACAAGAACAAAGGAATATGGCTTTGCTTGAAAATGATGTAGCCATACCTCCATTGTCACCACAAAATCATATCCCTATGTTACAGCCATAAAATATAATTAATTCATTGTTGCCACAAGAAGAACAAATGCAAAATAGACTGATTCGTGACTTTGTTGTTCCTGTGTTGGATGATTTGTAGCTAGGGGTTGTTCGATCAACTATTTAAGCTAGCAATTTTGAGTTAAAATCAGTTATGTTTCAAATGTTAAATTTGAATGGGAAATTTGTTGGTTTGCCTCATAAGGATGCGAGAGCATCTTAAATCTTTTCTACTAATTTATGCTTCTTTTAGTCAGCATGACGTTCCTGATGATGCCTCGAAGATGCAACTATTTCCTTACTCATTGCAAGGATGGGCTCGTACCTGGTTCCTTGGATTGCCTGCTAGATTGATTACATTGTGGAATGCACTTGCGACTCAGTTTGTTTTGCGGTTTAATCCAGCAACGATGAATGCTCGACTGAGGAATGATATCATTGCGTATCATCAATTGAATGATGAGAATTTGCACACCACATGGGAGCATTATAAAACCTTACTTCGATGTTGTCCCATGCATGGAATTCAATAAAAAATGTAGATCGAGATATTTTACAATGGGTTGAATATGCAGACAAGAAATCTTGTCGATGCATCTGTGAATTGTCCTTTGTTGGACTACACCTATGGTGAAGCTTTGAGAATTTTAGAGAGGATCGCTCAGAATGACTACCAATATCCAATCTCTCGAGTTGCTTAAGTCAAAACAAACCCTCGAGTTATCGAGTTAGACGCTATATCAGCTTTGAGTACATAGGAATCTTCATTGGCAAATATGATAAAGAACATGAAGGGGACAAGTGAAGTTGCTCCCATCCAAGTTGCCTAACAAATGGATGTCCAGACATTTTGTTACGAAATTTACGATGACAATTATAGTTATTAAGATTATCCACAACATACAAAGAATGCGTTTTATGTTAATAATATCAGAGAAATTCTTTTGGTAATTCCTACAACAGCTCAGCTCGAAACCAACAACCTTGGGGGAATTAAAATGCAACCATATTTAGATATGGCAATTCCTCGAGCTAAGGAAATTTTCGACAAGAGAATTATAATCAGCAACAGTAAAATTTCAACCAAAGTCCTCAGATGCATGTACATCAAGATCAGTTGCAACCACACACTCGTGTGCAGCCACAACAATCTTCAATGCCAAATCTGCATATGCAAAGACAACAACAGCAACAACAGTATTCCCAACCACGAGCTGATCCATTAGCAGCTCTTGAAGCCTTAATGCGTGAACATATCACGAGGATAGAAGCTATTGTGCAAGGAAATTCCTCTTCCATACGAGCATTGGAAGCACAAGTAGGACAACTAGGTTCAAATATGAGCACAAGACCACTTGGTGCTTTACCCAGTGACACTGAGAATCCAAATCAAAAGGGGAAGGAGCATTGCAAAGCTATTACTCTTAGGAGTGGAAAGCAAACTGTCGAGGCAATTAGCAACTCTAATATAGCACCTGTCGACTCAAGTGAAACAGATCAGAAAGAAAAAGTTGTATCTGAAGAAGAAATAGATGAACCAAATAAAGAGGAGCCACCAGTTGTTACTCCCATGCCTACCATTAGACTAACAAAATTATCAACGCAATTAGTTTTGTCACGACAACCTGATGTATTAATACCTTTGCCATTTCCACAAAGATTTAAGGAGAAGGAGAACGATAGAGAATATCAAAAGTTTCTGGCCACATTGAAAAAATTGCATGTCAACATACCTCTTGTGAATACTCTCGTACAGATTCCTAGCTATGGGAAATTCATGAAGGAGTTAGTATCCAAGAAGAAGAAGTTGACCGATATTGAGACAATTGTGCTCACAGAGTGATGTAGCATAATCTTGATAAAGAAATTGCCACCAAAGATGAAGGATCCTGACAGTTTTTACAATTCCATGTTCCATTGGAAATTATTACTTGGGAAAATCTCTTTGTGATTTAAGAGCAAGTATCAACCTCATGCCATTAGCAACATTTTGAAAATTGAGGATTGGTCACATGAAGCCCACTGCAATGACATTGCAGCTGGCGAATAGATCATTATCGCAACCTAAAGGGCAAATTAAAGACGTTCTAGTTCAAGTAGATAACTTTGTGTTCCTAGTGGATTTTATTATCCTTGATTGCGAAGTTGATAAAGAGGTGCCCATAATCTTGGGACGCCCATTTCTTGCAACTGGTCACACTCTTATCGACGTGTTCAAAGGCGAATTGATAATGCGACATAACGACGAACATGTTACATTCAATGTTTTCAAAGCAATTCCCTACAGAAATAAAGAGAAATGTCACCACATTGATGTGTTGGACGAATTAATAGAGGAGGAATTTAATGAGCATAGCACAGCAACCCTAAAAGAATTTGTGGTGATAGCTGAAGAAGATTTTCTAAGTGAATATGACTATAAGGTTAAGGAAAATAATGTTGAGCTTAAGCGCGGATGGCAGATGGAATCTCTGGATTTGACCAATAGAACGACTCCCGTATTTAAGCCATCTATTAAAGAAGCTCCTACCTTAGAGTTGAAACCGTTTCCTACCCATTTGAAGTATATTTTCTTTGGTGAGAATGACACCCGACCAGTAACTGTCTCTGCAACTCTCGATGCAAGTCAAGAAGAAAAATTAATTCAAATACTGAAGCAACACAAGTGTGCTATTGCCTGAAGTATTACAGATATTAGAGGCCTTAGTCCCTCTTTCTGCATGTACAAGATCTGGTTGGAAGACGAGGGAAAATAGTCCATTGAACAACAAAGAAGAGTAAATGAAAAAAATGAAGGAGGTTGTTAAAAAGGAGATCATTAAGTGGTTAGATGCGGGCATCATCTACCCAATTTCTGATAGAAGGTGGGTGAGCCCAGTCCAATGTGTCCCAAAGAAGAGTGGTATCATGGTGGTAAGTAATGACAAAATGAATTAATCCCTACTCGCATTCCTACAGGCTAGCGAGTATGCATGGACTATCGTCGTTTGAATGCAGCCACAAAGAAGGATCATTTTTCACTTCCCTTCATTGAACAAATGCTGGTCAGACTTGCTGGTAAAGTCTATTATTGTTTTCTCGATGGCTATTCTGGCTACAATCAGATAGCAATTGCACCAAAGGACCAAGCAAAGACGACTTTCACTTGTTTTTCTGGTACCTTTGTCTTTCGTCGAATGTCATTTGGTCTATGCAATGCATTAGCCACATTTCAAAGATGCATGATAATAATTTTTCTGTCATTGAAGACTCATTGGACGTATTTATGGATGATTTTTTTGTCTATGGTAATACTTTTGATAAATGCGCTGACAATTTAGTCAGAGTTCTAAAGCGATATAAGGACACAAATCTAGTGTAGAATTGGGAGAAATGCAACTTCATAGCAATAGAAGGCATTGTCCTTGGTCATCGTATCTTTTGTCAGGGCATTGAAGTGGAAAAAGCAAAAGTTGAGATCATTGAGAAGTTACCTTTGACCACCAATGTAAAAGGTATTAAGAGTTTTCTCGGCCATGCAGGCTTCTATCGACGATTCATCCGAGATTTCTCTAAGATTGCAAAACCTCTCTACTCTTTGTAGGAGCAAAATAAAAAATTTCTATTTGATGCTGCATGTCTAGACGCATTTATGCAAATAAAGTAACAACTAGTGAAGGCACCTATTGTCGTTGCACTGGACTGGTCACAACCATTTAAGGTTATGTGTGATGCGAGTGATTATACAGTGGGCGCCATGCTAGGTCAACGCAACGAAATGTATTTCAAACAATATATTATGCTAGCAAAACTCTTACTAAAGCGCAGATCAATTATACAACCATAGAAAAGGAGCTATTGGCAGTAGTTTTTGCTTTCGACAAATTTCGTTCATATCTTGTTAGCGCAAAAATTACAGTTTATACTAATCATTCTGTATTTAGGTACCTCTTTGTTAAAAAAATGCCAAACCAAGATTGATTCACTGGATATCTCGTCTGGAGGTAGGAAGTGAAGATGAAAATACATCACAAATTATCGATGCATTTTTGGATGAGAAACTTTTTGCTATCAACGCATCCTCATGGTATGTGGATGTTGTAAACTACTTGGTGTTTGGAAGATTACCATTAAGTGCAACAGGCCACATAAAGGAAATATTCCTTCGCGACATCGTAAAATACTACTAGAATGAGCTATACTTATTCAAGGTATGCAACGACAATATTATTCGACGTTGCGTTCCAGAAAAAGAAATGCTTCCTATCCTGAAGCATTGCCATGATGCTCCCTATGGAGGACATGTTGGTGGTGTAAGGACTGCTGCAAAGGTCCTTCAATTAGGATATTATTGGCCTTCATTGTTTAGAGATGCTCACAATTTTTTTCAACAATGTGACAAATGTCAGCATACTGGATCGATATCTCGACGCAACGAGATGCTGCAACAGCCTATTATGGAGGTTGAGCTCTTTGATGTCTAGGGTATGGATTTCATAGGGCCATTTCCAAGTTCTTTTGGAAATGCTTACATCCAAGTCGTTGTAGATTATGTGTCCAAGTGGGTGGAAGGAATTGCTGTTCCAAAAGACGATGCTAGGACAGTGCTGAAATTTTTCCACACATACATACTCACTCGTTTCGGCACACCTAAAGCATTAATTAGTGATCAAGGCACTCACTTCCATTGCAATCAAGTTGCGGCTACATTGAAGTGTTATGGTGTTAAGCATCGAATGACAACTACATATCATCCACAAACAAACGGCCAAACTGAAGTTTCCAATCGCCAAATTAAGAATATCCTTGAAAAAGTGGTGAACCCAATGAGGAGGGATTGGCCTTCAAGGCTTAATGATGCATTGTGGGCACTTCTCACAGCATATAAAACACCATTGGGAATGTTGCCATATCAACTTGTGTTTGATAAATCATGTCACTTGCCCGTGGAACTTAAACATAAAGCCATGTGGGCAATCAAGCAAGTGAACATGAATTATGATGCTACTGGACAAAAGAGGTTGTTGGACATTACTGAGTTAGAGGAGATTTGACGCAATGCATATGAGAATGCTGCAATATATAAGGAAAAAACCAAGAGATGGCATGACAATATTATCTTGCAATGACAATTTACTATAGGCTAGTTGGTGCTTTTATTTAATTCAAGACTAAAATTACATCTAGGTAAATTGTGCTCAAGATGATCTGGTCCATTCGAAGTTGTCGAAGCATTTGCTCATGGTGCAATCACAATTAAAGACCTCAATGATGGACACCAATTCAAGGTGAATGGGCAACGGTTGAAGCACTACCTTAGTCCGGATGATCACAATCAGAAAGAGACCATTAACCTGCTCATATTTTTCTAACTTTTTTTTATATTTATGTTTCAGTTCTGTTTATTAATGATGTATCTGTTGAGCGCATGACCTAGGGGAAAGATACCCCTGTTGTGAAGGAAGTTGTAACCAAGAAAGGGAAAGGCAAAGCAAAGAAAGAGGAAAAGCAAACTCATGTCACCACAGACCTTTAGTTATGGTGTAAGGTTATAGAGGTGGAATAGATTGCTGATAAAATCAATGTTCGACAAAATCAAAATTGCCAGCGCAATAGAAGATATGGAGCGATCGTAAAACCTGTTCTATGCCCACATAAGGGCATGAAATAGTGCTATCGTGACGATATTGTGCAATCTCAACAAAATAACTTTACCAGAGTTTCTGGTGTTCCCTCTAATTATCAGGAAAGCTATGCCTTCAATTGAGAGGGATGCCTCAGAGGGAAGGGACCATTCAGTCACATCTCTGCAGATGGTCCACATCTCTGATGATGATCGTAAGGTGAACTCGAAGGATGTTGAAGACTGCTTCTGGAATTTTGCCAGCCTGTTCGAGGATGATTTTTCTACCAACCTAGGGGCTAATATGGCTGAGAAGGAGGCTAATGTTGAGGGAGGAAACACGCCTTTAGAGGCTGTGTAGACTGATGAGGAGAAAGAAGTAGAAAAAGAAGAAAAACGAGAGGAGGAAGGAAATGAAAGAAGAAAGGAAGAACCTATTGTTGCGACAGATTCATCTGAGAAACTTGTCGTAGCACCCGAAGTTGTGGGTGAAAATGTTTAAGACTTGGCGCCGCCTGATGCGAGCCAAGCAAAGGCCATAATGATTAGTAATGAGGATTCCAATCCTCTGGCCATAGTGCCTTATGTGGCACCACTTGTTGAGATACACCCTTTTGATGTCACGGTCGATAAAGTCGAGGCACAACTTGATTTGGAGGAGCAATCCAAGGATCCGACTAAGCCAAAAGAAAGGAAACGAAAGCGCGCCAAGGATAAAAAGAAACACAAGGAGGAACGTAGGAAGAAGAAGAAGAAAATACATACAGCCGCATCCTCGACTGCAACAAACTGAGTTAGTTTTTATTTTTCAGCACTTAGTTTAGATTTCATCCATATTATGTAGTTGTATTATCATTGTCATCACATTTCTTTTGTCCCTGCATTTTTATTGTCACCGCATCTACATTTGTCATTGCATTTCCATATATATTTGTACATTAATGTCAATGCATAGGGACAATGCGACTTCAAGTTTGGAGGGGGAATGTATATGGATTGAAAATGCAATTGCACCCACATTTGAAAAAAAATTGTCCTTTTGAATTCAATGAAAGCATGCGATATTATGGAAAATGTTATTGCAATTTTTTTCATTCGATTCTTAATTCTTGAATCATGTGAGATGCTAATGAATGAGTTGAATAAATGTGATTGAATGTTGGGTCTTCTATTTTTGAATGAATGGTTGAGATTGCATTAGTAATAAATGAATAGTATCATTATTTGAATCTTGAATAAATTTATCATTTACAGCTACTTGTATATAAGTATAGTTATAAATAAAAGACACTCCAATGTGGGTGTACTGTGAACTGTCAAGGGGGAACACTTCAATGCAAGTGTTAGAAAAAGTAACCTAGCCAAAGGCTATCACAGCAAGAGTGTGTGTCAACACAATTACATACTCTCTGGAGGATTGTTGCACCCCATCATTACTTCCCAGAAACAAGGGTATAGTAATGCAATAATATCCCTCAATCACATAAAAAAATGTATATAATAAATGCTATTTTGGTAGAAAGAATTTAAGATTTAAAGTATGATACTAGCATTAATAAAGTTGTAGTTCTAATTATTCATACCTATAAATTGTCAATGCAATATTCTGTCATGTGAGTGTAATTCATACATTAGGATTTCAGAAGATTCAAGTTGCTAGAATGGCTATTGCTTTGACAAAACTTTTTGCTATGACTTTGCTAGCTTTTGTTTACTTGAGGAAAAGTAAAAATTCAAGTTTGGGGGTGTAATAGCATTAGAAAAGATCATTGATTTCTCCTTACTCAAGGTATAATTTGTTCTCATTTTATCATTTTTTAGCATGCATTTTAGCATTTTTAACTTAGTGACTCCATTTTCTAAGTCAATGATTCTTGGTTTAATTTTCTTTAATTTTATCCTGTTTTTGCTACTAATGTCACCACAATTAGTTGTTCAGTATTGCATCCAAAGATATAAGTGCAAGAATCTGTCCTGAAAGATCAATGCATGAAGGTATCCAGGGTTGTCGCCGCAAAATAAAATCAAAATTTGCACCCAAAAATGTCATTACAACCAATAACTGTCTGATGAACACACCAGATCTATGTGAGTGTACAACTGGTATAACCAACTTGTACAGCTAGAGGAAGTTTGATCTAAAAGGGAGGACACCTGTACTGGGTAGTGGTTGATAAATACTGATTAGAGAGGATCTTCCTAGGGATTCATCTTCCAGATTTTTGGCGCATTAAAAATTTTTCTTCAACAATTTTCTTAAGCTTGCTTCCATGATAACTTAACTTCCTTGATGGTAACCTGACTGTGACGAGTAGGCAAATTTGCTCCTAACGAGGACCATTCCTAAATGCGACGCAAGAGGAGTGTAAGGGAATGGTTCTAGTAGACTAGGAATAAGGTGCTTCAATTTATTCTGTTATTCTCTCTTTAAATGCTGATGAATTTTGATTATTTGAATTTGTATGGAAGTACAATTTAATTTCAGATCAAGTATGATATCTACTCAATCTTTCCTTCATTGTTTATCTTTGGATTTAATTGCTTGACCACGAAAGTGTAATTGCAGTCACTGTCACTGGAAAGTGCGGTGACAAATTAAGTTAACAAGCAAGTCAATGGAAGTTGCTTGAGGATCGAAGGAATTCTGTCCTCTTGTTCTTGAATATTTTGCATTGCCAGTACTGGAAAGTGTGGTTAGTGTGAGTATTTGAGTCTTTGATAAACAGGGAAGTCGAGGTTGGTAAGATTTCATTGAGTTTAATTACGGCGACAATTTATCTATCATTTACCTGGTGATCACATTTAGTTGTTGCTAACTTTTCAAGTTAGGGAACCCCATCTCATTATCACTGTTTTTACTTCTTAAATTTTATTAAATTGCTTCGACAAATTATTCTCAAACCTTTACTGCATTTTCTTATTAATTTGCTCCTACATTATTCATCACAATCTCTTTTGTTTTAAGTTCTTTTGCATCGACAATTATAAACATAAGCAGTCATCTCTGTGGGATCGATATCTGACAGTTTTAAACCTATCTACTATATTAACATCGACAGTGTACGCTTGCACAAATTGTTGTGACGTTCATAGCGCGACCAAGATACTTAGTTCGCAGAATTCTCACAGTTTTAGCCAGAATAGAGTAACCAAAACACTATGATTGTTTATTAACAATCGATGTCGAAGTTTTGGATTCTATGTTTACAGACTAAAAAATAATCAAAATCTGGACACTTTTTGTAAGTCGTTGATACCAAAGTCAATCAAAAATTCAATTTTATTCAAAACATTTTTGAGAGAGATATTTGAACCCATAAATCGCAGCCCGAGTTTTGCAACTTGGCTTTGATACCAATAAATGTAACACCCCAAAACCGACCTAGAAGTTATGATTGAATCTGAAGGAGTTACACCAACACATTAAAAACCGATCTTTGTAAATAATTATAAAACATTCAAACATTACTTGACTTGTTACGGAAATTCTTTTTGGAGTCTTATTTTGAAAACTGAAACTATTATGCTGACATGAGTGACTTTGTGGTTTTGCGTTAGGAATTACTAATTATTGACAAATTTAACAAAAACCAAGGCGAGTGCTAGAACAATCCGATATCTCGTACACCATCCAAGCTTAATTCAAACGTTTACCTAAACGAGTAAGGATAAAACAAAAGTGTGAGCTACTAAGCACAATGTATAACCAAATTCAAATTCAAATAAACAGATCATAACATATAAATCGTAGTAACACAGGAAACTTAACAACAGTTATATAACCACTACGAAAAAAATCTAGTGCATCGTAGAGATTTCAACAATGGTGGTAAAACATAATAGAACAAAACAAAACAAAACAAAGCAAAGCAGAACAGAGCAAGGTAGAATAGAACAGAGCATAACATAACAAGAAATGTATGTCGATGTCGATGCATAAAGTTTCTAAAACAAATCATAATGCAGTTTTATCAGAAAATATACTACCCAACTCCACTACACACCAATTCGGTTACCCCGAGTTGCCCGACTATGATGACCCGCAACTCGGATTGCCCGACAATGATGCCATATTAATTTGCAGTTAAACTACCGTATCAGTGTTGTGGGTAAAGTCACCACATAGTGCAGATTATTAAACTACCAAAAACTCCCTCCTTTTCCATATCCCAACCCCATGTAGTGTGTCGTGACATACATATACAGAATCAAAATGAAAAGCAGTAAAACATGTTGTCATACAATATTAGAAGCAACAAGCATGGGAACCCACGCATTACAGTACAAATTTATCATATCTCAATAATTCATATCCGTATTGCCATGAAATCACACGCACAATTACAAATCAAATTCAATACCAATCAATTCCACATATTCAGATATCACGTATCCTTAATCAATAGAGTAACACATAGATGTACCATTAAGTTTAACAAAATATAATTTGTTCTTGAGCAAAACACTTACTTTAACGCATCCAAATAGAGGCATATTACGCATTATCAAGTCATTATTAATTAACTTGCATAAGTTTAAACATATGTACAGATAGCAGATTATAAACCAATAAATCAACAAATATCGTGTTTTTAAGCTTGATATAGATCATTCACACCATACAAAAGGGCTATGTTCACCTTGCACGACAATTACGACCTTAGCATAAATTTCACAATTTAAGCTCACATGCCCATTTGGCTCCACACTTCTTGACACACGGTCGTGTGGCTGCTCGTTTGACCCTATCTCAAAAATAGTGAGTTACACGGCGTGACTTTACTAGAAATAGTGAAATTCATAGCTCAATTAAAGAGTTAATGATATCCTCTCATTGATATTGTGTAGATAGATAAATATGGAACGTGACCACGGGTTCCTTGTTCTCGAATGAGCAATTTATCACAGTTATTTGTTAACAGTAATCATATTAATCATTAAGAAGACACAATGGTGACAATGAGATAAAATAGGATTGTATTGAGTGAACGGATTTAAGTTAAAGGAATCAAGTATATCATATGAGGGTAACACACACATGACAAGGTCATTGGACAAAGTAGCTGCATCAATTGCTTTCGTAAAGAGTACACAATAAGGAGTTTTCAATCATGTTACTTCTCGTGGACTAACTCCATAATTAAGTAATTAAGAATTATCAAAACGTTGCTTCTAGACACAATTGCAATTACTAGATCCTAATTGTATATGTCTGATTGGTCCTTCCGCTAGCTCAACAAAAGCTTGATCGGATTGCATTGAATCAGAAGAAAATTCTATGACTTTTGAAAAAATTTAATTGAATCAATTTACTCAATGTGGAATTAAATTAGGCGGTCGTACGAATTGTTCAACTAGAGAATTTGATTAAAAAAATTTCTTGAAAAATCTAAGTGTTTTTTGGAAAATTAATTTTGATCAAGTAAAATTAAATTAATAAAATTAATTAAAATTAATATGATATTTTTGAAAATTAATTTTCAAGTCAGACAATTGGCTCAATGGGTGATTGAACTTGAAAATTGGACTATTCCAAAAATAATATTATTTTAATAGTTTAATATTAAATTTAATTTAATAGTATTTTATTAATTTAATATTAAAGTGATTATCTTAATATTAAATTTAATTTAATGTTTTCCTACAAGATAAATATTTTATTATTTTAATAAAATTTAATATTAAATTTAATCTAATATTTATCTTGATAAATATTATGTTAATTTAATATTAAAGTAATTAAGTTTAATCATACTTGAACTCTTTAAACTCTCCCTATATAAAGAGAGCACTGAGTTGTTATTTTGATAACATACACTTGAATTCAAGAGAAAGTTGTAGAGAGAAAAATCTCTAAAGAGATTATTTCAAAAAAATCTCTAGAGATATTTTTTTGATTTACAACTTTACCCAAAACTTTAAAAAAATTGTGAAATTACCCCACTGGTAATTTTTGTGAAAATTTTTTTAATTCGAAGCGAGCCTACACTTGGTAGATGTGAGCTTGAGGATAGCAGAGAAGACTACTCCGTCGAAGTGTTCTTTCTAGACAAATTGAAAATGTACAATTTTGGTTAAGTGTTTATTACTTTAGATATCACAACCAAAGATCTTGTTTTGGAAAAAAATTTAAAAACTCCGTTTTTTTCCTAAATTTATTTTTTGTTGTGTTTTTAAACAGTTTTTCCGATAATTGGTATCCGAGTTAGGTTGTGATCTATCTATAAGTATAAACAAATAATCAAAATAAATTTATCCTCTTCTTGAATGATATGATTACATAGAATCTGACATTCTTTAGATCTTATGCATGTTTTTAGTTATATGTGAGAATTTATGTAAAATTATATATTTGTTATATAACTGTTTTTATTGTTGAGGTTGTGGTTCTTAGGAAATAGATCGTGAACTATCATCTCCACGTAGGATTATTGTTTTCAAAAAAAATTCATAGAACTCTTGTGAGCCGAAAACGAATATAGGAATTAAATGTAATTTTTATAAAAAGGAATGCCTTATGGCAAAAAATTATGTATTTTAGAAATAGAACCATGAAACCGTGGTTGCTAATTTTATTTTAATTACCTATCTCCCTATATATCTATTTTATAATTATTTATAATATTTATATTATGTAATGTTATAATTGTGATATATATTTGAGATGATCCACAGTTGATCGATTAAAAAAATAAGAAGTGTGGTAATGAGAAAAAACATGTGTTGTATTGTTCTATTCACTTCTTTAGGTTATTCGAAAACTGTGAGAAGTTTAGTAATGAGAAGGTGAATGTCTAAGATTGGCTCTGGCTAGGAAAGACTTGGTTTTTAAGCGGTCAAATTTGACTCACCTCCCTTTCCTGAGACCTTACCTGGTGCACGATTCACATTCACTTCTTCGATTTTTCCCTTAAAAGAAAAACCGTGAAGAATCAAAATTGTTTGTTTTGATGATTGATTGATTCTTGTGAATGGATATTATAAAATTGTCGTAGCAGGCCATGCATATATTAGAAGCATGTCATTTAGATTAGGTAAGAATGCCACAAGACTATTGTATGATCATTCTTAAAATTTAGGATAAAAAACCTTACATGTTTTTTAAAATATTGAGTGGGAGAAGGTCCTTGAACAAGACCTACGGCTTCCATTGATGGTCCCTAAGTGATAGCATGATAAAGTTTCGAGTCGGTTCTTACCCTAGCAGCACCCCAAGGTAAACTTTGTCATGTGGGTTCGCTAGATGGGATTTCTTTTTAAAGGACAACTAGCCATGCATGACTTTCAAAGAGGTTGTCCCAAGATGACTCATAAATGAAAGCATAATCATGATGGATCTTGAGTCAATGGTTACACACTCAATATCTTCTCTTCTTAAATAGTTTCTCAAGAAACGATATTTAAGCAAGAGATGATGGCCAAACGTTAAAAGATCATTAGTTCGTGTGGAGTCTTGAGAATTAAGATTCACAAACTGATTGGATGTAATCTATGTTCTTACTAGTTTATCATGGGACCCCAAGGCAACATGGTTGATGGTTGTGAGAATGATCGTAGCAATGGAAAATTGTTTTTCAAGGTTTTAATACAAGACGCATGCTTCATACTGCATTCTTGATATGTTGCTAAAATGGAAAATATTTGCATAATACAAATATAGTTATTAGTGAATCTTTATTTTTTTTCAGTTCAAACATGTCTCCTACTCCTCTCATTAGCATTCTTACTGAGAATAAATTAAATGAGGATAACTTTCGAGAATGGAAATGGAACTTGCTGATAGTTCTCAGTTGTAAGAAACACAAATTCGTTCTTGATGAAACATGTCCTCAAGAAATCACTGAAGAGATTCTGACTCGATTGCTCGATGTTATATGTTAGTGAGCATGAGTAGTATGTTGCAAAAGCAGTACGAGAATTTCCATACCGCCAAAGAGATCATGACAAATTTGGAGGATTTGCTCAGGGGCCAAGTCACATTGGCTCGACAATCCACTATTACAAATTTGATGAACTCTCAGCAAAAACTCGACACTTCGGTCAAAGAACATATAATTAAGCTTATGGGATTCTTTGCAGATGCGGAGGAAGATGGGATTGAACTAGATGTGGACACTCAAATTGAAATAGTGTTCAAATCCTTAACCAATGACTTTGCTAGTTTTAGGGCCGCTTACAACTTGGGTAATAAGGCACTCACCTTGACTCAGCTCATGAAGTAATTATAATCCTATGAGTTGATGTTGAATGGTGGTAAGTCGGTTTAAGAGAAACTTAAAGCAAACTTAGCTGTAGGCCCCTCATCCTCTAAGGGGAAGCAAAAAGCTAAGGGAAAGAAGAAACAAACTAAGTCTTCGATTCCACCTCGTGTGGATAAGAAGAAAGGCTAAGAAGTCAAAAGACCTTAAAAAGATCGAATGTTTCTTTTACAACAGGAAAGGGCATTTCACATCAAACTGAAAGGAGTATTTGGATTACCTAGTTGAAAAGGGAAAAGGTATGACACTCTTTGTGGTTGAAGCTTTCTTAATGGAAGAATCAATTGACAATTGGGTTATTGACTCTGGAGCCACTAACCATGTGTGTGTTTCTTTAAAGGGGTTCTACGAGACGAGAAGTTTGTGCGAAAGGAGCCTCTTGTTGCTTACCGGAGATGAGAGCTATGTTTCAGCCAAAGTAGTGGAAGAAGTTATTTTTCACTTTGATAATTTTAAGAAGATTATTTTAAAAATCATTTTTATGTACCTCATTTTATGATGAATTTAATTTATGTTGCATGTTTATTTTATGATTGTTATATTGTGACATTCAATAAAGGGATTGTTATTCACAGAAATCGTTCTTTAATCTATAATTGATGGATCGAAAACAATCTCTACTTTATCAAACCAAATAACTACTCTATGCTACAAACTAAAATAATGAATAAAAAGCTTAAAACTTTTCAATCTAATGAGGGGTACTTATGACACTTAAGACTTGGTCATATTAACCAAGAAAGAATCACTAGACTCGTGAAAGATGATCCCTTAAGTATGCTTAAGAAAGTTAGTCTTCCACAATGTGAATCTTGCTTGGAAGGTAAAATGACTAAAAGGTCTTTTACTGCGAAAGGTATAAAGGTCAACCAACCTTTAGACCTTATGAACACTAATGTGCCCGAGGAAGTTACGATTATTACGTGACTTTTATCAACGAATATTCTCGATATGGATATGGATATGTGTGTCTAAAGCACCGCAAAAGAGAAACATTTGATAAATTTCGAGAGTTTCGTGTGGAAGTGGAAAAACAATTAGGTTTATCCATAAAGAATCTTCGATCTGATTAAGGTGGGGAATACTTGTTCAACGAGTTCTTAGGATACCTCATAAAGAATGCGATTTTATCCCAATTGACTGCACTGGACACTCCACAGCAGAATGGCATAGCTGAGAGAAGGAATAGACCCTTGCTTGACATGGTTCGTCCAATGTTAAGCTATTCATGGCTTTTTACTTCCTTTTGGGGATATGTGATACAAATGGTTTGTTATATTCTAAAAGATATGCCAACCAAGTCTGTTTGTAAGACACCTTATGAATTGTGGAATGGAAAGAAACCCTCTCTAAATCACTTTAGAATATGGGGTTGTCCAACACGTTCTGAATAAGGATGCAAAAAAGTTGGATGCACGGATAGAATTGTGCATGTTTGTAGGATATCTGAAAGGAACAAAGGGAGGATTATTCTACAATCCGAAAAATAATACGATTAAAGTTTCTACTCATGCTACTTTCCTTGAGAAAATCTAAATGGATAACTTTAAGCCTTGAAGTAAAGTGGTACTCGAGGAACTTTCGGGAGTTGTAGAACAATCACCAAGTTCAATTCTCAAGAAAGTTGTAGAAAGACCTACAAATGATCAACAACATAAGGGAATTCGTCGTAGTGGGAGAGTTTCTAAGAAACCGAACTTCTTCATCTTTGATAGTAGTATTTATAATACGGAATCTAATCATGAGGATGATGATCCACTCACTTACGAGGAGACTATGCAGGATGTTGATTCCAAGCTCTAGAAACAGGCCATGGATGCCAAGATGGATTCTATGAAATCCAATACGATGTGGGAACTTGTAGACTTACTGGTTGGGATTAAACCCATAAGGTGTAAGTGGATCTACAAGAAGAAAAGAAATGCGAAAAGGAAAGTGGAAACGCATAAAGCTAGACTTGTAGGGAAAGGTTGCACATAGAAAGAAGGTATCAATTATGATGAGACCTTCTCTCTAGTAGCTATGCTCAAGTTCATCCGTATACTCTTATCTATTGTCATTACTCTCAATTACGAGATCTGGCAAATGGATGTCAAGACAACATTCTTGAATGGCTACATTGATAAGACCATTTTACATGACTCAACCCACTAGCTATGTTGTTAAAGGAAAGGAGCAAAAAGTTTGCAAACTGCTAAGATCCATTTATGGACTTAAGCAAGCGTCTTGCTCATGGAATAAAAGATTTGATCAAACGATCAAGACTTTTGCATTTGAGCAAAACGCTAATAAACCTTGTGTTTACAAGCGTTTAAAAGACAAAAAGATGGTCTTCCTCGTTTTGTATGTAGATGATATTGTACTTATCAAAAACGATGTAAGAGAATTGTCATCGGTTAACCAGTGGTTAACTCAATAGTTTAGCATGAAAGACTTGGGTGAAGCTAGTTATATTCTTGGAATTCAAATCCTTAGGGATCAAAAGAATAAAACGATAGCTCTATCTCAAGTTTCATACGTCGATAAGGTACTAGAACGATTTACAATGACCGATGTGAAGTCGAGGCCTCAACTGACTGCATCAGGTTTTAATCTTTCTTTAGACGTCTGTCCAAAGACAACGGAAGAAAGAGAGCATATGAGTAAGGTTCCATATGCTTCGGTAGTTGGAAGCCTTATATATGCGATGCTTTGAACATGTCTAGATATCTGTTTTGTAATAGGAATGGTCAGTCGATATCAAGCGAATCCAGATTGCTGGCATTAGCAAGCTGTAAAGCATAAAGTAAGGTATCTTAAAAGAGTCAGGGATTATATGCTTGTGTATTTTGGGGAGAACCTTACTCCTGTCGGATACATAGAATTAGACTTCCAAACTTGTAAAAATTTGAGAAAATTGATGTCGGGAAATGTATTCGTTCTAGGCAATAGAGCCATAGTATGGAGAAGTATAAAACAAACTTGCACTGTTGAATCTACTATGAAGGCCGAGTATGTGGCTTCTTCTAAGGCAACGAAAGAAACAATATGGCTTCGAAATTTCTTAACTGATCTTGAAGTCATTCCTTGTATTAAGAAAGCTATAACACTGCATTGTGATAACAGTGCTGCAATAACTAATACCAAGGAAATGAGAAGTCACAAGAGGATGAAACACATTGATCGAAAGTATCACTTGATATGAAAGGCAGTAGTCGAACGAATTGTAGATGTGATGAAAGTAGCTTCTAAAGATAACCTTGCGGATTCGTTTACTAAGACTCTTGTAACTAGGAGTTTTAACAAACACATCAAGGATATGGGAATGCGAAACATGACACATTTACTTCACTAGGGCAAGTGAGAGATTATTGGGAAATGAGCCCATATTGTAGTAAACATGTAACTATTTTCTGTTGATTTGAACGATTAATAAATAAATAAAGTTAATTACACATTTCACTATTATGTCTTTTGTATTTTTTTTATTTTATATTTTGCATGCATAGCAAAATTGGGACAAGAAAATATGAGCTCATTGATTGTCTAAGTTCAAAATGAAGATAAGTGGCATTTGTAAGAACGTTTACTTTACGAGAAAGACAACCTGCTTTAGTGGATAATCTAAATGAGGCTGTAATCTCTGTAAAAGAATCAAAGTGAGTGTTTGATTCAAATACAGAGAAGGATTATTATGTCGTTTGCAAATCCAATTGGGGAGATAGCTAGTCTTGGCTATCGCAGCAGTTGACTCCATGGGTAGAGACATAGATGTATTCATTGGTAGAATGATACATTGGACTAGACCCAAGATGAATTAATTCTGAATCCGTTTGTGATTTAATTCACTTGTTACGTTCATGGTGTGATTTACCTAAATCCTGAGTTAGTCACTAACCATGCGTATACAACTCATGTACTTTGATATAAGTGGAGGTTTATGCTCTAAAGATGATTGAGCCCATAGCTGGTATGTTGGGTACATGACTTGTGTATGACATGGATTTACTAGCAACAATGGAATTCATAGCTCGATCAAAGAGTTAATGATATCTCTCATTGGCATTGTGTGGATTGATAAATATGGAACGTGGCCACAAGTTGCTTGTTCTCAAACGAGCAATTTATCATAGTCATTTGTTGACAGTGATCATATTAATCATTAATAAGACACAATAGTGACAATGAGATAAAATAGGATTGTATTGAGTGAACGGATTTAACTCAAAAGAATCAAGGATATCATATGAGGGTAACACACACATGACGAGATCATTGGACAAAGCAACTGGATGATTTGCTTTCATAAAGAGTATACAATAAGGAGTTTTCAATCATGATACTTCTTGTGACTCCATGATTAAGTAATTGTAAATTATCAGAACGATACTGCTAGACATAATTGCAATTACTAGAGCCTAGTTTTATATGTCCAATTAGTCCTTTCACTAGCTCAACAAAAGCTTGATCGGATTGCATTGAATCAGAAGAAAATTCTACGACTTTGAAAAAAATTTAATTGAGTCGATTTATTTGATGTGGAATTAAATTAGGCGGTCGTGATAATTTTTCAACTAGAAAATTTGATTAAAGAATTTTCTTGAAAAATTAATTTGAAAAATCTAAGTGATTTTTGGAAAATTAATTTTGATCAAGTAAAATTAAATTAATCAAATTAATTAAAATTAATATGATATTTTTGGAAATTAACTTTCAAGTCAAACAATTGGCTCAATAAGCAATTTAACTTGAAAATTGGATTATTTCAAAAATAATATTATTTTAATAGTTTAATATTAAATTAATAGAATACTATTTTAATAGTATTTTATTAATTTAATATTAAAGTAATTATCTTAATATTAAATTTAATTTAATGTTATCTTGTAGATAAACATTTTATTATTTTAATAAGATTTAATATTAAATTTAACCTAATATTTATCTTGATAAATATTATGTTAATTTAATATTAAAGTAATTAAGTTTAATCATAGTTGGACGCTCTAAACTCTCCCTATATAAAGAGAACATTGAGTCATTAGTTTTAGAACACACACTTGAATTCAAGAGAAAGTTGTAGAGATAAAAATCTCTGAAGAGATTATTTCAGAAAATCTCTAGAGATATTTTTTATTTACAACTTGACCCAAAAGTTTAGTGAAATTATGAAATTACCCCACTAGTAATTTTTGTGAAAAATTTTCTTATTCGAAGCGAGCCCACAATTGGCAAACATGAGCTTGAAGACAGCGGAGAAAACTACTCGGTCAAAGTTCTCATCCCAGACTAATCGAAAAGGTACAATTTTGGTTAAGTGTTTGTTACTTTAGATATCACAATCAAAGATCTTGTTTTGGAAAAAAAATTAAAAACTATGATATTTTCCTAAATTTATTTTCCGCTACGTTTTTAAATCATTTTTCCAACACTACAGTGAGTTACACAGTTGAATACACAGCCTGTCACACAGTCTGCCACATGCCCATGTGGCATCGACAGTCTCATTTTCTAGCAATAAAAACTCAGAAAAAGGAGGGGTTTCGGTACCCACCTGATATCAATTCGACATAGAAGCAATAGAAGTAATCCCAGAACCTAAAAACGAAAACCAATTGTTCAATCAAACATCTTACTCATATTAATTCTCACAAACTAACATCAAACCAAACTATGTCGAAGTCTTCGATGCAAAATCTTCAAACCGAAACTTACCGGCAACCGAATTAAACCAAGAAGGAGAATTGTGACCCCGTACAGAATTACTTTAATGTAAGATAGCAAAAAGAAAAAAATAATTGAAGAAAACAAGTCAAAACAAAAAGGAAGAAACCGAGAAGAAAATGACAAAATACCAAATGAAAAAGAACGTGAATTGCCCGGGGAAGTTTTTGCAAAAGTTAAATAAACTAAAACTAAAAATAAAACTACCTCACGAAGTAGTTCTCAAAAAAGCATTTCCTTATAGCTTATGCAAAGACTCGAACACCAAATCAGAGAATACAGACGCTTAACCATTGAACGGCTAGGCTCATCGTTGACATAAATCATGGTTTCACTAACTTCTCAAAATCTAACTCAAAATTGAGAGATAACCAATCATGGTTTCACTAACTAGATTTCTTCCAACCTAGTTTTTGAAATGGTACATTTAAAACATAAAAAAAATGATTAAATTTCAAATATACAAAAAAATATATGAATTTAAAAACACATTTTAAGCTATTATATATATAATATCTATTTTAGTTACACCTAGGTCACCGCTATACAAATCCCTTAGAATAGATTTTTTTTTAAAAATTTATATAAAAAACCAATTATAAGTGGATATGGCATGATTGTTATCACAATAAATCATAATTTTTGATTTTGATGCGTCAAAAAATATAAATTTTGTATTCAAGTAAGAAAAAAAATCTATTCATACTATTATTATTTAAGAATTTTACTTAATTATATGATGAATTAATTCAACCTCAATTTAATTGTGAATTTATTAAAAAGATAATTATTTCATATACTGTGATCGAGTAAAAAAATTCCGTCTAGATTAATGTCATTTGTTTTTAGAGTATAATAAAATAATAATTAAAAAAATACTTGATATTACTTTAGATCTGCTTGTTGGGTTTTTTACTCCATTAATATTGGACAAAATAATTACGCTACTAAAAATTTATTATTTATATCAAACAACAAATAATATTTAAGAATCTTTTTATCTAAAATAAATATTATTTGAAAGATATTTTTATCTTTTGAATCCCTTTTATCATTAATGAAATAAATATTTTTGGATCTTTTTTATCCTTGAACCCTGGACGATTTGCACCTCAAAACAGCCTCAAGACCCACCTTGCATGTCAAGTAATTTTTTGAAATATGGACCAAAAGATAATTTTCTGAAAATAATCAGAAAATGAAGAAAATAATAACAGTTATAATGATTATATAAAAGGAAAATTGAAGACAACAAATGGGATAAGTTGGTAAAAATTACTAACAAAGATTTCATGGTTATTGACTATTTTTTTAGGAGAAATTCATTAATTCATTCAATTAATAAGATCATACAATTTAGAGAAAAAAATAAATACTTATTGTACGTGCTAAACGACAAGATCCATCAACACAACAAAAGCTTCAATTTCAACATCAATAGAACATTATGGCACGTTAACAATCGACGCTGTCACAACTCAAGCACAATATATTAAAAGTTATTGCAAGCATTTAATACAATAAGAAAATCAATTCTGGATGGTCTAAAATGATAGGCATAAATCAAAAAAAGAACCAAGCATCCACTAAACTAGAAGGAACGATGACAAAACCAACCCTAAAATTATTCGCAAAAGCAAGACTAAAAAGCGTACTACAATAGTAGATAAAAAACTTCTAAAAGTGAAGACTTATTAAACAATGGAAAAACAAAATAAAAACATATAAAACCTAAGATAATACGAGTCCAAACCGACTCATAAAATCATTTTTTATTTTGAAACTCTCACAACAAAAACTGATTAAGAAGTCAAAGAAGAGCTACTCACTTTATAAAAAAAACTGTTGATGGTCAGTAGTATTCAACAATAATAGGTACTATTATCTGTCTATCATAACTTGTGAAAAAAATAAAAATACTTACAAAATAAATCTTTAAACTAAAAAGAGAAAGAGTAAATAATAAAAAAAGTTGATGGACAGAAGAAAAAGATGGATGGTAGCTAAGCCATGGTTATTAACTATTTGACTTATTGTGTCAATGCGTATATCAATTTTCTAATTAATAAAGACGTTTTCCCCACATAAGAGTAAAAAGTGAAATAGAAATAAGACTTTCTTTTGGGTGGAAAATAGACACAAGACTTTAACTTCATAAAAGAAATGCATAGCTTTTTTATAATTCAAAAGAAATTTGAATTCAACTTGAGTTTATTTTTTATTTTTTTGGTAACTTATTACTATTTTTAGTAACAGAGTTTTTTTCTATTATTGTAATAAAAATATCCCTATTTTTTAATAAAAAAAGTACACAATAATTAAATGCAATTGTCTTCTTATTTATACTACTAATAAGTCATTACCTTAGAAAAACATAACTTTTTGTCTTTTTTCTGTATATTATATTTAAATTTAAGATTTAATTTTTATCTTTTATTTTTCATATAATTTGATAATTTAATTTTTATAATATCAGTAATTATAGAGGGGGAAATGCAAAGTTAGGTATTGTCCGTCATATAGACGGTAGACTTTGAAAAATATATGAGGATTTCCAACCCTATTTTTAAAAAAATGATGATATTAATATCATTTTTCTTTATTTTCTTTATTATTGTTTATCATTATTTCACAAACTAAAGAACAAATACCGTACCATGCTCATATAGATATGAAATCCCATTTGTACGTTAACTTTTTTTAATCTTATTATTTATTTTCTTTTGGATAGTATTTATTGTAAGAATAATTCTTTTTATTAATAAAGGGGCAGTACGAAATTGAAACCCCTTTTCTATACACAAAAGTAAAATATCCCACCGTAAGGATGGATCATGCCCATCCACCCATCCCATGGTTTTCCATTTTCAATTTGAATAAATAAGAAATTCTATGGAAATATGAAATATTAGCAGAAAAGGAAAATTAAATAATAAAAAACTAATTTTGATTCGATAATTCATTTATTTATGTACTATTTATATATTTTTATCTAGTTATGATTTAAAGTATTTTATATTTATATAGACATGTTGATGGAGGGTACCAACAAGAGAGGAGGCAAGAAGGAGGATGTGGTGATGCTGAAGGAGGGGCAATTCACCTTACAGGACGGAGAGTCGGAGGAGATAAGTGAGCAAAGATGTTGAAGGTGCAAACAATATTGAAGAAAATATAGAGACTATAATTCTTAAGGATTGATTTTTTTTCATCGAATCAAAGGGTATACATAATAGGGGTCTCGTGTTCGAAAGTGTTATCATTATTGTAGAGCGCATGAGAAAGGTAGTTTGTGATGATACTCATTTTGTCATTCCTTGTGAGTGGCAGTTCAGAATTGTTAAGTTCATATGGGATTTGGTGACTCAGAATCATGTTTCCAATAGAATAGCGAGTGTCATGTTGAACACGTGACTTGTCCACAAAGGTGAGTAGACAAGGTCATATCATGGAGAGCGAATAGCCCGTCTGTGAGGATGAGTGATCAGGATCCTCTCGAGAAAAATAGGAGGTACGGTGGAGGTAGGCTTTCTGGGCCACTAGTTCTCTGGCGATTAATCCATCAGTCATGAGCAAAGGGGTGTTTGTGGGCACTTCTTAGATAACTGGTTGAGTTGCCACGTGTCCTAGACCTAATCATATGTTAATTTATATTTAAAAATATTTATACATTTGTATTATTCTTTATTACATTATATCATTTGATGGCGAAGAAAAACAGGTTTTAGTTGAAGTTTTTAATTTAAAAATGAAAACATTAAAAGTTAAATCACGCAAATATATGAGTTTTAAATTTTCTTGTAAAGATTGAATCATTTGGCCTTGGAATATTCATTTTTTAACATTTGTTTTTCTATTTATTTCCTTTGTAAAGAGAAGAGCAAGCATAAAAAAATCCACCGACTTACACTATTGAAAAAGCATTGGCTTGCCCCACTAGAACTCTCTTTCTCTTCTAAACAAGACATGTTGGGAGGTGAAATCTTTTTTCACAAACAAAGCATCATTGCTTGCGTTTAAAAGTAAAGAAATAGCTAGGAAGACCTATGGCCATGTCATCTCCCAACAATGGTGACTTGTTTTACCTCATCTTCCTGTTTGTTTCCCATCAAAAGAAAAATATGAGAAATTCAGGGTAAACCCAACAAAGAAGAAGGGCCCCACATTAATATACTTGGAGAGGGGAGCACCGAAATATTTTGACTTGTTGGTCAGGACGGGCTAAAGGAGCATAGGTGAGGGGGGGAGGCATGGAACAGTTGAGAAATTACCGGCTGCATTTGTGGCACAAAGTTAAGGCAATAGGCCCCCCCTGCATGGTCCATCCATTCAAAGGAATAAGTGGGTTAAGTTTCAAATTGAGCACACATGGAGAGGCTCATTGGCTTACAAATGGGCAGCGTTGTTGGTAAGGAACATGGGGTGCATCGATGTTGTGATTGTGGGTGCCAAAACAATGGCTAAGCCACATGGGAATGGACATGCCACTTGGCCAGGGGTCATGGTATTCTCTTTCTTGATATTATTAAGTTTTAGGACTTAGAATTTATACAACTAGAAATATGCTCACACTATGTAGTGGGATTATACAGTCATATGTTTAATATAACTATTTTTTCCTATACGATACAAATTGGGAGAGGAGATAGTTAGTAGGGCTTGAACTTTAGATTTTGAGCAACAAATTATTTAAATTGATATTAAAATACTTAATAAAAATAAAAACTATATTAAAGTAATGACTAAAACATCATTCTTAATGTTATTGGCATGACAACTCACATGACAGTCCATATGCTCATTATGCTAATATAATATCATTTATTTTATGTCATGTCAATAAATAATTTAAGATTTATAAAAATTAAAAAAAACTCAAAATTAATCAAAATTAAAATTAAAAAATATAAAAAGTTCATAAAAAATGTAGCATCGAGTACACGTGAATTGTCATGCATGCTGTTGTGTTTAAAATTTTAAAACATTTTAGTTAGTATTCCCATTAAAAATATTATTTCGACTCTTTTTTAAAAAGTTAATGGTCAGCTTTGATACTCTTTAAAATCTTGAAGGCTAAATTCAACTAAAAAAATAAAAGTTAAAATGACAAAAGACGTAAACACTAAAGGTTAAATTTGACATTATGCCTTATTATTATAAGGTAATTTTTTATAAATTATCAGTGAAATAAAAAAACTCCACAAATGTGTTTTAGGATGTTATTGTATGTTATAAAAATAAAATAAAACACACATGACGACATCCTAAACTTGTGTAACACCTCTAAAGCCACAATAATACAAGTGATACTATATTGAGCACATGCATAGTAGATTTCTCATATTAATGAAATGTGATTTATCAATGATAGTAAAGAGTGGTGTTGGATACTTGAGGAAGTTGAAATAAGTGAGATATTAATCCAGAGAATGGATTAAATTGTTAATTTGTAAAAAGTGAATGAGCTAAATTATAAAAATTCAAAAGTTGAAGAGTTGAATTAAAAAGTTGAAAAGTTGAAGGACCAAAGTTAAATTTTACCAATAGTAAGAATGGCTTAAACATAAATATTAAAAAGTATCAAGGTAAAAATGGTCATTTTGAAGTGAATTTTTTTTGTAAAATTACCAAAGTGCCCTTAAACATGTGTATTGAATTTGAGATATTGATTTTGCTTTATGAAGATGGAACTAATATGGGACATTGGATTAAACATAAATATATTTATTATATTTATTAAATTATGTAATTTTTGCTACATATTAGTCATTGGATTTTGATGAAAAGTGAGATGAAAACATGGCTCATGAATTGAAATTATGATGTTGTTTCTTCATACTTTCTGTGCATGATGTATCATCCCACTCTAGACCCGATCGTCGGGATGTGAGATGTCCCATTCATTGTTGAAGTAGCTACGATTTCACTACAATATCCAAAAGAAGAATCAAGCAAAAAATTAAGTTTTAAAAATTGTAAAAAAAATTTATTTATTCAAATTCGAGTAATAAGTAAGCTTACAAAAGCTTTCATGAAACAAGTAACAAATGAAGGACCAAAACGCAAATACGACTAAAACAGGATCTTGTTGCGACACTGAAGGTTGTACATTGCGACACTAAGGACAGTTAATTATTGGTTGTGACTCCACCAAGGTATGTCCCAACTTTGAAAACTAAAACCTGATATAGCAACTTCAACAAGGGAATGTCGTGACCTTAAAGACAAGGGCTTGATGTTGTCACCTTAGCAAATGGAAGTTATGACCATGAAGACAATATGCTTAAAATTTGCATATTTTCTTACAAGTTCACCAAGCACCTATTTCATTTGGCATGAAGTGACTCAAAAACTCATATCATCACGTTATAGGCCTTAAAAACAAACTCTTAATACCTATCTTGGCATATCTAAACCCTTATAAACTCATGATCTCAAGTATATATGAAACACTCCACCAGACAAAGTTCTTGAGACCGAATATAGCCTAAAGAAGAAAGAGTTAGGGAATTGTAATACCCCTATACCCGGTTCACACGTATAAACCCGATATAGAAGCATTACATACAGTAACGGAGATTTTAACACGAGTATAACAAAAAAAAATTTTAAATGATGTGTTTCAAGTTATTTTATTCAAAATACATCATTTCAAGTCATCAACTCGTAGTAATCCAAAACAACCTTTTATAACTATCCACTATATATATATAATAGTACCATTTGTACATGCCATTTTTACCAAAAATAATGTACCTAAATTGAAGTCTTCCAATAGTGATGTGATGTGATGAGAGGTCCTTTAACTTGACTTCAACTTCTCGTAGCTTTTGTACCTATGCGTTAAAATAAACACGTTAAGCCGGTGAAGGCTTAGTAAGCACTACAAAAGTAATGAATGATCATTTTAGTAATCATGCATATAAACTTCTTGTCTTACTTACATGTAACCTGTAAATTATCACAATAGCACAATTTACACTTTTAACCACTTTCTGTAGCTTAGCCCATAATAGACTATCATAGAACCGTTAAGATATATGGAACAAACAGAGAGTATCAAAGTACTAACAGAGAGCACATAAGTGCTAGGCAACAGAGAGCACACACAGTGCTAAACAGAGAGTACACAAAGTACTAATCAGAGAGCACACAAAGTGCTAATCAGAGAGCACACATAGTGCTAATCAGAGAGCACGAGACGTGCTAAACAGAGAGCGCGCTAGTGTTCCTTAATGGCATGCCACTAATATCACAATGGTTCTAATTTGTCTACTTGGGCACAATATCAATTAGTATCATTTCTCATAAATGATATATCTCACATAAATACACACTCAAATACTTCACATTTATACTTTCAAAACTGTTCTCTTGCGTCACAGTCACTAAATTATTTATACCTCGAGCTACAGAATTCGAAATTATAATCCGTTTGATGTTTCTAAAACTAGACTCAATCAAATTTTTACCATAAAATTTCCAGAATTTTTAATTTAGCCAATTTGTACAGTAAATTCTTTCAAGTTACCCCTTCTCTGTTGCCTGACAGTTTCGACCTTTCTTCACTAAAAATTATATATCTTTTATTACAGAGATCAAATAATGTTTCCGTCTGTTTCTTTTGAAAATAGACTCATTAAGGATTTATACATATAAATTTCAGACTCTAATGATTTTTCTACATTTTTCTATTATTTTTCAAAATCAGAACAGGGGAACTCGTATCTGTTCTGACCTTGTTACACAAAATCAGTTATAACTCAGAATATACAGATCCATTTAATTCACTGTTTCTTCCATCTGAAACTACACCCAATAAGATTTAATTACATATATAATTCAACCCTTAAATCATTATATACAATTTTTGGTGAATTTTCGAAGTTAATCCTCTGTTCTGTCTAAAACTGTTTTACTAAATCACACTTTAATCCTTTCATTTTATCATTGTAAACATTCAAATTAAGTACCTAATCACAATTTTTATGCTAATAATTCACATACCATTAGAGAAATTAAACTATAATTCAAAACTCTTGTAGTATTTACAAAAAAAAGGTTGATATTCTTCTCTTCTTACTCCTTTCTCTTCTCTTTGCCCTTTTCTTCAATTTGGTCCCTCTCCTTCTTTCCTTTCTCTTCAATTTCATACAAACACATATAAGATAAGGGCTAAAATTCAATGATTTTCATGCTAAATAACACTAAAATACATGTATGTCATGAGAATTTAACCACTTCTTACCTTAACTCTTGAATTCAAAAGTTCTCAATTTAGTCCCTATGCTCTCTAACACCTCAAAATGAATTCTTTAAGAAGTTTGAGGTGTCTACTAACCCCTTCCTATACTTTTCTTTCAGAAATTTCAAAGAAAATAGGAGATTTTGGAGCTTGGAGGGCTTAAAAATGATGGAAGGACCTATTTGGAATAAAATCAAAAGTTGGATGGAAGAGAGAATGGTATGAACGGTTGAACATGAAAAGAGCTGATGTTTTTGAATTTTAATTGATTTTTAAGCTTTCTCAAATTCTCTAGAAATCTCGCTTAAAATATCCACCTTAATAAAAATGGTAAAATTACACTTTTAGTCCCTAGACCTTCCAACTTTACACTTTGGCCCAAAACTTTGCCTCCAAAAATATCTTCCACCAAATTACTCTTTTGCCCCTCCTCAATCAATCTAATTCCCATGATGACTCAAAATTTAATTTGGATAATTCGCTATTTAGTCCTCTATATTTTCTCCCCTTTACTATTTAATCCTTAAAATTTTCTAACCTTCCTTACTTCAACTAAACATTTCTAATTCTCAATTCTATTTTATCACTCAAATCCGATTTAAGAACGCGAATGTTACAGGAATAGCCCTAACTAAGCAAAGTGTTAGGTTTGGCTAATTATTCGAAGACTATAGGCATGCCCTTCAGCGAAGCCATCATTATATGAACAAGTTGGTACACATATCTCTCTATCTGAATTCACGCTCATATTCCATGATAAACATTCTGCCTTGTTTCAGATACAAGAAGTGCTTTTTAATCTATTTAACAAACATTTGGTTTACATATCTCTCTCAGAATTTTTCTAAGAAGAATTCTTAATTAATCATTGGTTCTAAGGTGACACTAACCAAGATTTTCCACCATTGGTAAGCTTCCCCTTCCAATTATCTTCATGGTTACACTTTAATTCCTTAATCACCCTACATAGCCGAGATAATCATTGCTCGGTTACAATGGGGTTATCCCCCTTATCACCAAGGAATTCCTTGGCGCATCTTTTATGAATCTCCCGAACAGGATCAACCTTAAGGAGGAGACATAGTAGGTACAAGTGGCATAGGCGCAGTCGGGCATACCACTTTAGGTTGTGGTTGAGGAGGGTGTTGTGGTTATTGTTGTTAGGGTTCTTATTCATTCCCCATAAGCTAATCAAACAGTTGGGTCATCATCGCAAAGAACATATTTCTGAATGCATTTCTTGCATTTCCCATGTTATTGTTGGCAGTAGTAACCTGTTCTTGGGTGGAGACATGACTTTCCATATCCTCATTAATTGCTTCTCTTGAGCTATCAAAAATTTTCTTTTCTCACTACAAAAGAAATTCTATCTTAGTACAAAACATTAAATTCATCTTTTCATACAAATATCTAAATTAATTAATTAATATTATAATAAAATAATAAAAAATATTCTAACCAATCATGTTTTGACACCATTTCTTACTTATTATTATCATGATAATTCATAATTAATATCTTGATTGAAAATCACCATTTTGTGTTTGTAATATTTCAATATTCACTTTTGTGTCACTCATTTTTGGTAAAATTGTAATTTAGTCCCTCTCATTTTTACACTTATTCAATTTGATTTTCATTCACCAAATTATTTTACTCTTTAGTCCTTTCCTACTTTAGGGTATTTACATTTTTAGTCCTTCAACTTTTCCGTAATTATGTTTTGACTTTGTGAATTTTGAGTATTTACACTGAGGCCACATCACTTTTCATATCTTTGCAATTTAATCTCTACCTTACATTAATACATCGTATTCTATTTCTGACTCAATTTCCTTTAGTATTCCCTAGCTTTCTCTTCTAACACTAAGAAATTTTCATTTTATTTGCCATCATGAATCTATCACATTTTCTTTAATATTACACTATTTACTACTAAATGGGGGGTTTTGGGATGTTACACAACGTTTGTTAGCTACTTTTGCATAGGGTCATTATTTTAGTAAATGAAATTTTAATAGTGTTTATTTTAGTATGAGAAATTAAAAATGACCTACATTGCTTTGACTCCATTTGTCTTTTGGAGAATCTATATCAGATACTTTGTTTGATATGAGTGATCTTCCAAAGATCTTTGAAATACATGAAAAAACTATAAAAATTTTGAACATATCCATATCAAACATATATCTGTATCTCAGACACTCAAGTTCAACTAACATATTCATGCCAGAAATACACGTATTTGACACACCCAAGTTCAAATAACATAGAGAATGGCTGTAGTTGAGCTTTATTTTTCTTGATTTTACACAATGAAATTCCTTATAAAATGCTTTTAATGTGCAGAATATCATACGGAGTAGATGGTTTCGGGGCTGTTTAGCAACAGCTCTACTCCGTGCTTACCCGACTTCAGATGGGTCGTATAGATGACAAGATGAATTGGACTGTTGAGTTGAATTAGGCATACTATAATAACATCTGGTTTGCCTTCTATAGAGACATCACTGCCTCAGGTAAAATGTCCTTTTTCTTTCATCCAGTAGTATGTAGTAGAGCGGATCAGTTGGACTTCAACATTTTAGGTTCAATTATTAGACTCGGACTCGGTCCAACTCGAAAATTGGGTCTAAAATTTTGTCTAAGTCCGACCCAGAGTATAGAAGTCAAACCCAAGTCTGACTCGACCCGGCCCATATTAATTTTTTTTGATTATTTTATTATATACAATAAATTTAAAAAATATATAATACATCAAATACACTTAAAAATATTAAAATAAATTTAAACTACATTAAAAAATTTTATATTAAGATGCAAATAAAATAGTAGAAAAATTAACAATAAAACATAAGTTCTACAATATTCAAATAATATTAAAAAAGACAGTGAAACAATAGTAAAAACGCATAAAAAATAACATCCAAACAACAACAAAAAACCAAAACAGCTGCAAAATAACAAAACAACAACAAAAATAGCAATAAAACCAACAACAAAAGTAACATCAAATCAGTAAAAAAACAACACCAAAACAGTAAAAAACAGCACCAAAACAACAAAAAAAATAGCAATATAATTTTTTATTAAAAATGGTTAATTTATTCGGGTTAGGTCAAGTTAGGGCCCGACAAAAAAAACTCTTACTCGAGGCTCGACCCGTTTAGAAAATGGGCCTCATTTTTTGCTCAAACATATTTTTCGGACCTATATTTTTGTCCAACTATTCTATTTTTTAGGTAAGCCTCATCCGACCCGACCATGATCAAATTTAATATGCAGATATAATTTTTTTTCTCTTTATTTTTTTTGTTTTTTTTTTTGTTTTGAGCAATATTGGTTAGAATGTTCATTGTTGTCTTTGAATAATGATAGACTATTAGACAAGGACATTGAAGGTTTCAAGTTAATCAATCTTTTCAAACTTGGTTTCTAAGCAGGAAACTAAAAATATTGCAACCAAACTTTGTTGTTTCATGGGCTTGAAAAGAAAAACTTGAAATTTACAACATTTGATGGAAGGATTGGAATGGTTTTGGAAACAAATTTTATGTAGTAGTTTCCTTTCAATTCATCCAGTTGTTTATAAAAATGACTTTAATTTTATCTTAATTTTAGTATAATTTTATCCGCTTTGAACTTGATCTTGAAAGTAGATATACTAAATCTATCTTAATAAAAAAATACTTTCATATACATATAGTATATAATGTATAATTAGATCTGTTCATGGGTTGGGTTACTTGTTCATACTCGAAGGTCCGTCCGAAATTCGAAAGGATTTGGATAAAAATATTAAACTTGAAAAATAGGTTTGAGAAAAAAATTAGACCCGTTTAAAATATGGGTAAGGCTCGAGCTTGAACATTCAAGACCTGAGTCCGGCCCAACCCGACTCGTTTTAAGTTTATAATACTTTATATTAAGTTATATATATATTATGTAATTTAAAACACATTAAAAAAATAAACTTATACTAAATATATAATACTATTCTAATGTAAACATTAAAAAAATGTTAAGATGATCATATAAAAATTTTCAATAAATAAAAAATGTATAAAATTATTAAATATTAAAATAAAATAATATAAATATTTTTTTGAAAAAAAAATTAAAAATAAAATGGGTGGTCCTAAAATGGGCTTCGGTTAGTTTTTTTACAAATATGGACGAGTTTGGGCAAAATTTTAGGTTCATATTTCATGTTGAGCTGGGCTTGAACAAATATAAAGTATATTAATATCATGCTTAGGCTTAGCTCGACCCAGCCCATAAACACTTCTATGTATGATATATAAAACCAAATATGGTAAATTACAAAAAAGAAAACCACCCTTATATTCTATATGTTATAATATACATGTATATATTTTTATGAAAATACCTTTTTATATTATAATTAATTCATGAAATCAAAATATTTAGTAGGGGTGGTGTGATTGATTTTTAGGGAAAAATACGATTTAATTAAAGTTGCCAAGTTTTATTTTATTATAGTCTTATCGATTTGTATTTTTAATAAAATTGAGTAAAATGAAATTAAAGTTGGATAGATTTATTTAAGGTAAATTTAAAATAAAAATTAAATAAGTTAATGAAATCTTATTGATAATATGATTAAATTTCGAGTTAAAATATATAATTTTGAAATCATATTTATTTCAAAAATTTTTCAAAGAAAAATAAAAGATAAACTAGATAATTTATCTTTAATCTTTTTATAATTTTAAAAATTTTAAATTAGTATATAGTAAAATTATATTTTGACCCCTAAAAAATAAAAAAAATTAATTTAATTTTTTAAAAATTATAAAGATATAAACTATTGAAATTGTGAAATTTAACTTTTACTATCATAAAAATATATAACTTTATTTCGATCCCTTAAAATTTTCTAGCTTCGTCCCTTCCTCTACTCTCACACAGAAAAATCGCCACAATTTCCTTTTGTATTTTTTAGATTTATATTGTTGAAGGATATATTTTCAATTTAAAAAAGTTTTTCTGGAATTTGATGGTTTGGGTGTTTTGTTTTGTCAACCCTAGTGGACAGTGGTTTGGTATGGTTGTTTCCCAGTAATTAGAAGAAAAGAGACATGGGCGTATGACGCTCAGCCCACGATATCTCCAGCTTTTAATTTCAATTCTGGTTTTTCTAATCTCCTCATCCTGCGTCCCTTTCTCTAGAATTTCTTATTTCACTTTTTTTTTTATCCCAGACATGCTCTAATTATTTGAATAATTTGGTTTGTTCTTTAATGGAGTTAGGTTAAATATTATTATTTAATCAAAAAATATGTTACGTTGGGTAGCAGCATTATTTTTTTCACATGTTTTAGTATATAAACTAATAATTTAATTAATAATATTTAATCGTTCTTATGATTTATTTTTAATAGGGAAAAGGTAATTTTTTTTGTTTACATTAATAAAGTCTTAATTTTTACAAGAATTATTATTTATCTTATAATTTTAAATTTATATTTATATTGATTACTATAGAAGCCCATATTTATCCGGTTCATTTAAATAAAAATCTAATTTTAATTTTTATTTATAAATAAAATCTAATAAATAAATAAATTAAAACCAAATATAAAACTCCATATATAATAAAAGTCCAAAATACAAAAAAAAAAAAAAAAAAACAATGACCCTAAGCCCAATGACCCAAATTACAACCCCAAAAAAAAAATACCCAACTCAAATTACAAGCCCATAATCCTAAAAGCCTAACCTAAATTCAAAACAAAAAAAAATCCCTAGGACCTCCAAGTCGCCGTCCTTCACCCACGTTGCCCTTCAATCACCGCCACGTTAATGCTGTTCTGGCATCGGCCACCTCGCCACGTCCACACACAAGAGTTTTCTAGATCCGATTTTGTACCTGTAAAATAGAAAAAGGACAAAAAAATATAAAGAGAAAATATCAAAAAAAAATATTTTCGTGCTATAAAAATAGCACGAATCCAAATGTAAGATTTTACGGATACAAAGTAATACAAGAAAATTTATTCAAGTTTCATCTTCGAAAATAACATAATGTAATAATAACTATAAAAAATCCTAGTTTTCTTACCTAAGCGTCGTTTCGACACCGCCACCCTTGGTGGTCGAGGACTCGTCCCTAATAAAGGATAGACAACCCTTGCTTTGGGCATGAGAAACACCTGGGTTCCCTCTGGTTTGCTTGGAGTTCATCGGAGGAGGGGGTATTTTTTCCTTTTTAAAGAAACTGAAAGGTTTTCTTTTTTTTTCATCGAGCTTTGATCGAGTTTTTAGGCATTTTCGAAAAAATTCAACCACTGGAGGAGGCGATCATCGCCATCGATGATCAATGGCTCGTGACGGTGCCACATTGGACCCCACGGTGCTTGCGGGAGGTAATGGAAGCTGATGTCCTCGAATTCTTTAATTAGCTCGAGAACTAACCTTCGATAATCCATCAACTTGGAATCTCTCGTTTCCCATTCTCCCTTGAGTTGATAAATTACCAACGCAGAATCCTCGTACACTTCCAAAATCTTAATCTTGCGTTCTATAGCTGCTCGAATACCCAGGACACATGCTTCATATTCTACCATGTTGCTTGTGCAATCGAAGTCAAGCTTGCTTGTGAGGGGATAATGATCTCCTTCCAGGGATATCAGAATGCCCCAATCCCTTTGCGAGTAGCATTTGAAGCACCGTTAAAATGTATTTTTCATGGTTTCTCTTTTGAAGCTTCTTCTGTTGTGGTTGCAACATATATTAGATCTTCCTTTGGGAAATCAAAATCTAATGGCTCATAATACTCGAGAGCTCTGCTAGGCAGAAAATCCGGTTCACATAGACTATTTCAAAATTAGAAAGTAGCATTTGTAATCTGGCCATCCTTTCATTCAATGCAGCCAACCCCATCATAAACTTTAGAGGATCCAATTTTGAAATCAACCAAGTCGTATAATATAACATGTATTGCCTTAACCTTCGGGTAGTCCAAATCAGAACAGAACATAGTTTCTCAATCGGCGAATATCTTATCTCGCATTCAGTGAACTTCTTGTTGAGATAATAAATTGCTCTCTCTTTCTTTCTTGACTCATCATGCTGGCCTAATACGCATCCCATATAGTTTTCGAATACGACCAAGTACAGGATTAAAGGTTTGTCCGGACTTGGTGGCATCAAAACTGGAGTATTGGACAAGTAATGTTTAACCTTGTCAACAGTCTTTTGGCATTCATCATCTCAAAATCTTGAGTTGTGGTTCTTGAGAAGACGAAAGATAGGATCACATTTCTTAATTAGTTGTGAGATGAATTGAGCGATGTAATTCAATCTCCCTAGGAACCCTCTAACTTCCTTTTAGGCACTTAGTAGTGGTAACTTCTGTATAGCTTTGACTTTATCGGGATCGATTACAATTCCCTTTCTGCTGACCACAAACCCTAATAACTTGCCTAAAGTAGTCCCGAAAGTGCATTTGTTTGGGTTCAACTTCAATTGGAACTTTCTCAATCTTAAGAACAACTTTCTAAAAACTTTCACATGTTCCTCTTCTGTTCAAGATTTTACGATCATATCATCACATAGACCTCAATCTCTTTGTGCATCATGTTATGGAATAGAGTCACCATAGCCCTTTGATATGTTGCCCCTACATTCTTCAATCCAAATGGCATAACTTTGTAGCAAAAGGTTCCCCACACGGTGACAAATTTAGTTTTATCCATATCCTCATAATGCATCTTTATTTGGTTGTACCTAGAAAACCTATCCATGAAAGAGAATAAGGAATGACCTGCTGTATTGTCCACCAAGGTGTCGATATGAGGCAGTGGGAAATCATCTTTTGGACTAGCCTGTTTAAGTCACGATAGTCCATGCATATTCGTACTTTTTCGTCCTTTTTAGGAACTGGCACTATGTTGACCACCCATTCTGAATATTTTACCACTTGTAAGAAGCCGACATCAAACTGTTTTCAGACCTCTTCTTTTATCTTTAGGAGTACATCTGGTCTCATTCTTCGAATCTTCTGTTGGATCGATTTACACTTTTCTCTTATAGGGATCTTATGCACCACGATATTAGTGCATAGACCGGGCATATCCTGATAAGACCATACAAACACATCCTTGAACTCTTGAAGCAGATCAATAAGATCTCGCCTTATTTCTGCAGAGATACAGGTTCCAATCTTCACCCTCCTTTTGTCAACTTTATCCCCTAAACTCACAACTTCTATTAATTCTTTGTAAGGTAGGATCTGTTTCTTGTCTTGCTCAACCATCCGTAGCAAATCAGGAGATAAAATACAATCTTAGGCTTCTTCAAAATCTTAAGATTCCTTTGAACACACATCTTGCTCAAAATGAGGCTCTAAGTTGACAACGACGTTACTTATATTGTTGATATCTAGGGAGTTGTCATATGGACCAAAAGATTCGAAAGATAAATGAATTTAAGAATGTTTATTGCGGTATGAGATGAATGAAAAAAATAATGAGAATTTATGCCAATTTGGGTAAAAGAAACTGCATCTTTTTGATTGAAAATAAAAAGCAAATGAACATGTGCCCTTTACAAAAAGATCCTAATTGCTCTCGGGCTTAGAGCAACAAGGGTGTTCTGAACATTACTCTGGAAAAGACTTAAAAGTTACAGGGAGCTCTTCTGCAGTGCAGTTGTTTAGAACGCTTAAAAGGGTGGAGGGGCGAATTCCTAACAAATTCCTTTATTCATTCAACCCTTCGGAAATAGTGCTGATGTTTAGTTTCTCCATTATTCCTGCCATCCCATCTTTTGTTGGCTTTCGCTCAAGGTTTATAATACCTCTTGGCACGAATGACTTTGAAATATGAGGAAAGACCATTGGCTTGCTTTTGATCTTCCCTGCTTATTTATACCCTTCTCTTCTCTTTTTTTGTAGTTCTTCCTTTCTCTGTTTCATATTTGGCTTGAATCCTAAGCCAAACTGATCACATTTCTCTGCCAATACTGGCATTGTAATCCTTCCTTAAAGATATCTCCCCAACCCTCTTCTAGGTGAAGCTTCTTTTCCACTAATCATTTTTAGCCCTATCTTGGTGGTCATCGATATCTTCGGTGTGAGGATCTTATCTCCTTCAGCCATAAAGGTAGCATTCACAAACTCCAACGATCTAAAGGAGCACTTCATGGTCTACTTATCTGTACTTATGTAGGGCGCATCGCTAGTTACGGATGCAATGATGTCCTCCTCAACATTAATGGTGATTAATCGACTTTTTGTCACCAATTTTAACTTTTGATGTAGGGACGATGGTACTGCCCCTGCCGAATGGATCCACGATCTTCCCAACAAGCAATTGTAAGTGGGCCTAATTTTTATCACCAAAAAGTCCATCTCATACGTGTTTAGACCAATTAAGAGCGGAATCTCAATTCAGCCCATCACTCGTCTCTCCGTTCTATTAAAGGCCCTTACTACACTGTGACATGCCTTCATATGAGAGTTGTCTATCGGTAACCTATTCAATGTTATCAGTGGTAGCACATTCAAGGCTGAGTCATTATCTATCAATACGCTTGGTAAAGTGAAGAGCTTTCATTGAGCCCATCCCCCTAGAGGTATTTAATCATCATTGAAGAAAATGAAATTATCTGTACTTAAGTTATTAACTAACTGGTCAAACTTATTTACCGAGATATCCTCCGCCACGTACGTTTCATTCAACACTTTTGTTAGCACGTTACAGTGGGCCTTTGAACTTGATAGCAGGGCTAAAACTGATACTCAATCTCGTTGCCAATGTAACTGTTCCACCATATTGTACTCGTTATGCTTTAGGAATTTCAAAAATTCCTTGACCTTCTCCTTAGTTACTGGCTCACTCACTAGCATCTCGAGTTTATTGTTTTCTCTCTTCTCAAGCCCAACCATCAAGGCTTTTTTATTAACCTCCTTTTTTGCATCTATAAGACTAGCATATTCATTCGATCCTTCATCATTCGATACCGTTACTCTGTAGTCATAGCTCCACAATACCCTTTTATTGTCCTTATAAGGAAATCCCACGGTTTTTTGAATGATGACCTGTGGTGTCATTAGACCTCCAACCTCACCCCTTGGCTTGGATATAATTACCACTGGTAGGTTGACCTTTTAAGCCTTTCCTGGTGGCCCTTTATCAAAAGCACAAACATCATTTGTCCCTTTATCTTTTCTCTCCTCAAAGAACTCAAGTTCTTTTTTAATCCATCAACTTCTGTACCAAGGTTCGAAATTTGACTCACCTTTGGATTTTATGACCCTCCATGGCATGAAACTCGCAATAATTTTCAATTGTTGTCACCATTTCCTCTTTCTTGCATGATTAAACCCCTGTTTATCATCTGTTGCCAAACCTATTTTAATGGAGACTTGACCTCCCCCACATAATTCTTTATCCTCTTACTCCTCTCTTCTGTTATTGTGTTCACCATTCGATTGGGATAATTTGGCAAGGGATTTCCAACCACGTTAGGTCCTACGAATTTATCGAACCTTATGATCCCCATCTTAATAAATCTTTCAATCAACTTCTTGAAAGCAGTGCAATTCTCAATGGAGTAGCCCGTTATTCCTGAATGGTAGTCACATTGAGCATTTGTGTCATACCATTCCGGGTTGCATTGGCTTCAAATAATGAGGGACACCACTAGGGCATCGTATAAACTCTTGTACAGATCCTTGTAGGTCATCGAGATGAGAGTGAATTGGATTATTTCAATGCTTGGCCTCAAGACCGATTCTTTTCTTGGTCTACTTTGATAACTGGTTGTCGGGGCTTTAAGTTGTGTCATCATGATCGATTTTGTAATATTTGCCCGATATAAGCTTATATTATTCACCTCACTGTCCTTCCTTCTAGGAGCGAACCTTTTGGTACTCTCTTTGGCATCGATTTTTTCGCTTCGAATTGTATTTTCAATCATTTCTCCCGACATGACCATATCGGAGAAACTTTTAGTAGCGTTTTCGAGTAGATGATTGATATACGATGCCTTTAAAGTACTAACAAAGAGCATGGTTGTCTCCTTTTCAAACAGTGGTGGCTGTACTTGGATGGCCATATCTCTCCACCTTTAAGCGTACTGCCTGAAGCCTTCATCCGACCTTTTTTCAACGTTTTACAAAGGGATCCTGTTAGGAGCTATGTCGGTGACATGATAGTATTGTCTAATGAAAGCATGTGCCAAATCCTTTTAAGAACTGATCTTAGCATGACTTAATTGATTATACCACCTTACAGTCGATCCTATCAGACTGTCCTATAAATAGTGGATTAGCAGCTGATCATTATGGACATACCCCGTCATTTTTCTGCAAAACATGGTGATAAGTGCCTCTGGGCAACTTGTCCCGTTACATTTCTCGAACTTTAGAACTTTAAATTTGAGGGGAAGTATCAGGTTGGGAACCGAACTCAGCTCTTTAACATTAATTCCACAGTACCCCTCAGCTTCTTCTATAACTCTGAACCTCTCCTTTAACCATTTATAGTGCTCCTCCAATTGGTTAGGAAGTTTCGCTCTTATTTTTTCTGGGTCCATCATCTCATTTAAATCAGGTACGCCAATGTCAATAGGGTTATTTTTTGGGTTAGAACTAGAACCCGTTTGGTAGTTTACCAATTTTGGTGTGCTAAACTAGCACGATTGCAGGTTAATAGTGACAGATGCTTCTCAAACACACGTTTCTTGTGGAACCTAGGTTAGCATGGGGGTAACATTTGAAGGACACGGAAGACCATCACTCTGTTCCTTTGGGTCAATTACAATACTCTTTCCCTTACCAGTTTCCCCAACCAGTAATTGAGTTAACTAATTGATAATGTCTTTTTAGGACTCAATAATTTGGTCCTTCATATCTTGTTGCACCTTTTCTAATTGTTCATGAAGTTGATCTTGTATTTCATTTTGTGTTTGCTCTAATGTTTCCAATCGTTGATCCATTGCTCTTGTCTTAGCACGAGTGTAGTAACGATGTGGTTTTTCAGAGTCTCAATCGAATTCTGATAGAATAACCTTACTAGAAAATGAATGTCTTTACATAAGATAATTACAAATAAGGCCTTGCCCTAATCTCAAAGTCTTAATCTTTTGAAGGAGACATGCTAACTTTTGGCCTTTATCAAAAATCGACTCATACTCTATGCTTAAAGCATTTGCCTAGACAACTAACTTTTGTAAGTACTCTGCCACCTCTCTCACTTGTGTCAATGCTTCACCCATGACATGGTCTCAGTCTCTGACTTGCCTCTGAGAGCGTTGAAGTTACATAATGCTTGTGTCCAAGGTTCTTTTGAGAAACTCGATCTGAACCTCACAGTTTTGTAATGAAGCTTCAAGTTCTCCAACCCTTCTATTTAATTCTGCATTTTCAGCTTGACTTGCCCTCAATTCTGTCGTAGAATTACGACTACGGTGCGTTTGCAATGACTCCTCTAACTCGGGTACCTGGGCTTTCAACTCAGCTTTCGCGACTTGGCTTTCTAGCAGCTCAGTTTTTATGGCATCTCCTTGGACTTGAGCATCTTTAAATTTTTTATTCCACTGATCCGCTCGAGTCCTTTCCTCTTGGACTTCTCGTTGCCACTGTTCTGACGTCTTACCTAAACCAACAGTTCTCATTTATTGGCAGAGTTTCTTATAGTCCTCCTTCAAGCCATCCAAGTCTTCCTCAGCCTTTCTCTTCTCTTTCCTTAACTTATCGGCTTCTAACTTTTAGACATCAACATCCAAACCCAACTGCATCTTTTCCTCTTCTAATGCTTTTATCTTTTTCCCTAATTTGAAACTTTTCTTTTCCAAGTCTTTCTTGATGAGCTCTAATTTCGATTGGACTACTTGCAAATGCCCCTCAACTGGGCGGACATTTTCAGGATTTGGCACTGGGATATTGTCATTGATTCTCCTACCCCTCCATTCATCATACTTTCGGGTTACCATGGGATTTGCAGTAAATGACTTCATTTTACGAACTTGATTCCAGGCATTTAATATCTCCCGAACTCTTTTCTTATTGTTCTCGCCTTTGTATACAAACTCACACTGAGCCAAATCCTGAGTTGTTGGGACGAACTGTCTTGACCGATACTGTCTCATTACTAGCAAAGGAGCATACCCTACAACTCCTCATATCCCTAGTAACAGAGCTTAGTAGAAATCACTGCATCGATAAATAATTTTGTCGGGAATGAACCACGGTACTCGTCATTTTATATCTTCGTCTCAAAGACTATGGAGTATTGCCATCCACTTTTCCTAAAAAATGTCCTCTGACCTTTGCGTAGTAACAAATACCCTCAAAAGAGAATAACTCATAGAAAACACTCGGCAAGGAACCTTTTCCACTTTCCAAAAGTGGCTATGAAACCATACCATCAGTAGTGGTGCGCAACTAATAAATCTCCCTTCCTCCTTTCTTCGGCATGCATTTAATGACCTAAAAGTTTCGGTTAGAATTTCTATAATATGTGTAACCCCCTTGTCGAGCTGATCGAATAAATCAGTGATCGCCTCATCTATTTGTCCCAATGCCTTGGGAAATATAGTTAGTCCGTACAAACTGAGAGAAAATATATCAATCTTTTTCCTTGCATCAGGATGAACTAAGATCAAATCTCTCAAGCTTTTCCAAGCAATACATTTGTTATTGCCTTTCACCTTAATTCGAGCTGTGACCTATTGCTCACTCATTCCCGTAATATTCATCAACTTCTTAAGGAAAGTTGGCACATTAGCGACTCTCGAATAGGCTTTACTTCCTTGAATTTTGGGGCAACAAAATAGAGCGGTATATTCCTCAATCGTGGGCATCATATCCATGTTCCCAAAGGTGAAACAGTTATAAGCCGGGTTTCAGTGCTGTGCAAGAGCTCGAAAGAGATGCTTGTCCACTTTAACTTTTAGAAAGTACGGTAGATTGCCAAATTCTTGGTAGAAAATCTGCTTTATTCCATTATCCCACTAATCCCAGATTTCTTTCAACTCTTGTAAGCTATTTTGAGTCACTGATCCGAGTGAAATCCCAGTAATCTGATACATGGCCTTCAGCCAGACTATCTCCCTTCTCACGTTGTCTATCCTCTTACCACATATGCACGACCACATTGTCTTCTACCTCATCAAGATACCCTTTTTCCATTACCAATTCTCTACTAGTAATCGAACTCAAGTCAATACCTTTCCTAATATGAGGATGCAATGCAAAATAAGATTAAAAAACAAGTTAGTACCAACAGTTGTAAAATGTATCAACAAATATGGCACAGAGAACCTACGCATCTATTAGGTGGTTTCTAAAGGTTCGATATAGTTCTACCTAGGGTGTGCACTTAGGGCTCATTATATGCGGTTTTCGATTCTAAAGTAATGGTACCTAAACCAACAGATTCCTCAGTCCTTACCCATTATAAGCCCATACGGATAAGTTTGGTTTAGGGGGACACATTTCTCGTATGTTTGCACAAAAGTGAAAACTTCACGAAAACATAAGTATGGATGTATCCCGAAAGCGATTCATGAAAATAGTAGCTTCTCACTTCCACTTAAGCGGTGTAGTAATAAATGCATGTATGCAAAAACGTAGACATATAATATTAACAGGCTATTATCACAACAAACATATAAAACAAAAAAATGTATAGGATCGCAAATTAAATTAAATTGAATTTTGAATTTTCAAAAAAACTAAAAATAATCGACCTATGGCTTGACTCTCTTATTGGTTCCTAGCGGAGTCGCCAAGCTATCGAAACCATTTTTTTGAAAATAAAAGTCTCGAATTATGTTTGGAAAATGAAAATGAAGTCGCCACTAATAATTTTTTTTTAAAATAGATGTAATTGGATCACCTTGTTAAATTTAAAATCATTAAAACAAATCTTGGTTTTTGAAATCATAAAACGGATTCGGAAGTCGGTTATGTATAAGGAAGGATTAGCACCCTCACACGCCCAAAAATTGGTACCTAATCAATTATTTAAAGTCTCATTTGTTGGAAATTAAAAGTTTGAGAAAAATTTAAATTGCAATCCTTAAATGCATGCATGTTATATTTATTTTATTTTGAAAACGAATTTTTTTTTCCACAGAAAACTCGTTATTTCAAATTAATCGAGAAAAAGTCACATCCAATAAGTTAGGACGTAACAATTCCAATATTCAAATATTAGAAAGTTCGAGGGTCAAATTGGAATTTTTGGATAGTTTAGGGAACAAAACATAATTTTAAAATAAAGTAAGGGCTTCGTGAGGAATAACCCAAAAATTCGTGACAGTTCGAGGGACACTTTTGGGTTAAGGACCAAATTGAAAGCCAAGTGAAATTGTTGGGCCGAATTAAAAATAACAAAAAGAATGGAATCAAGGATTAAATTGAAACCTTTAAAAATTTAGAGGTACCTATTGGGTAATTTTCCTAATTTTTTTTTTAAAAATGCGTAATAAACACCCCCTTAAAACGACGTCATTCTCATTGGCTATATAAGCCATTTTTTTAGACTTTTTCATTTGTTCATTCTTTCTAAATAAATAAATAAAAAGCTTTTAGTTTTCTTTCAAATGACCGATTGGCCGACCTATGCTTAGTATGTCCCTCTGTCGTCTGTCCACCGCATGACGCCACTGATAACCACCGTACGCGGTGGTCGAAAGTCTGAAAAAATCACCCTTTTATGTGCTCGGCTTCCCCGAGCCCAGATTTGGGACTTTTCTTACCAAAATCACACCCCACAAGCCTCAAACGAGTGGAGATCATTCGGATCTTGACATCACCCCTCTAACGACTCCTCTAACGGGCACCCACGGGCATTCACGACGACGAGGAAGGGCGGTCGGCACGAAGGGTAAACTTTTACCTTTATTTTTCTCTTTGTATTTTCGAGTAAACAAAAAAAAGAAATTGTTAGCGCCAAAATTTCGAAAAAACAATAAGAGTACCTTGCTTGATTGTGATTTGTGAATACTTGCCTGTATTTTGGTTGCTAAATGCCTCTTTCAATTGATTTTTCTCGTTATTTTTTGTACAAATTTTGTGTTTACATCTCATTTTTCTGTGTTTATATAACACATTTGTATAATAATTTTCCAGTGTAAATCAAGTGACGTGCGGATCGTGGACTCCGGATCTGAGGGTAACAACATCGACGACGATGGTGGCGAAACAGGTGTTACTGACGACGGTGACGGTTGGAGCAACAAAGAAGGTTAGGGTTTCATATTTGTCTTTAATGTTTTGGGCTATTTGGGATTTTAGGATTTTGTATTTGTTTTTTTTTGGTATATTTGGGCTTGTAATTTGAGTTTATTATTTATTTATTTATCTATATTCATAAAATAATAACTAAAAAATAAAACAAAATTAATTTTATTTTACATTTATTTATTTATATTAATACAATAATAAATAAACAAAATTAATATTATTTTATATTTATTTATTTATTTATATTCATAAAATAATAAATAAATAAATAAATAAATAAATAAGAAAAGTGGAATTGGGTTTCGAGGCCCGAATGAAATTAGGCTGGTACAACTGCCTCTCTTTGCTCATTGTCGTGTAACGGGAATGGAGCAAAGAAAAAGAAGACCAATTTCGTCCAGTCCTACTAAATTTCAACTTTTGATGTTTCTTATTTTTAGCCATCCGTCCTTTCACTTTATTAGCTGCTCTATTCCACTGTATTCACTTCACTACAACCTTAAGAAGATAGGATTTAATATTGTAGCCTTATCCTGCTCCACTCCATCTTTAGAGAGATAGGATTTGATGTTGTAGCTTCATCTTGCTCGACTGCAGCTTCAAAGAGATAAAGATTTGCTTTCATGACTTTAATTTTGCCTACTGTAACTTTAGGGGTATTGGATTTGTTCATGTAGCTTCATTTTGCTCTACTACAACTTGAGAGAGAAAAGGATTCCCCTTCATAGCTCCACTCCATTTCTCTGCAACTTTAGTGAAAATCAAAGTCTACTACTGTGTTTTAATCCGCCCCTATACAACTTTAGGGGTACAGGATTTGCTTCTATAGCTTTAATTTGCCTCTCTATAGCTTTAAGGGTAAAAGATTGGATTGCTTTAATCTGCCCCATGGTCGGGGTAAGAGATCGGATGGTCTTCAATCTACTCTCTGGTTAGGGTAAAAGATTGGATTGCTTCAATCTACCCCATGATCGGGGTAAAAGATTGGATGGTCTACATGTAACAGCTCATTTTTCAGCGGTGTCGAAAACAGTGATTTCGGGACCACAAATCTAACGAGAAAATTTTATGATGAGTGTTTAAATTAAATAAGTGAATAATAATTTTTTATGGAATTTTGAATTAAAGAATTTTAATTATTGAATTAAAATTTAATTTAAGTGGTTTAGTTCAAAAGTCAAGTGGTTTTAGAAAATGAGGTATCGAGACCTCATTATTGAAATTAAGTGCCGTAAATATTGTTATTAAATATTTACAGAGTCTTATTATATATAAATTGAAGTTCGGTTGAGTAATTTTGATGATTAATTGCTTAATTAAGGAAAAAGGAATAAATTGTAAAAGAGGTAAAAGTTAATTGCTATTGATTAAAAATAAGGTAAAGTACTTCGATTGTAATTAAACCATCCAAAAGGTAAGTGGACGGTTTTGACTTCTTATATGGCTAGATTTCATGTTGATTGAAAAGGGATAAATAGGTAATTATGTAAGTTAGGAAATTAAATTAAAACAAAGGCTAAAATTTCATGGCTTTTCTTTCTTCTTCTTCCTTAACAAGCCGAACCCTAAAGAAAAGGAAGGAAGCATATTTGTCCATGCTTTAAGCTTTGATTGGTAGGTGATTTCTCACCCGTTTTTAGTAATTTTTATGTTTTTGAGTTCGTATTAGCTTAATCTAGCTAACCTAATGACTAATTTGTGATTTTGTCAAATGTTATAAAATTTTCTAATTGATGAATAAGCTTGTTCTTGAAAGATTATGGAAGATTTATAAGTTTGGTTGTTAGATTTAATTATTTTGTAAAGTAGTTCTTGATGATTTTAATGTTTAAGGACTAAAATGTTAAAGTGATAAATTTACAAGGACCTAAGGTAAAATAATTGAAAAAGTGAGCTGTATTGAAGTACTATAGCATTCCGCAAAGCTGAAATTTGAATAAAAATGGTTAATTTGCAAGTTTAAGGCTTAAGGACTAAATTGAATAAAAGTAAAAATTTAAAGAAAATTTTGAAAAAATACCAAAAATTCTTATTTGCATAAAATAATTAGAAATTTCATGTTTATTTAAATAATTGAATGAAATTATTGTAATAGATCAAGATCGTGTCCCGATCGTGGAAAAAGGAAAATTACAGATTTGCCCTTAGAGTTTACTTTAACTGCAATTTTGTAATGTTAAACTCTTATTAATAATTTATTATAATTGTCTTTCTAATGATTGTTGGTAATGAGAAACGACGATTGAAAACGTGAAAGATAGAAACGACGAGATTAGAATTTCTCGACCTTGTACCAAAGATAGAAAATGGTTTGATGGCTGAGATCCTACATTTGTTGCGGATTCTCTACAGCATCGTGAGTCACCGTAAGGTGAATAGAATCCAAGAAAGGATTACAGGCCCTACGATGACTGAGATTTATGCTTGTTTGCATATTCTCGTCAGCTTAGTGTGAGCAGCATCGTAGGGAACATATATACAGTATCGATGGCTAAGACTAGCATTGTATACTGGTAATAGGCATGAACTTTGGGTCAATAGGGAGTAAAATGAGCATCATGACCTTTGGGTCAACAGGGAGTAAATTGAATATCAATCACCAAAGTACAATTCTGATTTGGCTCGTCTGATTTACGAGTTTGTTAAACACATGTTATTTGGTAAATTGATAAACCTTGCGAACTTATTAAGCTATGAAAGCTTACCAGTGAGTTGTTTTTGTTTTGTACATTCTATGTTGCTGCTTGAAGATCGGATCACCTCGAAGAAATCACACTATCTCGTGAGCTCGTCCAGTAGTATTTACATCACTTGGTTATATGGCATGTACTAGGATGATGTTACCCTTGAAATATTTGATTTTTGACTGTTGGTTCTTTGTTGAAGTAAACTTGCTTGCTTGCTTGATAATGTAATTAAGAAAATATGTTTGGTAATGAATTGGCATGTGAATTTAAGAATATTTGTAATGATTGGTTGTATTTTGTGTCATATGATGAAACAAGTATTGTCATGTATAGATTTTTGCAGGATGAGGATTTAAATAAGAATCTTGTGTTGAATGATGGTTGATAAACTTGAGGACTTGTGTGAATAATTGAATTCTATACACTTGTTTTGGTAGAATTCTTGCATGTATCGGTAGAAGTATAGAGTAGGGGAGAGGTTGGTTACTGACTTACATTGTATCGATAGGTAACATACGAAGTATCGAAAGTTCTGTTCATAGTAGTATCGGTAGTCTGAATACTTGTATTAGTAGAAGTTGTACGGTAACACTTCTTAGCGCTCTGGAATTTTTAGTATTGGTAGAAGCATGGGATGTTTCAGTAGAAGTCATACTTGTATCGGTAGTATTGTTTCAAGTATCGATAGAAGTCTACACTATTCTTGAACTATTTATTGACTTGACAACTACTGATACTTGTCCAACAAATACCGGTAGAAGTATCCAAAAATCATATAAATGACCTTTTTGCCTTTGTTGAGTTTTGATTATATTTAAATGATTATGTATGACATGATATTAAAAGATGAACAGTGATTAATGAATAGAAAGACACCAGGACCCTAATTGGCGATGGTTTTTGGGTTTTAGGTATTACAAACATGAAAAATGGATGTCATGATTTGTGAAATGAATATTGATTCCTTCTGCAATGTAATGATAAGTATGTTTGGTTATAGTTTGGTTAGCTAATGGTGAGAACTGTATGTTTGAGATACAGGACCATGTGATCTCTGATGGAAAATATTTGTATGTGATTCCTAAGTTCTTTCGCGATTGAACTTGATTATTTATTAATTGAAAGGTTGTAAATGAATGTGTAAAAATTAAATATAGTTAGTATTCTGAGCTACAAATTATAATTGTAAAAGTTGTGATTGAATTGTATGTAAAAAAAAGACTTGAAAGGTTCTGTAAACCCTGAGACCTTAGACCGGAGATGGTCTTGGGTTTTTGGGTGTTACATTTACTGGTATCAGAGCCTATGATTTAGTCGATTCTCGGACTAAGTAGAGTGTGAATAAAGTCTAGAAAGTACATGCCATATAAATCTGTGATAGTGTGATATTAATTGATCCGATCTAACACTTGTTTTATTGCAGATTTTAAAGATGTTATATGAATCTGATCGTGATGAAATTAATGAAGTTAATAGTAATATTTTGACTACTGATTCTAGTACCAGTCATAACACACTGGTTTCATAAATATTTGAAAACGAAGAGGTGAGTCAAAGTTTATCAGTTTTACAAATGTTTGATGGTAAAGTCAAATGTCTTTTGTATTTGATGAGACAATAATTTATAGAAATTATGCAAGCCAATTTAGTAGCTTTGCGATTGTTAACCCTGAGTATAGGAAAACAAAGTGAGATCGAGGACATAATGATGGATCTGAAGGTATAGTGCTTGATATTATTTCTGGTATGTTCTATTCTCTCGATATTATTTATTATGAAAGCACTGATTGCGATGGGGTTGCTTATTCTCACATTGCATTGTATTAATAATGAAAAGGGGTTTATTTCTTAACCAATGAGATTAGTGTTCGGATCATAATCTGATAGGATGGAGTTGGTATGTCAAAACTATCTATTGAAAATTTGTAAATGTGATTTTTCTTGATGATTTGATGTTATTATTAAATCATGAAATTGAAATGATTCCGAGAATAGATTGACTGAAGTTTTATGATACTATAGTGACCTATAGTCTGAATTGAAATGACTTAAATGGTAGACTAGTGTGCTTATTACGGTTGAGTCGGATAAATCAAATAGTATAAATCAGAGTTGTTTAGATGATTTTGTGCAGGAAATGATCTAAAATGATTAAAAAAATATTTATATATATAAAATTGACTACTCAATTAAACATTTTTGGATTTGAGTAGAACTGTGTACTGTTCACCAATGGGCATTTTGATTTATCTCCTAAAAGATTTCTAAGATTCCTGTCTAAATCTGATAAGGGAATAAATTCTAGATGTAGGAATATATATATATATCATACAGGGGACTTCTCAATAAGTGAAAAGGGCGTAATAGTATATTTGAAAGTTAATAAAGATTCAGTTATTCAGTTCTAGTTAAGGATATGAGATGTTGGAAAATTTCTTTAAACATGAGATAATCATTAAGAATTCTGGTAATATTGCCTAGATCAACCAATGTCTCTGTTGACTTATGAATATAATGAATCAGATTGTTCAATTTTATCTAGAAATTTGGATACAGTCGTACTACGATTATTGATGATATTCTGATAGATCTCAAATAGAATCTACGTATGTGGAATATGTGAGAAATGTATTATAAACTATATGTGAGAAATAATTTATTTGAAAAGTATCAGCGGTGAGTTTTGGTTTAGTGAGGTTGATTTTTTTGGTTAGGTAAAGTTCACAGATGGGTTTGAGTAAGCTCAAGTAAAAGATTTTTCTATTGTTATATGAAAATTTCAGAATAATCAAGAACTACTAAATTAAAATTTCGAGAACAAAATTTCCTAACGGGGAGAGTTGTAATAGCCCGTTTTTCAGTAGTGTCGGAAACAGTGATTTCGGGACCACAAATCTGACGAGAAAATTTTATGATGAGTGTTTAAATTAAATAAGTGAATAATAATTTTTTATGGAATTTTGAATTAAAGAATTTTAATTATTGAATTAAAATTTAGTATAAGTGGTTTAGTTTAAAAGTCAAGTGGTTTTAGAAAATAAGGTATCGGGACCTCGTTGTTGAAATTAAGTACCGTAAATATTTTTATTAAATATTTACAAAGTCTTATTATATGTGAATTGAAGTTCGGTTGGGTAATTTTGATGATTAATTGCTTAATTAAAGAAAAAGGAGTAAATTGTAAAAAAGGTAAAAGTTAATTGCTATTAATTAAAAATAAGGTAAAGTACTTGGCTGGTAATTGAAGTTCGGTTGGGTTTTTGGGTGTTACACTACAATCTACCCTTTGATTAGGGTAAAAGATTGGATTGCTTCAATTTGCCTCATGGTTGGGGTAAAAGATTGGATGGTTTTCAATCTGCCACATGGTCGGGGTAAGAAATTGGATGAGGTGACTTTGCTCCATTCTATTGCGACTTAAGGGAGATTGAGGTTCGTTACTTTAATTCGCCCCTCTACAACTTTAGGGGTATAGGATTTGTTCTTGTAGCTTCATCCTGCTTTATTGTAACTTCAGAGAGATAATGATTTGCCTTCGTAGCTTCACTCCATTTCTCTGCAACTTCAGTGAAGATTGAGGTCTACTACTGTGAGTTTTAATCTGCTCCTCTACAACTCTATAGGTATAGGATTTGCTTCTGTCGCCATTCTCTAAGGATATGACCTGTAGAACCTATTTTATGGGCCTTTTATGTAAACCATGTAATTAGGATGCCATGATTTGAATGAATCAAATGCCCCTATCTAAATGCGCATGAATAATGTTGATATGCATGCAAAGATATCATATTTAAAATGATTTTTATTGTTTTAATCCTTAGGTTGTCACTGATCGTCTTTTGCCTAAGTTCTAACATTGATGTGTCACCATGCCTTTCTTTCAAGTCTGGTGTTCTTGATATGAAATTCGAAGAGGTAATCATAAGCTGAACATATTCGTTTCAGGATCCCTTCAATCCTCGGATTCGGTTATTTTCGACTAATGGTCCTGTTTCAGGTCCTTGTACTATTTAGAATTTTCCAAAGTAATATGCAGAAATCTTTTTATACCTTATATCATTAAGTTCATTAACCGTTATTTCAATGCAAAGAACGCTCTGAGCAGGGTTACAAAATGGATAAAATTGAATTTATTTGTGATAACGCTTGAATGAAAATAAATGAGAAGACATCAAAAATAAATCAAAACATATGGGACTTGACAAATTCTTGTCATCCATCTCAGCTAAGGTTAAAGCTCCTCCAGAGAAGGCTTTCTTTACAACATATGGGACTTCCCAATTTGGCATCCATTTTCCCTTGAAGTGTTTTTGCATAGGAAGGATCTTTTTCAAAACTAGATCTCCCTCATGGAATTCTTTAGGGCGAACTTTTTTATCATAAGCCCGCACCATCTGTTTCTGGTACATCTGGCCATGTTGGATAACTTTCAGCCTCTTCTCTTCAATTAGGTTTAGCTGGTCATATCTTGACTGGATCCACTCAACCTCATCTAACTTTACTTTTGTTAAGACTTAGAGGGAAGGAATCTCGACTTCAGTGGGTAAGACTGCCTCCATTTCATATACTAATGAGAAAGGTGTTGCCCCAGTAGAAGTTTTGAGGGATGTTCAATAAGTGTTAAGGGCAAGAGGTAGCTTCTTGTGCCAATCTTTGTAAGTCTTTGTCATTTTCCCTACAGTTTTCTTGACGTTTTTATTAGCTGCCTCTATAGCTTCGTTCATTTTTGGGCGACACGATGATGAATTATGGTGCTTGATCTTTTTAACTAACTACAGACTTCTGCTATTGTGCTATTGTTCAGGTTCAAAGCATTTTCAGATATAATCTTCTTTGGCATTCCATACCAACATATAATTTCTTTCTTCAAGAACTTGTTGACCGTTGATCTCGTGACATTAGCATAGGAAGCAGCTTCCACCCACTTAGTAAATTAATCGATAACCACAAAAATGAATTTATGCCCATTAAAAGCTTTTGGCAATATTGGTCCAATGATGTCCATGCTCTACATAGAAAAAGGCCATGGGGAAGTCATAACATGAAGAGTTGAAGGAGGTACATGAATTTTGTCTCCATAAATTTGACACCTGTGATATTTTTTAGCTTATTTAATGCAATCTCCTTCCATGGTTGACCAGTAATATCCAAATCTCATAATCTGTTTGGCCATTGTGAAACCATTGGCATGCGTTCCACAAACACCCTCATGAACTTCTTCTAAGATTTTCTTAGCCTTAATAGAATCAACACACCTCAACAGGGCTTGATCTTTTCTCTTTTTATACAGAATATCCCCGTAAAGGACATAGTCAATTGTGAGCCTTCTCAATGTTCTTTTGTCGTTCTCAGTGGCTTGCTCAGGGTACTTACGATCTTTTTACATATTGCAAAATTTCCTAGAACTAAGGGTGATTACCCTTTTCTTCTCCTTTGATGCTGTAGCAATGAGTTGGAACCTCATAGATACTCATTTGAATAGGCTTCATATCTTCTTGCTTATTGACCATGATCATGGAGGCAAGAGTAGCCAAAGCATCAACCATCTGATTTTCCTCTCGTGGGAGGTAATGGAAGGTGATGTTATCAAATTCTTTAATTAGCTCGAGAACTAACCTTCGATAATCCATCAATTTGGAATCTCTCATTTCCCATTCTCCCTTGAGTTGATAAATTACCAACGCAAAATCCCCGTACACTTCCAAAATCCTAATCTTACGTTCTATAGTTTTCCGAATACCCACGACACATGCTTCATATTCTACCATGTTGTTTGTGCAATCAAAGTCAATCTTGCTTGTGAGGGGATAATGATCTCCTTTCGGGGATACTAGAACTGCCCCAATCCCTTTGCGAGTAGCAGTTGAAGCATCGTCAAAATGTATTTTCCATGGTTGCTCTTCTGAAGCTTCTTCTGTTATGGTTGCAACATAAATTAGATCTTCGTTTGGGAAATCAAAATCTAATGGCTCATAATCCTCAAGAGCTCTACTAGCAAGAAAATCTACTATTGCACTCTCTTTTATCGCCTTTTGATTCACATAGACTATGTCAAATTTAGAAAGTAGCATTCGCAATTTGGCCATCCTTCCATTCAATGCTGCCAAACTCATCATAAGCTTGAGAGGATCCAATTTTGAAATCAACCAAGTTGTATAATATAACATGTATTGCCTCAACCTTCGAGTAGTCCAAACCAGAGCACAACATAGTTTCTTGATTGGTGAATATCTTATCTCGCATTCAGTGAACTTCTTGCTGAGATAATAAATTGCTCTCTCTTTCTTTCTTGACTCATCATGCTAGCCTAATACGCATCCCATAGAGTTTTCAAATACAACCAAGTACAGGATTAAAGGTTTGTCCGGACTTGGTGGCATCAAAACTAGAGTATCAGACAAGTAATGTTTAACCTTGTCAACAGTCTTTTGGCATTCATTATCTCAAACTCCTAGGTTGTGCTTCTTGAGAAGACGGAAGATAGGATCACATTTCTTAGTTAGTTATGAGATGAACCGAGCAATGTAATTCAATCTCCCTAGGAACCTTCTAAGTTCCTTTTGGGTACGTGGTAGTGGTAACTCCTGTATAGCTTTGACTTTATCGGGATCGATTTCAATTCCCTTTTTGCTGACCACAAACCCTAATAACTTGCCTAAAGTAGTCCCAAAACTGCATTTGTTTGGGTTCAACTTTAACTGGTACTTTCTCAATCTTAAGAATAACTTTCTAAAAACTTTCACATGTTCCTCTTCTGTTCGAGATTTTGCGATCATATCATCGACATAGACCTCAATCTCTTTGTGCATCATGTCATGGAACAAAGTCACCATAGCCTTTTGATATGTTGCCCTTACATTCTTCAGTCCAAATGGCATAACTTTGTAGCAAAAGGTTCCCCACACGGTGACGAATGTAGTTTTATCCAAATCCTCAGGATGTATCTTTATTTGGTTGTACCCAGAAAAAACCATCTATGAAAGAGAATAAGAAATGACCTGCTGTATTGTCCACCAAGGTGTCGATTTGAGGTAGCGAGAAATTATCTTTTGGACTAGCCTTGTTTAAGTCCCGATAGTTCACGCACATTCGTACTTTCCCATCCTTTTTAGGAACTAACACTATGTTGGCCACCCATTCTGAGTATTTTACCACTCGTAAGAAGCCGACATCAAACTTGATATGATCTTGAGTTTGCAAAAGTATTCAAGTCGTAGTTGTGCCCGATCATTAAATGGAGAAGTATCGTTCTTAGTTTGAGTTTAAGGGAATTTGGCTAAGTATGGATGTAAGCAAGGGGTTCAAAAAAAAGTTTTAGGATTAAGATGGATAGTAATTTAGCTAGGAATGAAACGAAGCAAGGCAAAGATGAAAGTTAAAATGGATAAGTAAGCTTAAGGTCAAGAATGAACCAATACTATGAAGGAGTATTGACCCAGGACTTATAAGACACTTAAGGTGATAGAAGGTTGATAGAAAGGACCTTGACTCACTATCTATGAAGAGATAGGAACCAAAGGTATCAAAGGTGAATGCCACACTCGGTTTAAGAGTGATAAGTTCAAAGAAACAAGGATGACGCCACTAGCAAGCGAGACTCACCAAGTGCTAACAAGGAACCTTTGGAGCTGCCCTTAGGACCTATAACTCGAGCACGAGCCAAACGTTTCAAGGAGGCTGTTTTGGCTCTAATTAATAGAGCGTGGGTAGAAACCATTGCGGGGCCTATCGATCAATCTTGGACAAGTCAACTAAGTCGACCATACAACCTCCTACAAGTTCATCTAGCTCATTCGTAGCTCATCGAGCTCAACTTCAATTCATTTTTAACTTAGCATTATTTTGCTGGAATAAATATTTAATTTGTTTTAGTTAATTTAGTTTAAGTTATTAAATGTGTCATAATCTAGACATTTTCATTAAATGATGTTTTAATGTGTCTTAGTTTGATACATATTTAATAGTTGTTTTAATGTGTCTAAGTTTGAGACAAATTAATTTCATGTTTGAATTAATATGTCCTAGTTGAATTTAATTACCTGATTAATGTGTTTCAGGTACATGCATGGATGGCTTGAATATGGCATGCTGATGATTGAAATGCTCTAAGCACCTCTTCGAGTATGTCAAGAGCCATTGAGCTGCTAATTTTTCTTCCCAAAGCTGTCCATTTAGCTGCTTAAGTGCTTTCACATTTGCTGGAGGTTCTTTTCACACTCATGGCTGTTCGGTTTTGAGTTTTTCGCACTCAAGGGCTACTCAAATTCATTTGTTCACACTCCAAGGCTGTTGAAGTGCCCCAAACTGCTATTTAAAGTCCAAGACTCTCCAAATATTCAAGGCAGCCCCTTAAAAGCCTTTCACAGCTCTTGGCTAAATCTAGCCTAGTCCATTCAGCTCCATTCAGCTCCTTACTTAATTTCATTTAATTTAAGCTGATTGGAAACATCAGGGGACTTGTCTAATGGCGTCACCAATGCTAGAGAAGGTTCAAGGAAGTTTCTAACTCCATTAAGCTAAACACATGTTGCCTATTCGGTTCCCTAAGTGTCTATTCAGCTAGCCATGTAATTGAGTTATAAATACAATGCTCTTTAGTTGTATTGGAGGTTTTCTTTGATACTTTGATGAATTTTGATATCTTCGTGAGTTTATTCAACTCTCAATTTTCGTTTAAGACTCAAGTTGACTTATTTAGCTTGCTAGTGGTGTCATCCTTGTTTCTTTGAACTTATCACTCTTAAACTAAGTGTGGCGTTCACCTTTGATACCTTTGGTTCCTATCTCTTCATAGATAGTGGGTCAAGGTCCTTTCTATAAACCTTCCATCACCTTAAGTGTCTTATGAGGCTCGGGTCAATACTCCTTCATAGTATTGGTTCATTCTTGACCTTAAACTTACTTATCGATTTTAACTTGCATCTTTGCCTTGCTTCGTTTCATTCGTAGCTGAACTACTATCCATCTTAATCTTAAACATTTTTTTTTGAACCCCTTTCTTATATCTATACTTAGCCGAATTCCCTTAAACTCAAACTAAGAACGATACTTCTCCATTCAACGATCAGGCATAACTACGACTCGAATACTTTCGTAAACTCGAGATCGTATCATTTGGTATCAGAGCTAGCTAAAATCGAGGAGTACAGACGTTCAAGCATTCTCGGAGTAAGTTCTTGAAAAAAAATTCGTGATAAAAATATATATATAGCATATTAGAAGTGCAAAGTTTGAAATATTAAAAAAAACAGAGTTTCGAAAGTATAAAAAAAATAAAAGGCTAGTTTGTGATAATGATTGCTTTCCCAATTTTAAGAAATTTCCTGTACAACCCATTTTGCCACACTTCAAAAAAAATTATTCTTTTTCTTTCAGCCTACCTATTACCAAAGACATCATCTACCTTTGCACCCCTTTGAAGTCGACCCCTAGATTAGCTTATAAGTCTAAATGAATTGTTTTACGAACTTTGAGAGAAGAATTGAGTGGTAAAAGGCACGAGAGTGGTGAGCTCATTAGAGAGTAGAAAAAGCCAAAATATTGAGTGCAAACATGAGTGGAGTGACATCTATTCTTTTCTTTGTGAGTGAATTGTGATGATTTGTGGTGAGGATTAAAATATCATGTCTCAAAGCCCGAAAAGAAACGCGGCTAGTGGAGGAGTACCAGATTTGATGCTCCAAGCCCTTATGCGTGAGATGAAGTGCATGTTTGATCGAAAGCTAGAGCCCATAAAAGAATGATTGGACCGAGTCGAAGAGAAGGGCCAGCGAGAGAGAACTCCCCAAAGTCCACGAAGGGAGCGAGGCCTTCCAAGGTTCAATCAAAATGATCTATATGAGCCAAGCGATGTGGAGAGCAACCAAGCGTCGAATCAAAGCGAAAGGCGTAGAGGCCAAAAAACCGAGGTCCTCGAGAGCGAGAACGAGTGGACGAGGATTTGAAGAATATAAAATTATCCATTCCACTATTCCAAGGTAAATCGGATCCGGAGGCGTACCTTGAATGGGAGAAGAAGACTAAATTAGTTTTCGAGTGCCACAATTACTCGAAAACTAAGAAAGTGAAGTTGGTGGCAATCGAATTTTTCGACTATGCCATGATCTGGTGGGATCAATTCACTACAAGTCGGAGAAGGAACGGTGAATGGCTAATATCCACTTGGGCTGAAATGAAGACTGTGATGCGTAGGCACTTCATTCCATCCTGCTATCACCGAGAGCTCTACCAAAAGCTCCAAAACCTTATTCAAGGCACTAAGAGCGTGGAAGACTATTTTAAAGGAATGAAGATTGCCATGATACGTACGGATGTGGAAGAAGATCAAGAGGCAACCATGGCCAGATTTTTAGTCGGACTCAATTGAGATATTGCCAACATTGTGGAACTTCAACACTACGTTGAAGTAATTGACATGGTGCACATGGCCATCAAGATGGAGAAGCAACTTAAGCGCAAAGGTTCCGTTCTAGGCTATTCCAACCCCAATGCCTCAAAATGGGGCCAAGGCACTAGCAAGAAAGATCCACCAAGCCGTGCCAAGGAGCAAATGGTGCCAACAAAGTCGAACAAACCTATTGGTGAATCTAGCAAAGGTAAGGCCAAATCATTCCCCAATTGGTCAAGGGACATAAAATGTTTTAAATGCCTCGGGAGGAGGCATATCGCCAACCAATGTCCTAACCGAAGTAACATGGTGGTTCGCGCAAATGGAGAGATTGAGTCGGAGGAGGAGAATAGAGAAGAACTCGATGCCACCACCGATGAGGAGGAGGAATTAGAGTATGCTATTGATGGCGAAATCCTTGTCATCAAAAGAAGCCTAAGTCTTCAAAGTGTAGAGAACGAGCAGCAAAGAGAAAATATCTTTCACACCCGATGCCAAGTACAAGGTAAAGTGTGCTGCGTTATTATTGATGGTGGGAGTTGCACCAATGTGGCCAGTACTTTGATGGTGGAAAAATTGGGATTGCCAACAACTAAGCACCCACATCCCTACAAGCTTCAATGGCTTAATGATAGTGGCGAGTTGAAGTTGACCAAACAAGGGCTTGTGGCATTTTCGATTGGAAAGTATACGGATGAAGTTCTATGTGATGTGGTTCCCATGCATGCGGGACACTTGCTGCTAGGACGACCATGGCAATTTGATAGGCGAGCTATTCATGACCAACCGGTATATTTTCAAACATTTGGGTAAAAATGTAACTTTGGCTCCCTTGATGCCAAAACAAGTATATGAAGACCAAATCAAATTGAAAATTTCTGTTGATCAAGCGAGGCAAAAAGAAAAGAGTGATAATGAAAAAGAAAAGAAAATTGAAAAAAAGAAAGGAAAAATGAGAGAAAAGAGCAAAGAAAGTGAAGAAAGAGAGAAAAGAAAAAGATGAAAAGGAAGAAAAAGATATAGAAAAATTAAACGTGTATTCAAAAGAGAGGGAGTTTCGAAAATCCTACTTGATGAAACAACCCATCTTTGTGTTTATGTACAAGGAAAACTTTTTGAATAATAATGACTTGGTTGAAAATCTCCCTTCTTCTGTTCTGTCTCTTTTGCAGGATTTCAATGATGTCTTCTCGGAAGAAGTCCTTAGCGGGTTGCCACCCATTCGAGGGATTGAGCACCAAATTAATTTTGTTCTTGGAGTCGTCATTCCTAATTGGCCAGCTTACCGGAGCAACCTTGAGGAAACCAAAGAGTTACAAAGACAAGTTAACGAACTTATGGAAAAGGGTTACATCCGTGAAAGCATTAGCTCATGCGCCATGCCTGTGTTGTTGGTGCCAACGAAGGATGAAACTTGGCGCATGTGTGTTGACTACCGTGTGGTGAACAAAATAACAATCAAGTATAGGCATCCTATACTGCGTTTAGATGACATGCTTGATGAGTTGGGTGGTGCTAATTTATTTTCTAAAATTAATATTAAAAGTGAATATCACCAGATTCGGATGCGTGAAGGTGACGAGTGGAAGACCGCTTTTAAAACTAAATACAGTTTGTATGAATGGTTGGTCATGCTATTTGGCCCAACCAACGCGCCTAGTACATTTATGCGCCTTATGAATTATGTTTTGCGGGCCTTTATTGGTAAGTTTGCGTTGTGTATTTTGATGATATCCTTGTCTATAGCAAGACTTTGGATGAACATGTGTTGCATCTTAAATCTGTTTTGGAGGTTCTTCGAAAGGAGACCTTGTATGCAAACCTTAACAAATGCACGTTTTGTACTAACAAAGTTGTCTTCTTAGGTTTTGTGGTCAACTCGGATGGACTTGAGGTGGACCAAGAAAAAGTTAAGGTAATCCGAGATTGGCCTAGACCGACTAGCATAAGCCAAGTGAGGAGCTTCCATGGCTTGGCGAGCTTCTATAGGAGTTTTGTACCAAATTTCAGCACCTTGGTCGCACCTTTGATAAGTGTGATCAAGAAGAATTCAGGCTTTCAATGGAATGAAGCCTTTAACTCCATTAAAGATTATCTTACTAATGCACCTTTACTTGTTTTACCTGACTTTTCTAAAACATTTGAAATTGAATGTGATGCCTCAGGTGTAGGAATCAGAGCCGTTCTAACTCAAGATGGGAGGTCCATTGTATACTTTAGTAAGAAACTAAATGGAGCCGCATTGAACTACCCGATCTCCGATAAGGAGATGTATACACTCATTCGAGCCTTAAAGACTTGGCAGCACTACTTGTGGCCCAAGGAGTTTGTAATCCACTTGGATCATGAGGTGTTGAAGCACCTCAAGGGCCAAAACAAGCTGAATAAGTGCCATGCCAAGTGGGTAGAGTATTTAGAATATTTTCCTTATGTTATAAACTATAAGAAAGGTAAGGAAAATATCGTGGCTGATGCAGTTTCGAGGAGGTATACTATTTTGTCTTACTTAGATTCAAAATTGCTTGGATTTGCGTTTTTGAAAGAATTGTATGCTTCTGATGCTGATTTTGGTGAGTTGTATGCTTCTTGTGAAAATGTTGTTGTTGACAAGTTTTTTAGGTACAAAGGCTTCCTTTTTAGAGAGGGCAAGCTTTGCATTCCGCAAAGTTCCATTCGGGACTTATTGGTGAACGAGGCACATAGTGGGGGTCTTATGGGCCATTTTGGCGTGGGGAAAACCTTGGCAATGCTTCAAGAGTATTTCTTTTAGCCGAGGATGAAAAGGGGTGTTGAGAGAGTTTGTGCTCGATGTGTGACATGCAAGAAAGCAAAATCAAAGATCAAGCCACATGGGCTATACACGCCACTACCAATACCCGAAGAGCCTTGGGTCGACATTTCCATGGACTTTGTCCTTGGATTACCTTGAACTAAAACTGGAAAGGATTCGATTTTTGTTGTTGTAGATAGATTTTCTAAGATGTCTCATTTTATAGCTTGCACAAAAACTGATGATGTTGTTCATATTGCCAATTTATTCTTTAGGGAAATCGTTTGATTACATGGCATTTCGAGAACTATCATATCTGACCGAGACGCATTAGTGATTTCTAGAGGTCATTGTGAGGAAAGCTTGGAACGAAGCTACTGTTCTCAACAAGTTGTCACCCCCAAACGGATGGCTAAACGGAGGTGGTGAATCATGTTTTTTCAACCTTGTTGCGAGCTATCATCCGAAAAAATCTAAAGTCGTGGGAGAAGTGTTTGCCGCACATCGAGTTCGCTTACAATCGATCCATTCATTCGGTAACCAAACACTCACCTTTTGAAATTGTCTATGGTTTTAATCCCTTGACTCCATTAGACTTAGTTCCTTTGCCTAATGATCAGCTTATTCATGTAGATGCTAAGCGAAAGGCTGCGTACGTGAAGCAGCTACATCAAAAAGTGAGGGCCAATATTGAGGCTAGAATCGAAAGCTACATGCACAAGGCAAACAAGGGACAAAAACGTGTTGTGTTCGAACCCGGTGATTGGGTTTGGGTTCACATGAGAAAGGAGCATTTCCCAACCCAACGAAGGTCCAAGTTATTGCCAAGAGGAGATGGTCCTTTCCAAGTGCTAGAACAAATCAATGAGAACTCTTATAAGCTCGACCTTCCAGGTGAGTATAACATCAGCGTAAGCTTTAATGTGTTTGACTTATGTTCTTATGATGTAGGCGACGATTTAGGGACAAATCGCTTTGAAGAGGGGGGAGATAATACGGCCACGGTTCGAGACTCACCAAGTGCTAACAAGGAACCTTTGGAGTTACCCTTAGGACTTATAACTCGAGCACAAGCCAAACGTTTCAAGAGGGCTGTTTAGGCTCTAAATGATCGAGCGTAAGGAGAAACCGTTGCGGGGCTTATCGATCAATCTTGGACAAGTCAACTAAGTCTGCCTTACAACTTCCTACAAGTTCATCTAGCTCATTCGTAGCTCATTGAGCTCAACTTCAACTCATTTTTAACTTAGCATTATTTTGCTGGAATAAGAATTTAATTTCTTTTAGTTAATTTAGTTATTTAGTTTAAGTTGTTAAATGTGTCATAATCTGGACATTTTTATTAAATGAGGTTTTAATGTGTCTTAGTTTGATACATATTTAATAGCTATTTTAATGTGTCTAAGTTTGAGACAAATTAATTTCATGTTTCAATTAATATGTCCTAGTCGAATTTAATTACCTGATTAATGTGTTTCAGGTACATGCATGGACGGCTTGAATATGGTGTGCTGATGATTGAGATGCTCCAAGCACCTCTTCGTGTATGTTAAGAGCCATTAAGCTGCTGATTTTTCTTCCCAAAGCTGTCCATTTAGTTTCTTAAGTGCTTTCACATTTGCTGGAGGTTCTTTTCACACTCATGGTTGTTCAGTTTTGAGTTTTTCACACTCACGGGTTGCTCAAATTTGTTTGTTCACACTCCAAGGCTGTTGAAGTGCCCCAAATTGCCATTTAAAGTCCAAGACTCTCCAAATATTCAAGGCAACACCTTAAAAGCCTTTCACAGCTCTTGGCCAAATCTAGCCTAGTCTATTCAGCTCCATTCAACTCCTTAATTTCATTTAATTTAAGCTGATTGGAAACATCAAGGGACTTGTCTACTAGTGTCACCAATGCTAGAGAAGGTTCAAGGAAGTTTCCAGCTCCATTAAGCTGAACACATGTTGCCCATTCGGTTCCCGAAGTGTCTATTCGGCTAGCCATGTAATTAAGCTGTAAATACGAAGCTCTTTAGTTGTATTGAAGACTGTTTTTGATACTTTGATGAATTTTGATATCTTCATGAGTTTATTCAACTCTCAATTTTCATTTAAGACTCAAGTTGACTTATCTAGCTTGCTAGTGGCGTCATCCGTCTTTCTTTGAACGTATCATTCTTAAACCGAGTGTGGCATTCACCTTTGATACCTTTGGGTCCTATCTCTTCATAGATAGTGGGTCAAGGTCCTTTCTATCAACCTTCCATCACCTTAAGTGTCTTATAAGGCTCGAGCCAATACTCCTTCATAGTATTGGTTCATTCTTGACCTTAAGCTTACTTATCCATTTTAACTTTCATCTTTGCCTTACTTCGTTTCATTCCTAACCAAACTACATGCATACTTAGCCGAATTCCCTTAAACCCAAACTAAGAACGATCTTCTCCATTTAACGATTGGGCACAACTACGACTCGAATACTTTCGTAAACTCGAGATCGTATTATTTGGTATCAGAGCTAGCTAAAATCGAGGAGTATGGACGTTTGAGCATTCCCGAAGTAAGTTCTTGAAAAAAAAATTCGTGATAAAAAATATATAACATATTAGAAGTGTAAAGTTTGAAATATTAAAAAAAAAGAGTTTCAAAAGTATAAAAAAAAGAGGCTAGTTTGTGATAGTGATTGTTTTCCCGATTTTAAGAAATTTCCTGTACAACCCATTTCGCCACACTTTAAAAAAAATCATTCTTTTTCTTTCAACCTACTTATTACTAAAGACATTATCTACCTTTGCACCCCTTTGAAGCCAACCTCTAGACTAGCTTATAAGTCTAAACGAGTTGTTTTACGAACTTTGAGAGAAGAATTGAGTGGTAAAAGGAACTAGAGTGGTGAGCTCATTAGAGAGTAGAAAAAGCCAAAATATTGAATGCAAACACGAGTAGAGTGTCATCACCATAAATCCTCACAATTCGCTCGCAAAAAAAAGAATAGATGACACACCACTCGTGTTTGCACTCAATATTTTGGCCTTTTCTACTCTCTAATGAACTTACCACTCTCATGGCTTTTACCACTCAGTTCTTCTCTCAAAGTTCGTAAAACAACTCGTTTAGACTTATAAGCTAGTCTAGGGGTCGGCTTCAAAGGGGTGCAAAGGTAGATGTCTTTGGTAATAGGTAGGCTGAAAGAAAAAGAATGGTTTTTTTTAAGTGTGGCGAAATGGGTTGTACATGAAATTTCTTAAAATTGGGAAAACAATGACAATCACAAACTAGCCTTTTGTTTTTTTATACTTTTGAAACTCTTTTTTTTTAATATTTCAAACTTTGCACTTCTAATATGCTATTTATTTTTTTATCACGAAATTTCTTTTCAAGAACTTACTCTGGGAATGCTCGAACGTTCGTACTCCTCGATTTTAGCTAGCTCTGATACCAAATGATACGATCTCGAGTTTGCAAAAGTATTCGAGTCGTAGTTGTGCCCGATCGTAAAATGGAGAAGTATCATTCTTAGTTTGAGTTTAAGGGAATTTGGCTAAGTATGGATGTAAGCAAGGGGTTTAAAAAAAAGGTTTAGGATTAAGATGGATAGTAGTTCAGCTAGGAATGAAATGAAGCAAGGCAAAGATGAAAGTTAAAATGGATAACTAAGCTTAAGGTCAAGAATGAACCAATACTATGAAAGAGTATTAACCCGAGACTTATAAGATACTTAGGGTGATGGAAGGTTGATAGAAAGGACCTTGACCCACTATCTATGAAGAGATAGGAACCAAAGGTATCAAACGTGAACACCACACTCGGTTTAAGAGTGATAAGTTCAAAGAAACAAGGATGACACCACTAGTAAGCTAGATAAGTAAACTTGAGTCTTAAATGAAAATTGAGAGTTGAATAAACTCACGAAGATATCAAAATTCATCTAAGTATTAAAAAAACCTCCAAAACAACTAAAGAGCTTCGTATTTATAGCTCAATTACATGGCTAGCCGAATGGCACTTAGGGAACCGAATGGGCAGCATGTGTTCAGCTTAATGGAGCTGGAAACTTCCTTGAACCTTCTCTAGCATTGTGACGCCATTAGACAAGTCCTTGATGGTTCCAATCAGCTTAAATTAAATGAAATTAAGTAAGGAGCTGAATGGAGCTGAATGGACTAGGCTAGATTTGGCCAAGAGGTGTGAAAGGCTTTTAAGGGGCCGCCTTGAATATTTGGAGAGTCTTGGATTTTAAATGGCAGTTTGGGGCACTTCAACAGCCTTGGAGTGTGAACAAACGAATTTGAGCAGCCTTTGAGTGTGAAAACTCAAAACTGAATAGCCATGAGTGTGAAAAGAACCTCCAGCAAATATGAAAGCACTTAAGCAACTAAATGGACAGCTTTGGGAAGAAAAATAAGTAACTCAATGGCTTTTGGCATACACGAAGAGGTGCTTGGAGCATTGCAATCATCAGCACACCATATTCAAGCCATCCATGCATGTACTTGAAACACATTAATCAGCTAATTAAATTCGGCTAGGACATATTAATTCAAACATGAAATTAATTTGTCTCAAACTTAGACACATTAAAACAACTATTAAATTTGTATCAAACTAAGACACATTAAAACATCATTTAATGAAAACGTCTAGATTATGACACATTTAATAACTTAAACTAAATAACTAAATTAACTAAAACAAATTAAATATTTATTCCAGCAAAATAATGCTAAGTTAAAAATGAGTTGAAGTTGAGCTCAATGAGCTACGAATGAGCTAGATGAACTTGTAGGAGGTTGCAAGGCTGACTTAGTTGACTTGTCCAAGATTGATCGATAAGCCCTGCAATGGTTTCTCCCCATGCTCGATTAATTAGAGTCGAAACAACCTCCTTGAAATGTTTGGCTTGTGCTCGAGTTATAGCTTCTAAGGGTAGCTCCAAAGGTTCCTTGTTAGCACTTGGTGAGTCTCGGACCGTGGCCATATCAAAACTATTTTTGAACCTCTTCTTTTATCTTTAGGAGTACATCCGATCTCATTCTTTGAAGTTTCTGTTAGACCGATTTACACTCTTCTCTTATAGGGAACTTCTGCACCACGATATCAGTGCTTAGACCGAGCATATCCTGATAAGACCATGCAAACACATCCTTGAACTCTTGAAGCAGATCAATGAGATCTCCCCTTGTTTCTGCAAAGATACAGGTTCCAATCTTCACCTCCCTTTTTTCAACTTCATCCCCTAAACTCACAACTTCTATTGATTCTTTGTGAGGTAGGATTTGTTTCTCATCTTGCTCAACCATCTGTAACAAATCAGGAGATAAACTACAATCTTGGGCTTCTTCAAAATCCTGAGATTTCTCTGAACACACATCCTGCTCAAAATGAGACTCTAAGTCGACAACGACGTTACTCATATCGTTGATATCTAGGGACCTTTCATATGGACCAAAAGATTCGAAAGATAAATGAATTTAAGAATGTTTATTGCTGTATGAGATGAATGAAAAGAATTATGAGAATTTTTGCCAATTTGGGTGAAAGAAAGTGTATCTTTTTTATTGAAAATAAAAAGTAAATGAATATTTTTCCTTTATAGAAAGATCCCAATTGCTCTCGGGCTTAGAGTAGCAAGGGTGTTCTAAACATTACTCTGGAAAAGGCTTAAAAGTTACAAGGAGCTCTTTTGTAATCCAGTTGTCTAGAACGCTTCCAAAGGCGTAAGGGTGAATTCTTGACAAATTCTTTTGTTCACTTATCCCTTCGGAAATAGCGTTGATGTTCAAATTCTCCATTATTTTTGCAACCTATCTTCTGTTGGCTTTTGCTCGGGGTTAACAATAGCTCCCGACACAAATGACTTTGAAATATGAGGAAATATCATTGGCTTGCTTTTGATCTCTTCCCTGCTTATTTATGCCCTTCTTTTCTCCTTTTTTTTGTAATTCTTCCTTTCTCTGTTTCATATTTGGCTTGAATCCTAATCCAAACTGATCACATTTCTCTGCCAATATTGGCGCTGTAATCCTTCCTTGGAGATATCTCCCCAATCCTCTTCCAAGTGAAGCTCCTTTTCCAATCATCATTTTCAGCCCCATCCTAGTGGTCGTCGATATCTTCGGTGTGAGGATCTTATCTCCTTCAGCCACAAAGGTAGCATTCACAAACTCCAACGATCTAAAGGAGCACTCCATGGCCTCCTTAGCTATATTTATGTAGGGCACCTCGCTAATCACGAATGCAATGATGTCCTAAACATTAATGGTGATTAATCGACTTTCTATCACTAGGGACGATGGTACTGCCCCTGTCGACTGGATCCACGATCTTCTCAACAAGCAATTGTAAGTGAGCCTAATGTCCATCACCAAAAATTCCATCTCATACGTTTTTGGACCAATTAGGAGTGGAAACTCAATTCTACCCATCACTCGTCTCTCCGTTCCATTAAAGGTCCTTACTACGCTGTGGCATACCTTCATGTGAGAGCTTTCTATCGGTAACCTATTTAGTGTTGTCAGTGGTAGCACATTCAAGGCTGAGTCATTATCTATCAATACGCCCGGTAAAGTATACCCTTTGCACTGAGTCATAATATGAAGAGCTTTCGTTGAGCCCATGCCCTCGGAGGTATTTCATCATCATTGAAGAAAATGAAATTATTTGTACTTAAGTTATTAACCAGCCGGTCAAACTTGTTTACCGATATATCCTCCACCACGTACGTTTCATTCAACACTTTTGTTAGCGTGTTAGGGTGGGCCTTTGAACTTGATAGCAGGGTTAAAATTGATACTCGATCTGGTTGCCTGTGTAACTGTTCCACCACATTGCACTCGCTATGCTTTAGGAATTTTTAAAATTCCTTGACCTTTTCTTTAGTTATTGGCTCATTCACTGGCATCCCAAGTTTTTTTGTTTTCTCTATTCTCAAGCCCAACCATCGAGGCTTTCTAATTAACCTCCTTCTCTACATCTGTAAGACTTGCATCTTCATCTGATCATTCCTCATTCGGTACCGTTACGCTGTAGTCATAGCTCCATGATACTCTTTTATTGCCCTTATAAGGAAATGTCTCGGGTTTTTGAATGATGACCCGTGGTTTCATTTGACCTCCAACCTCAACCCTTGGCCTGGATATAATAACCACTGGTAGGTTGGCCTTATAAGCCTTTCTCGATGCCCCTTCATCAGAAGCACAAACATCATTTGCCCCTTCATTTTTTCTCTACTCAAAGAACTCAAGTTCTTTATTATCCATCAATTTCTGTTCCAAGGTTCGAAATTCGACACACCCTTGGATTTTATGACCCTCCATAGTGTGAAACTCGTTATAATTTTTAGTTATTGTCACCATGTCCTCCCTCTTGCACGATTAAACCTCTATTTACCATCTGTTGCCAAACTCATTTCAATGGAGTCTTGACCTCCCCCACATCATTCTTTATCCTCTTGCTCTTCTCTTCCATTATTGCGTTCACCCTTTGATCGGGATGATTTGGCAAGGGATTTCCAGCCACGTTAGGTCTTACGGATTTATCGAACCTTATGATCCCTATCTTAATAAATCTTTTAATTAGCTTCTTGAAAGCAGTGCAATTCTTGATGAAGTGACCCATTATTCTTGCATTTTAGTCACATTGAGCATTTGTGTCATACCATTCCGGGAACGAGGGTTGCATTGACTTCAAATAATAGGGGGACACCACTCGGGCATCGTATAAACTCTTATAAATCTCTTTGTAGGTCATCGGGATGGGAATGAATTGGATTCTTTCAGTGCTCAACCTCGAGCCCGATTCTTGTCTCGGTCTACTTTGATTATTGGTTGTCGGGGCTTTAGACTATGTCATCATGATCGATTTTGTAACATTTTCCCAGTATAAGCTTATATTATTCACCTCACTATCCTTCCTTCTAGGAGTGGACCTTTTGGTACTCTCTCTAGCATTGATTTTTTCGTTTCGGATTGCATTTTCAATCATTTCTCCCGACACGACCATATCGGATAAGCTTTTATAAGTGTTTCTGAGCATATGATTGATATACGATGCCTTCAAAGTACTGACAAAGAGCATGGTTGTCTCCTTTTCAGACAGTGGTGGCTGTACTTGGGTGGCCATATCTCTCCACCTTTAAGCGTACTGCCTGAAGCTTTCACCTGACATTTTTCAGCATTTTACAAAGTGATCCTATCAGGAGCTATGTCGGTGACATTACCGTATTGCTTAATGAAAGCCTGTGCCAAATCCTTTCAAGAAATGATATTGGTATGACTTAATTGATTATACCACCTTGCCACTGATCCCATCAGACTGTCCTAGAAATAGTGGATTAGCAGCTGATCAATATGGACATACCCCGTTATCTTTCTGCAAAACATGGTGATATGTGCCTCTTGGCAGCTTGTCCCATTGTATTTTTTGAAGTCTGAAACTTTAAATTTGGGGGGAAGTACTAGGTTGGGAACCAAACTCAGCTCTTTAGCATCAATTCCACAGCACCCCTCAACTCCTTCTAAAGCTCTATACCTCTTCTCTTACCATTTACAGTGCTCCTCCAACTGGTTAGGAAGTTCAGTTCTTATTTTTTCTAACTCCATCACTTTATTTAAATCAGGTACGCCAATGTCAACAGGGTTATTTCCTGGGTTAGAACTAGAACCCGTTTGGTAGTTTACCGGTTTTGGTGTGCCAAACAAGCACGATTGTGAGTTAATAGTGACAAATGCTCCTCAAACACATGTTTCTTGTGGAACTTAGGTCGGCGTGGGGGTAACATTTGAAGGAAAAGGAAGACCATCACTCCCTCTCTTAGGGTCAATTATAATACCCTTTCCCTTATCAATTTTCCCAACCAGTAATTGAGTTAACTGATTAATAATATCTTTCTGGGACTCAATAATCTGGTCTTTCATATCCTTTTGCACCTTTGCTAACTATTCATGAAGTTGATCCTACATTTCATTTTGCGTCTGCTCTAACTTTTCCAATCGCTGATCCATTGCTCTTGTCTTAGCATGAGTGTAGTAATGGCATGGTTTTCCAAAGTAACTTTTATAGGAAATTTTAATTAATTAGAAACGTCTTTCTTGAAATTTTTATGCATGAAAATGCGATGTAAAAGTTTATGAATGCATGAATGCATATGCAAGAAAGGTATTGACTCTCAAACGAATTCTGATAAAATAACCTTACTAGAAAATGAATGTCTTTACATAAGATAATTACAAATAAGGCCTTGCCCTAATGCTCAATGTCTTAATCTTTTGAAAGAGACATGCTAAATTTTGGCCTTTATTAGACATCAAGCATCTGCCTGAACAGCTAACTTCTGTAAGTTTTCTGCCACCTCTCTCACTTGTGTCTATGCTTCACCCACGACATGGTCTCGGTCTCTGACTTGCCTCTGAGAGCGTTGAAGTTGCATATTTCTTGTCTTCAAGGTTCTTTCGAGAAACTCGATCTGAACCTCACAGTTTTGTAATGAAGCTTCAAGTTCTCCAACCCTTCTCTTTAATTCTGCATTTTCAGTCTGCCTTGTCCTCAATTCTGTCGTAGAGTTATGATTGTGGTGCCTTTGCAATGACTCCTTTAACTCGGTTACCCAGGCTTTCAACTCAGCTTTCACGACTTGGCTTTCTAGCAGTTCACTTTTTATGGCATCTCTTTGGACTTGAGCATCTTTGAATTTTCTCTTCCACTGATCCGCACGAGTCCTTTCCTCTTGGACTTCTCGTTGCCACTATTCTGAGTTCTCATTGATTGGAGGAGTTTCTTATAGTCCTCATTCAAGCCATCCAAGTCTTCCTCAGCCTTTCTCTTCCCTTTCCTTAGCTTTTCGGCTTCTAACTTTTGGACATCAACATCTAAATCCAACTGCATCTTTTCCTCTTCTAATGCTTTTATCTTTTTCCCCAATTCGGAACTTTTCTTTTCAAAGTCTTGCTTGATGAGCTCTAATTCTGATGGGACTACTTGCAAATGCTCCTCAACTGGGCGGACATTTTCGGGATTCGGCACTGGGATATTGTCATTGATTCTCCTACCCCTCCATTCATTATACTCCCGGGTTACCTTGGGATTTGCAGCAAATGGATTCATTTTACGAACTTGATTCCAGGCATTTGATATCTCCCAGACTCTTTTCTTATTATTCTTGCCTTTATATACAAACTCACATTGAGCCAAACCTTGAGTTGTTGGGATGAACTATCTTGACCGATACTGTCTCATTACTATCAAAGGAGCATACCCTACAGCTCCTCATATCCCTAGTAACAGAACCCAGTCAAAATCACCGCATCGATAAATAATTTCATCGGGAATGAACCATGGTGCTTGCCATTCTCTCACCTTTGTTTAGTAAAAAATTTCTTTAAAGGAGAATAACTCACAAAAAACACTCGGCAATGAACCTTTTTCACTTTCCAAAAGTGGTTATGAAATCATTCCATCAGTAGTGGTACGCAACCAATAAATCTCCCTTCCCCCTCTCTTCGACATGCATTTAATGACCTAAAAGTTTCGGCTAGAATTGCTGGAATAGGTGTAAACCTCTTGTCGAGCCGATCAAATAAATCAGTAATCGCCTCATCTATTTGACCCAATGCCTTGGGAAATATAGTTAGTCCGTACAAACTGAGAGCAAATATATCAACCTTTTTCCTTGCATCAAGGTGAATTAAGATCAAATCTCTCAAGCTTTTCCAGGTAATACATTTGTGATCGTGATGGTATTACAAATGACATAGATTTTTGTCCCAATTTAGTGTTTAAATTGTCCCTTTTGTAGTTAATTTAGCATTCATCATTAGCATTTTATACTTAGTTTACTTGCTTTCCAATTTATTGTTAGATAATTTGAATTCTTGTTATTTTCACATATTTTTGTACTAATGTCGACGCAAGCAGCCTATATATTGCATCTTAATATTGTCAGCACAGGAACTTAGTCTAGGAATGGAATATTAGACAAGTGCAGCCACAAGATCAGCTGAACATTGGGACCATGAAATGTCGCCGCATTGAAACTGAACCCCAATTGAAAAGAATCAAGCTTAATTCACAATTGGAAGCACCAGACGCAGGAATTTCACAGATGTCGCCACAATTATTCTTTCAGAATGCGTTCAGCGATACAACGACAATCTGCAGATCTCTAAAGAATACACTAGAACTACGTGAGTGCACAGCTGTAATTTAACTAATTTTGACAGCTGCAAGATCTAGATCTGGATCTGAAAATGAAGGCTAAATCCTGCAACATTTTAGAGATTATAAATAGAAGAACAAAGAGGGAAGAAGGTATCAAGAGCAAGGGGATTAAATTTTGAAAATTCTGTTTGAATTAAAGTTTTGAGTTGGAATCGGTGAACTAATGAAGCAAGCCTGCAACTACTTCTGACGAGAAGTGCTAGATGCCAAGCAAGAGAAACCATTAGGGAGTAAGTCTAGTAATTTAGAGATAGTAACTTCGTTGTACTCGTTAATTTTTCTTGAACGATGATGAATTTTGATGATTTTAAATGAATACGAGAGTATCTTTTAATGTTATATCATTTTGATTCTTACTTTACATTGTTTATCTGTTTATTCTTGGATTTAACCGCTCAAAACACAAAAGTAAAATTGTAGTACACCGACATCGAGAGATGCGGTGATAGGTTAGATTAACAAGTGGGTTAGGCAAAAGCTGCTTGGGACTGGGACAGACTCCAGTTACTTATTATTGGATACACATCATTGCTCGCACCGAGAGGTGGAGTAGTGTATTTGAGTCTGGAATAAGTAGGGAGCTATTGTAAGTAAGAACTCAAAGGGACTTCATTGCTGCGACAATTCATCTATACTCTACCTTGTCGACGCATCCAGCGTTGCGACATGTAGAATCAGTGAACCACCTCCACCCTTTTACACTTGATCAGTTTTATATTTCCTGCATTTAAATTTTTAGCACTCCACACTCCACACATTTGGATTTATTTTCAGTACACTATCATTTAACCTCTGATATTTACTTCTAATTGCGTTGACAGTAACGATTACTTTAGTGTGTAAATTTGACATAATTGCACTGACATCTTTACTCGCATTACACTATTTTTTAGTATTGATTGCTCCGACATTAAAACATCGGGAACCATTTCCTCGTGGGATCGATATTTTATAGCTCTGTCTATCAACTATACTTGCATCGACGTATGTACGCTTGCACAATCGTTATGTCGTAAAAACACCGATCAAGTTTTGGCACCGTTGCCGGGGAAATTGACATTTGCTTGATGTTTACTTTTGTTGATGCAATCAATTTTACTTAACTTTTAACTTCCATTAATTTTTTTATTTTTCTTTTCTGGTTTTGAAGGTATTGTATGTCCACAAGAAGAAATCCTAAGGACATTGTAAGCTTTGATCTGGAGCTTGAGAGAACACTTAGGAGGAGAAGGCAAGAACAATGGAAGATGGCTGGTAACAACAACAATAATAATCTACCACCACTACTGCCACAGGATAACATTCCTCCAGTGCTGGTACAAGAGTTACCACCACGACCATAAGAAGAACAAATATAGAATAGGCCAATAAGAGATTTTGTTGTGCCTATACTCGATGATCTGCAACCAGGGGTTATGAGACCAGCTATTCAAGTTTTCCGCATGAAGACGCACGCGAACATTTGAAATCGTTCTTACTTATTTGTGCATTTTTCAGTCAACATGGTGTCCTTGATGATGCCTTGAAAATGCAATTATTTCCTTACTCGTTTCAAGGAAAAGCACGAACATGGTTTTTAGGTTTGTCGGCTGGATCCAATACATCCTGGAATGCCTTAGTAACACAGTTTGTTTTGAGATTTAATCCGTCGATAATGAATGCGAGGTTACGAAATGACATCACTGCATATCATCAACTCGATGACGAGAATTTACACACAACATGGAAGCGCTACAAAGCATTGCTTCAACGCTGCCCAATGAATGGAATTCAATAAGAGACCAAAATTGAGATATTTTATAATGGTTTAAATGCTCAGACAAGGAGTCTTGTTGACGCATCTACAAACGGTCCATTGTTGGATTGCACATATGATGAAGTTGTTCGAATTCTGGAGAGGATAGCCCAAAACGATTACCAATATCCGATTTCTCGTTCTGCATAGGTGAAAACTAACCTTGGAGTTCCTGAATTAGATGCTATTTCTGCATTATCAGCGCAGGTATCTTTCTTGGCCAACATCATTAAAAACATGAATGGAATGAGCAATATTGCTCCTATACAAATGGCCTAGCAAATGGATGCACCAATATTTTTGTGTGAGATTTACGGAGATAACCACTATTATGAAGACTGCCCACAGCATGCAGAAAATGCATATTATGTCAACAACATCCGAAGGGGTTCATTTGGTAACTTCTACAACAATCGTTCACACAACCTTAGGGAAATCAGAATTCATCCACATGATATGAAAATTCTTCGAACCAAGGAGGTTACAACAATAGTCAATCGCAGAACTATCATCAGAATTCACAAGTATATCCTCGATCTGAATCAATGTAGTCACATAGTCAATTGTAACCACAATCGCGATTATCGCCATAACCAAGCTTGCAGCCACATAAGCAAGGACAACCTCATCCGCATCAATAGCAGCAATTTGCTCAACCAAAGGCGGACCCTATAACTGCTCTTAAGACTATGATGCGTGAACTTATCACAAGAACTGAGGCGATAGTGCAAGGCAATTCTTTTTCTATACGAGCATTGGAAGCCCAGCTTGGACAGCTGGCCTCTAATCTTAACTCCAGATTACCAAGCACTTTGCCTAGTGACACTGAAAATCCTATGCAAAGAGGGAAGGAGAATTGTAAAGTAATTACGCTAAGGAATGGCAAACAGAAAGTAGAGATAAGCAATGCTAATCAAGACCATGTTGAAGCATCCATTTCGAAGCAACAAGATGAGGAAATAACTGAAGGAAATCAACCGCAAAACACTGCTAAAGAACTGATTGAAGAACAATCTGCACCTACGGATTGTCCAATTAAGTTGTCAACACAAACACCACTATCGAAGCAACCAATATATCCACAGCAACCCTATACCACCATACCTTTGCCTTTTCCCCAACGTTTCAAAGAAAAAGTCCATGACAAAGATTACCAAAAGTTTGTTTCTACTTTGAAGCAATTCCATATTAGTATACCTCTAATAGATGTTCTTATGCAGATACCCAGTTGTGGGAAATACGTGAAGGAGCTGCTATCAAAGAAAAAGAAACTATCCGACATCGAAACAATTGCGCTCACAGAGGGGTGTAGCGCTGTACTCATAAGCAAGTTGCCAACCAAGATGAAAGATCCTGGTAGCTTCACAATTCCATGCTCCATCGGAGATCGTTACTTAGGTAAAGCATTATGTGACTTAGAAGCTAGCATTAACCTAATGCCTTTGTCTACTTTCAAGAAGCTAGGAATCGAATCAATGAAGTCCATTGCGGTGACATTGCAATTAGCGGATAGATCTCTAGCACAACTGGAGGGACAAATCAAAGATGTTCTTGTTCAAGTTGATAAGTTGGTGTTCCCTGTTGATTTTATCATCCTAGATTGTGAAGTTGATAAGGGGGTACCCATTGTCTTGGAAAGGCCATTTTTAGCAACGGGACGAACACTTATCGACGTGTTTAAGGGAGAACTAGTGATACGCCATAATAATAACCACGTAACCTTCAGTGTGTTCGAAGCAACACTGTCAGGGCCCAAACAACAATGTCACCATGTTGATGTGTTGAACGAAACTATTTTTGAAGAATTTCATACCAGGAATTCAACATTATCTGATACTGATTTGGTGACATTTACTGATGATATCCTAAAAGACTGTGTTGATAAGAGGAGCTGAACAATTGTGAGTTGCGAAGATATTGGCAATTGGAGTCATTGGATTTGTCTAACAGGATAATTCTAGTCTTTAAACCATTTATAGAGCAAGCTCCTACCTTGAAGTTAAAACCATTGCTGATATATTTGAAATATGTATTCCTTGGTGACAACGAGACACTGCCTGTTATTGTCAATGCATCCCTCAACGCAATACAAGAAGAGAAGCTCATCGTAATTTTAAAAGAACACAAGAAAGCCATAGCTTAGAGCATCGCAGACATCAGGGGCATTAGTCCCACTTTCTGCATGCATAAGATAAGGTTAGAAGACGAAGGGAAGTAATCTATTGAGCAACAAAGACGACTCAATGAGAAAATGAAAGAAGTGGTAAAGAAGGAAATCATCAAATGGTTGGATGCGAGCATAATATACCCTATTTCTGACAGTAATTGGGTAAGCCCCATTTAATGTGTTCCTAAAAAAGTGGTTTTACTGTTGTGACCAACGAAAAAGCGAGTTGATCCCTACTACCTTTCATCGATCAAATGTTAGATAGGCTAGCTGGTAAAGCCTATTATTGCTTCGTGGATGGCTACTCTGGCCAAATAGCTATTACGCTGGAAGATCAAGCAAAAACCACATTTACATGCTCTTTTGGGACTTTTGCTTTCCAACGAATGCCGTTTGGCTTGTGCAATGCGCCAGTAACATTCTAGAGATGTATGATGGCGATATTCTCGGATATGATTGAAGACTTACTCAAGGTATTCATTTTTCGATCTATTGATAGAGTTTCGACCAATGCGCCGACAACTTGACAAATGTTTTGAGAATATGCGAGGAAACAAACTTGGTTCTGAATTGGGAAAAATGTCATTTCATGGCAATTGAAAGGATTGTCATTGGCCATCACATCTCTTGTTAAGGCATTGAGGTTGATAGAGCAAATGTAGAGACCATTGAAAAACTACCACCACCTACAACTGTCAAAGCAATAAGAAGCTTTCTTGGACACGCGGGTTTTTATAGAAGATTTATCAAAGATTTCTCCAAGATATCTAAACCTTTATGTTCTTTATTAGAACAAAATAAAAATTTTGTATTTGATGACATCTGTCTGGATGCATTTACAACAATTAAGACAAAGTTGGTGCAAGCTCTGATTGTCATCGCACCGGATTGGACGTAACCATTCGAGTTGATGTGCGAAGCTAGCGATTTTGCTGTAGGAGCTATTCTTAGACAAAGGAAATAAAAGGTATTTCATCCTATCTACTATGCTAGTAAAACACTAACTGAAATGCAGGTTCATTACACCATAACTGAAAAAGAGTTACTAGTAGTAGTCTTCGCATTTGACAAGTTCCGCTCTTATCTTGTCGGGCAAAGACTACAGTCTACACGAATCATTCAGCTTTGAGATACCTTTTCAACAAAAAAGATGATAAACCTAGACTCATTCGATGGATCCTACTCCTCCAAGAGTTTGATGTTGAAATCAAAGATAGGAAGTGATCTGAGAATCAGGTAGCTGACTATTTGTCTCGGCTGAAAAGTGGAAGCGAAGATGGACAACAGCCTCAGATTATCGAAGCATTTCTTGACGAGTAACTATTCACTATCGACACATCACCATGGTATGCTAATGTAGTTAATTATCTTGTATACGGAAAGCAACCCATGAGTGCAACTGGTCATAAAAAAATCAGGTTCATACGCGATGCTGCTAAATATCATTAGAAAGAGCCATACCTATTCAAGGTATGTGCTGACAATATAATTCGACGATGTGTTCCTAAAGAAGAAATGATGTTAATACTATACAACATTGCCACGATGCCCCTTACGGAGGTTATTTTGTTAGAACAAGGACTGCTGCAAAGGTCCTGCAATCCGGATTCTATTGGCCCAATTTATTTTGAGATGCTCATAATTTCGTGCAACAGTGTGATCGTTGTTAACTTACTGATTCCATTTCTCATCGCAATGAGATGCTCCAACAACCTATCATGGAGGTAGAACTTTTTGATGTTTGGGGTATTGATTTCATGGGACCATTTCCAAATTCTTTTAGAAATATGTATATACTAGTAGTTGTTGACTACGTTTCCAAGTGGATTGAAGCTATTGTGATACCAAAAGACGATGCTCTGACAGTGTTGAAATTTTTTCACACGTATATTCTCACAAGGTTTGGTACACCACGAGCGTTGATTAGTGACCAAGGCACTCATTTCTATAATAATCAGGTAGCAACTGCATTGAAACGATATGGTGTGAAGTATCGAATGACCACCGCATACCACCCACAAACTAATGGTCAGACCGAAGTCTCCAATCGACAAATTAAAGGAATACTTGAAAAGGTGGTTAACCCATCTAGGAAAGACTGGTCTGTGTGATTACCTGATGCATTGTGGGCACTTCGCACCGCATACAAAACTCCTTTGGGGATGTCGCCATATCAGCTAGTATTTGGAAAATCATGTCACCTACCTGTCGAACTGGAACATAAAGCCATGTGGGAAATTAAGCAGATTAATTTAGATTATGACGCAGTTGGTAAGAAAAGAATGTTGGACATCACAGAATTAAATGCCTACGAGAATGCGACAATATACAAGGAAAAGACAAAAAAATGGCACGACAACCTCATATTGCATCGACAATTTCATCCTGGGCAGTTGGTACTCCTATTTAACTCACGTTTGAAATTGCACCCAAGAAAATTACAATCAAGGTGGTCCGGTCCATTTCGAGTTGTTGAAGCATTCTCTAACGATGCGGTGACAATAGAGAACTTACAGGATAGCCAACAATTTAAAGTGAATGGCCAACGTCTCAAATACTACGTCATCCCAGATGTCCGTGAACCAGACGAAACTGTCAACTTGGTGATATTTAAATAATGTCGATGCATTCATTCATTTTTTTATTTTTGCTTTACTTTTTTTTGTGTTGTTTCAGATTCTTAGAGAAATAAAAATCATCTTTTTGTCGACGCACGGAAGCACATTATGTCGGTGCATTATGCGATGAGTCAGCATTACTTTTTAGGCAAGAATCGCGCCGATTGATTTCATTTCACCCCAACCGTTGGATTAAATTGAAACAGTACGATCTACAGCCTAGCAATTAATGGCTGCAAACGCAACGTTTCCCTGTGTTTTTCCACTCATTGCACCTAGGTTATATAATCCCCCATTATAGTTGCCCTTCTTCTTCACAATCGCCATTGTTCCTGCAACCATCTCCTCAAACCATCTGTAGATTCTTTCTCTTCTCTTTCGAAGCAAGATCGTTTTGCAACTTTTCTTTATATTCTTTTTCTTCCAACCATGGCTAAAACTCACGCTTCTAAAGCTAATCCTAAACCTTCATCTAAAACACTCCAACCACCCCTATCGAGATTCCATCCATGACACCACCACCCTCAGGCCGAGTACTATTTCTCACAACTGCGGCCAAAGAAAAATATCACAACATTATGCTTAAATGCAATATCCATCCTGAGCAAGGCCTCCAATTGTCTTCACAGTTGCCCCTTGAGAAACAAGTCCACCGCACTATCAATTGCTTAGGGTGGGAGTTTTTTTGTGACCACCCTTTTGGTTATTCCCCTACTCTGGTTTGAGAATTTTACGCGAACTTGGTGGATCAAGAACAAAAATTTGTCTTTGTTCGTGAAAGACTTGGTCCATGGAGTGCGGCACACATCAATGTCCTACTACGGATACTAGAATGGGCAAACGAACATTCGCACTTCCTACACAATCTAAACGAGGATAGCCTTACTGAGATGTTGACTGACCTTTGCATCAACAATGCCACACGGGCGAGCACTGGATTCCACAATTTCACAATGCATAGACGTTACTTGACGACCTTCTGTAAGGTATGGTTTCAGTTTGTTAATAGCCGAGTGATGCCTTCTACCCACAGTACTACGGCCACTCTGGACCGTATGTGTTTGTTACATTCCATCTCGCATCATCGTCACATCGACATTGGTGAGCTAATACATGCCTAGATTATGGAGGCAACGGGAAACAAACTAGTATTATCCCTTTCCCATCTCATATTATGCTTCTTTGCCAGCATAAGGGTATTGTGCCAAGAGAGGATAAAGAAGTCGTGGATAATAAAGAACCAATTAATGACATTTTCATCGAGCAGATGACAAGTGGCAAAGACACACCGATGGCCAAAGTGGCCTCTAAGGAAAAGGAAAAAGGAAAAGGTAAAAAGAAGGCCGACAAATCTGATGCGCCGATAATGGCACAAATGATAGAGACACTGGCCTTGATGGAGTCACACATGGAACACCTCGATAGACGATCTATCCACACTGATAGTATAGTGGATGACATGGATTCCGGCTCCATAAATTCTATGCATATACCATGGCATAGAATGAAGCTCTTGTGTTGCATTGCGCCAAATCACTCAGACGCCACTTTCAAACTTCCTGCAATTTTCAACCATCTACTGTCGAATGCAATATTCCTCATCAGAACAACCTACTCTTGATGGTAGGCCCGCTCTTGTACCCACTCACATCCATGTTTCTGATGATGACAACGATAGAGAGCAGTCGCCGGATGATGTTGTGTTGCATCGTAACATTACTCAATTTTTTGAAGATGAGTTCTCAAATAGCTTAGGGGTGAATATGGCAGAAAGGGAGGCTGTGCTGAATGATGATGTCGTTATAGTCGAATACATTGACATTGGCCCAACTGAACCTACTCAACCTAAGAAAGAGGAGGTAAATCAGGATGATCATGCCGAGAAGGATGACGAACAAGAGGATGAAGCGAAGGATGACGAACACATTAACACTGAACTTACCCTGGTGCAGAACGAGAAGGAACTCGATGTCCCCACAATGATCATTGAGGATGTTGTAGGAGCATCAAGCTCAGACGAGACTCCACTATTGCGAGTCAGGCTAAGGTAGTCACCAGCATTGTAAAAGAACCTAACCCGTTAGTAATTCTGCCTTATATGGCTCCGCTGGCTGAAATCCATCCATCCAATGTGACTATCGATGAGGCTACCACCCAACTTACTGAAGAGGAGTAGTCCGTTGATCCGATTGGTTCGAGGGATAAGAAAAGTAAGCGGCGCAAAGATAAGAAAAAGAGAAAATACCATGATGAGGAGGAGCGCCTGAAAAGGTAAAAGAAGAAAACAAAAGCAGCTTCTATATCGGTTGCTGCCGAATAAGTTGGTACATCCCTTTTTAGTTAGCATCATGCATTTTATTGTGTCTGCATTTTTATTGTCACTACATTCATTTTAATATAGCACATTATCGTTGCATTTCTATCCATTTTGTATAACTAATGTCAATGCATTGGGGGCAATACAGATATTAAGTTGGGGGGGAATTAATGTGATTTGGAAATGCAACTACATCTTTTTATTTGATTTTCATTTTTCTTTAGTAATGAAAAATTGACAATTTGCAACAAAAATGTGACCACAATTTTTATTTTAATACGTAATTCTTCAATTGTTTGAATGCTGATGTGGAAATTGGATGAGTATGAATGAATGATGAATCTGCTATTTTGGAATGAATGATTGAAATTGTTTCAGTAATGAATGTAGAGTATTTATGTTTGAATCTTGAACTCATTGACCAGTACAGCGACATTGTATGAATAAAAGACACTCCAATATGAGTGCATCATGATTCTTAAGAGGGAACACTCCGGTGCAGTTAAAGAAAAGAAAATTTATCTAGCAAAAGGATGTATCTGCAAGAATGTGTGTCGGTGCAATTACATACCTCCTAGGGATTTGTTACACCCCATTGTTATTGCCCAAGAATAAAGGTAGAGTAATGCAATGGCATATCTCAATCACTTAAATGACAAAAATGAGAAAAAGAAGAAAGAAAAGAAAACGAGAATAAATTGCTGAAAAGGTTCAAGGAAGGATAAGATTCAATGCATGATACTAACGTTGATGAAGTTGCAGTTTTAATTGTTCTTACTTATAAATTGTCGATGCATCATTCTATTATATGAATGCAATTTGAACATAAAAAAAAATTTAGAGAATTCAAGTTGTGTGAATAAAGATTGTGGTGACATTTCTAATTGTTACTTGTTAATTTTTATTTACTTGAGGACAAGTAAAAACTCAAGTTTAGGGGTATGATGGTATTACAGTGTTTAAATTGTCCCGTTTGTAGTTAATTTAGCATTCATCATTAGCATTTTATACTTAGTTTACTTGTTTTCCAATTTATTGTTAGATAGTTTGAATTCTTGTTATTTTCACATTTTTTTTACTAATGTCGATGCAAGCAGCCAATATATTGCGTTTTAATATTGTTAGCATAGGAACTTAGTCCAGTAATGGAATATTGGACAAGTGCAGCCATAAGATCAGCTGAACATTGCGACCATGAAATGTCGCCGCATTGAAACTGAACCTCAATTGAGAGGAATTAAGCTTAATTCACAACTGGAAGCACCGGACGCAGGAATTTCACAGATGTCGCCACAACTATTCTTTCAAAATGCGTCCAACGATACAGCGGCAATCTGTAGATCTCTAAAGAATACACTAGAACTGCGTGAGTGCACAGCTATAATTTAACTAATTTTGATAGCTGCAAGATCTAGATCTGGATTTGAAAAATGAATGCTAAATCCTGCAACATTTTAGAGATTATAAATAGAAGAACAAAGAGGGAAGAAGGTATCAAGAGCAAGGGGATTAAATTTCAAAAATTCTATGTGAATTAAAGATTTGAGCTGGAATCGGTGAACTGATGAAGCAAGCCTACAACAGCTTCTGACGAGAAGTGCTAGATACCAAGCAAGAGGAACCATTAGGGAGTAAGCCTAGAAATCTAGAGATAGTAACTTCGTTGTACTCGTTAATTTTTCTTGAACGATGATGAATTCTGATGATGTTAAATGAATATGAGAGTATCTTTTAATGTTATATTATTTTGATTCTTACTTTACATTGCTTATCCGTTTATTCTTAGATTTAATCGCTCTAAACACAAAAGTGAAATTGCAGTACACCAACATCGAGAGATGCGGTGACAGGTTAGATTAATAAGTGGGTTAGGCGAGAGCTGCTAGGGACTGGGACAGACTCTAGTTACTTGTTATTGGATACACATTATTGCTCGCACCGAGAGGTGGAGTAGTGTATTTGAGTCAGGATTAAGTAGGGAGCTATTGTAAGTAAGAACTCGAAGGGACTTCATTGCTGCGACAATTCATCTATACTCTACCTTGTCGATGCATCCAGCATTGCGACTTGTAGAATCATTGAACCACTTCCACCCTTTTACACTTTGATCACTTTTATATTTCCTGCATTTAAATTTTTAGCACTCAACACTCAACACATTTGGATTTATTTTCAGTACACTGACATTTAACCTCTGATATTTACTTCTAATTGCGTTGACAGTAATGATTACTTTAGTGTGCAAATTTGACATAATTGCACTGACAACTTTACTCGCATTACACTGATTTTTAGTATTGATTACTCCGATATTAAAACATCGGGAACCATTTCCTCATGGGATTGATATCCGATAGCTCTGTCTATCAACTATACTTGCATCGACGTGTATACACTTGCACAATCATTGTGTCGTAAAAACACCGATCATATCGCCCTTCACCTTAATTCGAGCTGTGACCCATTGCTCACTCATTCCCGTAATGTTCATTAGCTTCTTAAGGAAAGTTGGCACATTAGCGACTCTCGAATAGGCTTTACTTACCTAAATTTTAGGGTAACGAAATAGAGCGGTATATTCCTCAATTTTGGGCACCATATCCATGTTCCCAAAGGTGAAACAGCTATAAGCTGGTTTTCAATGCTGTGCAAGAGCTCGGAAGAGATGCTTGTCCACCTTAACTTCGAGCAAGTACGGTAGATCCCCAAACTCTCAATAGAAAATCTGCTTCATTCCATCATCCCATTGATCCCAAATTTCTTTCAACTCTTGTAAGCTATTCTGAGTCACTGATCTGAGAGAAATCCTAGTAATACGATACATGGCCTTAAGCCAGAATATCTCCCTTCTCACGTTGCCTATCCTTTGACCACATACGCACGGCCACATTGTCTTCTACCTCATCAAGATACCCTTTTTCCATGACCAATTCTCTACTAGTAATCGAACTCAAGCCAATATCTTTCCTAACATGAGGATGCAATGCAAAATAAGATAAAAAAACAAGCCAGTACCAACAGTTATAAAATGTATCAACAAATATACCACAGAGAACCTACACATCTATTAGGTGGTTTCTAAAGCTTCAGTATAGTTCTAGTTAGGGTGTGCACTTAGGGCTCATTATATGCGGTTTTCAATTCTAAAGTAATGGTACCTAAACCAGCATATTCCTCAGTCCTCACCCATTATAAGCCCATACGGACGAGTTCGGTTCAGGGGGACACATTTCTCGTATGTTTGCACGGAAGTGAAATTTCATGAAAACATAAGGATTTATCCCGAAAGCAATTTACTATCCTGCACGGAGGTGAAAACCTCACAAAGGAGTAGCTTCTCACTTCCACTTAAGCGGTGTAGTAACAAATGCATGAATGTAAAAACATAGACATATAATATTAACATGTTATTATCACAACAAACATATGAAACACAAAAATGTATAGGATCGCAAATTAAATTAAATTGAATTTTGAATTTTCAAAAAAAACCAAAAATAATCGACCTATGACTTGACTCTCTTATTGGTCCCCAACGGAGTCGCCAAGCTATCGAAATTTTTTTTTGAAAAAAAAAAAGTCTCGAATTATGTTTTGAAAAATGAAAATGGAGTCGCCACCAAGAATTTTTTTTAAAATAGGTGTAATTGGATCACTTTGTAAAATTTAAAATCATTAAAACAAATCTTGGTCTTTGAAACCATAAAACGGGTTCGGGAGTCGGTTACGTATAAGGAAGGATTAGCAGCCTCACACATTGAAAAATTGGTACATAATCAATTATTTAAAGTCTCATTTGTTGAAAATTAAAAGTTCGAGAAAAATTTAAATCGTAATCCTTAAATACATTAATGTCATATTTATTTAATTTTGAAAAAAATTTTGTTTCCGAAGAAAGTTCGTTAATTGGAATTAATCGAGAAAAAGTCACATCCAGTAAGTTAGGACATAACAATTCGAATATTCGAAAATGACGAGCTTTTCAAAAAAATCTCTTATTTAAATTTTAAAAGGATATTCAATTATCCCGGTTCAAAGAAAAAAAACACACCTAGTGAGTTAAGACATGATTTTTTCAAATTCCCGAGACAAAGGACATTGCCTTGATTTATTAAAACAATTTGAGTATTTAAAAAAAACAAATTATCATGTTATGCAAAAATATACACATGATTTATAAGTATAAATAATAAAAACAATATATACATAAAATACAATAAGATAATAAATTAAGTAAATAAATAACCGAATAAATGAATAAATAAAGAACAAACGAATAAAATAATATACATATGCATATAAAAGGGATTTAATAAAAAAACGAGATAAACAAGAAAAAAAATTAAAAGCATGTAATATATACATATAGGATAAAAAAATTCATTAAAATTGGGGCAAATTCGAATTTTTGGAAAGTTTGGGGGTCAAATTGGAATTTTTGGACAATTTAAGGGTCAAAACATAATTTTAAAATAAAGTAGGGGCTTCTTAGGTAATAACCCAAAAATGCTGACACGTGGCAATTTCAGGGACACTTTTGGGTCAAGGACCAAATTGAAAACCAAGTGAAATTGTTAGGCTGAATTAAAAATAACTAAAAGAATGGCATCAAGGATTAAATTGAAACCTTTAAAAATTCAAAAGTACCTATTGGGAAATTTTCCAATTTTTTTAAAAAAAATGCGCAGTAAACACCCCCTCAAAACGGTGCCATTCTCATTGCCTATATAAGCCATTTTTTAAAAACTTTTTCATTTGTTCATTCTTTTTAAAAAAAACAAAAAAAGACTTTTAGTTTTCTTTCAAATGGCCGATCGGTCGACCTATGCCCGATGTGTCCCTCCGCTGTTCATCCACCACATGATGCCATCGATAACCGCCGTACATGGTGGTTGGAAGTCCGAAAAAATCACCCTTATACGACTTGGCTTCCTCGAGCCTAAATCTGGGGCTTTTCTTACCAAAATCGCACCTCACAAGCCTCAAACTAGTGGAGACCGTTCGAATCTAGACATCACCCCTCCGACGACTCCTCCAACGAGCACCCACAAGCATTCACAACGATGAGGAAGGGTGGTCGACACGAAGGGTAAACTTTTACCTTTATTTTTCTCTTTGTATTTTCGAGTAAACAAAAAAGAAGAAATTGTTCGTGCCGAAATTTTGAAAAAAACAATAAGAGTACCTTGCTTGACTGTGATTTGCGAATACTTGCTCATATTTTGGTTGCTAAATACCTCTTTCAATTGATTTTTCTCGTGATTTTTCGTACAAATTTTGTGTGTTTACATATCATTTTTCTGTGTTTTTATAACACATTTGTACAACAAATTTTTGGATTTTTCGGTATAAACCAAGCGATGTGCTGATCGTGGAATTCGGATCCGAGGGTAACGGCATCGACAGCAATGGTGGTAGAACGGGTGGTGTTGACGGCGGCGGTAATTGGAGCAATAAAGGGGGCTAGGGTTTCGTACTTGTGTTTAATGTTTTGGGCTTTTAGGGTTTTGTATTTGGTTTTTTTTTGTATATTTAGGCTTGTAATTTGGGTTTATTATTTGGGTTTATTATTTATTTATTTATTTATATTCATAAAATAATAAATAAATAATAAAATAAAGTGAGAAGCTACTCCTTCGTGAGGTTTTCACCTTCGTGCAGGATAGTGATCGCTTTCGGGATACATCCATACCTATGTTTTCGTGAAGTTTTCACTTTCTTGCAAACATATGGAAAATGTATCCCCCTGAACTGAACTCGTCCGTATGAGCCTATAATAGGTGAGGATTGAGGAATCTGTTAGTTCGAGTACCTTTACTTTAGAACCTAAACTTATGTAATGAACCCTAAGAGCCTACCCTAAGTAGAACCATGCCGAACTTTTAGTGGTTACCCAAATAAATAAATACTTATGTCATTTGTTCTATGCTTTTAATTGCAATTTCTTGTTAAGTTTTGTTCTAATATTAATTGTCCTGACTTGCCTTTTTTTTTGTTTGCGTTACATATTCATATTAGAAAAGATATTGATTCGTGCTCGATTACTAGTAGAGAACTGATCATGGAAAAGGGGTATCTTGATAAGGTAAAAGATAATGTGGCTGTGTGTATGTGGCCAGAGGAAAACTAACGCTAAAAGGGTGATAGCCTATCGGAGGGGCACGTATTAGATTATTGGGATTACACTTGGATAAGCGTGACTCAGAATAGTTTGCAAGAGTTAAAGAAAATATGGGATTAGTGGGACGACGAGATGAAACAGATTTTCTAGCATGAGTACGGTGATCTGCCTTATCTACTTGAGGTTAAGGTGGATAAGCATATTTTTGAGCTCTTGCACAATATTGGAATCCAACTTATAGTTGCTTCATCTTCGGAAACATGGACATGATGCCCACGATAGAGGAGTACACTACATTGCTTCGTTGCCCGAAGATTCAAGTTAATAAGGCCTATTCTAGAGCGGCCAGTGTCCTAACTTTTCTCAAAATATTTATGAGCATAACGAGGATGAGCGAGCACTGGGTTACAGCTCAAGTTAAGGTAAAAGGCAATAACAAGTGCATTACTTGGAAGAGCTTGCGAGACTTGATCTTGGTGCACTCGGATGCAAGAAAAAGGATCGATATTTTCGCTTTAAGTATGCATGGGTTAACCATCTTCCCTAAGGCATTAGGGCATATAGAGGACACAATCACTGATTTATTCGACCGGCTTGATAAGAAGGTCACACCTATTCCAGTGATTTTGGCCGAGACCCTTAGGTCATAAAATGCGTGTTGAAGAGAAGGAGAAGAGAGATTCATCGGTTGTGCACGACTCTTGATGGTCTGGTTCCACAACCACTTTTGAAAGGTGGAGAAGGTTTCTTATCGGGTATTCTTTGAGAATTATTCTTTATTGAAGGAATTCGTGACTACGCAAAGATAAGAAAACATCTCTGAGGAGAAATGAATGGAAATCCTCCAAAGTCTTCAAGATGAAGACATCGAATGACGAGCATATTGGTTAATTCCCGATGAGATCCTTTATAGATGTGGAGATTTTGATTGGGTTCCCTTACTTGGGATATAGGGAGCAGTAGGATATGCCCCCTTGCTTGTGCTGAGACAATATAGATAGACATAGTTCATTCCAGCGACGCATGGTTTGGCCCAATGCAAGTTTGCATACAAAGGTGAGAACAATAAAAAGGTCCGAGAAATTTTGAATGCATGAAACCAAGTTCGTAGGATGAAGACATTTACTGCAAATCTCATGATGACCCCGAAATATGATTGGTGGAGGAATAAGAGAATCAATGATAATATTCTTGCGCCAAATCCAGAAAATATCAGGCCAAATAAAGGAACATCTTCAGGTAGTCCCATCAAAATTAGATCTCATAAAACAAGACTTTGAAAAGAAGAGTTCTGAATTGGGGAAAAAGATAGAGATGTTGGAAGAAGAGAAGATGCAGATGGGATTGGATGTCGACATCCAAATGTTAAAAGCTGAAATGATTAGAAAAGGAAAGAATAAAACTGAAGAGGACTTGGACAATTTAAATAAAGATTACAAGAAACTCCGCTCGTCAATGAGGATTGTTGGTTTAGGCAAGACGTTAGAGCAATGGTAACGAGAAATCTAAGATGAAAGAGATAGAGCGGACCAGTGGAAAAGGAAATTTCAAGATGCTCGAGTCCAAGAAGATGCAATCAAAGGAAAGCTGCTAGAAAGCCAAGTGAAAAAAGCTTAGTTAAGGGCTCGAGTAGCTAAGTTAGAAGAATCTTTGCACAGGCATCGCAGTCGTAGCACTGTGACAGAATTGAAGGCAAGCTGAGCTAAGAATGATGAGTTAAAGAAGAGAGTAGAAGAACTCGAAGCTTCACTGTAGAATTGCGAGATAAGAATTGAGTTTCTCGAAAGAACCATGAAAACAATTGAAGGACAACTTCAACATTCGCAGAGGTAGATTAAAGATTGAGATTATATTATGGATGAAGCTTTGGCTCAAGTACGAGAAGTGGCAGAACACTTGTAAACATTAGCAATTCAAGCCGACTTTTTGAGTCTGAAGTATGAATCTGAGTCAGATCAGGGCCAAAAGTTAGCTTGGCTCCTTAGAAAAGTTAAGACTTTGAGCATTAGGGCAAGGTCATATATGTGAATTGTATCTGCCTTATGTAAAGAAATTCATTTTCTAGTAAAGTTGTTCTAACAAAATTGAACTGAGAACCAATGCCTTTCTTGCATATGCATACATGCATTCATTAGCTTTGCATTTCATTACATGCATTAAATTTTAAACAAAAATCATCACATATCTAAAACATTCGTGTCAAAAGGGGGTATTATCAACTCTGAACGAAAACTGAGAAAGAAAAATAATCAAGAAAATGGGGGAATGTTGAAAATTTTGAGCGTTAAAACCATATTCAAGGAAGGGAACAGAGAGGGGAACCTATCGAGAATTCATCTTTACGCCTTTGGTAGTGTTTTGGACAACTAGACTTTGGAGGAGCTTCTTTTAGTTTTTCGGATTGTTCCAGAGTAATATTTAGAACACACTTATTTCTCTAAGCCCGAGAGCAATAGGGATCCTTATATAAAGGGCACATGACCATTACCTGTTATTTCAATAAAAACGATTCACTTTTTCATTCCGTTTAGCAAACATCTTACTATTCTTTTCATTCATCTCATACTGCAATTAATCATTCTTGAATTAATTTATTCTTTAGATTTGCTCTTGTCCTTATGTCAGGTTCCTTGATATCAATGATATGAGTGACATTACTGCTGACTTAGAGCCCCTTTTGAGAAGGATATGTGTTTAGAAGAACCTTAGGACTTTGAAGATGATCAAGAATGTAACTTGTCTCCCGATCTGTTACAGATGATCAAGCAAGACTAGAAACAAATATCATATGACAAAAGAGCTAGTAGAAATTGTGAATTTAAGGGAAAAATGAAAAAATGTGAAAATTGAGACATGTTCCTCTACAAAAACAAGGATAGATCTCATAGAGTTGCTTCGAGAATTCAAAGATGTCTTCGCATGATCTAATCAAGACGTGCTAGGGTTAAATACTGATGTCATAACACATAGGCTCCCTATAAAGGAAGAATGCAATCCAGTTCAGCAGAAACTGTGAGGAATGAGGCCTGACGTGCTATCAAAAAAACTCGTAAAGGGAATCTTGAAACCAAAAAAAAGCAAAAAAAAAAAAGAAAAGAAAAAGAGATTGAGATGAAAGTCCGCAAAGGGTATCTTGAAACAAAAAAAAGAAGTTTTACGTTGATTTCCTCCAAGTGATCGTATACCCTGAGCAAGCAACTGAGAATGATAAAAAGACATCGAGAAGGCTTGCAAATGATAAAGAGATCTTGTACAAAAAGAGAACAAATCAACCGCTACTAAGATATGTGGACGTTCTTGAGACCAAGAAAATTTTGGAAGAAGTCCATGATGCGTTTGCGGGACACATGCCAATGATTTTATAATGGTCAAGCAAATCAGGAGAATTGGATAGTATTGGTCCACCATGGAAGAAAATTGCATCAAAGATGTTATAAAATTATGGAGACAAAATCTATGTATATCCTTCACCTCTTCACTTCATGACTTCTCCATGGCCTTTTTCTATGTGGGGCATAGACGTCATTCGGCCAATTTCACCAAAAGCTTCTAATGGGTATCAATTCATCTTCATGGCCATTGATTACTTCACCAAGTGGGTAAAGGCTGCTTCCTATGCCAATGTCACGAAATCGATAATTAGCAAATTCTTAAAGAAAGATATTATATGTCGATATGGAATGCCAAAAAGGATCATATCTGACAACACATTGAATTTGAACAATAGCCTAATAGCAAAGGTCTGCAGCCAATTCAAGATCAAATATCACAACTCAGCACCATATCGCCCAAAAAAATGAATGGGGCAATAGGGGCAACCAATAAGAACATCAAAAGATTGTTGGGAAAATATCAAAGACCAATAAAGATTGACATAAGAAATTATCATTTTCTCTCTACGCTTATCAAATGTCTATTAGGACCTTCACCGAGGCAGCACCTTGGTTTACGGAATGGAGGTATTTTTACCCATTGAAGTTGAGACTCCTTCCCTCCGAAATTTGGCAGAAGTGAATTTGGATGAAACAGAATGGATCCAATCCAGATATGATCAGTTAACTTGATCGAGGAAAGGAAGCTAAAAGTTATCCGACGTGGTCGGATGTACCAAAAGAGAAATATGTAGGCTTTTGACAAAAAGGTCCTCCCTAAAGAATTCCATGAGGGAGATCGGATTTTGAAGAAGGTCCTTCCTGCACAAAAGGATTTTCGAGAAAATGGATGCCAAGTTAGGAAGGACCTTATGTGGTAAAGAAAGTCTTTTCTAGAGGAGCTTTGATTTTAACCGAGATAGACGACAAAGATCTGCCTAACCCTGTCAGCTCGAATTTAGTGAAGTATTTCACCTAAAAAAGGAAAAGGAAGGAAAATAAAAGGAAAAAAGGAAAAAGAAAAGAGAAAAGGAAAAAAAAGAAAAAGAAAAAGGAGAGGTCGAGATGAAAACCCATAAATGATGTCTCGAAACCTAAGGAGATTTGAGTTGAAAACCTGTAAGGACGGCTCAAATTTGAATCAAAGAAGGAGTATAAAATGGTCTTCTCTATCAAAAGTAACAAGGTGGAGAAACTTTATATCTTAAGTATCAACGAAGCACTCCAGGTTCCATGTACACATATCAGTTTCAAAATGGTCCTCATCTAGTTTGCTCAAAGAAGCTCATACTTTGATATATGGGACACCTAATTTCATTTTTGCTCACCTTATGTTTGACAATTTTTTTATCAATGTTTTCCATTTTTAATATTTTCATTCATTTCCTTCATTCGAGCTTTGTCTCCAATAAAATTCAATCTTATACACTTTACAACCCTGTTCAAGCATTTTTTCATTGAAATAATCGTTAGTGGACTAACAATGATATAAGGTATAAAAGGATTTCTACATATCGCTCTAAAAAAATTCTATATAGTACAGGAACCTGAAATAGGATTACTAGTTGAAAGTAACCAAACTCGAGGTTTGAAGGGGTCTTGAAATAAATAGTTCAGATTATGATTACCTCTTTAGGTTCTATGTCGAAGATACCAGACTTGAAAGGAAGGCATTGTGACACATTAGTGATAGAACTTAAGCAAACGACGAACAATGTTGACTTAAGGACTAAAAAACAAAATTATTCTAAAATATGATATCTTTGCATTCATATCAATATCATTCATACGCATCTAGTTAAGAGAAAATCTTGACATCCTAGTTGTGTGGCCTAGATAGAGGCCCATAAAATAGATTCTATAGGTTATATTCCCCAAAGAATGGCATGATAGATTAGTAAAACAATAACTCCTATATCCCTGAAGTTTCAGAGGAATAGAGTAAAACATCGAAAGCAAATCCTTATCTTTCTGAAGTTGCAGTAGAGTAGGATGAAGCTGCAACACCAAATCTTATACCCTTAAAGTTGTAGTAGGTCGGACTGAAACCAACAGTAGCAGATCTTAATCTCCCTAAAGTTGTAGTGGAATAGAGTGAAGCCACAACACCAAATCCTATATCCCTAAAATTGTAGTGGATCAAATTAAAACTAATAATAGCAAATCTCAATCTCCCAAAAGTTGCAGCGAAATGGAGTGAAGTTACAACGCCAAATCCTATACCCCTTAGGTTGTAGTGGATCGGATTGAAACTACAGAAGCAAATCTTGATCTCTTTAAAGTTACAGTGGAGCAAGATGAAACAACATCAAGACCTATATCTCTGAAGTTGTAGTAGATTAGATCGAAAGTTACGAAACCAGATCTTATCTCTCTAAAGTTGCAGTAGAGCAAGATGAGGCTACAACATCAAATTCTATACCTCTAAAGTTATAGTGGGTCAGATTTAAAATTACAAAAGCAAATCTTTATCTCCCTAAAGTTACAGTGGAGCAAGATGAGGCTACGACGTATAAATCTTATATCCCGAAAGTTGCAAGGATCAGATTAAAATTACAATAGCAAATTTTTATCTCTCTGAAGTTACAGTAGAGCAAGATGAAGCTACCATATCAAATCCTATACCCCTGAAGTTGCAGTGAGTCAGATTGGAGCTATAGCAGCAAATCTTATCCCCCTAAAGATACAACGAAGCAAAATGAAGTTACAACATCAAATCCTATGTCCCTGAAGTTATAGAGGATCGGATTAAAACTACAATATTCAATCTTATCTTCCTAAAGTTGTAGTGAAGCGGATACAATGGAGTAGAGTAACCAACGAAATGAAGGAGCGGGTTACTTGAAAAAGAGAAGCACCGGAAGCTAAAATTCAATCAAACCGGATAAAATTGGTCTTTCTTTGAGTCTTTGATCCATTCCTGTTACACGACAACTAGGAAAGAGAGGCAACTGTAAAAGTTCATATTTGTCCAGCCCATTTAAATAAAAACCCAATTTTAATTTTCATTTATAAATAAAATCCAATAAATAAATAAATAAAAACCAAAATCTAAAAGTCCAAAAAACAATGACCCTAAGCCTAATGACCCAAATTAAAACCCAAAACAAAGTTACCCAACCCAAATTACAAGCCCACAATCCTAAAGCCTAACCTAAACTCAAAATAAAAAAAGAAACCCTAAGACCTCCAAGCCGTCGCCCCTCACCCATGCTGCCCTTCAATCGTCGCCATGTCAACGCCATTTCAATGTCGATCACCTTACCACGTCCGCACACAAGGGTTTTCTAGTTCCGATTTTGTACCTGTAAAATAGAAAAAAGGACAAAAAATATAGAAAAAAATATAAAAAAATGTATTTTCGTGCTATAAAAATAGCACGAATCCGAATGTAAATTTTTATGAATACAAAGCAATACAAGAAAATTTATTCAAGGTATATTTGTTTTTTTTCATCTTTGAAAATAATAGAATATAATAATAAATATAAAAACCCTAGTTTTCTTACCTAAGCATCGTTTCGACGCCGTCGCCCTTGGTGGTCGAGGACTCGTCCCCGATGAAGGATGACCCTTCCGTTGGGCATGAGAAACACCTAGGTTCCCTCTGGTTTGCTTGGAGTTCGTCGGAGGATGGGATACTTTTTTCCTTTTTGAAGAAACTAAAAGGTTTTCTTTTTTTCTTCCTCGAGCTTTGATTGGGTTTTTGGGGATTTCAACCCCAGATCCATATTCTACGCATGAAGGGGATCAAATGGGGCTTTTTCGAAAAAATTCAGCCACCGAAGGCGACGATCATTACCGCTGATGACCGATGGCTCGCGACGGTGCCACGTCGGACCCCATGGCCAGCCATGGGAGCCATTTGAGAGAAAACAAAGAAAAAGTTTTTTTAATTGAAGAAAAGAGTGAAAATGAAATTTTTAAATTTTTTTAATTATATAGCATATTTAAAATAATGTCGTTTTAGGCGTTGTACTAATAGTCCTAAACAACGTTGTTTTGAGCATTAACTCGAGATCCAACCCGATTGAACTTGGGATCCACATGTTTTCACATGGATGAGGAATTTACTATCCTGGTCCTTTCGCTTTTCCTTGGGTTTTCAATTGTGTCCTTCTAATTTTCCATTTTTTTTAATTTTACCCCGTTTATTTTAATTTTGATGCAATTTGGTCCTTTGACCAACAGTGGACCCTTCAGGGAATGACACATGTACAAAGGCTGGGATATTTTCCTTTTTAGTCCTTGTAAGTTGTATATTATTTTAATTTAATCCTTTATTTTATTTTTTATTTTAACATTTAATTTGTTTTTAGTTTTAATTAAGTCCTTTATTTATTTAATTCAACCCTCTTAATTTCTTTTTTTTTGTAATTTATGCTTTACTTTTTTTATTTTTTAATTCAGTCCCTTTTATTGTTTATTGTTTATTTATTTATTTTTATTTAATTCATATTTTATCATTTCTTTTATATATTCATTTTTTATTTTGTTTTTATTCATTTATTTGTTATTTATTTATTATGTCATTTTATATTTTTACCTTTTATTTAATTACATATTTTTATTTTATCTTTGATTCAATTATGTTTAATTTTACCATGATTATATATTTATTATTTCTTGCATCATTAATCAATGTTTATTATTATTATTATTATTATTATTATTATTATTATTATTATACTGTTATGTTTATTTGTTATCACTACTTTTTTATTTATTTGTGTTTAGTTGTATTTAATTGTATTTATTTTATTCTATTCATGTATTTTTTTCTCATTATTAAATTGTAAATTATGTTTATACATATTCATTCATTTTTTATAATATTTTAATAAATAAATCACATGACACCTTAATTTTTTATGTAATACATAAACAATTTTCAAAATCGAGGCAATGTTCTTTACTTCGAGAACTCGAGAAAATTATGTCCTAATTTATTGGGTGTGGTTTTCTTTTCGAACTGATGTAATCGAATACCCTATTTAAAATTAAAATATACAAAATTTGAGGTAATAATTAGAAACGCTCTTTATTTTCGAAGATTTGAGGTGTTGTGCCCTAACTTAGTGGACATGACTTTTCCTCTCGATTAACTCGAAATAAATGAACTTTCTTTGCCAAAGTTGATTTTTAAACGACATCGAAACATATCATTCACGCATTTAAGGATCACATTTTAAATTATCCTCGAGTTCTTGATTTTCAACAACTAAGACATTAAATAATTGACTAGGTACCAATTTTGGGCATGTTAAGGTGCTAATCCTTCCTCATATCTAACCGACTCCCGAATCCATTTTTTTTATTTCGAAGACCAAAACATTCGTTTTAATAATTTTAAATATTTTACGAGGTGATCCAATCACACCAAATTAAAATGGATTGGTGGCGACTTCATTTTCGTTTTTCAAAATTTAAGTCTGAATTTTTTTTAAAAAGAAGTTTCGACAATTAATATTTATTTTATGTCTAACTATTATAATACATAAATAATAAATAAACTTTTTTTTCCTCATGTTACACTAGTAACCAAGAGAGATTAGTTTTTAATTTAAGTTTAACTTTAATAATTTATAAGCATTTATATTAATGGTAAAATCAACTTTTGGTCTTGGCAATCGAGCCTGGGATGATAGGTACATTTTTTACAAAAAAAAAAATTGTATGCAATATTGATTCTACATCATTCTTATTCCTTTCTAATAAGAGAATGATAAATAGGATTTTTCTTTCCGATTTTCAATTTTTTTCTCCTGAAAAATTCAAATCGAACTAAAAATGCTAAAAATCAAGAGAAAAAAATCTGATTTGTCATTCTCCTATTGAAAAGAGATAAGAAAAATGACGTGAAATCACAGTTTCATTAAATCCCTTTTCCATTTTCTACTATCCAAGGTTGACCATATTTCTCTCCATTCTAGGGTATTGCTTGATAGAGGGGGAAGAAAAGTGGAAAGACGAAAAATTGAAGTGGTAGAAAATAGAAAGATGATAAATATTTGGTAAAAAATTGAAAAACATTCCTTTCAATCATCCTTTGGCAGAGTTGAACAGTAAAATGAATAAAACGAACATTTGAAAAATGTATAATTTTAAATTAAAATACACTCTTCTCTCATTTTTTTTTCTCCTTTTATCATTCAAATTTGAAAGGGTTAATTTTTAAGCATTAGAATAAAAATTGATTTTTTTCTACTAAATACACTCAAAATTTATTTATATTCATTTTTCTATTTTTTCTTTTTTGCCCTTCTATTTTTCCATCCAACTAAGCGCAATTTATTTCTCTTTGGGATGATTGAAGATGAAATATAAGCAAAAGTACCTTTATATTAACTTACTGATTTTCTTAAAAAAAATGAAAAGTGTGTTCATCATTAGCGTTGATTTTAAAATTTTATCTTTCCTTATAATTCAAAAAAAAAAAACTGAAAAGAAAGGTAGACATTTAAGAAAAAGAAAAACGCATTAGGCTGTGGAAACGGTCAGAACAAAACAACGCTATTAAATACTTGAATAATCAAAACTGCATGACAGCCATATATACCAATATTAAAGTTAGTAACAAGAATATAGGGTTTTCCTGCAAATTCTCTCTTTTCTGCCTTCTTTTGACCTTTCAAACAAACTTTATTGCCCTATATTTCTTCCATAAAACATTAATTAATGCAAAAAAGGAAGAAGAGTGTAGCTGACTTGCTTTTCAGGTTCTAATGGAGATGCTGAAGAAAGTTTCAATCGGGATCCACTGCATAGAGTCCGTCAACGCGATGCATGCATGCATGCATGCTTTGCATCACATACATGGTTTGCCATATCATGCATAGGCAGAAAATATCTGATGAAGTAAAAACTATTAGAATCATTATCCACAAAACAAATTTAAGTTAGACAGTTATTATTTGAGTGATTAATTAAAAAAATTATTATTCATTACTTTAAATATGATTTAAATTTGAATTGTATTAATCGCGTTTATTATTAACGTTTTTACCTTTTATTATAATTCACCAACAAAATTATATAAGTTAACAGGTGATTAGACATATATCTGAAGAAAAGAGCATTGAATTGGGACAGTCCGTGGACTTAAAAGGTGAAATTTGCACCGCTCATATTTCTTTTAATATCTTTTTTAAATTTTAAGATAAGATTTTGTAAGATTAATTTGATATTTTTTATAACATTTTAAAAACTTAAATCTTAAGCTTTAAAAGTGTAGATCTTAAAATCCTAAATTCTAAAATTATATACTTTATTTTATTTTTTAAAAAAAAATTTTGTAAAAAAAAATGCATCGTGATTTATTTGACTCTCTAACTTAAAAATAAATTATTTTAATTCTTCATTTAATTTTCTGCATATTTTAGCTTTTGAACTTACGTTATTTGTCAAATTACTCAAAATAAATGGAAAAATTAACGTCGATTAACTTTGCTGACATGGCATACACGTGGATTGCGACGTGGATGCCATGTAAGCAATTAATTATTTTTAAAAATTAAAAAAATTTAAATAAAATTTTAACATTATTAAAAAGTATAAAAATATATATATTTTTAGTTTTAAAAAATTAATTATGTGCTGATATGGCATATACCACGTGGATTTCACATCAACAAAGTTAACAAACGTTAACTTTTTCATCCATTTTGGGATGATTTAATAAATAATACAAGTTTAAAGGTTAAAAGAAGAAAAAATAAATAAAAATTAAAATGACTATTTTTTATAAAATTAAAAGGACAAAATAAGTAGTTATGCTGAAAAACCCCTTTTATCTATTGTCACACTTGAAACTTACAAAGTGATGTTACCATTTTCCTATTGAGTTTTTTTTTAGATTAATGACAAGCAATTAACTTATTGACTTTTACAACTCGAGAATAAGGTAATGTTTGGAAAGTCATTTAGTAATTGAATTTGTGTGTAATTGTTTATAATTACACAATGGTGGCATGTTTGGGTAACTGATAAGTGCTAAAAGTAACACATTTTAACCTCTTTTTTAATGTGTTTTTGGTGATTACCCGATGTTAATTGTTAATTTTATGTTCCTAATCCTTTAAATTCATGTTTTTATGCTTAATAAAGTAGTTGGGAACAAAAGGAGTGAAACCAGAGCATTGGAGCAAGTTGCAGGAGCCACACGAGCTAGACCATTCCACATGGTTGTGTGACCTACACAGGCGTGTGGTAGGTCGTGTCGATTTCACGAGATTTCACACCGAACAACGAAAAATCGCGATTTTTAAGTTTTTGGATATTCTAAGATGTATATATGACAAAAATAAGAATATATGAGTGAGCCGTCATAGAATATTCAAGAAAACAACTCGAAAAATACCATTGAAGTAGATTTCCATCAAGATTGAAGATTCCCAATTGATTTTTTAAGAGATTATCATGAGTTTCTTTATTTCTTTCAGTTATATTGTATCTTATATGATTTTATTTTCAACCATGAACTAATTTTCTAAATACCTAGGGAAGATGAACCCTGTGATGAATTTTGTCGTTTGATTTTTATTTTATACAATAAAGACTTAGTTTCTTGTTCTCAATTATGTGTGCTTAATTCTTGATTTAATATTCTAGATTATTGATCCATGTTTGATGTGCTTAAATTGGAGGTTGAATAGATCCTGTTTAAGAGTAGATCTTGCGTAATTGAATAGAGTTGTATGCAATCCTAGAAATAGGACGACATAAGTCTACCAGATTAGAGTCAAATCTAATAGGAGAATTCATAGCACGAGTTAATGCGGTAATGAGAATTTTAATTAGAAAAAATTCAATTAATCAAACGAGAGTCAGTCGCTCTTATGCTCGAAAGATATATTTGCATAATGTAGGGATTTCTACAGATCAAGTTACTAAGTAAAGAAATTGCGTAATTTAGATTGATAGTGACAAATGAAATCTAGGTGAATTCCTTCATGGGTATTGCTCCTGTAACACCCAAAACCCGTAACTATCGTCAGTTTAAGGTCTTAAGGGTTCACAGAACTTTTCGAGTTTTCTTTTTTTTTTAAATACAAATCAATCACAATTTATTTAATAACAACTTGCAACTCAGAATACTAACTCCATTTAATCTTACATATTCATTTACAACATTTCAATCAATCAAGAATCAATATTCATATCACATATCATGACATCCATTTTTCATGTTTGTAACATCCAAGACCCAAAAATCATCAGTGGTTAGGGTCCTGATGTCTTTCTATTCATTTATCACTGTTCATCATTTTAATATCATGTCATAAATAATCAATTAAATATAATCATAACTCAACAAGAGCAAAAAGGTCATTTCCATGATTTTTGGATACTTTTACCGGTACTTGTTGGACAAGTATCGGTAGTTGTCAAGTCAGTAAATAGTTCAAGAACAGTGCAGACTTCTACCAGTACTTGAGACAATACTACCGATACAAGTATGACTTCTACCGATATAAGTATTCAGACTATCGATACTACTATGAACAGAAATACCGAAACTTCGTATGTTACTACCGATACAATGTAAGTCAATAATCAACCTCTCCCCTACTCTGTACTTCTACCGATACATGTAGAGGTTCTACCAAAACAAGTATGTAGAATTCATTTAATCATACAAGTCCTCAAATTTATCAATCATCATTCAATACAAGACTCTTATTCAAATTCTCATATTGAAAAATTTATCCATGACAATACTTGTTTCATCATATAACACAAACTACAATCAATCAACATAAGGATTCTTAAATTCACATGTCAACCCATTACTAAACACATTTGCTTAATTAGAACATCAAGTAAGCATGTAAGTTTAATTCAACAAAGAAATCAACAATCCAAAATCAAGCATTTCAAGGATAACATCATCCTAGTACATGCCATAAGACCAAATGATAGGATTACCACCGAACAAATTCCAGGATAGTGTGATGCTCCAAGATGATCCGATCTCCGAACAGCAAAGTTAAATCTACAAAACAACAACAGTTTTCACAGGTAAGAATTTCAAAGCTTAGTAAGTTCATAAAGTTAAATAGATTCATCAAACTTCAAGTGTTGTAAAAATCTAATCAACTGAATCAAGTAAGTTGTATACGCCCGAGGTAGGTTCCAATTCGCATTTGATACTCACGATGATACAGAGTCATCGAACCTTTATTCCGTAATGGAATTTATTCCGTAATGGAATTCATTCCATTTAATACTCACGATGACACATAGTCATTGGATCTCTTAATCCATGAAGGAATCATATACTCACGATGACACATAGTCATCGGACCTTTTAATCCATAAAGGAATCATATTCTCACGATGACACATAGTCATCGGCCCTTTTATTCCATAAAGGATTCATATACTCACGATGACACATAGCCATCGGACCTTTTAATCCATAAAGGATTCATATACTCACAATGACACATAGTCATCAGACCATTTAATCCATAAAGGATTCATATACTCACGATGACACATAGTCATCAGACCTTTTCTTTATTTACAGTACAAAACCCTAGTAGCCTTTCATTTCCTTTGTTCCCGTCTTCCACACTTCTGATCATCGTTTCAACTCACAGAAATTGTTTACAATACAAGAATATGCAATTTAAATTGAAATTTAACCACACGAACTTACAGGATTAATTTGTAGTAACGGCTCAAGTATAGGGACTACTCGTCAATAGGACATCCAAGACTAGCTCCCGGTTCTGTTTAGCCCTTAATTTCATGTCCTTTATGTCCCAATTATTTATGAAGTTTATATGTGTCATATACTGTTTTCATTGCAATTAACTTTCATCATGTTATACCATTTCGAGCAAACATCCATAAAATCCTTATTCAAACATAATATCGAATTAAACTAACAATGTCATTTAGTTCAATTTATTATTTGTCATATATCAATCAAATTAATTCATTCGTAACATGAATAATAACTAGCACAACACTTAATCATTTAAGCGTTTCGTTGCCACCTGATTTCAACTATATCATTTCGTCACTTTCAATTATGCTTCTCAATACAATTTCATTTTAATGTAATTCAATTCATCAATTTAATAGTTACTAAGCAACAAATTTAAATAAAACATACTTAAATTATTCCAATAATTTACAAACAGAAATTAAATCAATTATCTTACTGTACGAACTTACTAGATAAAATTGCAGTTGAAGTGAATTCCAAGGCAAATCCATAATTTTCCTTTCTCCAAGATCGGGACATGATCTTGATCTATTTCAATAATTTCATTCAATTATTTAAATCAACATGAATTTTTAATCATTTTATGCAAATAAACCTTTTTGATATTTTTACAAAATTACCTTAACTTTTCACTTTTATTCAATTTAGTCCTCAAGCCCCAAACATGGAAATTAACCATTTTATTTGGAAATTGATTCAGCCGAATTGTTTTGGGTCACTCCACAGCCCATATTTGATGTTATTTTAACATCAAGTCTTTGAACTTTAATTATTTTCACATTTTAATCCTTAAACCTTAAAATCATCAAAAACTACTTTACAAAATTATCCTATTTAACAACCTAAATTAATAATCCATCATAAAATTCCAAGAATATACAAAAATCATCAATGGAAAAATTCACAACATTTGATAGATTTACAAATTAGTCCTCGAGTTAGCTAGATTAAACTAATACGGACTCAAAAACATAAAAATTACTAAAAAGGGGCGAAGTTTGCTCACCCAATCGAAGACACAAGCTTGGACGATGGTTTTCTTCCTCCTTCTCTAGGGTTTCGGTTCTTAGCAAGAAAAATAAAAGGAAGAAGATGAACATTTCTTCTTTTAATTAACTTAAATTTCATTAATTTACTTATTTATTTATTTACCCTTTGTTCACACTTAATTTTTTAGCCAAATTTAAGTCAAAACTATCCACTCAAGTTACTAATGGTTATATTACCATTTTAGGACCTTAACTTGTCCTCCAATTAGCATTTAATGCCTTTAATTAATAGGATTCAACTTTTGTACCTTTTACGATTTAATCCTTTTTACTTAATTAACTATCCAAACATTAAAATTTCATAATCAAATTTTAATACAATACTAATGACCTCATAAATTTTAAATAATTAATATTTACAGTCCAACACATCAAATTTGTGGCCTTAAAATCACCATTCCCAATCACACTAAAATAAACTAATTAGTAAGTCCTCATTTTATTAGGATTTAATTGCAATTTACCAAAATCTAAAAAGTTTCATATCATTTCTATTATTAGGCCATTTAAAGAGGGTCCAATTTCATAATTGATCCTTCAATTATATTAAATTTTGATTAAACAAACTTATTTTCAATTTAGTCCTAAACTAATTAGGACTAAATGAAGAAATAACCCAAAAGTTAGTGGATGGTAATCATGTCACCACCGCTTGGACTTTTTGACCATGGTTTAATTACCGTTTTGGTCCCTTTACTATTTTTTAATCAATAGCAATTAATTTTGATCTCTTTTTCAATTTACTCCTTTTTCCTTAATTAAGCAATTAATCATCAAAATTACCCAACCAAAATTCAATTAACATATAATAAGACTCTGTAAATATTTAATAAAAAATATTTACGACCCTTAATTTCAAAAATGAGGTCCCGATACCTCATTTTCTAAAACCACTTGACTTTTGAACCAAACCACTTATACTAACTTTTAATTTAATAATTAAAATTCCCCAATTCAAAATTCCATATAAAATTAATATTGACTTATTTAATTTAATCACTCATTATAAAAATTTTCTCGTCGGGTCTGTTATCTCGAAACCACTATTTTACACCACTGAAAAACGGGCTGTTACAGTTCCGTTTCTTGGTTATTACTCGATTATTTTCCTGATTTGTTCTTTTCCGTGTTTGTTAGTTAATTTTAGTTTTTAATCAATCACTTGAATTTATCGGTTAAATAATAGAAAGAGATAATTACTAATACTTTTAGTCTTCGTGAGAACGATATCTTTGCTCATCATAGCTATACTATTAATGTATAGATACATTTGCCTTACTCAAATTTTTAGTTAGCACCGTGGACATCAGTAACCATTGTAATTGATGGGTCCGATTGAATTGGGTGTAATTGGAGCATTCCAATTACATTTTCCGATTCTTAGGGGATGAGAATTGGAGTAATTACGCAAGTTATTACACCCAAATTTAATTTCAAAAAATTGTTTTTATATGAGTTTAAGTTATAAACTTCTATGTTATAAGTATGAATGTGTATGAGTGTTTAGGATGATTATGACAATAAATTTATTATACTATAAATCCTAAAAATTATATTATAAAAATAATTTGTGTTTTTTTTAAATTTATAACAAAAAATATATTATTTAAATCCTAATTTTTTTAAAGTTATGATAAAAAAATTTATTCTAAAAAACTATTTACATGTCATAAAAATATTATTATATATTTATTCATAAAAAGATATGACTGAGAAGTATGGACATAACTTATTTGTATCCATGCTTTATATTATAAAGTAATATGCTTATTTGTAAAAAGAAGTGTTATAATTTGTTATCATAACCTAATTTATAAAAAAATAACTTTCTAAAATTATGTTAAAAATTATATTCTTTATAAGAAGTGCTAAGAAAGTTATTAGAGTTATATATATTATAAATTTTATATTATTTTTTTTACATAATTTACATACTATAAAAATGGTTATAACTTAACATAATTCCTTCTCCAAATTAAGTTTATATAAGTTTTTATGATTAAAGTTACAAACTATTTGCATCGTGAACCCAAATATTATTTGGTATATGTTAATCATACAAATGCAAAAGGTTTTCTTGCACCATTTCGTGAGGTATGATACATTTTAAAAGAATGGAGCTAGACACAAACACTAGAGACGGCTCACGAACTCTTTAATTTTAGACATTTAAGGTTTTGAAATGTGGTTGAGAGTACCTTTGTTATTCTAAAAAAATATTTTTACAGATTAACAACATCACCTTAGTATAAAAAAAAGGTTGGATTGTACTAGCATGTTGTATACTTCATAGCTTATTTCATAGGTGGATATGTGATGATCCATACTTCGAGAAGTACATAAAAACAAGAGATTTTGATAATCTTAATGATACAATTTTAGATTTAGATGATGATGAATTCACTCAAGAACTAATATTTGATGAAAAGAAGGTTATGTTAAATATTAAGAAGGAATAACCCAACAAATATGAAACATTAGAACAATTAGCTAAAATTAAACATGGTGTTTATGTTTCTTTTTTTTTTTAATTTATAGCTGGATCTTTTTATAAAATAAACAAGAAAACTCAAGAACAAATACAAAGCAAAGCAGTTATGGGGCCATGAAACAAAAGTTAAGCCCAGTCCTCAAAACACAAACCAAAAATATAATATCATCAGTCCCCAACTTACTTTGATGTAGAAAACTAAATTAGAAAACTCTGAAAACTAAAACAAACAAAGCACATAGAAAAGCCCATAAATAAACAAGAACCAACTAAATAAAGGGAGTAAGCTCTAGAGACTTCCAAAGCCTCAGCAAACAAGCATTAAATATAGACCCCCTAAAGAAAACATCAGACGTTGGGAATCTACAATGATAATATCAAAACCCAGCCAACGTACTAATTCGAATCCTTCCAAATCCTTTCCCTTTCCACAAAAACATTCACTCTTCCCAAACCCAAAGCTTCCCTTTAGAATCGAAACATCACTATCCTCATTCACCATTATTTCTTTCAACTGCAAACGCGGGCGAACTCCACGATTCCTCATGATCCGTCGATTTCATACCTAGCAGATTGAACTATTCTTCACACTTGAAGAGTTTGAAATCAAGTATTTTCGTTTTGTTTTTATAGGATTTAGTTTAGATTTCTTATTTGAATAAATTGTGTAACCTAAGTGTTAAAATATTGTTTTATTTGTCTCTAAGGTCGAATGAGGCCTAAAGTTTAGCTAATGTACTTAGTGAGTGTGCAGGAGACCACAAGAAGTGTAACAATAGGAGACTGATCACTTCGTCACGACATAGGCTGAGCTACATCGTAACCAAGAACCCAGACTTAAGGAACTCGAAGAATGACTTCTTTGTCGCAACATACATGGGCTATGTCGCGACAACGCCTATAGGATGATGCTTCACATGGAGACTGATGTCTTTGTTGTGACACAGGACCTGGTGTGTCATGACATCGACCTCTGGACGCAGATCTCACACTTAATGAAGGTCATTTTGGTCTTTACAATACCACTTAAACACGAGAAATGACAGCTAACCTAGGGTTGAGGAAAAATGGTCATGTAAAGCTATAAATAGGACCTTTAGCAGTAGGGTTTGAGACACCATTCATTAGACTTTAGTTTTCAGTTTTATTTATATTTTTTAGTTTCGAAACGAGATTGTAGAAGTTTGGATAAATGTTCAGGGAGTTTTTCTTGATAGATTGTTTAATACAATTCTAGTTTCTTTTTCATTCTATTTTTCACTTATATGTTTTCATATATTGTTTTATTGATGAATAAAGAAACCATGAGGAGCTAATTCTATTTTAGGGAATTGGGGAGTGGACATATGAATAATTAATTGTTGTTTTATAGGGATTTTACCTTTCGGATCAACTGTTTAGGAAAGGAAGAACGTTAAACAAACACTAGGCCTGATAACCCTAGAAAGTCGTCTAGGTGGGAATGAATCCAAAATTGGTATTACCTATCCATAAATACCTTTTCCCCAAACTAGTTTAGATTGTGACATCTAACGATAAGTAATCTCTATCGACTTGCTATGCCGACGAAAGATCGAGAGATCCAACTGAGGTAGTGACTAATTGATTGGAGGAAAATCCCCAAAACCCAACAATTAAAGAAATCATACGGAAACGACCTAATCTCCCCAAATCCGTTTATAAGATTTCTATAACTCAATCTTTTGCCTTTATTTTCTTTTATACTTTTATTTTTATACTCTCAAAACACTCTTTTATTTTTCATACTATAAACCCTAAAATAAGTACTAATTAATTTTACTCTTTGCAGGGATTTGATTTACTATCACTTTAAGCCTCCTTTGAGTACTGTCGAAACCATTTTTGAAAAAAAAAACAAGTCTCGATTTATATTTTAGAAAATGAAAATGAAGTCGCCACCAATAATTTTTTAAAACAGGTGTAATTGGGTCACCTTTCGAGATTTTTTTTAAAAAAATCATTAAAATAATTTTGGTCTTTGAAACCATAAAACGAGTTCAGGAGTCGGTTACGCATAAGGAAAGATTAGCACCCTTACATGCCCAAAATTGGTACCTAATCGATTATTCAAAGTCATTATTTGTTGAAAAATTAAAAATTCGAGAAAAATTTAAGTCGCGATCCTTAAATGCATGAATGTCAAATTTATTCTATTTTGAAAACAAATTTTACTTTCGAAGAAAGCTCGTTATTTCGAATTAATCGAGAAAAAGTCACATTTAGTAAGTTAGGACATAACAATTCGAATATTCGAAAATGACGAGTTTGTAAAAAAAAAATCTCGTATTTAAATTTTAAAAGGATATTCAACTATCCCGGTTCAAAGAAAAAACCACACCTAGTGAGTTAGGACATGATTTTTCAAATTCTCGAGACAAGGGATTGCCTTGATTTATTAAAACAATTTGAGTATCTTAAAAAATTATTTTTATGTTATGCAAAAAATATGCACATGATTTACAAGTATACATAATAAAAAAATAATACATACATAAAATACAATAAAATAAAAGAATATACATATGCATATATAAAAGGGATTAAATAAAAAAATTACATTAAAACCAGGTCAAATTTGAATTTTTGAAAACTTTAGGGGTCAAATAGGAATTTTTGGAAAGTTTAGGGGTCAAATTGGAATTTTTAGAAAGTTTAGGGGTCAAATTAGAATTTTTGGAAAACTCGGGGTTCGAATTCAAATTTTTGAGAAGTTTAAGGATCAAAAAATAATTTTAAAATAACGTGGGGGCTTAATGAGTAATAAACCCCAAAGAAACTTGACACGTGGTAGCCCTAGAGATATTTTTGGGTCAAGGATCAAATTGAAAATAAAGTGAAATTATAGTGCTAAATTGAAAATAACAAAGGATGACCCAATGGGCAATTAGCCCAATTTTAAAAAAACAAATGTTCTCCCTTTACACTATGCTGTTTCACTTTAGGGTTTCAAGATTTTCTTTCTTTTTTCTTTCTTTCTCAAAACAGACCCAACTTTCTCCCTTTTCTCTCTCAAAATCAAAGCAAAACTCCTTCCCTCTCCATGCTCTTTAACACCAACCACTAAGACCTCATCTTTTTTGGTGCATTTTCCCTTCTAAAATCAGATTTAGGGTTTAAATCTACTAAAAACCCCTAAAATTCCCAAATCGATTTTGAACTATTCGATCTTTTGAATAATTTTTATAAAAAATATCTATTTTTCCTCCCCCTTTACAACCACAACAGTGGCAAACGGCAACCAAGGGTAAGCCTAACTTCGATTTTCCTCTTTCATATTATTTATTTAATATGTATTTGCAAGTAAAAAAAAATGTAAAAGTATATGTATATGGAATACATGAAACGAATAAACAAGTAGGCATAAACAAATAATAACAATATACCTTAAAGGAAATACAATCTCTCTACTGTTGTATGTGTAAATTCGAAAAGATCTTGGTTTTTCTTGTACATTCGTAAGCTTTTCATATTTCTTTCGTATCTCTCACTATGTACTCTCTAATACATTTTTTGAGGTTTTTATAACCCTATTTACAATAAAGTTCTCCTAATTTTTCGATGATGTGCTTGAAGTGGAGTCCGGATCTGATGGAATCGACGACGACGGTGACAGTACGGGCGTGAATGAGCTGGCGGCAGCGACGGCTGGATACTAGAGAAGGCTAGGGTTGTTTAGTTTTTTAGGGTTTGTAAAGTTAAGCTGAGCAATTGGGTTGGGTGTATTTGGGCTTGTAATGGATTTAGGTTTTTTTTTAGGATCTGGGCTTAATTGTAATTTGGGTTTTTTTTGTAAAAGAGACATTTTAAATTAAATAAATTTAATTTAAAATTTATTATATTTTTTTGGTTGGGTTTTTCATTTGGTTGGGCTCGGACAAATTGGGCTCCAACAACTGCCCTTCTTTGCTTGTTGTTGTGTAACGAGAATAGAGCAAAGACTAAAAGGATGACCAACTTTGTCTGATCCCACTGGATTTGGTCTCTTTAGCCCTTTTTCTTCAAGTAGCTTACCTTTTGCTTCATTGGTCATTCAACTTCACTACATCTACTTCTCTACAACTTTAGGAAGGTAGGATTTAGTGTCGCAATTTCACCTTGCCCTAAGGTAATTCCAAAAAGACAAAATTTGCTACTGAAGCTTCACTCAATTCCAGTTGCAACTTCAGGGAGGTTGAGATTCACCATCGTAGTCTTTGATTCAATCCATTAACACTATAGGGACTTGGTGCTTGTAACTTCATCTTTCGGTCTACTTCTTTATATCTTCAGTGAAGATCGAGGTCTACTACTGTGAGTTTTAATCTGCCCCTCTACAACTTTAGGGTTATAGGATTTATTTTTGTAACATCAATTTACCCCACTATAGCTTTAGGGGTAAAAGATTAGATTGCTTCAATCTGCCCCATGATCGGGGTAAGAGATCGGATGGTCTTCAATCTACCCTCTGATTAGGGTAAAAGATTGGATTGCTTCAATCTGCCCCATGGTCGGGGTAAGAGATCGAATGGTCTCCAATTTGCCCTCTAGTTAGGGTAAAAGATTGGATTTCTTCAATCTACTTCATGATCAGGGTAAAAGATTAGATGATCTTTAATTTGCCCTCTGGTTTGGGTAAAAGATTGGATTCCTTCAATCTGCCCCATGATCGGGGTAAGAGATCAGATGGTCTCCAATTTACCCTCTGGTTAGGGTAAAAGATTAGATTTCTTAAATCTACCTCATGATCTGGGTAAGAGATCAGATGGTCTCCAATCTGCCCTCTGGTTAGGGTAAAAGATTAGATTTCTTAAATCTGCCCCATGATCGAGGTAAAAGATTCAAGGTTGTAACCTCACTCCACCTCAGCTTCAGGAGTATAAGATTCGTCCATATGACTTGAATCCGCTCCTCTACAGCTTTAGGTGAATGAGATTTATCGTTGCGGCTTCAATCTGCCTCTTTATAGCTTTAGGTGTATGAGATTTGCCATTGTCGCTTCAACCTGTAGAACCTGTTTTATAGGCCCCTATCTAGTCCATGTAACTAGGATGCCATGATTTGAATGAATCAAATGCTCCTAACTAAATACACATGAATGATTATGCATGCAAAGATGTCAAAAGTGGTTTTTATTGTCTTAGTCCTTAGGTTGTCACTGATTGTCTTTTGCCTAAGTTCTAACGTCGATGTGCCACTGTGCCTTTCCTTCAAGTCTGGTGCTCCTGATGCAAAATCCGAAAAGGTAAACATAAGCTGAACTTATTTGTTTCAGGATCCCTTCAACCCTCGAATTTGGTTATTTCTGACTAATGGTCCTATTTCAGGTCCCTGTACTATTTAAAATTTCCCTAAGTAATATGAAGAAACGTAATAGCTTGTTTTTTAGTGGTATCGAAAATAATGATTACGGGGTCACAAACCCAACGAGAAATTTTTATAAATGAGTGATTAAATTAAATTAGTCAATAATAATTTTATGTGGAATTCTGAATTGAAGGATTTTAATTATTGAATTAAAATTTAGTATAAGTAGTTTGGTTCAAAAGTTAAGTGGCTCTAGAAAATAAGGTAGCGAGACCTCGTTACTGAAATTTAGTGCTGTAAATATTTTTATTAAATATTTAAAGAGTTTTATTATATGTGAATTGAAGTTCGGTGGGGTAATTTTGATGATTTCTTACTTAATTAATAAAAAAGGTTAAATTGAAAAGGGTTAAAAGTTAATTGCTATTGATTAAAAATAAAAGGGACCAAAGTGGTAATTACACCATGGTCAAAAAGTCCAAGCGGTGTAGGATATGATTACCTTCCACTAACTTTAGGGTTATTTATTTATTTAGTCATTTTTAGTATGAGGCTAAATTGTTAATAAGTAGGTTTAATTAGAATTTAATATAATTGAAGGATCAAATAGGTAAATTTACCTATAGCATTTTAGTTGGTGGATTAGTATGAGTTAAATTGATTATAATTAGGATTAATTAGGGTTTAAAAAGGGATTTATTAAGTTTAATTATGAAAGTCATAAAAATTACAATTTTGCCATTAAGTATAAAAGTGAATTTAAGAAGAAATAACCTATTTTCTTCTTCTAATTTCTTCATCTTCTTCATCAAGCACAAGGAGAAAGCTAGGGTTTCATTCTTAAGCTTTGAGCTTTGATTTGAGTAAGCTATTGTTACCTGTTTTTAGTAATTTTCATGTTTTTGAGTCTATGTTAGCTTGATTTAGCAAATCTAAGGACTAATTTGCGAATCTGTCAAATATTGTGGATCTTACCATTTTTGAATATGCTTATCTTTGAAATTTATTAATAGTTTTGGATGCTTGATGAATAGGTTGGATCTTTTTGTTAAGTGATTTTGATGAAATTAAGGTTTAAGGACTAAAATGCTAAAAGATGAAATTAAGTGTACTTTTGGTGAAATAAATGGATTGTGAGGACTTGTATGGGAATCATGGTAAGTTTGGCTGTTATGAGTTGAGGAGGAAATGAGTATTTTACATGTTGTGTTGGAAGGACTAGATTGAGTAAAACAAAAGTATTAGGGGTAAAATAGTAATTTTTTCGAAAAGGACCAAATTATGTTAATTCATTTAATTATGTGTTTTAATCATTCTGGGCTTGTATTGGCTAAATGTCATCTGTGCTCGTAATGAGTTAAAGTCTGGAGGATTGAAGAGATTTAGTTTCGTTATTATACACATGATTACGAATACATACTCGTTATCATCTTTTAACTGATCTGTTTATTCTGTGAGAAAATGATAATCGTGAACTTACTAAGCTTAATAAGCTTACTCGTGAATCTGTTGTTGTTTTGTAGCTACGTTTCGCTGTTTAAAGATCGGATCATCTCGAGGAAATCACACTATTACGGAGCTTGTATGGTAGATCTTACATCACTTGGTCTTATGGCATGTACTAGGATGATATTAACTTAAGATTTAACTAAAAGATGTTTAAATCCTTCTATTTCGACTGTGTAAATGGTATGAAGTATGACTTAAATGCTCAGGCTTATAATACTTGTAAGACTTAGAAGTTATGTATGTTATGTAATGTTTTAATGCATAACTTATACTGGTTGTGTTTGAGATATTAAACTTGTATCTTGGCATTACTCTTGAGATCCTGCATACTTGTTTCGGTAGAACTTATGTATGTATCGGTAGAAGTGTAGGGTAGGAAAGAGGTTGTTCTCTAACTTGGGTTGTATCGGTAGTTTAGATGTAAGTATCGGTTGTTTATGGTACTGATGTATCGGTAGTAACAATGGTTATATCGGTAGAAGTTACAAGATAAGGATTTTTGCTCTCTGGAGTTTTTGGTATTGGTAATTGCATGAATTGTTTTAGTAGTTATGTCACATGTATCGGTAGAATCATGTAAAGTATCGATAGGACTCTATAATATTTCTGAATTATTTTCTGACTTGACAACTACTGGTACATGATCATCAGGTACCAGTAGAAGTGTCCAAAAATCATGGAAATGACCCTTTTACCTTGTTAAGTTGTGATTTTAATTGATTGATGATTTATGATATGTTAAGTGCACATCTTTATTAAAATAAGATTAATTAAAATGAAAATAAAAGACGAACAATGATAAATGAACAGTAGGATAAGAAGACCCTAATCGATGATGGTTTTTGAGTTTTGGGTGTTACAAGAAATCTTTTTATACTTTATATCATCAAGTCTATTAACCATTATTTCAATGCAAAAAATGCTCTGACCAGGATTACAAAAATGGATAAGATTGAATTTATTGGCGATAACACTTGAATGGAAATAAATGAGAAAACATCACACATTAATCAAAACATTAGCCAAGATAACAAATGTTGGTAAAAAACTAGCAAACGTTGATTAACAATTGCTAAAGTGAGTAACAAGAAATAAAACTAGATGCCCTATATATCAACGTATGAACTTCTTCGAGTAAACTTGATGAGGACCACTTTGAGCCTGATGTGTACCCATGAAAACTATTGCACTGTGTTGATGCCCAATATGCAATGTCTCTCCATCTTGCTACTTTTGAGAAAGAAACTCTTCATGCCCAATCCTTGATCCAAATCTGAGTCGCCCTTTCGGGTTTTTGACTCAAATCTCCTTAGGCTTCAAGACGCCCTTTGTGCGTTTTCATCTCGGCCCTACCTTTTTTTTGAGCTGCCCTTTCGGGTTTTCAACTCAACCTCTTTTTTTTAGGTGAAGTATTTCTTCACTGAATCTTAGTTTATGGGGTTTGACAAATCCTTGCCATCCATCTCAGCCAGAATCAAAGCTCCTCCAAAGAAAGCTTTCTTTACTACATATGGGCCCTCCTAATTTGGCATCCATTTGCCTCGAAAGTCCTTTTGAATAGGAAGGATTTTTTTCAAAACTAGATCTCCCTCATGAAATTCTCTAGGGCGAACCTTTTTATCATAAGCTCGCATCATCCGTTTTTGTTACATCTTGCCATGTTGGATAGCTTTCAACCTCTTCTCGTCGATTAGGTTTAGCTGGTCATATCTTGACTGGATCCATTCTGCTCCACATAGAAAAAGGCCATGGGGAAGTCATAACATGGAGAGGTGAAGGAGGTACATGAATTTCGTCTCCGTAAATTTGACACCTGTGAGTTTCTTAGCATATTTGATGCAATCTCCTTCCATGGTTGACTAGTAATACCCAAATCTCATAATATGTCTGGCCATCATGAAACCATTGGCACGTGTTTCACAAACCCCCTCTTGAACTTCTTCTTAAATTTTTTTGGCCTCAATAGAATCAACACACCTTAACAGAACTTGATCTTTTCTCTTTTTATACAGAATATCCCCATCAAAGACATAGTCAATCGCGAGCCTTCTCAATGTTCTTTTATTATTCTCGGTGGCTTGCACAGGGTACTTACGGTCTTTCACATATTGCAAAATTTCTTGGTACTAAGGGTGATTATTGTTTTCTCCCCCTTCAATACTGCAGCAATGAGTTGGAACCTCGTAGATACTCATCTGAATAGGCTTCATATCTTCTTACTTATTAACCATGATCATGGAGGCAAGAGTGGCCAAAGCATCGGCCATCTGATTTTCCTCTCGTGGGAGGTAATGGAACGTGATGTCCTCGAATTCTTTAATTAACTTAAGAACTAACTTTTGATAATCCATCAACTTGGAATATCTCCTTTCCCATTCTCCCTTGAGTTGATAAATTACCAACGCAGAATCCCCGTACACTTTCAGAATTTTAATCTTGCGTTTTATGGCTGCCCGAATACCCATGACACATGCTTCATATTCTGCCATGTTGTTGGTGCAATCGAAGTCAAGCTTGCTTGTGAGGGGATAATGATCTCCTTCCGGGGATACAAAAACTGCCCCAATCTCTTTGCCAATAGCATTTGAAGCACCGTCAAAATGCATTTTCCATGGTTACTCTTCTGAAGCTATTTTTGCTGTGGTTGCAACATACATGAGATCTTCATTTGGGAAATCAAAATCTATTGGCTCGTAATCCTCGAAAGCTATGCTAGCTAGGAAATCTACTACTGCGCTCCCTTTTATCGCCTTTTGGTTCACATAGATTATGTCAAATTCAGAAAGTAACATTTGTCATCTAGCCACCCTTCCATTTAATGCAGTTGTCCCTATCATAAACTTGAGAGGATCCAATTTTGAAATCAACAAAGTCGTATGGTATAACATGTATTGCCTTAACCTTTGGGTATTCCAAACTAGAGCACAACATAATTTCTCAATTGGAGAATATCTTATCTCGCATTCCGTGAATTTCTTTCTGAGATAATAGATTGCTCTTTCTTTCTTTCTCGACTCATCATGCTGGCCTAATATGCATCATATAGAGTTCTCGAATACGACCAAGTACATGATCAAAGGTTTGTCTGGATTCAGTGGCATCAAAACTGGTGCATTGGATAAATATTGTTTGACTTTGTCAAAAGTCTTTTGGCATTCATCATCCCAAACTCCTGGGTTGCGCTTCTTGAGAAGATGGAAGATAGGATCACATTTCTCGATTAGTTGTGAGATGAACCGAACGATGTAATTCAACCTCCCTAGGAACCCTCTAACTTCCTTTTGAGTACGTGGTGGTGGTAACTCTGTTATAGCTTTGACCTTATCGGGATCGATTTCAATTCCCCTTCCACTGACCACAAAGCTTAGCAACTTGCCTAAAGTAGCCCTAAAAGGACATTTGTTTGGGTTCAACTTCAATTAGAACTTTCTCAATCTTAAGAATAACTTTCTTAAAACTTCCACATATTCCTCTTCTACTCGAGACTTTGCGATCATATCGTCGACATAAACCTCAATCTCCTTGTGCATCTTGTCAAGGAACAAAGTCACCATAGCCCTATGATATGTTGCCCTTGCATTCTTTAATACAAATGACATAACCTTGTAGTAAAAGGTTCCCCACATGGTGACGAATGTAGTTTCATTCATATCCTCAGGATGCATCTTTATTTGGTTGTACCCAAAAAAACCATTGATGAAAGAGAATAAGGAATGACCTGCTTATTGTCCACCAAGGTATCGATATCAGGTAGCGGGAAATTATCTTTTGGACTAGCCTTGTTTAAGTCCTGATAGTTCACGCACATTCATACTTTCCCGTCATTTTTAGGAACTGGCACTATGTTGGCCACCCATTTTGAGTATTCTACCACTCGTAAGAAGTCGGTATCAAACTGTTTTTGGACCTCTTCTTTTATCTTTAGGAGAACGTCTGGTCTTATTCTTCGAAGCTTCTGTCGAACCAGTTTACACTCTTCATTTATGAGGAGCTTATGTACCACGATATCAGTGCTTAGATCGAGCATATCTTGATACGACCATGCAAACACATCCTTGAACTCCTGAAGCAAATCAATGAGATCTTGCCTCATTTTTGTAGAGATATAGGTTCCAATCTTCACCTCCCTTTTGTCAACTTCATCCCTTGAACTCACAACTTCTATTGATTCTTCATGAGGTAGGATTTGTGTCTCGTCTTGCTTAACCATCCGTAGCAAGTCAGGAGATAAACTGCAATTTTGGGCTTCGTTAAAATCCTGAGATTCCTCTGAACATACATCTAGGGACCTGTCATATGGACCAAAAAGATCCAGAAGATAAATGGATTTAAGCATGTTTATTGCGGTATGAGATGTATAAAAGCATAATGAGAATTTTTTTGCCAATTTGGGTGAAAGAAAGTGCATCTTTTTTATTGAAAATAAAAAGCAAATGAACATATGCCCTTTACAAAAAAGATCCTAATTGCTCTCGGGCTTAGAGCAAAATGGGTGTTCTGAACATTACTCTGGAAAAGACTTAAAAGTTACAAGGAGCTCTTTCGCAGTCCAGTTGTCTAGAACGCTTCTGAGGGCGTAGGGGCGAATTCTTGACAAATTCCTTTGCTCACTCGTCCCTTCAAAAGCAACGTTGATGTTCAGATTCCCCATTATTCCTGCCAACCTATTTTCTGTCAGCCATTGCTCAGGGTTAATAATACCTCCTGACACGAATGACCTTAAGTTATGAGGAAAGACCTTTGACTTGCTTTTGATCTCTTCCCCACTTATTCTTGCCCTACTCTTGTCTTGCTTTTCTACAACTCTTCTTTTCTCTATTTCATATTTGGCTTGAATCCTAAGCCAAACTGATCACGTTTCTCTGCTAGTTATGGCACTGAAATCCTCCCTTAGAGATACTTCCCCAATCCTCTCCAAGTGAAGCACCTTTTCCAACCGTCATTTTCAGCCCCATCTTGGTGGTCACTGATATCCTCGGTGTAAGGATCTTATCTCCTTCAGCCACGAAGGTAGCATTCACAAACTCCAACGACCTAAAGGAGCACCTCATGGCCTCCTCATCTGTACTTATGTAAGGTGCATCGCTAGTCACTGATGCAATGAAGTCCTCCTCAACATTAATGGTGATTAATCGGTCTATTTTGAAAAATGGTTATTGGGGCTTTAGACTGGGTCACCATGACCGGTTTTGTAACATTCGTCCGGTATAAGCTTATATTAGTCACCTCATTGTCCTTCCTTTTAGGAGCTGACATTTTGGTACTTTCTCCGGCATCGATTTTGTCGCTTTGAATTGCATTTTCAGTCATTTCTCCTAACATTACCATGTCGGAGAAACTTTTAGTAGCGTTTCCCATCAAATGATTGATATATGGCGCTTTCAAGGTACTGACAAAGAGCATGGTGGTCTCTTTTTCAAAAAGCGGTGGATGTACTTGGGTGGCCATATCTCTCCACCTTTGAGCATATTGCCTGAAGCTTTCACCGGCCATTTCTCAACATTTTGTAACGTGATCTTGCTTGAAGCTCGTCCCGTTATATTTCTCAAACTCTAGAACTTTAAACTTAGGGGGCAGAACCAGGTTAGGAACCAAACTCAGTTCTTTAGCATCAATTCCAACACACCCCTCGGCTCCTTTTAAAGCTTTGAACCTTTCCTATAGCCATTTACAGCGCTCCTCCAATTGGTTAGGAAGTTCAACTCTTGCTTTTTCTGTTTCCATCATCTCATTTAAATTCGGTATGATGAAGTCGGCTGGGTTATTACCTAGGTTAGAACTAGAACCTGTTTGGTAATTTGTTGGTTTTTGTGTGCCAAACAAACACGATTGCGGGTTAATTGTGACAAATGCTCCTCGACCACCCGTTTCTTGCGAAACCTGAGCCGACGTGGAGGTAATAGTTGGAGGACAAGGAGGACCACCACTCCTTTCCTTTGGGTCCATTACACTACCCGTTTATTGATAAGTTTATTCTGGGACTTAATAATCTGGTCCTTCATATCTTGCTGCATCTTCGCTAACTGTTCATGCAGCTGATCTTGCATTTCTTTTTGCATTTGCTCCAACCTTTCCAATCGCTGATCCATCGCTCTTGTCTTGGCACGAGTGTAGTAACGGTATGGTTTTTCCAGAGTAACTTTTAAAGGAAAAATTTTAATTAATTAGAAATGTTTTTCTTGAAATTCTAATGCATGAAAATGTAATGCAAAACTTTATGAATGCATGAATGCAAATGCATGAAAGGTAGACTCTCAATCGAATTCTGATAGAATAACCTTACTAAAAAATGAATGTCTTTAGATAAGATAATTACAAACAAGGTCTTTCCCTAATGCTCAAAGTCTTAATCTTTTGAAGGAGACATGCTAACTTTTGGCCTTTATCAGACACTGACTCATACTCTATGCTCAAAGTATCTACCTGGACTGCTAACTTCTGCAAGTATTCTGACACTTCTCTCACTTGTATTAATGCTTCCCCCATGACATGGTCTCAATCTCTAACCTGGCTCTGAGAGTGTTGAAGTTTCCTATTACTTATCTCCAGAGTTCTTTCGAGGAACTCGATCCGAATCTCACAGTTCTGCAGTGAAGGTTCAAGTTCTCCAACGCTTCTCTTTAATCCTTCATTCTTAGTTTTGCTTGCCCTCAATTCTGTTGCAGAGTTGTGACTACGGTGTCTATGCAAAACTCCTCTAACTCAATTATTTGGGCTTTCATCTCAGCTTTCTCAACCTGACTCTCTAATAGCTCACTTTTTACAGCATCTCCTTGGACTTAAGCATCCTGAAATTTTCTCTTCCACTGATCCGCTCGAACCCTTTCCTCTTGGAGTTCTTGCTCCCACTATTCTGATGTTTTACCTAACCCAGCAGTTCTCATTGACTGACAAAGCTTTTTGTAGTCCTTCAAATCATCCAAGTTTCCTCAACCTTTCCCTTCCCTTTCCTTAGCTTATCTGCTTCTAACTTTTGGACATCAACATCCAAATCCAACTGTATCTTTTCCTCTTTTAACACTTATATCTTTTTCCCCAATTCGGATCTTTTCTTTTCAAAGTCTTGCTCGGTAAGCTCTAATTCTTATGGGACTACTTGCAAATGCTCCTCAACTGGGCAGACATTATTGGGATTTGGTAAGGGATGTTATCGTTGACTCTTCTACTCCTCCAATCGTCATACTCTTGGGTTTTCATAGGATTTGCTGCAAATGGCTTCATTTTATAGACATGATTCCAGGCATTTGATATCTTCTGAACTCTCTTTTTATTATTCTCACCTTTGTATACAAACTCACACTGAGCCAAACCATGAGTCGTTGGGATGAAATGTCTTGACTGATACTGTCTCATTACTAACAAAGGAGAATATCCCACAGCTCCCCATATCCCTAGCAATGGAACCCAATTAAAATCACCTCATCTATAAATAACTTCACCGGGAATGAACCACGGTGCTCGCCATTCTATGTTTTCTTCTCGGAGAATATGGAGTATTGCCATCCACTTTTCCTCAAAGATATCCTCTCGTCTTTGTGTAGCAACAAATTCCCTCAAAGGAGAATAACTCGAAGGAAACACTCGGCTAGGAACTTTTCTCACTTTCCAAAAGTGGTTATGAAACCATACCATCAGTAGGGGTGCGCATCCAGTAAATCTCCCTTCTCCCTCTCTTCGGCATGCATTTAATGACCTAAATTTTTTGACCAAAATTGCTGGAATCGGTGTAACCCCCTTGTTGAACCAATTGAATAAATCAGTGACCGCCTCATCTATGTGTCCCAATGCCTTGGGAAATATAACTAGTCCGTACAAACTGAGAGCAAATATATCAATCTTCTTCCTTGCACCAGGATGAGCTAAAATCAAATCTCGCAAACTTTTCCAAGTGACGCATTTGTTGTCACCCTTCAGCTTAATTTGAGCTGTAACACATTGCTCACTCATTCCCGTAATGTTCATCAACTTCTTAAGGAAAGTTGGCACATTATCGGCTCTCGAATAGACCTTTTTTACCTGAATTTTAGAGCACCGAAATAGAGCAGTGTTTTCCTCAATTGTGGGTACCATATCCATGTTCCCAAAGGTGAAACAACTATAAGCCGAGTTCTAGTGCTGTGCAAGGGCTCAAAAGAGATGCTTATCCACCTTAACTTCTAGCAAGTACGGTAGATCCCCATACTCTCGATAGAAAATCTACTTCATTTCATTATCCCACTGATCCCAGATTTCTTTCAACTCCTACAAGCTATTTTGAGTCACATTGATCCGAGTGAGGTCACAGTAATCCGATACGTGGCCTTCAGCTAGACTATCACCCTTTTCACATTGTCTATCCTCTGACCACATACGCACGGCCACATTGTCTTTTACCTCATAAAGATACCCTTTTTCCATGACCAGTTCTCTACTAGTAATCGAACTCAAGTCAATATCTTTCCTAATATGAGGATGCAATGCACAATAAGGGGAAAAAACTAAGTTAGTACAAACAATTATAAAATGTATCAATTAATATATCACATAGAACCTACACGTTAGGTGGCTTCTAAAGGTTTGGCATAGTTCTACCTAGGGTGGGCACTTAGGGCTCATTATATGTGGTTTTCGGTTCTAAAGCAATGGTACCCAAACCAGCAGATTCCTCAGTCCTCACCCATTATAGGCTCATACGGACGAGTTCAGTTCAGGGGGACACATTTCCCATATGTTTGCACAAAAGTGAAAACTTCACGAAAACATAGGAATGGATGTATCCCGAAAGCGATTCACTATCCTGCACGGAGGTGATAACCTCACGAAGGAGTACCTTCTCACCTCCACTTAAGCGGTGAAGTAACAAATGCATGTATGCAATAATATAGACATATATAGTAATATCAATATACATTTATCAAACAACATATAAATCACAAAAATGAAAAGCAAAGGATCGCAAATTAAATTAAATTGAATTTTAAATTTTCAACAAAAAAGATAAAAAATAATCGACTTACGACTTGACTCTCTTATTGGTCCCTATTGGAGTCGTCAAGTTGTCGAAACCATTTTTGCAAAAAAAAAACAAGTCTCGATTTATATTTTAGAAAATGAAAGTGGAGTTGCCACTAATAATTTTTTAAAACAGGTGTAATTGGGTCACCTTTCGAAATTTTTTTAAAAAAAATCATTAAAATAATTTTGGTCTTTGAAACTATAAAACGAGTTCGGGAGTCGGTTACGCATAAGAAAGGATTAGCACCCTTACACGCCCAAAATTGGTACTTAATCGATTATTCAATGTCATTATTTGTTGAAAAATTAAAAATTCGAGAAAAATGTAAGTGGCGATCCTTAAATGCATGAATGTCAAATTTATTCTATTTTGAAAATAAATTTTGCTTCCAAAGAAAGCTCGTTATTTCGAATTAATCGAGAAAAAGTCATATCCAATAAGTTAGGACATAACAGTTCGAATATTCGAAAATGACGAGCATTTCAAAAAAAAATTCGTATTTAAATTTTAAAAGGATATTCAATTATCCCGGTTGAAAGAAAAAACCACACCCAGTGATTTAAGACATGATTTTTCAGATTTTCGAGACAAGGGATATTGCCTTGATTTATTAAAACAATTTGAGTATCTTAAAAAATTATTTTTATGTTATGCAAAAAATATGCACATTATTTACAAGTATACATAATAAAAAAATAATACATACATAAAATACAATAAAATAAAATAATATACATATGCATAGATAAAATGGATTAAACAAAAAATTACATTCAAACCAGGTCAAACTTGAATTTTTGAAAACTTTAAGGGTTAAATCAGAATTTTTGGAAAGTTTAGGGGTCAAATTAGATTTTTTGGAAAGTTTAGGGTTAAATTGGAATTTTTGGAAAAATTAAGTGTCAAATTTGAATTGTTAGAAAATTTGGGATCCAATTCAAATTTTTGAAAAATTTGGGGGTCAAATTTGAATTTTTGGAAAACTCGTGGTTCAAATTCAAATTTTTGGGAAGTTTATGGGTCAAAAAATAAATTTAAAATAACGTAGGGGCCTAGTGAGCAATAAACCAAAAAGTAACTTTACACGTGGTTGTCCTAGAGATATTTTTGGGTCAATGATCAAATTGAAAATAAAGTGAAATTATATTACTAAATTGAAAATAACAAAAAAAAGTAAAAAGTCCTGATTGAAACAATCAAAAAACAAATGAGGACCTAATGGGAATTAGCCCAATTTAAAAAAAAAGTTCTCCCTTTGCACTGTTCGGTTTCACTTTAGGGTTTTAAGATTTTATTCTTTTTTTTCCTCAAAACAGACCTAACTTTCTCTCTTTTTTTCTCTCAAAATCAAAGCAAAACTCTTTCCCTCTCCATGCTCTTCAACACCAGCCACCAAGACCCCCTCTTTTTTGCTGTGTTTTTCCTTCTAAAATCAGATTCGGGGTTTGAATCTACGAAACAACCCCTAAAATTCCCAAATAGATTTTGAACTATCCGATCTTTTGAATCTTTTTAAAAAAAATTGATTTTCCTCCCCCTTTGCAACCACAACAGCAGCGAACGGTAATCAAAGGTAAGCCTAACTTCAATTTTCCTCTTTTATGTTATTTATTTAATATGTATTTGCAAGTAAAAAAAATGTAAAAGTATATATATATGGAATAAATGAAACGAATAAACAAGTAAGCATAAACAAATAATAACAATATACCTTAAAGGAAATACAATCTCTCTACTGTTGTATTTCTATAAATTCGAAAAGATCTCGGTTTTTCTTATACTTTTGTAACTTTTCATATTTATTTCGTATCTCTCTCTATGTACTCTCTGTAATACATTTTTTAGGGTTTTTATAACCCTATTTACAACAAAGTGGAGTCCAATTTTGGTGACGTGCTTGAAGTGGAGTCCGGATTTGACAAAATCGGCGACGGCGGCGGTAGTGCAGGCGTGGACGAGCTAGCGGCGACGGTGGCTGGAGACTAGAAAAGGCTAGGGTTGTTTAGTTCTTTAGGGTTTGTGAAGTTAAGCTGAGTAATTGGGTTGGGTGTATTTGGGCTTGTAATGGATTTGGGTATGTTTTTTCTGTAAAAGATACATTTTAAATTAAATAAATTTAATTTAAAATTTATTATATTTTTTTTGGTTGGGCCCAGACAAATTGGGCTCCAACAACTGCCCCTCTTTGCTCGTTGCTGTGTAACAGGAATAGAGAAAAGACTAAAAGGATGACCAACTTTGTCCGGTCCCACTGGATTTGGTCTCTTTAGCCCTTCTTCTTCAAGTAGCTTACCCTTTGCTTCATTGATCGTTCAACTTCACTGCATCCACTTCTCTACAACTTTAAGAAGGTAGGATTTAGTGTCGCAATTTCACCTTGCTCTAAGGTAATTCCAAAAAGACAAAATTTGCTATTGAAGCTCCACTCAATTCCACTTGCAACTTTAGGGAGGTTGAGATTCACCACCGTAGTCTTTGATTCAATCCACTAACACTTTAGGGATTTGTTGCTCGTAACTTCATCTTTCGGTCTACTTCTCTATATCTTCAGTGAAGATCAAGGTCTACTATTGTGAGTTTTAATTCGCCCCTCTATAACTTTAGGGGTATAGGATTTATTTATGTGGCTTCAATTTGCCTCACTATAGCTTTAAGGGTAAAAGATTGAATTGCTTCAATCTGCCCCATGATCGGGGTAAGAGATTGGATGGTCTTCAATCTACCCTCTGATTAGGGTAAAAGATTGGATTGCTTCAATCTGCCCCATGGTCGGGGTAAGAGATCGGATGGTCTCCAATCTGACCTCTAGTTAGGGTAAAAGGTTGGATTTCTTTAATCCGCCTCATGATCGGGGTAAAAGATCGGATGATCTTCATTCTACCCTCTGATTAGGGTAAAAGATTGGATTCCTTCAATCTGCCCTATGATCGAGGTAAGAGATCGGATGGTCTCCAATCTGCCCTCTAGTTAAGGTAAAAGATTAGATTTCTTCAATCTACCCCATGATCGGGGTAAAAGATTCGGGGTTGTAACTTCACTCCACCTCAGCTTTAGGAGTATAAGATTTGTCCTTACGACTTCAATATGCTCCTCTACAGCTTTAGGTGAATGAGATTCCCCGTTGCGGCTTCAATCTGCCTCTTTATAGCTTTAGGTGTATGAGATTTACCATTACGACTTCAATCCGTTCCTCTACATCTTTAGGGGTATAGGATTTGTCGTTCTATCGTAATTCTCTGAGGATATGACCTGTAGAACCTATTTTATGGGCCTCTATCTAGGCCATGTAACTAGGATGCCATGATTTGAATGAATGAAATGCTCCTATCTAAATGCACATGAATGATTATGCATGCAAAGATGTCAAAAGTGGTTTTTATTGTCTTAGTCCTTAGGTTGTCATTGATCGTCTTTTGCCTAAGTTCTAACATCGATGTGCCACCATGCCTTTCCTTCAAGTCTGGTGTTCCTGATACGAAATCCGAAAAGGTAAACATAAGCTAAACTTATTTTTTTCAGGATCCCTTCAACCCTCGGATTTGGTTATTTTTGACTAATGGTCCTATTTCAGGTCCCTGTACTATTTAAAATTTCTCAAAGTAATATGCAAAAATCTTTTTATACCTTATATCATCAAGTCCATTAACCATTATTTCAATGCAAAGAATGCTCTGAGCAGAGTTACGAAAATGGATAAGATTAAATTTATTGGCGATAACGCTTGAATGGAAATAAATGAGAAAACAGCAAACATTAATCAAAACATCAGTCAAGATAACAAATGTTGGTAAAAAACTAGCAAACGTTGATTAAGAATTGCTAAAGTGAGCAACAAGAAATAAAACTAGATGCCCTATATATCAACGTATGAACTTCTTCCAGTAAACTTGATGAGGACCACTTTGAGCCTGATGTGTAGCCATGAAAACTATTGCACTCTGTCGATGCCCAAGATGCAATGTCTCTCCATCTTGCTACTTTTGAGAAAGAAACTCTTCATGCCTAATCCTTGATCCAAATCTGAGCCGCCCTTTCGGGTTTTTGACTCAAATCTCCTTAGGCTTCAAGACGCCCTTTGTGCGTTTTCATCTCGGCCCTACCTTTTTTTGAGCTCCCCTTTCAGGTTTTCAACTCAACCTCTTTTTTTTAGGCGAAGTATTTCTTCACTGAATTTGAGTCTACGGGGTTTGACAAATCCTTACCATCCGTCTCAGCTAGAATCAAAGCTCCTCTAGAGAAAGCTTTCTTTACTACATATGGGCCCTCCCAATTTGGCATCCATTTGCCTCAGAAGTCCTTTTGAATAGGAAAGATCTTTTTCAAAACTAGATCTCCCTCATGGAATTCTCTAGGGCGAACCTTTTTATCATAAGCTCGCATCATCCGTTTTTGGTACATCTGACCAAGTTGGATAGCTTTCAACCTCTTCTTGTCGATTAGGTTTAACAGACGTTCGATAAGCGTAGAGAGCAAATGGTAACTTATCATGCCAATCTTTGTAGTTCTCTGTCATTTTCCCCACGATTTTCTTGATATTTTTATTAGTTGCTTCCACAGCTCCATTCATTTTCGGGCGATATAGTGCTGAATTGTGGTGCTTGATCTTGAACTGATTGCAGACTTCTGCTATTGTGCTATTATTCAGGCTCAAAGCATTGTCGGATATGATCTTCTCTAGCATCCATACCGACATATAATTTATTTCTTCAAGAATTAGCTGACCGTTGACCTCGTGACACTGGTGTAGGAAGCAGCTTCCACCTACTTAGTAAAGTAATCGATGACCACAAAAATAAACCTATACCCATTAAAAGCTTTTGGGAAGATTAGTCAGATGACGTCCATTCCCCACATAGAAAAAGGCCATGGGGAAGTCATAACATGGAGAGGTGAAGGAGGTACATGAATTTTGTCTCTGTAAATTTGACACTTGTGACATTTCATAGCATATTTAATGCAATTTCCTTTCATGGATGATCAGTAATACCCGAGTTTAATAATCTATCTTGGCCTCAATAGAATCGACACACCTCAACAGACCTTGATCTTTTCTCTTTTTATACAGAATATCCCCATCAAGGACATAGTCAATCGTGAGCCTTCTTAATGTTCTTTTGTCGTTCTCACTGGCTTGCTCAGTGTACTTACGGTCTTTCACATATTGCAAAATTTCCTGGTACAAAGGGTGATTATTCTTTTCTCCCCCTTGAATAATGTAGAAATGAGCTAGAACCTCGTAGATACTCATCTGAATAGGCTTTATATCTTCTTGCTATTAACCATGATCATGGAGGCAAGAGTGGCCAAAGCATCGACCATATGATTTTCCTCTCATGGGAGGTAATGGAAGGTGATGTCCTCGAATTCTTTAATTAGCTCAAGAACTAACTTTCGATAATCCATCAACTTGGAATCTCTCATTTCCCATTCTCCCTTGAGTTGATAAATTACCAACGCAAAATCCCCGTACACTTTCAGAATCTTAATCTTGCGTTTTTTGGCTGCCCGAATACCCATGACACATGCTTTATATTCTGCCATGTTGTTGGTGCAATCGAAGTCAAGCTTGTTTGTGAGGGGATAATGATCTCCTTTCAAGGATACCAAAACTGCCCCAATCCTTTTGCCAATAGCATTTGAAGCATCGTCAAAATGCATTTTCCATGGTTGCTCTTCTGAAGCTGCTTCTTATGTGGTTGCAACATACATGAGATCTTCATTTGGGAAATCAAAATCTAATGGCTCGTAATCCTTGAGAGCTCTGCTAGCCAGGAAATCTGCTATTGCGCTCCCTTTTATCACCTTCTGGTTCATATAAACTATGTCAAATTCAAAAAGTAACATTTGTCATCTGGTCATCCTTCCATTTAATGCAGCCGTCCCGATCATAAACTTGAGAGGATCCAATTTTGAAATCAACAAATTCGTATGATATAACATGTATGTTGCCTCAACCTTCGAGTAGTCCAAACTAGAGCATAACATAATTTCTCAATTGAAGAATATCTTATCTCGCATTCCGTGAATTTCTTGCTGAGATAATAGATAGATCTTTCTTTCTTTCCCGACTCATCATGCTGGCCTAATACGCATCTCATAGAGTTCTCGAATACGACCAAGTACAAGATCAAAGGTTTGTCTGGATTTGGTGGCATCAAAACTGGTGCATTAGATAAATATTGTTTGACTTTGTCAAAAGTCTTTTGGCATTCATCATCCCAAACTCCTGGGTTATGCTTCTTGAGAAGATGGAAGATAGGATCACATTTCTCGGTTAGTTGTGAGATGAATCGAGCGATGTAATTTAACCTCCCTATGAACCCTTTGACTTCCTTTTGAGTACGTGGTAGTGGTAACTCTAGTAGAGCTTTGACCTTATCGAGATCGATTTTAATTCCCCTTCCGCTGACCACAAAGCCTAGCAACTTGTCTGAAGTAGCCCCAAAAGTACATTTGTTTGGGTTCAACTTCAACTGGAACTTTCTCAATCTTAAGAACAACTTTCTTAAAACTTTCACATGTCCCTCTTTTGTTCGAGACTTTGCGATCATATCATCGACATAAACCTCAATCGCCATGTGCATCATGTCATGGAACAAAGGCATCATAGCCCTATGATATGTTGCCCATGCATTCTTCAATCCAAATGGTATGACCTTGTAGGAAAAGGTTCTTCACACGGTGATGAATGTAGTTTTATTGATATCCTCAAGATGCATCTTTATTTGGTTGCACCCAGAAAAACCATTCATGAAAGAGAATAAGGAATGACTTGTTGTATTGTCCACCAAGGTGTCGATCTGAGGTAGCGGGAAATTATCTTTTGGACTAGCCTTGTTTAAGTCCCGATAGTCAATGCACATTCATACTTTCCCGTACTTTTTAGGAATTAGCTCTATGTTGGCCACCCATTCTGAGTATTCTACCACTCGTAAGAAGCCGGCATCAAACTATTTTTGGACCTCTTCTTTTATTTGTAGGAGAACATCTGGTCTCATTTTTCGAAGCTTCTATTGAACCGGTTTACACTCTTGTTTTATGGGGAGCTTATGTACCATGATATCAGTGCTTACATCGGGCATATCTTGATACGACCATGCAAACACATCCTTGAACTCCTGAAGCAGATCAATGAGATCCTGCCTCGTTTTTGCAGAGAAACAGGTTCCAATCTTCACCTCCCTTTTGTCAACTTCATCCCCTAAACTCACAACTTTTATTGATTCTTCGAGAGGTAAGATCTGTTTCTCATCTTGCTCAACCATCTGTAGCAAGTCAGGAGATAAACTGCAATTTTGGGCTTTGTCAAAATCTTGAGATTCCTCTGAACACATATCTTGCTCAAAATGAGGCTTTAAGTCGACAACGATGTTACCAATACCGTTAATATTTAGGGACCTGTCATATGGACCAAAAAGATCCGAAAGATAAATGGATTTAAGCATGTTTATTGCGATATGAGCTGTATAAAAAGCATAATGAGAATTTCTTTACCAATTTGGGTGAAAGAAAGTGCATCTTTTTTATTGAAAATAAAAAGCAAATGAACATATGCCCTTTACAAAAAAGATCCTAATTGCTCTCGAGCTTAGAGGAAAAAGGGTGTTCTGAACATTACTCTAGAAAAGACTTAAAAGTTACAGGGAGCTCTTCCGCAGTCTAGTTGTTTAGAACGCTTCCGAGGGTGTAGGGGTGAATTCTTGACAAATTTCTTTCCTCACTCGTCCCTTCGAAAACAACGTTGATGTTCAGATTCCCCATTATTCCTGCCAACCTATTTTCTGTCAACCATTGCTCGGGGTTAATAATACCTCTTGACACGAATAACCTTGAGATATGAGGAAAGACCATTGGCTGGCTTTTGATCTCTTCCTCGCTTACTCTTGCCCTTATCTTGTCTTTCTTTTTCTGCAGCTCTTCTTTTCTTTGTTTCATATTTAGCTTGAATCCTAAGCCAAACTGATCACATTTCTCTACCAGTAATGACGCTGTAATCCTCACTTGAAGATACCTCCCTAATCCTCATCCAAGTGAAGCACCTTTTCCAATCGTCATTTTCATCCCCATCTTGGTGGTCACCGATATCCTCGGTGTGAGGATCTTATCTCCTTCAGCCACGAAGGTAACATTCACAAACTCCAACAACCTAAAGGAGCACTCTATGTCCACCTCATCTGTACTTATGTAAGGTTCATCGCTAGTCACTGATGTAATAATGTCCTCCTCAGCATTAGTGGTGATTAATCGGCCTTTTGTCATCAATTTTAACTTTTGATGTAAGGATGACGGTACTGCCCCTACTGAATGAATCCACGGTCTTCCCAACAGGCAATTATAGGTGGGCCTAATATCCATCACTAAAAAGGTCATCTCATACTTGTTTGGACCAATCAGGAGTGGAATCTCAATTTTGCCCATCACTTATCTCTCCGATCCATCAAAGGCCCTTACTACGCTGTGGCATGCTTTCATGTGAGAGTTGTCTATCGGTAACCTATTCTGTGTTGTCAGTGGTAGCACATGTAAGGTCGAGCCGTTATCTATCAATACACCCGGTAAAGTGTACTATTTACATCGAGTTGTAATGTGAAGAGCTTTTGTTGAGCCCATGCCCCCTGGAGGTATCTCATCATCATTAAAGAAAATGAAATTATTTGCACTTAGGTTGTTAACCAACCGATCCAACTTGTTTACCAAGATATCCTCCACCACGTACATTTTATTCAACACTTTCAGTAACGAGTTACGGTGGGCCTCTAAACCTGATAGAAGGGCTAAAACTGATACTCGATCAAACTGCTTATGTAAATGTTCTACCACATTGTACTCGCTATGCTTTAGGAATTTCAAAAATTCCTTAGCCTTCTCTTTAGTTACTGGCTTATTTACTCACATCCCAAGTTTGTTATTTTCTCTCTTCTCAAGCCCATCCAACAAGGCTTTTTTATTAACTTCCTTCTCTGAATCTGTAAAACTTGCATCCTCTTTTGATCCTCCTTCATCGGTACCGTTACACTACAGTCATAGCTCCACGGTACCCTTTTATTATCCTTATAAGGAAATGCCACATGTTTCTGCATGATGACCCGTGGTGTCATTTGACCTTCAACCTCACCCATTGGCCTGGATATAATTACCACTGGTAATTTGGCATCAAAAGTCTTTCCCAATGCCCCTTTCTCAGAAGCAAAAACATCATTTGTTCCTTCATCTTCTTCTTCTCAAAGAACTCTAGCTCTTTATTATTCATCAATTTCTGTACCAAGGTTCGAAATTCAACATACCCTTGAATTTTATGTCCTTCCACAGCGTGGAACTCATGGTAATTTCTAGTTACTGTCACCATGTCCTCACTTTTCTGCATGATCAAACCCTTATTAACCATCAGCTGCCAAAGCTCTTGCTCCATTCTTCAGTTATTGCATTTACCCTCTGATCAGGATGATTTGGCAAGGGATTCCCAACCATACTAGGTCATGCGGATTGATCGAACCTTATTATCCCCATCTTAATAAATCTTTCAACTAGTTTCTTAAAAGCAATGCAATTCTTGATGGACTGGCCCGTTATTCCTGCATGATAGTCACATTAAGCATTTCTGTCATACCAATCTGGGAACGGGTGTTGCATTGTTTTCAAGTAATAGGGGGACACTACCTGAGCATCATATAAACTCTTGTAAAGCTCCTTGTAGGTTATCGGGATGAGAGTGAATTGGATTCTTTTAGTGTTTGGCCTTGAGCCCGACTCTTGTCTCAGTCTATTTTGAAAATTGGTTGTTGGGGCTTTAGACTAGGTCACCATAATCGATTTTGTAACATTCATCCGGTACAAGCTTATATTAGTCACCTCATTGTCCTTCCGCTTCGAATTGCATTTTCAATCATTTCTCCCGACATTACCATGTTAGAGAAACTTTTAGTAGCGTTTCCCAACAGATGATTGATATATGGCGCTTTCAAAGTACTGACAAAGAGCATGGTTGTCTCTTTTTCAGAAAGCGGTGGTTGTACTTGGGTGGCCATATCTCTCCACCTTTGAGCATACTGCTTAAAGCTTTCACCCGGCCTTTTTTCAGCATGTTGTAACGTGATCCTGTTAGGAGCTTTGTCGGTGACATGATCGTATTGTCTCTTGAAAGGCTATGCCAAATCCTTCCAAGAACTAATCTTGGCATGACTCAATTGATTATGCCACCTTGAAGCTGATCCCGTCAGATTGTCCTAGAAATAGTGGATTAGAAGCTGATCATTATTGACATACTCGATCATCTTTCTGCAGAACATGGTGATATGTGCCTCCAGGCAGCTCGTCCCGTTATATTTCTCAAACTCTGAAACTTTAAACTTGGGGGGTAGAACCATGTTGGGAACCAAACTCAGTTCTTTAGCATTAATTCCAACACACCCCTCGACTCCTTTTAAAGCTTTGAACCTTTCCTATAACCATTGCGCTCCTTCAACTGGTTAGGAAGTTCGGCTCTTGCTTTTTCTGTTTCCATCATCTCATTTAAATCCGGTATGATGAAGTCAGTCGGGTTATTTCCTAGGTTAGAACTAGAACCTGTCTTGTAATTTGTTGGTTTTGGTATGCCAAACAAACACGATTGTGGGTTAATTGTGACAGATGATCCTCGACCACCTATTTCTTATGAAACCTGAGCCAGCGTGGGGGTAAAATTTGGAGGACAAGACGGGCCACCACTCCCTTCCTTTGGGACCGTTACAATACCCTTTCACTTTCAGCTCTCTCAACCAATAATTGAGTGAACTTATTGATAAGTTCAACCTGGACTCAATAATCTGGTCCTTCAGATCTTGGTGCACCTTCGCTAATTGTATATGCAACTGATCTTGCATTTCTTGAAATTCTAATGCATGAAAATGTAATGCAAAACTTTATAAATGCATGAATGCAAATGCATGAAAGGTATTGACTCTTAATTGAATTCTGATAAAATAACGTTACTAAAAAATGAATGTCTTTACATAAGATAATTACAAATAAGGCCTTGCCTTAATGCTCAATGTCTTATTCTGCCACTTCTCTCACTTGTGTTAATGCTTCCCCCATGATATGGTCTCGATCTCTAACCTGCCTCTGAGAGTGTTGAAGTTTCCAATTACTTGTCTCCAGAGTTTTGTTGAGGAACTCGATCCGAATCTCACAGTTCTGTAGTGAAGCTTCAAGTTCTCTAACCCTTCTTTTTAATCCTTCATTCTCAGCCTGGCTTGCCCTCAATTCTGTTATAGAGTTACGACTGCAGTGCCTATACAAAGACTCCTCTAACTCAATTATTCGGGCCTTCATCTCGGCTTTCTCAACCTGACTCTCTAACAGCTCACTTTTTACAGCATCTCCTTGGACTTGAGCATCCTAAAATTTTCTCTTCCACTGATCCGCTCGAACCCTTTCCTCTTGGAGTTCTTACTGCCACTGTTCTGATGTTTTACCTAACCCAATAGTTCTTATCGATTAACAAAGCTTTTTGTAGTCCTTTAAATCATCCAAGTCTTCCTCAACCTTTTTCTTCCCTTTCCTTAGCTTATCGGCTTCTAACTTTTGGACGTCAACATCCAAACCCAATTGTATCTTTTCCTCTTCTAACACTTCTATCTTTTTCCCCAATTCAGAACTTTTCTTTTCAAAGTCTTTCTTGATGTGCTCTAATTCCGATGGGACTACTTGCAAATGCTACTCAACTGGGTGGACATTATCGAGATATGCTATGAGGATGTTATCATTGACTCTCCTACTCCTCCAATCGTCATCCTCTTGGGTTTTCATAGGATTTGCTGCAAATGAATTCATTTTATAGTCTTGATTCCGGGCATTTGATATCTCTCAAAATTTATTTTTATTGTTCTCACCTTCGTATACAAACTCACACTAAGCCAAATCAAGAGTCGCTGGGATGAACTGCCTTGACCAATACTATCTCATTACTAACAAAGGAGCATATCCCACAGCTCCCTATATCCCTAGCAACGGAACCCAATCGAAATCACCGCATCGATAAATAGCTTCTCCAGGAATGAACCACGGTGCTCGCCATTCTATGTCTTCGTCTCGAAGACTATAGAGTATTGCCATCCACTTTTCCTCAAAGATGTCCTCTCGTCTTTATGTAGCAACAAATTCCCTCAAAGGATAATAACTCTCAGAAAACACTAGGCCAGGAACCTTTCTCACTTTCCAAAAGTGGCTATGAAACCATACTATCAGTAAGGGTGCACATCCAATAAATCTCCCTTCTCCCTCTCTTCAGCATGCATTTAATGACCTAAAAGTTTATGCCAAAATTGCTTGACTCTCTTATTGGTCCCCAGCGGAGTCGTTAAGCTGTCGAAACTATTTTTGAAAAAAAAACAAGTCTCGATTTATATTTTAGAAAATGAAAGTGGAGTCGCCACCAATAATTTTTTAAAATAGGTGTAATTAGGTAACCTTTCGAGATTTTTTTTAAAAAAAATCATTAAAATAATTTTGGTCTTTGAAACCATAAAACGAGTTCGGGAATCAGTTAGCATAAGGAAGGATTAGCACCCTTACACGCCCAAAATTAGTACCTAATTGACTATTCAAAGTCATTATTTGTTGAAAAATTAAAAATTCGAGAAAAATTTAAGTCACGATCCTTAAATGCATGAATGTCAAATTTATTCTATTTTGAAAACAAATTTTGCTTCTGAAGAAATCTCGTTATTTTGAATTAATCGAGAAAAAGTCACATCCACTAAGTTAGGACATAACAATTCGAATATTCGAAAATTACGAGCTTTTCAAAAAAAATCTCGTATTTAAATTTTAAAAGGATATTCAATTATCCCAGTTCAAAGAAAAAAATCAGACCCAATGATTTAGGACATGATTTTTCAAATTCCCAAGACAAGGGATATTGCCTTGATTTATTAAAACAATTTGAGTATCTTAAAAAATTATTTTTACGTTATGCAAAAAATATGCACATGATTTACAAGTATACATAATAAAAAAAATACATACATAAAATACAATAAAATAAAGTAATATACATATGCATATATAAAAGGGATTAAATAAAAAAAATACATTAAAACCAGGTTAAATTTGAATTTTTTAAAACTTTAGGGGTCAAATCAGAATTTTTGGAAGTTTAGGGGTTAAATTGAAATTTTTAGAAAGTTTAGGGGTCAAATTTGAATTTTTGGAAAACTTGGGTTCAAATTCAAATTTTTGGAAAACTTGGGGTTCAAATTCAATTTTTTGGGAAGTTTAGGGGTCAAAAAACAATTTTAAAATAATGTAGGGGCCTAGTGAGCAATAAATCCAAAAGAAACTTGACATGTGGCAGCCCCTAAAATATTGTTGGGTCAAGAATCAAATTGAAAATAAAGTGAAATTATAGTGCTAAATTGAAAATAACAAAAAAGTAAAAAGTCCTGATTAAAACAATCAAAAAACAAAGGAGGACCTAATGGGCAATTAGCCCACTTTTAAAAAAAAAATTCTCCCTTTGCACTGCACCGTTTCACTTTAAGGTTTCAAGATTTTCATTCTTTCTCTTTCTTTCTCAAAATAGACCCAACTTTCTCCCTTTTTTTCTCTTAAAATCAAAGCAAAACTCCTTCCCTCTCCATCCTTTTCAACACCAGCCACCAAGACCCTCTCTTTTTTGTTGCGTTTTTCCTTTTAAAATCAGATTTGAGGTTTGAATCTACTAAAAAACCCCTAAAATTCCCAAATAGATTTTGAACTATCTGATCTTTTGAATCTTTTTTCAAAAAAATCTATTTTTCCTCCCCCTTTGCAACCACAATAGCGGCGAACAGCAACCAAGGGTAAGCCTAACTTCGATTTTCCTCTTTTATATTATCTATTTAATATGTATTTGCAAGTAAAAAAATGTAAAAGAATGTATAAATGGAATACATGAAAGGAATAAACAAGTAGGCATAAACAAATAATAACATTATACCTTAAAGGAAATACAATCTCTCTACTATTATATTTGTGTAAATTCAAAAAGATCTCGGTTTTTCTTGTACTTTCATAAGCTTTTCGTATCTCTCACCATGTACTCTCTAATTCACTTTTTGGGGTTTTTATAACCCTATGTACAACAAAGTTCTCCGAATTTTCCGATGAGGTGCTTAAAGTGGAGTATGGATCTGATGGAATCGATGATGACAACGGCAGTACGAGCTTGGACGAGCTGGTGATGGCGACGGCTGGAGACTCAAGAAGGCTAGGGTTGTTTACTTTTTTAGGGTTTGTAAAGTTAAGCTGAGTAATTGGGTTGGGTTTATTGGGGCTTGTAATGGATTTGGGTTATTTTTTAGGATCTAGGCTTAATTGTAATTTGGGTTTTTTGTAAAAGAGACATTTTAAATTAAATAAGTTTAATTTAAAATTTATTATATTTTATTTGGTTGGGTTTTTCATTTGGTTTGGCCCGGACAAATTGGGCTCCAACAATTGCCCCTCTTTGCTCGTTGCAGTGTAACGGGAAGAGAGCAAAGACTAAAAGGATGACTAACTTTGTCCGATCCCACTGGATCTGGTCTCTTTAGCCCTTCTTCTTCAAGTAGCTTACCCTTTGCTTCAATGGTAGTTCAACTTCACTGCATCCACTTCTCTACAACTTTAGGAAGGTAAGATTTAGTGTCGCAATTTCACCTTGCTCTAAGGTATTCCAAAAAGACAAAATTTGCTACTGAAGCTTCACTCAATTCCACTTGCAACTTTAGGGAGATTGAGATTCACCATCGTAGTCTTTCATTAAATCCACTAACACTTTAGGGATTTGGTGCTCGTAACTTTATCTTTCGGTCTACTTCTCTATATCTTCAGTGAATATCGAGGTCTACTACTGTGAGTTTTAATCTGCCCCTCTACAACTTTAGGGGTATAGGATTTATTTCTGTAGCTTCAATTTTCCCCACTATAGCTTTAAGGATAAAAGATTAGATTGCTTCAATCTGTCGCATGATCGGGGTAAGAGACCGGATGCTCTACAATCTGCCCTCTAGTTAGGGTAAAAGATTGGATTGCTTCAATCTGCCTCGTGGTCAGGGTAAGAGATCGGATGGTTTCCAATTTGCCCTCTAGTTAGGGTAAAAGATTGGATTTCTTCAATCTGCCCCATGATCGGGGCAAAAGATTGGATGTTCTTCAATCTGCCCTCTGATTAGGGTAAAAGATTGGATTCCTTCAATCTGCCCTATGATCGGGGTAAGAGATCGGATAGTCTCCCATCTGCCCTTTGGTTAGGGTAAAAGATTGGATTTCTTCAATCTGCCCCATGATCGGGGTAAAAGATTCAGGGTTGTAACTTCACTCCACCTCAGCTTCAGGAGTATAAGATTCATCCTTACGACTTCAATCCGCTCCTCTACAGCTTTAGGTGAATGAGATTCACCGTTGCGACTTCAATCTACCTCTTTATAGTTTTAGGTGTATAAGATTTCCTATTACAGCTTCAATCCGTTCCTCTATAGCTTTAGGGGAATAGGATTTTTCATTCTATCGTAATTCTCTGATGATATGACCTATAGAACCTGTTTTATGGGCCTCTATCCAGGCCATGTAACTAGGATGTCATGATTTGAATGAGTCAAATGCTCCTATCTAAATGCACATGAATGGTTATGCATGCAAAGATGTCAAAAGTGGTTTTTATTGTCTTAGTCCTTAGGTTGTCACTGATCGTCTTTTGCCTAAGTTCTAACATCGATGTGCCACCATGCCTTTCCTTCAAGTTTGGTGTTCCTGATACAAAATCAAAAAAAGGTAAACATAAGCTGAAGTTATTAGTTTCAGGATCCCTTTAACCCTCGGATTTGGTTATTTCTGACTAATGGTCCTGTTTCAGGTCCCTGTACTATTTAAAATTTCCAAAGTAATATGTAGAAATCTTTTTATACCTTATATCATCAAGTCCATTAATCATTATTTCAACGCAAAGAATGCTCTAAGCAGGGTTAAAAAAATGGATAAGATTGAATTTATTGGCGATAACACTTAAATGGAAATAAATGAGAACACATCAAATATTAATCAAATCAAAACATTAGCCAAGATAACAAATGTTGGTCAAAAACTAGCAAACATTGGTCAAGAATTACTAAAGTGAGCAACAAGAAATAAAACCAGATGCCCCATATATCAATGTATGAACTTTTTCAAGTAAACTTGATGAGGACCATTTTGAGCCTGATGTGTACCCATGAAAACTATTGCACTCTGTCGATGTCCAAGATGCAATGTCTCTCCATCTTGCTACTTTCGAGAAAGAAACTCTTCATGCCCAATCCTTGATCCAAATCTGAGATGCCCTTTCAGTTTTTCGACTCAAATCTCCTTAGGCTTCGAGACGCCCTTTTCGGGTTTTCATCTCGGCCCCACCTTTTTTTTAGCCGTCCTTTCAAGTTTTCAACTCAACCATTTTTTTAGGCGAAGTATTTCTTCACTGAATCTGAGTTTACGGGGTTTGACAAATCCTTGTCATCCATCCCAGCAAAAGTCAAAGCTCCTCCAGAGAAAGCTTTCTTTACTACATATGGGTCCTCCCAATTTGGCATCCATTTGCCTCTGAAGTCCTTTTGAAGAGGAAGGATCTTTTTCAAAAATAGATCTCCCTCATGGAATTCTCTAGAGAGAACCTTTTTTATCATAAGCTTGCATAATCCGTTTTTGGTACATCTGGCCATGTTCGATAGCTTTCAACCTCTTCTCGTCGATTAGGTTTAGTTGATCATATCTTGACTGGATCCATTCTACCTCATCTAACTTCAATTCTGATAATACTCGAAAGGAAGGGATTTCGACCTCAATGGGTAAGACTGCCTCCATTTTATATACTAATGAGAAAGGTGTTGCTCCAGTAGAAGTTCTGACAGACGCTTGATAAGCATAGAAAGCAAATGGTAACTTCTCAGGCCAATCTTTGTAGGTCTCTATCATTTTCCCCACGATTTTCTTGATATCTTTATTAGCTTCCACAGCTCCATTCATTTTTGGGTGATACGGTGCTTAATTGTGTTGCTTGATCTTGAACTGATTGTAGACTTCTGCTATTGTGCTATTATTCAGGTTCAAAGCATTGTCAGATATGATCTTCTCTGGCATTGCATACTAACATATAATTTCTTTCTTCAAGAATTTTTTGACCATTGATCTCGTGACACTGGCATAGGAAGCAGCTTTTACCCACTTAGTAAAGTAATCGATGACCACAAAAATGAACCTATGCCTATTAGAAGCTGTTTGCAAGATTGGTCCGATGACATCCATGCCCCACATAGAAAAATGCCATGGGGAAGTCATAACATGAAGAGGTGAAGGAGGTACATGAATTTTGTCTCCATAAATTTGACACCTGTGACATTTCATAGTATATTTAATGCAATCTCCTTCCATGGTTCACCAGTAATGCCCAAATCTTATAATTTATCTGGCCATCGTGAAACCATTGGCATGTGTTCCACAAACCCCCTCATGAACTTCTTCTAAGATTTTCTTGGCCTTAATAGAATCAACACACCTCAACAGAACTTGATCTTTTCTCTTTTTATACAGAATATCCCCATCAAGGACATAGTAATCGTGAGCCTTCTCAATGTTCTTTTGTCGTTCTCACTGGCTTGCTCAGTGTACTTACGGTCTTTCACATATTGCAAAATTTCCTGGTACAAAGGGTGATTATTCTTTTCTCCCCCTTGAATGATGTAGCAATGAGCTAGAACCTCGTAGATACTCATCTAAATAGGCTTTATATCTTCGTGCTTATTAACCATGATCATGGAGGCAAGAGTGGCCACAGCATCGGCCATATAATTTTCCTCTCGCGAGAGGTAATGGAAGGTGATGTCCTCGAATTCTTTAATTAGCTCAAGAACTAACTTTTGATAATCCATCAACTTGGAACCTCTCGTTTCCCATTCTCTCTTGAGTTGATAAATTACCAACGCAGAGTCCCCGTACACTTCCAGAATCTTAATCTTGCATTCTATGGCTGCCCGAATACCCATGACACATGCTTCATATTCTTTCATGTTGTTGGTGAAATCAAAGTCAAGCTTTCTTGTGAGGGGAAAATGATCTCCTTTCGGGGATACCAAAACTGCCCCAATCCCTATGCCAATAGCATTTGAAGCACCGTCAAAATGCATTTTCCATGGTTGCTCTTCTGAAGCTTCTTCTGCTGTGGTTGCAACATACATGAGATTTTCATTTGGAAAATCAAAATGTAATGGCTCATAATCCTCGAGAGCTCTGCTAGCTAGGAAATCTACTATTGCGCTCCCTTTTATCGCCTTTACTCAATTCCACTTGCAACTTCAGGGAGGTTAAGATTCACCATCGTAGTCTTTGATTCAATCCACTAACACTTTAGTGATTTGGTGGTCGTAACTTTATCTTTCGGTCTACTTCTCTATATCTTCAATGAAGATCGAGGTCTACTACTGTGAGTTTTAATCCGCCCTTCTACAACTTTAGGGGTATAGGATTTATTTCTGTAGCTTTAATTTGCCCCACTATAGCTTTAGGGGTAAAAGATTAGATTGCTTTAATCTGTCCCATGATCGGGGTACGAGATCAGATGCTCTTCAATCTGCCTTTTAGTTAGGGTAAAAGATTGGATTGCTTCAATCTACCCCATGGTCAGGGTAAGAGATCGGATAGTCTCCAATATGCCCTCTGGTTAAGGTGAAAGATTGGATTTCTTCAATCTGCCCAATGATCAGGGTAAAAGATCGGATGGTCTTAAATTTTCCCTTTGATTAGGGTAAAAGATTGGATTCATTCAATCCGCCCCATGATCGAGGTAAGAGATCGGATGGTCTCCCATCTGCCCTTTGGTTAGGGTAAAAGATTGGATTTCTTCAATCTGCCTCATGATCAAGGTAAAAGATTCAGGGTTGTAACTTCACTCCACCTCAGCTTCAAGAGTATAAGATTCATCCTTTCGACTTTAATTCACTCCTCTACAGCTTTAGGTGAATGAGATTCGCCGTTGCGGCTTTAATCTGACTCTTTATAGCTTTAGGTGTATAAAATTTTCCATTACGGCTTCAATCTGTTCCTTTACAACTTTAGGGGTATAGGATTTGTCATTTTATCGCAATTCTCTGAGGATATGACCTATAGAACCTGTTTTATGGGCCTCTATCTAGGCCATGTAACTAGGATGCCATGATTTGAATGAATCAAATGCTCCTATCTAAATGCACATGAAAGATTATGCATGCAAAGATGTCAAAAGTGGTTTTTATTGCCGTAGTCCTTAGGTTTTCATTGATCATCTTTTGCCTAAGTTCTAACATCGATGTGCCATCGTGCCTTTCCTTCAAGTCTGGTGTTCCTGATATGAAATCCGAAAAGGTAAACATAAGCTGAAAATTATTTGTTTCAGGATCCCTTTAACCTTTGGATTTGGTTATTTCTGACTAATGGTCATGTTTCAGGTCCTTGTACTATTTAAAATTTCCCAAAATAATATGCAGAAATCTTTTTATACCTTATATCATCAAGTCCATTAACCATTATTTCAATGCAAAGAATGCTCTAAGCAGGGTTACAAAAATGGATAAGATCGAATTTATTGGCGATAACGCTTGCATGGAAATAAATGAGAAAACATCAAATATTAATCAAAACATTAGCAAAGATAACAAATGTTGTTCAGAAACTAGCAAACGTTGATCAAGAATTGCTAAATTGAGTATCAAAAAATAAAACCAGATGCCCCATATATTAATGTATGAACTTCTTCGAGTAAACTTGATGAGGACCACTTTGAGTCTGATGTGTACCCATGAAAACTATTGCACTCTATCGATGCCCAAGATGCAATGTCTCTCCATCTAGCTACTTTTGAGAAAGAAACTCTTCATGCCCAATCCTTAATCGAAATCTGAAATGCTCTTTCAGGTTTTCAACTCAAATCTCTTTAGGCTTCGAGACGCCTTTTTCGGGTTTCCTCTCGGCCCTACCTTTTTTTTAGCCGTCCTTTCGGGTTTTCAACTCAACCACTTTTTTTTAGGTGAAGTATTTCTTCACTAAATCTGAGTTTATGGGGTTTGACAAATCCTTACCATCCATCTCAGCAAGAGTCAAAACTCCTCCAGAGAAAGCTTTCTTTACTACATATGGGCCCTCTCGATTTGGAATCCATTTGCCTCAAAAGTCCTTTTGAATAGGAAGGATCTTTTTCAAAACTAGATCTCCCTCTTAGAATTCTCTAGGGTGAACCTTTTTATCATAAGCTTGTATCATCCAATTTTGGTAAATCTGGCCATGTTCCATAGCTTTCAACCTCTTCCCATCGATTAGGTTTAGCTGATCATATCTTGACTTGATCCATTCTGCCTCATCTAACTTCAGTTCTGATAAGACTCGGAGGGAAGGGATTTCGACCTTAATGGGTAAGACTACCTCCATTCTATATACTAATGAGAAAGGAGTTGCCCCGGTAGAAGTTCTAATAGACGTTCGATAAGCATAGAGAGCAAATGGTAACTTCTCATACCAGTCTTTGTAGGTCTCTGTCATTTTCCCTACTATTTTTTTGATATTTTTATTAGCTGCTTCCACAGCTCCATTCATTTTTGGGCGATACGATGCTGAATTGTGTTACTTGATCTTGAACTGATTGCAAACTTCTGCTATTGTGCTATTATTCAGGTTCAAAGCATTGTCAGATATGATCTTCTCTGGCATTTCATACCGACATATAATTTCTTTCTTCAAGAATTTATTGACCGTTGATCTCGTGACACTGGCATAGGAAGCAGCTTCCACCCACTTAGTAAAGTAATCGATGACCACAAAAATGAACCTATGCCCATTAGAAGCTGTTGGCAAGTTTGGTTCGATTGCATCCATGCCTCATATAGAAAAATGCCATGGGAAAGTCATAACATGGAGAGGTGAAGGAGGTACATGAATTTTGTCTCCATAAATTTGACACTTGTGACATTTCTTAGTATATTTAATGCAATCTCCTTCCATGGTTGACCAGTAATACCCGAATCTCATAATCTCTCTGGCCATCGTGAAACCATTGGCATGTGTTCCACAAACCCCCTCATGAACTTCTTCTAAGAGTTTCTTGGCCTCAATAGAATCAACACACCTCAATAGAACTTGATCTTTTCCCTTTTTATATAGAATATCCCCCTCAAGGACATAGTCAATCGCGAGCCTTCTCAATGTTCTTTTGTCGTTCTCAGTGGCTTGCTCAGTGTACTTACGGTCTTTGACATATTGCAAAATTTCCTGATACCAAGGGTGATTATTCTTTTCTCCCCCTTCAATGTTGTAGCAATGAGCTGGAACCTCGTAGATACTCATCTGAATAGGCTTAATATCTTCTTGCTTATTAACCATGATCATGGAGGCAAGAGTGGCCAAAGCATCGGCCATCTGATTTTCCTCTCACAGGAGGTAATGGAAGGTGATGTCCTCAAATTCTTTAATTAGCTCAAGAACTAACTTTTGATAATCTATCAACTTGGAATCTCTCATTTCCCATTCTCCCTTGAGTTGATAAATTACCAACGTAGAATCCCCGTACACTTCCAAAATCTTAATCTTGCGTTCTTTGGCTGCCCGAATACCAATGACACATGCTTGATATTCTTCCATGTTGTTGGTGCAATAAAAGTCAAGCTTGCTTGTGAAGGGATAATGATCTCCTTCCGGGGATACCAAAACTGTCTCAATCCCTATGCCAATAGCATTTGAAGCATCGTCAAAATACATTTTTCACGGTTGCTCTTCTGAAGCTGCTTCTGCTGTGGTTGCAACATACATGAGATTTTCATTTGGAAAATCAAAATCTAATGGCTCATAATCATCGAGAGCTCTACTAGCCAGGAAATCTGCTATTGCACTCCTTTTATCGCCTTCTGGTTCACATGGACTATGTCAAATTTAGAACCCAATCGAAATCACCGCATCGATAAATAACTTCGCTGGGAATGAAGCACGGTGCTCGCCATTCTATGTCTTCGTCTCAGAGACTATGGAGTATTGCCATCCACTACTCCTCAGAGTTATCCTCTCCTATTTGTGTAGTAACAAATTCCCTCAAAGGAGACTAACTCGCAGAAAACACTTGATCAGGAACCTTTCTCACTTTCCAAAAGTGGCTATGAAACCATACCATCAGTAGGGGTGCGCATCCAATAAATCTCCCTTCTCCCTCTCTTCGGCATGCATTTAATGACCTAAAAGTTTCGACCAAAATTGCTGGAATCAGTGTAACCCCCAAGTCGAGTCGATCGAATAAATTAGTCATCGCCTCATTTATGTGTCCCAACACCACAGGAAATATAACTAGTCCGTACAAACTAAGAGCAAATATATCAACCTTCTTCTTTGCATCAGGATGAGCTAAAATCAAATCTCGTAAACTTTTCCAAGTGATGCATTTGTTGTCGCCCTTTACCTTAATTCGAGCTATAACACATTGCTCACTCATTCCCGTAATGTTCATCAGCTTCTTAAGGAAAGTTGGCACATTAGCGGCTCTCGAATAGACCTTTTTTACCTGAATTTTGGAGAATCGAAATAGAGCAGTGTATTCCTCAATCGTGGGCACCATATCCATGTTCCCAAAGGTGAAACAACTATTAGCTGAGTTCCAGTGCTGTGCAAGGGATCGGAAGAGATGCTTATCCAACTTAACTTCTAGCAAGTATGGTAGATCCCCATACTCTCAGTAGAAAATCTACTTTATTTCATCATCCCACTGATCCCAGATTTCTTTCAACTCTTACAAGCTATTCTAAGTCACACTGATCCGAGTCAAGTCCCAATAATCCGATACATGGCCTTCAACTAGACTATCACCCTTCTCACGTTGTCTATCCTCTGACCACATACGCACGGCCACATTATCTTCTACGTCATCAAGATACCCTTTTTCCATGACCAGTTCTCTACTAGTAATCGAACTCAAGTCAATATCTTTCCTAAAATGAGGATGCAATGCACAATAAGGGTAAAAAACCAAGTTAGTACAAACAATTATAAAATGTATCAATCAATATATCACATAGAACCTACGCGTTAGATGGCTTCTAAAGGTTCGACATAGTTCTATCTAGGGTGGGCACTTAGGGCTCATTATATGTGGTTATCAGTTCTAAAGCAATGATACCCAAACCAGCAGATTCCTCAGTCCTCATCCATTATAGGCTCATACGGATGAGTTCAGTTCAGGGGGACACATTTCCCGTATGTTTGCACGAAAGTGAAAACTTCACGAAAACATAGGAACTGATGTATCCCAAAAGCGATTCACTATACTGCACGGAGGTGAAAACCTCACGAAGGAGTAGCTTCTCACCTCCACTTAAGCGGTGAAATAACAAATGCATGTATGCAAAAATATAGACATATCTAGTAATATCAACATACATTTATCAAACAACATATAAATCACAAAAAATGAAATGCAAAGAATCGCAAATTAAATTAAATTGAATTTTAAATTTTCAACAAAAAATATAATAATCGACTTACGGCTTGACTCTCTTATTGGTCCCCAGTGGAGGCATCAAGCTGTCAAAACCATTTCTGAAAAAAAAAACAAAAACAAGTCTCGATTTATATTTTAGAAAATGAAAGTGGAGTCGCCACCAATAATTTTTTAAAACAGGTGTAATTGGGCCACCTTTCAAGATTTTTTAAAAAAAATCATTAAAATAATTTTGGTCTTTGAAACCATAAAACGAGTTCAGGAGTCGATTACGCATAAGGAAGGATTAGCTTTTGAAAAATTATTTGTTGAAAAATTAAAAATTCAAGAAAAATTTAAGTCGCGATCCTTAAATGCATGAATGTCAGATTTATTCTATTTTGAAAACAAATTTTACTTTTGAAGAAAGCTCGTTATAATCGAGAAAAAGTCACATCCGCTAAGTTAGGACATAACAATTCGAACATTCGAAAATGACGAGTTTTTCAAAAAATATCTCATATTTAAATTTTAAAAGGATATTCAATTATCCCGGTTCAAAGAAAAAACCACACCTAGTGAGTTAGGACATGATTTTTCAAATTCTCGAGACAAGGGATATTGCCTTGATTTATTAAAACAATTTGAGAGTCTTAAAAAATTATTTTTATGTTATGCAAAAAATATGCACATGATATAAAAGTATGCATAATAAAAAAAATACATACATAAAATGCAATAAAATAAAATAATATACATATGCATATATAAAAGGGATTAAATAAAAAAATTACATTAAAGCCAAGTCAAATTTGAATTTTTAAAAACTTTAGGGGTTAAATTGGAATTTTTGGAAAGTTTAGGGGTTAAATCAAAATTTTTAGAAAGTTTAGGGTCAAATTGGAATTTTTAGAAAATTTGAGGGTCAAATTCAAATTTTTGGAAAATTTAAGGGTCAAATTTGAATTTTTGGAAAATTCGGGGTTCAAATTCAAATTTTTGAAAAGTTTAGGGGTCAAAAAATAATTTTAAAATATCGTAAGGGCCTAGTGAGCAATAAACCCAGAAGAAACTTGACACGTGGTAGCCCTAGAGATATTTTTGCGTCAAGGATCAAAATTAAAATAAAGTGAAATTATAATGCTAAATTGAAAATAACAAAAAAAGTAAAAAGTCTTGATTGAAACAATAAAAAAACAAAGGAGGACTCGATGGGGAATTAGCCCAATTTAAAAAAAATGTTCTCCCTTTGCATTGTGCCGTTTCAGTTTAAGGTTTCAAGATTTTCTTTCTTTCTTCTTTCTTTCTCAAAACAGACCCAACTTTCTCCCTTTTTTCTCTCAAAATCAAAGTAAAACTCCTTCCCTCTCCATTCTCTTCAACATTAGCCACCAAGACCCCTCTTTTTTGCTGTGTTTTACCTTTTAAAATTAGATTCGAGGTTTGAATCTACTAAAAACCCCTAAAACTCCCAAATAGATTTTGAACTATCCGATCTTCTGAATCTTTTTTTAAAAAAATCTATTTTTCCTCCCCCTTTGCAACCACAGTAGTGATGAACAACAACCAAAGGTAAGCCTAACTTCGATTTTCCTCTTTTATATTATTTATTTAATATGTATTTGCAAGTAAAAAAAAGGTGAAAGTATATATATATGGAATACATGAAACGATAAAAAAATTAGGCATAAACAAATAATAACAATATACCTTAAAGGAAATACAATCTCTCTACTGTTTTATTTGTGTAAATTCGAAAAGATCTCGGTTTTTCTTGTACTTTCGTAAGCTTTTCATATTTCTTCCGTATCTCCCATCGTGTACACTCTAATACATTTTTTGGGGTTTTTATAACCCTATTTTCAAGTAAGTTCTCCGAATTTTCCAATGACGTGCTTGAAGTGGGGTTTGGATTCGACGAAATCGGCGACGACGACAGCAATACGGGCGTGGATGAGCTGGCGGCTAGTAGAGACTAGAGAAGGCTAGGGTTGTTTAGTTTTTTAGGGTTTGTGAAGTTAAGCTGTGTAATTGGGTTAGGTGTATTTGGGCTTGTAATGGATTTGGGTTATTTTTTAGGATCTGGACTTAATTGTAATTTGGGTGTTTTATAAAAGAGAAATTTTAAATTAAAATTTTTTTGGTTGGGTTTTTCATTTGGTTGGGCCCAGACAAATTAGGCTCCAACAGCTGCCCCTCTTTGCTCATTACTGTGTAACGGGAATAGAGCAAAGACTAAAAGGATGACCAACTTTGTCCGGTCCTACTGGATTTGGTCTCTTTAGCCCTTCTTCTTCTAGTAGCTTACCCTTTGCTTCATTGGTCATTCAACTTCATTGCATCCACTTCTCTACAACTTTAGGAAGGTAGGATTTAGTGTCGCGATTTCACCTTACCCTAAGGTAATTCCAAAAAGACAAAATTTGCTACTGATGCTTCACTCAATTCCACTTGCAACTTCAAGGAGGTTGAGATTCACCATCGTAGTATTTGATTCAATCTATTAACATTTTAGGGATTTGGTGCTCGTAACTTCATCTTTCGGTCTACTTCTCTATACCTTCAGTCAAGATCGAGGTCTACTACTGTGATTTTTAATCCACCCCTCTACAACTTTAGGGGTATAAGATTTATTTCTGTAGCTTCAATTTGCCTTACTATAGCTTTAGGGGTAAAAGATCGGATTGTTCAATCTGCCCCATGATCGGGGTAAGAGATCGGATGGTCTCCAATTTGGTCTCTAGTTAGGGTAAAAGATTAGATTTCTTCAATCTGCCCCATGATCGGGGTAAAAGATCGAATGGTCTTCAATCTGCCCTTTAATTAGGTTAAAAGATTGGATTCCTTCAACCTGCCCCATGATCGGGGTAAGAGATCGGATGGTCTCCAATCTACCTTCTTGTTAGGGTAAAAGATTGGATTTCTTCAATCTACCCCATGATCGGGGTTAAAAATTCAGGGTCGTAACTTCACTCCACCTCAGCTTCAAGACTATAAGATTCGTCCTTACGACTTCAATCCACTCCTCTGCAGCTTTAGGTGAATGAGATTCGTCGTTGCGGCTTCAATCTGTCTCTTTATAGCTTTAGGTGTATGAGATTTGCCATTACGCTTCAGTCTGTTCCTCTATAGCTTTAGGGGTATAAGATTTGTCGTTCTATCGCAATTCTTTGAGGATATGACCTGTAGAACCTATTTTATGGGCCTCTATCTAGGCCATGTAACTAGGATGCCATGATTTGAATGAATCAAATGCTCCTATCTAAATGCACATGAATGATTATGCATGCAAAGATGTCAAAAGTGGTTTTTATTGTCTTAGTCCTTAGGTTGTCACTGATCGTCTTTTGCCTAAGTTCTAACATCGATGTGCCACTATGTCTTTCCTTCAAGTCTAGTGTTCTTGATACGAAATTCGAAAAGGTAAACATAAGCTGAACTTATTTGTTTCAGGATCCCTTCAACCCTTGAATTTGGTTATTTCTGACTAATGATCCTGTTTCAGGTCCCTATACTATTTAAAATTTCCCAAAAGTAATATGCAGAAATCTTTTTATACGTTATATCATCAATTCCATTAACCATTATTTCAATGCAAAGAATGCTCTAAGCAGGATTACAAAAATGGATAAGATTGAATTTATTGGAGATAACGCTTAAATGGTAATAAATGAGAAAACATCAAACTTTAATCAAAACATTAGCCAAGATAACAAATGTTGGTCAAAAACTAGCAAACGTTGATTAAGAATTGCCAAAGTGAGCAATAAGAAATAAAACAAGATTCCCCATATATCAACGTATGAACTTCTTCGAGTAAACTTGATGAGGACCACTTTGAGCCTGATGTGTACCCATGAAAACTATTGCACTCTGTCGATGCCTAAGATGCAATGTCTCTCCATCTTGCTACTTTTGAGAAAGAAACTCTTCATGCCGAATCCTTGATCCAAATCTGAGCCGCCCTTTTGGGTTTTCAACTCAACCTCTGTTTTTTAGGCGAAGTATTTCTGCACTGAATCTAAGTTTACGGGGTTTGACAAATACTTGTCATCCATCTCATCCAGAATCAAAGCTCCTCTAGAGAAAGCTTTGTTTACTACATATGAGCCCTCCCAATTTGGCATCCATTTGTCTCGAAAGTCCTTTTGAATAGGAAGGATCTTTTTCAAAACTAGATCTCCCTCATGGAATTGTCTAGGGCGAACCTTTTCATCATAAGTTCGCATCATCCGTTTTTGGTACATCTGGCCATGTTGGATAGCACTCAACCTCTTCTAGTCGATTAGATTTAGCTAGTCATATCTTGATTGAATCCATTCTGCCTCATCTAACTTCACGTCTGATAAGACTTAGAGGGAAGGGATTTCGACCTCAATGGGTAAGACTGCTTCCATTCCATATACTAATGAGAAAGGTATTGCCCCAGTAGAAGTTCTGACAGACGTTCGATAAGCGTAGAGAGAAAATGGTAACTTCTTATGCCAATCTTTGTAGGTCTCTGTCATGTTCCCCACGATTTTCTTGATATTTTTATTAGTTGCTTCCACAGCTCCTTTCATTTTCGGGCGATACGGTGCTGAATTGTGGTGCTTGATCTTGAATTGATTGCAGACTTCTACCATTGTACTATTATTCAGGTTCAAAGTATTATCGGATCTTCTCTAGCATTCCATACCGACATATAATTTCTTTTTTTAAGAATTTACTGACTTTTGATCTTGTGACACTGGCGTAGGAAGCAGCTTCCACCCATTTAGTAAAGTAATCGATGACCACAAAAATGAACCTATGCCCATTAGAAGCTTTTGGCAAGATTGGTCCAATGATGTCCATGCCCCACATAGAAAAAGGCCATGGGGAAGTCATAACATGGAGAGGTGAAGGAGGTACATGAATTTTATCTCCGTAAATTAGACACTTGTGACATTTCTTAGCATATTTAATGCAATCTCCTTCCATGGTTGACCAGTAATACCCGAATCTCATAATCTGTTTGGCCATCGTGAAACCATTGGCATGTGTTCCACAAACCCCATCATGAACTTCTTCTAAGATTTTCTTGGCCTCAATAGAATCAACACACCTCAATAGAACTTGATCTTTTCTCTATTTATACAGAATATCCCCATTAAGGACATAGTCAATCGCGAGCCTTCTCAATGTTCTTTTATCGTTCTCGATGGCTTGCTCAGGGTACTTACGATCTTTCACATATTGCAAAAATTTCCTGGTACCAGGGGTGATTATTCTTTTCTCCCCCTTCAATGCTATAACAATGATTTGAAACCTCGTAGATACTCATCTGAATAGGCTTCATATCTTCTTGCTTATTAACCATGATCATGGAGGCAAGAGTGGCCAAAGCATCGACCATTTGATTTTCCTCTCACAGGAGGTAATGAAAGGTGATGTCCTCGAATTCTTTAATTAGCTCAAGAACTAACTTTTGATAGTCCATCAACTTGGAATCTCTCGTTTCCCATTCTCCCTTGAGTTGATAAATTACCAACGCGGAATCCACGTACACTTCCAAAATCTTAATCTTGCATTCTATGGCTGCCCGAATACCCATGACACATGCTTCATATTCTACCATGTTGTTGGTGCAATCGAAGTCCAGCTTGCTTGTGAGGGGATAATGATCTCCTTCCGGGATACCAAAATTACCCCAATCACTTTGCCAATAGCATTTGAAGCACCGTCAAAATGCATTTTCCATGGTTTCTCTTCTGAAGCTTCTTCTGCTGTGGTTGCAACATACATGAGATCTTCACTTGGGAAATCAAAATCTAATGGCTCATAATCCTCGAGAGCTCTGCTAGCTAGGAAATCTGCTACTACGCTCCCTTTTATTGCCTTCTAGTTCACATAGACTATGTCAAATTCAGAAAGTAACATTTGTCATCTGGCCATCCTTCCATTTAATGCAGTTGTCCCCATCATAAAGTTGAGAGGATCCAATTTTGAAATTAACAAAGTCGTATGATATAACATGTATTGCCTCAACGTTTAGGTAGTCCAAACTAGAGCACAACATAATTTCTCAATTGGAGAATATCTTATCTCGCATTCCGTTAATTTCTTACTGAGATAGTAGATTGCTCTTTCTTTCTTTCCCGACTCATCATGCTGGCCTAATACCTATCCCATAGAGTTCTCGAATACGACTAAGTACAGGATCAAAGGTTTGTCTGGATTCAGTGGCATCAAAACTAGTGCATTAGATAAATATTGTTTGACTTTGTCAAAAGTCTTTTGGCATTCATCATCCCAAACTCCCAGGTTGTGCTTTTTGAGAAGACAGAAGATAGGATCACATTTCTCAGTTAGTTGTGAGATGAACCGAGCGTTGTAATTCAACCTCCCTAGGAACCCTTTAACTTCCTTTTGAGTACGTGGTAGTCGTAACTCTTGTATAGCTTTGACCTTTTCGAGGTCGATTTCAATTCCCCTTCCACTGACCACAAAGCCTAGCAATTTGCTTGAAGTAGCCCCAAAAGTACATTTTTTTGGGTTCAACTTCAACTAGTACTTTCTCAATCTTAAGAACAACTTTCTTAAAACTTCCACATGTTCCTCTTCTGTTTGAGACTTTGCAATCATATCGTCGACATAGACCTCAATCTCCTTAAGCATCATGTCATGGAACAAAGTCACCATAGCCCTTTGATATGTTGCTCCTGCATTCTTCAATCCAAATGGCATAACCTTGTAGCAAAAGTTTCCCTGCAAGGTGACGAATATAGTTTTATCCATATCTTGAGGATGCATCTTTATTTGGTTGTACCTAGAAAAACCATCCATGAAAGAGAATAAGGAATGACCTGCTGTATTGTCCACCAAGGTGTCGATGTGAGGTAGTGAGAAATTATCTTTTGGACTAGCCTTGTTTAAGTCCCGATAGTTCACGCATATGCGTACTTTCCCGTCCTTTTTAGGATCTGGCACTATGTTGGCCACCCATTCTGAGTATTCTACCACTCGTAAGAAGCCGGCATCAAACTATTATCGAACCTCTTCTTTTATCTTTAGGAGAATATATGGTCTCATTCTTCGAAGCTTTTGTTGGACCGGTTTACACTCTTTTTTTATGGGGAGCTTATGTACCACGATATCAGTGCTTAGACCGAGCATATCTTGATACGACCATGAAGACACATCCTTGAACTCCTAAAGCAGATCATTGAGATCTTGCCTCGTTTTTGCTTCACCTCCCTTTTGTTAACTTCATCCCCTAAACTCACAACTTCTATTGATTCTTCATAAGGTAAGATCTATTTCTCGTCTTACTCAACCATCCGTAGCAAGTCAGGAGATAAACTGTAATTTTGGGCTTCGTCAAAATCCTAAGATTCCTATGAACACACATCTTGCTCAAAATGAGGTTCTAAGTCGACAACGATGTTACCCATACCGTTGATATCTAAGGACCTGTCATATGGATCAAAAAGATCCGGAAGATAAATGGATTTAAGCATGTTTATTGTGGTATGAGGTGCATAAAAAGCATAATGAGAATTTTTTTTGTCAATTTAGGTGAAAGAAAGTGCATCTTTTTAATTGAAAATAAAAAGCAAATGAACATATGTCCTTTACAAAAAAGATCCCAATTGCTCTCGAGCTTAGAGCAAAAAGGGTGTTCTGAACATTACTCTAGAAAAGACTTAAAAGTTACAATGAGCTCTTTCACAGTCCAGTTGTCTAGAATGCTTCCGAGGGCGTAGAGGCAAATTCTTGACAAATTCTTTTGCTCACTCATCCCATCGAAAATAGCGCTGATGTTCAGATTCCCCATTATTCCTGCCAACCTATTTTCTGTCGGCCCTTGCTCGAGGTTAATAATACCTTTCTACACGAATGACCTTCAGATATGAGGAAAGACCATTGGCTTGCTTTTGATCTCTTCCCCAGTTATTCTTACCTTTCTCTGCATCTCTTCTTTTCTCTATTTCATATTTGGCTTGAATCCTAAGCCAAACTGATCACATTCCTCTACCAGTAATGCCGCTGTAATCCTCCCACGGAGATACCTCCCCAATCCTCTTCCAGGTGAATCTCCTTTTCTAACCGTCATTATTAGCCTCATCTTGGTGGTCATCGATATCCTCGGTGTGAGGATCTTATCTCCTTCAGCCACGAAGGTAGCATTCACAAACTCCAATGACCTAAAGGAGCACTCTATGGCCTCCTCATCTGTACTTATGTAAGGTGCATCACTAGTCACTGATGCAATGATGTCCTCCTCAACATTAATGATGATTAATCGGCCTTCTGTCACCAATTTTCACTTTTGATGCAAGGACGACGATACTGCCCTTACTGAATGAATCCACGACCTTCCCAACAGGCAATTGTAGATGGGCTTAATGTCCATCACTAAAAAGTCCATCTCATACGTGTTTAGACCAATCAGGAGTGGAATCTCAATTCTACCCTTCACTCATCTCTTCGATCCATCAAAGGCCCTTAATACGCTATGGCATGCCTTCATGTGAGAGTTGTCTATCGGTAACCTATTCAGTGTTGTCAATGGTAGCACATTCAAGGCCGAGCCATTATCTATCAATACGCCCGGTAAAGTGTACTCTTTGCATCGAGTCGTAATGTGAAGAGATTTTATTGAACCCATGCCCCTTGGAGGTATCTCATCATCATTGAAGAAAATGAAATTATCTGTAACTAGGTTATTAACCATCCGATCTAACTTGTTTACCAAGATATCCTCCGCCACGTACATTTCGTTCAACACTTTCAGTAACGCGTTACGGTGGGCCTCTAAACCTGATAGTAGGGCTAAAACTGATAATCGATCAGACTACTTATGTAACTATTCTACCACATTGTACTCATTATGCTTTAGGAATTTCAAAAATTCCTTGGCCTTCTCTTCAGTTACTGGCTCATTTACTTGCATCCCGAGTTTGTTATTTTCTCTCTTCTCATGCCCATCCAATAAGGCTTTTTATTAACCTCCTTCTCTAGATCTGTAAAACTTGCATCCTCATTTGATCCTCCTTCATTCGGTATCGTTACGCTACAGTCATAGCTCCACGATACCCTTTTATTATCCTTATAAGGAAATGCCATAGGTTTCTGAATGATGACCCGTGGTATCATTTGACCTCTAACCTTACCCATTGGCCTGGATATAATTACCACTGGTAAGTTAACCTCATAAGTCTTTCCCAATGCCCCTTTCTCAAAAGTAAAAACATCATTTGTTCCTTCATCTTCCTTCTCCTCAAAGAACTCTAGCTCTTTATTATTCGTCAATTTCTGTACCAAGGTTCGAAATTCAACACACCCTTGGATTTTATGTCCCTCCATAATGTGGAACTTGCAATAATTTTCAGTCACTGTCACCATGTCCTCACTCTTCTACATGATCAAACCCCTGTTGACCATCTACTGTCAAACCCACTTTAATGGAGACTTGACCTTTCCCACATCATCCTTAATCCTCTTGCTCCATTCTTCGGTTATTGCGTATACCCCTTGATTAGGATAATTTGGCAAGGGATTCCCAGCCACATTAGGTCCTGCGGATTAATTGAACCTTATTATCCCCATCTTAATAAATCTTTCAACCAGTTTCTTGAAAGCAGTGTAATTCTCAATGGAGTGGCTCATTATTCCTATGTGATAGTCACATTGAGCATTTGTGCCATACCAATCTAGGAACGAGGGTTGCATTGGCTTCAAGTAATAGGGGGATACTACCCGAGCATCATATAAACTCTTGTAAAGCTCTTTATAGGTCATCAGGATGAGAGTGAATTGGATTTTTTCAGTGTTCGGCCTCGAGCTCGATTCTTGTCTTGTTCTATTTTGAAAATTAGTTTTTGAGGCTTTAGATTGGGTCACCATGACCGGTTTTGTAACATTTGTTCGATATAAGCTTATATTAGTCACCTCATTGTCCTTCCTTTTAGGAGCAGACCTTTTGGTATGTTCTCCGGCATCGATTTTTTCGCTTCGAATTGCATTTTCAATCATTTTTCCCGACATTACCATGTCGGAGAAACTTTTAGTATCATTTCCCAGCAGATGATTGATATATGGCACTTTCAAAGTACTGACAAAGAGCATGATTGTCTCTTTTTCAGAAAGCGGTGGATGTACTTGGATGGCCATATCTCTCCACCTTTGAGCATACTGCTTGAAGCTTTCACCCGGCCTTTTCTCAGCATTTTGTAATGTGATCCTGTCAGGAGCTATGTTGGTGACATGACCGTATTGTCTCATGAAAGCCTATGCCAAATCCTTTCAAGAACTGATCTTAGCACGACTCAATTGATTATACCACCTTGAAGTTGATCCCGTCAGACTCTCTTGGAAACAGTGGATTAGCAGTTGATCATTATTTACATACTCGGTCATCTTTTTGTAGAACATGGTGATATGTGCCTCCAAGCAGCTCGTCTCGTTATATTTCTCAAACTCTGGAACTTTAAACTTTAAGGGCAGAACCAGGTTGGGAACCAAACTCAGTTCTTTAACATCAATTCCAACACACCTCTCGGCTCCTTTTAAAGCTTTGAACCTTTCCTCTAGCCATTTACAGTGCTTCTTCAACTGGTTAGGAAGTTCGGCTCTTGCTTTTTCTATTTCCATCATCTCATTTAAATCTGCTAAGATGAAGTCGACCGGGTTATTTCCTGGGTTAGAACTGGAACCTGTTTGGTAATTTTCTGGTTTTGGTGTGCCAAACAAACACGATTATGGGTTAATTATGGCAGATGCTCCTCGACCACCTGTTTCTTGCGAAACGTGAGCCGACGTGGGGGTAACATTTGGAGGACAAGGAGGACCACCACTCCCTTCCTTTGGGTCCATTACAATGCCCTTTCCCTTTTCAGCTCTCTTATCCAGTAATTGAGTGAACTTATTGATAAGTTCATTCTGGGACTCAATAATCTGGTCCTTGATATCTCGCTGCACCTTCGTTAACTGTTCATGCAGCTGATCTTGCATTTCTTTTTGCATTTGCTCCAACCTTTTCAATCGCTGATCCATCGCTCTTGTCTTGGCACGAGTGTAGTAAAGGTATGGTTTTTCCGGAGTAACTTTTAAAGGAAAAATTTTAATTAATTAGAAATGTTTTTCTTGAAATTATAATGCATGAAAATGTAATGCAAAACTTTATGAATGCATGAATGTAAATGCATGAAAGGTATTAACTCTCAATCGAATTCTGATAGAATAACCTTACTAGAAAACGAATGTCTTTACATAAGATAATTAAAAATAAGGCATTGCCTTAATGCTCAAAGTCTTAAGCTTTTGAAGGATACATGCTAATTTTTGGCCTTTATCAGACACTGACTCATACGCTATGCTCAAAGTATCTGCCTTGACTGCTAACTTCTGCAAGTATTCTGCCAGTTCACTCACTTGTGTTAATGCTTCCCTTATGACATGGTCTTGATCTCTAACCTGCCTCTGAGAGTGTTGAAGTTGCCTATTACTTGTCTCCAGAGTTCTTTCGAGGAACTCAATCCGAATCTCACAGTTTTACAGTGAAGCTTCAAGTTCTCCAACCCTTCTCTTTAATCCTTCATTCTTACCCTGGTTTGCCCTCAATTCTGTTACAGAGTTGCAACTGCGGTGCCTATGCAAAGACTCTTCTAACTCAATTATTCGGGCCTTCATCTCTTCTTTCTCAACTTGACTCTCTAACAGCTCGCTTTTTACAGCATCTCATTGGACTTGAGCATCCTGAAATTTTCTCTTCCATTGATCCGCTCGAACCCTTTCCTCTTGGAGTTCTTGTTGCCACTGTTCTGATGTTTTACCTAACCTAGCAGTTCTCATCGACTGACACAGCTTTTTGTAGTCCTTCAAATCATCCAAGTCTTCCTTAACCTTTCTCTTCCCTTTCCTTAGCTTATCGGCTTCTAACTTTTAGACGTCAACATCCAAACCCAACTATATCTTTTCCTCTTCTAACACTTCTATCTTTTTCCCCAATTCAAAACTTTTCTTTTCAAAGTCTTGCTTGATGAGCTCTAATTTCGATGGGACTACTTGTAAATGCTCCTCAACTAGGCGGACATTATCGAGATTTGGTACGGGGATGTTATCATTGACTCTCCTACTCCTTCAATCGTCATACTCTTAGGTTTTCATATGATTTGCTACAAATGGCTTCATTTTATGGGCATGATTCCAGGCATTTGATATCTCCCGAACTCTCTTCTTATTGTTCCCACCCTTGTATACAAACTCACACTGAGCCAAACCATGAGTCGCTGGGATGAACTGTCTTGATTGATACTGTCTCATTACTAACAAAGAAGTATATCCCACAGCTCCTTATATCCCTAGTAACAGAACCCAATCGAAATCACCGCATCGATAAATCACTTCACCGAGAATGAACCATGGTGCTCACCATTCTATGTCTTCATCTCGGAGACTATGGAGTATTGCCATCCACTTTTCCTCAAAGATATCCTCTCATCTTTGTGTAGCAACAAATTTCCTCAAAGGAGAATAACTCGCAGAAAACACTCGGCCAGGAACCTTTCCCACTTTCCAAAAGTGACTATGAAACCACACCATCTGTAGGGGTGCGCATCCAATAAATCTCCCTTCTCCCCCTCTTCGGCATGCATTTAATGACCTAAAAGTTTTAACCAAAATTGCTGGAATAGGTGTAACCCCCTTGTTTAGCCGATCGAATAAATCAATGAGTTGTCCCAACGCCTTAGGAAATATAACTAGCCCGTACAAACTGAGAGCAAATATATCAACCTTCTTCCTTGCATCAGGATGAGCTAAAATCAAATCTCGCAAACTTTTCCAAGTGACGTATTTGTTGTCGCCCTTCACCTTAATTCGAGCTGTAACATATTGCTCACTCATTCCCGTAATATTCATCAGCTTCTTAAGGAAAGTTGGCACATTAGCGGCTCTCGAATAGACCTTTTTTACCTGAATTTTGGAGCACTGAAATAGAGCCGTGTATTTCTCAATCGTGGGCACCATATCCATGTTCCCAAAGGTGAAACAACTATAAGTCGAGTTTCGGTGCTGTGCAAGGGCTCGGAAGAGATGCTTGTCCATCTTAACTTCTAGCAAGTACAATAGATCCCCACACTCTCAGTAGAAAATCTACTTCATTTCATCATCCCACTGATCCTAGATTTCTTTCAACTCCTACAAGCTATTCTGAGTCACACTGATCCGAGTGAAGTCCCAGTAAACCGATACATGGCCTTCAGCTAGACTATCACCCTTCTCACGTTTTCTATCCTCTGACCACATACGCACGGCCACATTGTCTTCTAAGTCATCAAGATACCCTTTTTCCATGACCAGTTCTCTACTAGTAATCGAACTCAAGTCAATACCTTTCCTAATATGAGGGTGCAATGCACAATAATGAAAAAAAAACCAAATTAGTGCAAACAATTATACAATGTATCAATCAATATATCACATAGAACCTACGCGTTAGGTGGCTTCTAAAGGTTCGGCATAGTTCTACCTAGGATGGGCACTTAGGGCTCATTATATGTGGTTTTCGGTTCTAAAGCAATGGTACCAAAACCAACAGATTCCTCAGTCCTCACCCATTATAGGCTCATACAGATGAGTTCAGTTCAGGGGAACACATTTCCCGTATGTTTGCACGGAAGTGAAAACTTAATGAAAACATAGGTACGAATGTATCCCGAAAGCGATTCACTATCCTACACAGAGGTGAAAATCTCATGAAGGAGTAGCTTCTTACCTCTACTTAAGCGGTGAAGTTACAAATGCATGTATGCAAAAATATAGACATATATAGTAAATATCAACATACATTTATCAAACAACATATAAATCACAAAAAATGAAACGCAAAGGATCTCAAATTAAATTAAATTGAATTTGAAATTTTCAACAAAAAAGATAGAAAATAATCGATCTACGGCTTGACTCTCTTATTGGTCCCCAGTGGAGTCGTCAAGCGGTCGAAACCATTTTTGAAAAAAAAACAAAAACAAGTCTCGATTTATATTTTAGGAAATGAAAGTGGAGTCGCCACTAATAATTTTTTAAAACAGGTGTAATTGGGTCACCTTTCGATATTTTTTTTAAAAAAATCATTAAAATAATTTTGGTCTTTGAAACCATAAAATGAGTTCAAGAGTCAGTTATGCATAAGGAAGGATTAGCACCATTATATGCCCAAAATTGGTACCTAATCGATTATTCAAAGTCATTATTTGTTGGAAAATTAAAAATTTGAGAAAAATTTAAGTCGCGATCCTTAAATGCATGAATGTCAAATTTATTCTATTTTGAAAACAAATTTTACTTTTGAAGAAAGCTTGTTATTTCGAATTAATCAAGAAAAAGTCACATCCAGTTAGTTAGGACATAACAATTCAAACATTCGAAAATGACAAGCTTTTCAAAAAAAATCTCGTATTTAAATTTTAAAAGGATATTCAATTATCCCGGTTTAAAGAAAAAGTCACACCCAGTAAGTTAGAACATGATTTTTCAAATTCCCGAGACAAGGGATATTGCCTTGATTTATTAAAACAATTTGAGTATCTTAAAAAATTATTTTTATGCTATGCAAAAAATATGCACATGATTTACAAGTATACATAAAAAAAATACATACATAAAATGCAATAAAATAAAATAATATACATATGCATATATAAAAGAGATTAAATAAAAAAAAGTACATTAAAACCAGGTCAAATTTAAATTTTTAAAAACTTTAGCGGTTAAATTAGAATTTTTAGAAAGTTTAGAGGTTAAATCGGAATTTTTGGAAAGTTTAGGGTTAAATTAGAATTTTTAGAAAATTTGAGGGTCAAATTCAAATTTTTGGAAAATTTAAGGGCCAAATTTGAATTTTTGGAAAATTTGAAGATCAAATTTGAATTTTTTGAAAGTTTAGGGGTCAAAAAACAATTTTAAAATAACGTAAGGGACTAGTGAGTAATAAATCCAAAAGAAACTTGACACGTGGCAGCCCTAGAGATATTTTTGTGTCAAGGATCAAATTAAAAATAAAGTGAAATTATAGTGCTAAATTGAAAATAACAAAAAAAAGTAAAAAGTCCTGATTATAACAATTAAAAAACAAAGGAGGATCCAATGGGAATTAGCCTAATTTAAAAGAAAAAACCAAATGTTCTCCCTTTGCACTGTGCCGTTTCACTTTAGGGTTTCAAGATTTTCATTCTTTTTTCTTTCTTTCTTTCTCAAAATAGACCTAACTTTCTCCCTTTTTTCTCTTAAAATCAAAACAAAACTCCTTCCCTTTCCATGCTCTTCAACACCAGCCACCAAGACCCCTTCTTTTTTATTGCGTTTTACCTTTTAAAATCAGATTCAGGGTTTGAATATACTAAAAAACCCCTAAAATTCCCAAATAGATTTTGAACTATCCAATCTTTTGAATCTTTTTTGAAAAAATCTATTTTTCCTCCCCCTTTGTAACCACAACAGCAACGAACGGCAACCAAGGGTAAGCCTAACTTCAATTTTCCTCTTTTATATTATTTATTTAATATGTATTTGAAAGTAAAAAAATGTAAAAGTATATATATATGGAATACATGAAATGAATAAACAAGTAGGCATAAACAAATAATAATAGTATACTTTAAAGGAAATACAATCTCTCTACTGTTGTATTTGTGTAAATTCGAAAAGATCTCGATTTTTCTTATACTTTTGTAAGCTTTTTGTATTTCTTTCGTATCTCTCACCGTGTACTCTTTAATACATTTTTTGGGGTTTTTATAACCCTATTTACAATAAAGTTCTCCAGATTTTTCAGTGATGTGCTTGAAGTGGAGTCCGGATCCGACGGAATCGGTGACGACGACGACAGTGAGGGCATGGACGAGCTGGCGGCTGCGGCTAAAGACTGGAGAAGGCTAAGGTTGTTTAGTTTTTTAGGGTTTGTGAAGTTAAGCTGAGTAATTGGGTTGGGTGTATTTGGTCTTGTAATGGATTTGGCTTATTTTTTAGGATTTGAGCTTCATTGTTTTGGGTTTTTTTGTAAAAGAATTATATTTTTTTTGGTTAGGCCCAGATAAATTGGGCTCCAACAAGTACAATCCTCGGAATACTACCAAGTGTTCTGTTGTAACACACTATATTTACAACCTGACTCATATACTTGTAGAAAGCCAAAATCTACGTCGAACGGGAGTAGGTTCGGGGGCGGCCACCTCCTTGCATGCACCATTTTTCTCTAGCTTTTAAACCCTTGGTGGCCAACACATGCGCAACATCATTCGCCGATCTGGGGGTATGATTGAAAGAACATGTATTAAACCCTTGACCTATCTCTCTGCAATCCCTAATATATGCACCTATCAGTGATTTATCTACATATTCGCTCTTTATTTTTTGAATAACTGACAAAGAATCTCCTTCCACAACAACATCCGCAAGCCCTAACTCATGTCCCCATTGAAGGCTTTGAACACAAGCAATGGCCTCTATAACAAACGAGGAAGGTACGTTGTTGTTTATTACCACTTTCGATCCCAATATTCGTCCTTTGTTGTCTCTAATCACTATTTCAAACCCTGATTTGTGCTTAACCTCCCTAAACGCTGCTTCGAAGTTAATTTTCACTCGTGGGTGTTTTAGTGGCCTCCACCAAATAAAACTTCCCTTACAAACAAGTGAGCCTTTTTGCAACGCTTCAAATTCTTGAATATATTGACATAAAGACCCAATAATATCTGACCCTGCTCGTTTTTTGCCTTCATGCACCAACTTATTGCGTTCTGACCAAATGATCCACATCATACCCACAAACATTTTGCACAAAGAGTTTGAGTTTTGCTCAAAGAACCAGGTAATCCACTCCATAAACCTTATTTGTAATTCCCTCACTGACCAAACCTAGCTCATATGTTTCCATATTTCATTCAATATAAGGAAATCTCTCAATGCATGTAAAGTCGTTTCAATTCCAGCAGAGCAATGTGGACAAAGGTTTGTATTAGAGATTTTTTTCAAATGTAGATTACAAAATGTAGGAATGAAATTCTTTGTAAACCGTCAAAATGTAAGTTTTAGTTTGGCAGGAAGCTCCACACCCTACAATTTCCTGTAAAAGCTCTTGTGATCAATATTGTTTTGCAAAAGGTTAGCCATAGGAGATTTATGGAGAATCATTATGTAAGCATTACGAACTGTAAACTCCCCTGATGCCCCCCCCCCCGCCCAAGATTGACAATCTTCATGCAGATATTTGAACAAAGGGATCACAAAAATTCTTCGAGCACTAATATTACTAAAGGCATTTCGAATTGTAGCCTTTTTCCAAATTTTGTTTGTGCTATCAATTAGATAGCAAACTTTTAAGGACTCGTGACACCTTTCACTATCTTGTATTTTTCCATCTAAAGCTCCTAGAATCCATGAGGAATCAACAATAGAAATTTGAGTTCCATTTCCTACCTGCCAGCAAAGCCCATCCTCCAACACACCTCTTGAAGCCCAAATGCTCCTCCAAGTAAACAAAGGTATGTCCTAACTTTGCTCTTAAAAATTCAGTTTTCGGGTAATATTTAGCCTTCAAAGTACGTGCAAACAATAATTTTGGATAATTTAATAAACACGAACCCTGCTTGGCAAGGAAAGCTAAATTAAAATGAACAAAACTGCAAAAACCCAATCCCCCACTTTCCTTTGGAACACACAATTGTTTCCATTCGAACCAATGCATTCCTCTCTTCCTTGGACCCTTCCCTTACCAATACTTCGCACAAATTCCTTCCAATTCAGTACAAGGAGATTTTGGCTATAGAAAATAGCCCATCGAATAGGTCAGAATTGCTTGCAGAACTGACTCAATAAACATCTCCTTTCCCCCTTGTGATAAGTAGCGAGAACTCCAACTATTAATTTTTTGGTGCATACGATCCTTTAATGCTTGAAAAGCCAAATTTTTTCCTTTCCCAACCAAGTAATGCAATCCAAGGTATCTTTTCGCATTCATAGAAATTCTAACTCTAAAAGTTTGCGACATAGCATTTCTAATCTGATCCGATGTATTTGAACTACAAAAAATAGTAGATTTGTCAAAGTTCACACACTGGCCTGATATTGTTTCATACTCCTTCAAGACCCCTTTTAAAACGTGAGCTCCTTCCTCTATTGCTTCCTCAAGATAAATATTATCATCCGCAAATAAAAGATGAGTGATCTGCCGTAATTTGACCTAGCAAATTAAATTAATTTTTGCACTTTAGGATTTTAAAATTAGGCATTATTAGGTTTTAATTAGGATTTGCTTCAATTCTAGTTTAGTAAATAAACTGTATAAAAGGTGTAAAAATGAGTCTTTTATTGACTTTGGGATTGATTGAGGCCTAAAGGTTGGCTAATGTACTTCGTGACTGTGTAGGAAACCATTAGAAGACAAACTATATTGAAGTTGATCACTATGTCACGACACGGGATGGGAGATGTCACAACATAAGGACCACAATCAAATAATCCTTAAGTTGTCGCAACACAGGCACAGGTTGTCGCGACAAATCCTGGAAACCACACCAAAGGATACACTACCTGTTGTGTCGCGACACGGATCTTGGATGTCACAACATCGACTCCTGAACATGAAATTACACTGAGTGAGTGGTGTTTTGGTCTTTACAATCTACATTAAACTTGAAGGACGATAGTTGACCTACGGCTAAGGAAAACGACCATCAAAATGCTATAATTAGGCCCTTTGAGCACCTAGTTTTACACACCTCTTCTTTAGTTCATTTTCTTTCTTTGTAATTTAGGTTTAGTTATTTCTTTTCATAGGTTCAGTTCTTTCATTTCATTTTTAAAAAAAAGAGATTTGTGACACGCGCATAAATGCTTGTGGGTTCTTCCCAACAATCTCAATACAAATCCCTAAGTTTTTTTTTCACTTATATTTTCAACACAATTCTTTATGCTTATTCCCTATGTTGAATTTATAATGTCTCAAGAAACCATGAGGAACTAATCCCTTTATTGGGGATTAGGGAGTGGAGGTATGAAGATTTAATTATTGTGTAAGGATTTTCAACGGATCAATTGTTTGGAGAAGGAAGAGCAAGAAACAAACCTTAAACCTAACAACCTCGAGAAGTCATCAAGATGAGAATTAACCCAAAATTGGTATTGTCCACTCGTGAACACCTTTACCCCAAACCAATCTGAATTGTGAGGTCATAAGATAAGTTGTAACACCCTTAACCTGTAATTGTCGTCGATTTAGGGTCTCAAAATGTCACAAGACATTTTACAACATTAATCTACTTTAAGCAATTATTTCCTTCATCATAAGAAAGTATATTAACATACCAAATTATACATTAAATCTCATACATTAGTCCAATTTATAAAACACATACCATATGCAAGCATTACAATAATTCATGAATCGCTTTCAAATAACTTGCAAATCATAGAGGGACTAGAGAATATTTCACAAATAGGGACACACGGTCGTGTCCCTGGTCGTGTTCTAGGCCGTATTCCTACCTGAAAGGCATCTACACGGTCGTGTCACAAACTGTGTGATAGGCCGTGTGTTTATACAAACTAGCATCACACGCCCGTATGTTGGACCGTGTGTCAAACCGTGTTTCTATTTGAAAATAGGCCACACAGCTGTGTACCAGTTTGTGTGTTTGCCTGAGTAACCTGCACTGCACCCAAAAATGGCACACGGCCATGTGACAGCCCGTGTCACAGGCCGTGTGTACCCAGTTTGCTTTCTAACCAAGTTAATTCCTTAACCTAGCTTGTTCCACAATAAGCATTACTAAGAGGTATAATTTCTAGAATTTCAAGCATCAATCAAGCAACAACCAATTCTACTCATGTAATTACCAACTTAACCAATAAGACCATTTCCTAATTAATTATTTGTAATTCACTATCTAGTTGTCAACTACTTAAAATCTTATATTATAACCCACAAGACTCCATGACCAAAACATGAAAATAAAACATACCACAATTGTTCTTCAATTCATTATCACTAAACATAATGAACTTTTATCCAATCCAAAATCATACCATTCAACCAAATTTACAACTCAAACAATTATCAATATTGACATTCAAGACAAACATGTCGAAACCATTTTTCTGAAAAAAGTCCCGACTTTTATTTTTAAAATCGAAAATGGAGTCGCCACCAATCTTTTTTACTTGGTGTGATTGGATCACCTTAAAATATTTAAATTTATTTGAACAAATGTTTTGGTCTTTCAAATCCAGAAAATAGGTTCGGGAGTCAGTTACGTATGAGGAAGGATTAGAACCCTCACATGCCCAAAATTGGTACCTAATCGATTATTTAATGTCTTAATTGTTGAAAATTAGAAAACTTGAGTAAAATTTAAAATGTGATCCATAAATACACGAATGAGATGTTTTAATATTATAAAAAAAGAGGATTTTGTGGAAGAAGCTCATTTATTTTGAATTAATCGAGAAAAATCATGTTCAGTAAGTTAGGGCACAACATTTTCGAATCTTCAAAACTAAAGAACATTTATTGATTTAAAATAGGATACTCGATTATTTAGGTTCAAAGAAAAAAAAATCATACCCAGTACGTTTGAGCACAATTTCTCGAATTCCCTAAATAAAAGAACATCGAACATTTATTGATTTTAAATAGGATACTCGATGATTAGGTTCAAAGAAAAAACCATACCTAGTACGTTTGAGCATAATTTCTCGAATTACCTAAATAAAAGAACATTGCCTTGATTTTAATTTTTCATGAAAATATTAGGCAATTGATTGGTAATGACCAAATGGAAATATATAACAAACGATAAAATAAATAATATAATAAGTAATATATTTGATAGCATAAAACAGTGATAATATAAAAGAATAAAAAATAAAATAATAATAGTAGAGATAAAAATGCGACTATAATAATAAATATAAATGTTAATTCACAATGTTAAAAATAGCACATAGAGATAATCATGATCATGGTAGAATAAAGTACAATTAGATTTAAGAAAAAAAAACGAACAAGAGAGCCAAAATGCATGAATAATAAAACGATATTATACTAATCAAAACAAAATAAATGATAAGATAAATAAACGAGTAACAATGAATAAATATGACTATTATAGATGCAATACAAGTGATAACGTAACATAAAATGAATGGAATTATATGTAATACAACAAACAACAATACATAAATAAATAAAAATAAATAAATGTTGAAAATAGGAAATAAAATAAATAGTATGAAAATAGAAAAATAAAGAATTATAGAACAAAATTTAAAATATAAATTAAAAGGAAATGACAGAGAACTAAACTAAAAATTGAAAAGAGTTGAAAGTGGCGAAAATGTAAATGTCAACAAACAAATAATAAATAAGTAAATAAGGAAAATAAAATAATAAATTGAAATAAAAAGCAAAAAGTAAAATAAATACAGAGTGAATAATAATAAAGGGAAAGGACTGAATCAAAACAAAAATAAATTAAAGATCTAAATTGCAAAAAAAAAAAAAAAGAACAAATGAAGGATTAAATCAAAGGATTAATTCACAAACAAATTAAAATTAAAGGGAACAATTAAAAATAAATAATAAAACAATTGGAAGAAATTGCAACCATAGCCAAAAGTGGAAGGACCAGGGCAGTAAATAGTCCATCCTTCCAAAAACACGCGGACCCTAGGGTTCGAATGGGAAGAACGGGTCGGGTTAGATCAAAACGATGCCATTTTGGTACCCATATATAAGTCAAAATTTTTTCTTTAAACCTCATTTCACCCTTTCATTTAAAAAAAAGCTTCAAAAATACCTTTCACTCTCTCAACCCTCCCCTCGTCCAATCCTAAGGGTCAACCGCAGATCCACCACGACCACCTATCACCGGCGACGACGACCATTGTCCCCAGTGGCCGAAAAATTCCATAAAAGGTATTTTGCTCTGCTCTTCACCCCCATGTTGGATCCGAGGTTAAAACTCCCAAAACCCAACCAAATACCCTCAAAAAGCTTGAAAGCCTCTCGGTTTTAAAGAAAACTAAGTCTCTTCCAACATGGGTTTGGATACTTCGAAGGACTCACAGGCATTCCAACCACCCTCAACGAAGGAGGAAGGGTTCCATTTCGAAAAAAAAGGGTAAAGATATCTAAAACCCTAGATCTATTTTCTTTTTTTTAGTTATTTTCGAAAATAATATATATATGAATATGAACACAACAATCTATCCTCGAAATTTCTTGCTTCTATTTCATAATATTTGTGTCCCCAAAACTTACAAATCGGATGAGGGCTTTTATAGTCGATTGAAATACATTGTTTTATTTAGTTTTGCCTCTGTTTCTTTGTTTGTAGGGCTCATCGGTAGTGTCAGCGTAATTTTTGGCTCAACAGTGGTGGTGGCAGAGGGTCCTCGGGACATGGTGCCATGGTTCGTTAGCCTTGCTAACATGGAGGGAGAGCGGCGGCTGGAGACATCTTAGGCAAATTAGGGTTTCCTTAATGTTTAAGGTTTCGAGCCATTCAGGCCTTCAGATTGGTTTTGTAAATTGGGCTTGTGGGTGTATTTGGGTATTGGGTAATTTTTAAGGTTAGGGTTTGTTTTGGGTTTTGTAATTTGGATTTGAACATTTTAAATAAAATGGATTATTTATTTATTTTTTGTTTTTTATTTGGTTTGGGTTTTATTTGTTGGGGTCTTGGGCCGGTCAAAATTGAGGTTCTACAATACATATTTCATTAAGCTTAATTATAATCAAAATATTTACATAACCTCAAACTTACTAAATCATTGTATCATTTAGTCTATATTTATCAAACCAACTATCATGTGACTAGTATACATATGTATTCATCTCCGAAAGACCCCAAAACATAACATTAATCCTAGGTACATGCCTAAATAACCAAAAGAGGACATCACTGAATTTGAGTACGAGATTTCTTCCTTGATGTTTAGTTGGTATCTACTGTTAAGTTAACCTGTAATCATAAGAAATTTAATTACATTAGTAAACTTTCATTCATCAACATAATCATTCACATGAATGTATATGATCCTTACAATGATGCTTTCATTTGATAATTCCAACTCTTAATTTCAATATAGCACATACACCATCAATCTACTATAGTTAAGGCCCCAAATCAGTATAAACCTTACTCCATATGTATGTGTATATATATATCTTGTCAAGTCTCACCGATAATCCTTTCACTGTGTCGTTCATAATTTTTGTCAATTCATGGCATCCAATGCCTAGCGGTTAAACCATGATAAGTGAGCCCAGCTCTAGTTGGATTAACCAACAAAGTTTGTCAATTCATGGCACCCTGTGCCTAGCGGATAAACCACGATAAGTGAGCCCAGCTCTAGTTGGATTAACCAACGGTTTGCACCCAGCGCTAGTCGAATAAATCAACGATCTTGGCACCCAGTGCCTAGCGGTTAAACCGCTGAAGTGGGCTCAGCTCTAGTTGGATTAACCAACGAATAATTCGTCAAATCTTGGCACCTAGTGCCTAGCGGATAAACCACGAAAGTGAGCCCAGCTCTAGTCAGTTAAACAGACAAACATTTCATAATTCAGTCCCATAATTTACTCCATTCATAGTCAAGCACAATAATTCAATTCAACCATTCCATCATCTCTAGGTCTATTATCATTTAATCACATATTCATAAGGTTTGCTATACACGAGTCATAGTTCTATCACAATTAAACATAACTAAGTTTAAAACACAATGAATAGAAATAATAAGTTCGAGAATACGAACTTACCTAATTAAATAATCAACAATTTCTCATTTCATAATTCAACCATTTGACAACAAATAACTACGAGTAATTCTTGATCTATTCCATAATCATACATGTACTTTATATATTTCCATAATTTTCCATTCAATAGAATTATCCAAATACTCATATAAGAACATAATTAAAACCAAATAACATAGCTGAAATAAACTAACAAATACATAAATACACCATTCCACATTTCATCACATCATAAATTAAATCCTTTGTATTATTTAACTATATCTGATATCCATGATACATTCCTTACTCATTTTTATATATATACACAATCAACCATTTAAATATATATATATATATATTAACATCACTAAATTAAAGTTCGAGCTTTAAGGACTACGAACTTACCGAGTTACGATAGTCGTTTAAACCGAGATTGATTACTCCACAATCTTCTCCTTTCCACGATTAATATTTGTTAATAATTCACTATAATATATCATGAACAGTTAATCCAATTCATTCCCAGAATAACATAAAATTCATTAGAAGGCAGTATATTACATCATTCACAAATCACATCCTTCAAACACCATATCTTGCAGCATTTAATACCTAAATTTTTAGCTTAATATCATCATAAATTCACATCCATTTTGACATTATTAATAACATTTAACAATTTAGTTTCACATTATTCAGACCATTTAATTTTCCTGATCACTTCAACGATTTTCAATTAATATAAGGATGAAAATAACCAACCATCGATCATACCACATGAATGGTTAAGAAGTTAGACAACATGCATACAAATAGCTTGTTCCCACATTTGGCAACATTATAAACAATCAATGTCCAATTAACGATTTCACTTGAAATTTAAAGAAATGATCAAGAAATTTCCAGCCGAATCACTTATAAAAATTATCAACTTACCTATCATGTAAATAAATATTTCAAGAAGACTTACCATTGGCCACACTCAAATTTCACTTCTAAAATAATGTTTCATTCGACAGATAGAAACTTAATTTACGCTATAATGACACATCATCAATATCAAATCTAAAGTTATACATTTTAAACACATCACCAAAGCACAATAATTTACAGCTATACACTCTTTTCAACTTGTCGCGTTAAGACATCGCAATTTCATTACTAAGACAATTTAATATACGAAAATTAATCTCTTTCAAATAATGTATAAGACAACATAATTACTTACATTTTAATCTAGATACAATAGCATAACATCTCAATTATATCCATCACTGCTTTTAATTTCATCTTAATACATTAACATTTAGTCTAGCCACAACAGGAAAACATCCTAACTGTAGCTATCACATATTGTAATTTCAGCTTAAGGCATTAATAGTTGCAGCATATAATTAGCACCTCAGATTTCAGCTTTCAGACATGGTAAATTGTAGCATCTAATTACCTCAATTTCCAACTTTCAAACCAAATAATTTGCAGCATTTAAATGCCTTAAAATTCAGCATTCGGGCAAAATAAAATACAACATCTAACACTCCAAATTTTCAGCAATTTTAGAAGTCTTTAAAAAAAATTAAATGCTGAAGTTCAGAATTCGGACAGTGGCCAAAGTTGGCCTTTAACCTCCAATAATTTCTCCGTATTTCAGCCTGTAGCAGTTTAAATTATTCATCAAATTTAAGTATATTCAATTCAGCAATTTCATACTTGAATTTGAACATGCTTAACAATGATTATTAACAATTAACTTAACATTTTTTTCTCTAACAACAAATACCTTAATTTCAACCCTCAATATATCATGCTTATTTAATTTCAATGTACCATATACAATCTAAACAACTAGCATCAAATTTCCAGCAACCAAGCACTTCAATTTGTAGAATAATAGAGCATTAAAGGTACAAAGATAAACAACAACAATGTCTACTTTGTTTGAGCAGCAGGAAATCTACGACATTAGCAATTTAATTATCTAAAAACCATAAATTTGTCCTAATTTGGACAGTCAATGATTTACAATAGAAAAACAACATATTAATTAATAATAATTTGTATTAAGTTCATCTTTTAACTCCCTCAAAAGTGTTTGTTAGATTATAATGTACCATTCACCACCCAAATAGTTATTATCACAATTTATTAATATTTTTATCCACCGAAATTCAAATATAACTTCAACCAAAATTAGTTGATAGCAATAATAAATAAACATTTAAGTAAATAAAATTTAAAGTATGGAGTTCAGGAATTCACTAAAGTCAGTAGATTAAATAACCCTTAGATATGGGTCAAGCAACCTATGCTTTGTATTTATGCTCACCATAGAACCCTTGTAATGACAACATTAACCACATAAATGACCAGGTTTCAGACATTTTAAAACACAATTAATTTCCATAGCATTAATTCAATACACTAGATCACATTCATACAAGAATTTAGCGGCATTAAATACATTACTATTATCCATCTCTTTCCATATCAGTTGAACCACATCACACTCATATATATATACATTAAACATATCATTCATTAAATTAAGAAAGGTACTATGAACCTCATCTTTAGGCTTAAGAAATCCGGACATATTATGATCAACCTCTTAATCGGGGTCTAAAACAAATCTCTTAGCTTTATCGGTATTAGCTCAATTGGATAACACCATTTATTTATAAAAGAAATAGAGAACATTGTTTCGTACCTCTCAATTCTTTAATGGGAGCTCTCTTAACCATTGCTGCGGCATCATCGGAGGAGCAATTCCTGCTACTTTCTAAAGAGCTTCGGCAATAGCACATAATATATTTGTATCACATTGCCCCTCATTAAGGCCTCTATTAACATTTGATTGTTAAATACCATCATAATGAACATCCAGGGTTACCGACTCAATTCCATCTAATTCCTCAGTAGTATTATTATCAGTATAAATCTCTTAATCTACCACATTATTATATTCATCTGACATCTTTAAACAAAAACAATAATAATTAGCATCCAAATCCCGACTCAAACTCGACTCAACTTTGGCATGTACCATTAGACTCAATTCCGAGCTCGATTTAGTTTGAGAATCTACTAAACCTGTAACCTCTAATATCATTAATTGTAACACCCTTAACCCATAATCATCATCGATTTAGGGTCTCAAAGTGTCACAAAACATTTTACAACATTAATCTACTTTAAGCAATTATTTCCTTAATCGTAAGCAACTATATTCACATACCAAATTATACATTAAATCACATGCATTAATCCAATTTATAAAATACATACCATATGAAAGCATTACAATAATTCATGAATCACTTTCAAATAACTTGCAAATCATAGAGGGACTAGAGATTTTTCACAAACCTGTGTTCTAGGACGTGTTCCTACTTGAAAGGCATCCACACGACTGTGTCACAGACCGTGTGACAGACCGTGTGTTTGACCGAGTAACCTGTATTGCACCCAAAAATGGCACACGGTCGTGTGACAGCCCGTGTCACAAGCCATGTGTACCCAGTTTGCTTTCTAACCAAGTTAATTCCTTAACCTAGCTTGTCCCACAATAAGCATTACTAAGAGGTATAATTTCTAGAATTTCAAGCATCAATCAAGCAACAACCAAACCTTACGCATGTCATTACCAACTTAACCAATAAGACCATTTCCTAAATAATTATTTGTAATTCACTATCTAGTTGTCAACTACATAAAATCTTATACTATAACCCACAAGACTCCATTACCAAAACATGGAAATAAAACATACCACAATTGTTCTTCAATTCAATATTAGTAAACATAATGAACTTTTATCCAATCCAAAATCATACCATTCAACCAAATTTACAACTCAAACAATTATCAATATTAACCACTACAGCAAAACAGATTACTAGAGGCATTTTTAGCGGCGTTTGGACAAAAAATGACACAAAAGGTAAAACAATAGCGGCGTTTTTCCATAAACACCACAAAAGGTAGAGCAATAGCGGCGTTTATGGGAAAAATACCATAAAAGGTAGCGGCGTTTATGGGAAAACGCCACAAAAGGTAAGGGCATTAGCGGCGTTTATGGTAAAATTCAGCAAAAGGTAAGAGAATTAGCGACATTTATGAGAAAACGCCTTAAAAGGTAAAAGCATCAGCTGCGTTTATGAGAAAACACCGTAAAAAGTAAGAGCATTAGCGGCGTTTATGAGAAAACACTTAATAATTCTAACTCCTGCACTGCAAAAGATCTAATTAGTACTTTCTTCAGGATTATAATACGAAAAATAAATAAAAATTCTGGGTTTTCTATAATGATAATAAAAAAATAAAAGCAAATAAAAGAAATGGAAAATAAGATAAGAGATCGATAAACTGGATTATGAGAGATTAGCTTGCTTTGGCATGATTTTATCAATCGTTGCTTTGGGGTTTTAATCGATTAACTAGTCGTTACTCTAACAGGATCTTCCAATCTTCCACTAACATAACGAATCAACAGGAACTACTTATGTAACATCCATATTTTGGTAGTACCGAAAACGAAGGTTCCGGGATCTTAATTTCGTCACATGAGTCAATGGATTATTATTTAATTATGTCTAATTAATTGGGGTTAAATAGTATTTAATGGGATTAAGAAAATTTGATGTCTTATATATTTATTGGAGAATTAGGATTTAATTGAAAAGGGTCATTAAAATTAGTATAACATGTCAAATTACTTTGATGGATTAAGGGATTAAGAAGTTAAGGTATCAAAGTTGTAAATTAACCAAAATAAAGATAGTGAATGTTTTAGTGGTTGGTCATAATGAAATTTTAATTAATTAATAGAGTTAATATAATAAAATGAAAACTAAATGAAATAAGGGTAAAAAAAAGGGGGTCATCTTCCTAAAATCTTTTGACCACCGAATATTGAAAAGGAGAAAAGGCATTGTTGAGCTCTTACATTCGGCATACTTGCACGGTAGGTATTTTGACCTTCAATTCTTGTGAAAATTATGTTTTTAGGATCGTCTTGACTCTATCCAACTAACCCGGGTGTTAATGAATAAAATGGTAAAATATTTCGGATGATGCCATTGATGGATATTGAAGGTTTTTATGAAGTTTGTTAGTAGATTTCTTTGTATGGCTATTATATGGAAAGATTTTGCATAAGAAGTTCATGGATTATAAATTGAGTGATGAAATATAAAGTTTAATTTATATTTAATTACCTTGCATAATGAGTTTAGATTATTTTAAATTTTGGGATGTAATTATTGTAAATTTAAAGTGTCATGGTATTAAGTTATAGATTTTGGAATTTTAAGGACTGTTTGGAAAATAAATAAATAAATAAATATATATATATACATTCGGTTGGCTGAAAGGTTCTTTTCTTTTATGAAGGTTGAATTGAGTAGTTTGTATTAAGGATTTGGGGGTGTAAATGTAAGATATTAAGGGTTAGTAATCAGATTATTAAATTATGGTGATTATAAGTTGGTTGATTAAATTAAATTATTGTATATAGATCAAGAAATGGGTAGAACAAATATTAATCGTGGAAAGGAGAAGATTGTGGAGTAGTCAATCTCGGTTTAAACAACTATCGTAACTCGGTAAGTTCGTAGTCCTTAAAACTCGAACTTTAATTATTTAATTAGTGATGTTATTAATTAAATTGATATCCAAGTGTAGATATATATATTTAAATGGTTGGTTGTGTATATATATATAAATGATTAAGGAATGTATCATGGATATCAAATATAGTTGAATAATACAAAGGATTTAATTTATGATGTGATGAAATGTGGAATGGTGTATTTATGTATTTGTTAGTTTATTTCAGCTATGTTATTTGGTTTTAATTATGTTCTTATATGAGTATTTGGATAATTCCATTGAATGAGAAATTGTGGAAATATATAAACGTACATGTATGAGTATGGAATAGATCAAGAATTACTCATAGTTATTTGTTGTCAAATGGTTGAATTATGAAATGAGAAATTGTTGATTATGTAATTAGGTAAGTTCGTATTCTCAAACTTATTATTTATATTCATTGTGTTTTAAACTTAGTTATGTTTAATTGTGATAGAACTGTGACTCATGTATAGCAAACCTTATGAATATGTGATTAAATGGTAATAGACCTCGAGATGATGGAATGGTTGAATTGAATTATTGTGCTTGAGTATGAATGGAGTAAATTATGTGATTGAATAATGAAATGTTTTTCAGTTTAACTGATTAGAGATGGGCTCACTTTCGCTATTTATCCGCTAGGCACTGGGTGCCAGGATTTGACGGATTATTCGTTGGTTAATCCAACTAGAGCTGAGCTCACTTCAGCGGTTTAACCGCTAGGCACTGGGTGCCAAGATCGTCAGTTTATCTGACTAGCGCTGGGCGCAAACCTTTGGTTAATCCAACTAGAGCTGGGCTTATTTATCGTGGTTTATCCGCTAGGCACAGGTGCCATGGATTGACGAACTTTGTTGGTTAATCCAACTACAGGAAAATAGGTTTTAGCGGTGTTTTTTTAGGCCTATAGCCGTGCTTATTAGCGCCGCTAAAGAGAATGCCGCTAAAAGTCACAGCATTTATGAGGAAAAACGTCGCTATAGAACATGGTCTTTAGCGGTGCTTTTTCTACAACACCGCTAAAGAACATGGTCTTTAGCGGTTCTTTTCCCACAAACGCCGCTAACATTAATAGATTTACCAACTCATTTTGATTCATATAAAACCCAAATTTTCAACAGTTTTTTCCTATAAATTCAAATCCAATCAATAGCTTCAAATCTAAATGATACTACCACGAAAGAAATATGTATATGATTTAAATTAATTAATAAATGAAAAATATATTCAAAAGAAGTATTGTGTATATTATTCTCACAATAAGAAAAAACAAAAGTCTAAGATGGCGGATTCTGCAGTTGATTTTGCTGAAACATTTTCATCATATTTTGAAGTTGTAGTTGCAGTTTGTCATACTTTCTTTGAGACTCTGCTTCCCTTGTCGCTGCCTTGGCTTTAAGTTGTAGCTAAAGTTCATCATATTTTCTTTGAGCCTCTGCTTCTCTCGTTGTTGCCTCCACTTTAAGTTGACTATGCTAGCCACTTGATCTCTTAACCTCTGAACTTCAGCTTGATCTTGACTCCCCGAAGGCATGTATCTCTGCGAGTTGGATCCAAAATATTGGGATGGGCTAACAAAAGATCCTTGAAATCAAACCCGACCATACCTTTCAAGACCCAAAACTTCTGTAATAACTCGGTTATCAATGTCATCTAGATTAACCGAACTATCACTTGAAGCCAAGAGTTCATACTCTGCCTTCTTATTATTTAATTTATCCTAATAAGTCAATCAAGGAGTTAGAAACGAAATATATAATCAAACAAATGCAACATAACTTGGCATTATTTGCATTACAAAAGATGAATTAAATCATTATAATTAAACATGATAAATATTTTAAATAATTCAAATTTTATTAAGTAAAATTTTTGCAGCTTCAATAGTCATAAGAGATCCATCTTTCTTTCTATGTGTAATGTCAAAAAGTTGAAGGCATCCAACTTTTTTACCTGACGACAGTTCCTACATTATAGTAGGAAAATATTATTTAGTAGAAAGTAATTTATATTTGACACAATTAATAAATTCAAAATACCTCATCATCAGCTACGTAAGCAAAACTTCTCGATCCAACTGTGTGCGTGAATTTTTTTTGCCTACTTGTAGTTCCAACACTCTCATGATCTTGCATTATGAAATTATTATTATGTATATAATAAATACTATAAATCGAAATAATTATAAGAGTTTAGTAGTACATAATACCTCTCCATTTTTTTAACTCCAAAATCTAACTTGTTCTTCCCATTGGTACCTCAGCATTCCCGGCAAAACATCTCGCAATTTCACTTCAAGGCTTATTGATAGCATTAGAAATAACACCTATTTTCTCTCTAAATTTGTGTATCAATTGTCTCTTTTGTATTATGTTTAGCATGCATAATAGGCATTTCATACTTAGTATTTGTATTTTCTAAATCATTGTTGTTTGGCTTAAATTCTTGTTATTTTATCTCTTTTGTACACTAATGTCGCCACATGCAGCCTATGTATTGTATGTAGAAATTGTCAGCGCAGGGATCCATATCAGAAGATAGATGCTAGAATGAATTTAAAGAATGCAGCCACAAGTTTAACTTGGATTGCGGCCAGAGATGTCACCGCATAGAAACCTCTACTTTGTATGGATGAAATTACGCTGCAAACACAATTAGAAGCACCAGTGCAGGGGAAAAACACATTGTCACTATAATTGAAGGTTTCAGATTGCACCCAGCAATGTTGCGACAACCTACAGATTTTTGAAGAACACACCAGATCTACGTGAGTGCACAACTGGATTGTAACAAAGTTTGACAGCTACAAATGGATCTGGATCTGAGAAGAGATGAGATCTACAATTCTTGAAGCCTATAAATAGAGGAAAGAAGATAGAGAAAGATATCAAGAGGTGAAGGAATTAATTCTATAATTACTTTGTATTTTTTGAGATTTATGCTGAAGAACGGTGAGCTGATTGAGCGAAGGAGAAACTACTTCTGACGAGAACTGCTCGATGCAATGCAAGAGGAGTGGTTAAGAAATAGTCCTAGTAGTCTAGGGATAGTAAGCTTCGATATATTTGTTGACCCCTCTTTATGTTGATGAATTATTATTGATAATTGAATGAATATGGAAATATCTTTTAGTGTTAGATTACTTTGATTCTTATTTGATTCTTCTCATCTGTTTATTCTTGGACTTAACTGCATTAAACACGACAGTGGAATTGCAGTCTACCAACATCGGGAGATGCAGTGACACGTTAGGTTAACAAGCAAGTCAGCTAGAGTTGCTTGGGATTAGAAGGGATTCTGGTCACTTGTTCTTGAGTGCACAACATTGCCAACACTGGGAGGTATGGTAATTATGGGCACTTAAGTCTCGATTAAACAGAGAGTTGTAATTTGTAAGATTTCATTGGAGCCTTATTGTTGCGACAATTCGTCTATACAACACCTTGTCGACGCATTTAGCATTTCTACTTAGTAAAATCAGTGATTCACTCCAATTCTTCACACTTAATCATACTTTTACTTTCATGCATTTAAATTGTCAACACTTCAACAACAATTTGATTTACTTTCAGTTGCTTTGATAAGTAACTTTTATAATTACATTGATAATTTTGACTGTCTTAGTGTGCAAATCTAATTTAGTTGCACTGACATCCTTACTAGCATTTTCTCTAATCTTAGTTGTAGTTGCTTCGACATTTAAACATTAAGAACTCATTCCTCGTGGGATCGATATCCAATAGAATCAATCTATCAATTATACTTGCATCGATGTGTGTCTGCTTGCATAACTGCTGTGATGTTACAAGCCGATCAAGTTTTGGTACCGTTGCCGGAGACTGGCGTTTATTGATGTTTATTTTTGTAGTTGCAATTATTCTTTCTTACTTACCCTCTAATTTTCACTAACTTGTTTAATTTTCTTTTGTTGATTTCTTTCAAAATTCTTTAGGTGTTGCATGTCCACAATGAGAAATCCTAAAGATATTGTGAACTTTGATCCAAAATTCGAGAGAACACTTAGGAAAAGAAAACAATAGCAAAAGAAATGGGCTGACAACAACAACAACCTACCACCATTGCTGCCATAAAATGTTATTCCTTCGGTGCAGCCACAACTCGTCAATATTATACCATCGCCTCCACAAGAAGAACAAGTGCAAAACAGGACAATCAGAGATTTTGTTATTTCTGTCCTTGATAATTTACAGCCAGGGGTTGTAAGGCCAGCTATACAAGTTAGAAATTTTGAATTGAAACCGATTATGTTTCAAATGCTCAATTCAAATGGGCGATATGCGGGTTTACCTCATGAAGATGCAAGAGAGCATCTAAAATCATTTCTGCTTATTTTCGCATCTTTTAGTCAACATGGTATTCCTGATGATTCCTTGAAAATGCAACTATTCCCTTATTCATTGTAGGGAAGAGCGAGAACATGGTTCTTGGGTTTATTGGCTAGATCCATTATATCATGGAATGGGATAGAAATATAGTTCGTTTTACGATTCAACTCGTCGACAATGAATGCAAGGTTGCGAAATGACATTACAGCATATCATCAGTTGGATGATGAAAACTTACACACAACATGGGAGCGTTATAAGACTCTGCTTAGACATTGCCCTATGCATGAAATTCAGCAAGAGACTCAGATCGAGATCTTTTACAATGGATTGAATGCTCAGACAAGAAATCTTGTTGATGCATCTACAAATGGTCCCTTGTTGGATTGAACCTACACCGAAGCTATACGAATTCTAGACAGAATTGCATAGAATGATTATCAATATCCTATCTCTCATTTTGCTCAGGTAAAAACTAATCTCGGTGTTCTTGAATTAGATGCAATTTCAGCTTTGAGTGCACAGGTATCCTCTTTGGCCAACATTATAAAGAACAAGAAGGGGACAAGTAACATTGCCCCTATTCAAGTGGCCCAACAGATGGATGTCCCGACATTTTCTTGTGAAATTTACGGTGACAATCATAGTTATGAAGACTGCCCACAACATGCTGAAAACGCATTTTATGTTAACAAAATCAGAGGAAATTCTTATGGTAACTCATACAATAATCGAAATCCACAACCTTGGGGGAATCAAAATGCGTCTGCATATAGATATGAAAATTCCTCAAAGCAAGACAGTTATAGACAAGGGAGTTACAACAACAATCAGTAGCAGAACTATAATCAGAATTCTCAAGTATGTTCAAATTCTGATCAAATGTAGGTACATAGCCAGATACAACCACAAGCTAGGATGCAGGCACAACAGACTGCGCTGCCACATATGCAAGGACAGCATCAGCAACAATAGTAGTTTTCTAAATCAAGATCAGATCTTATGGCTGCTCTAGAAGCACTTATGCAATAACATATTACTCGAACTGAAGCGATCTTTCAAGGCAATTCCTCTTCTATTCGTGCGTTGGAAGCCCAGCTAGGACAGTTGACTTCTAACTTAAGTTCAAGGTCACCAGGTACTCTGCCTAGTGATACGGAGAATCCGACGTAGAAACAGAAGGAACACGCTACGGAGCAAGAATTAAACTATCGAACCAAGCAGACATTCCAACCAAGAACATGTCGATACATCTAAACCCAAGCAACAAGGAGAAGTTGCAGCTGAAAAGAACCAAGCAGAAATAAATGAGGAAGAGCCAATTGTAGTGACTTCTATGCCTACAATTCGCCCAACAAAAACGTTGACGTAACTGCCCATGTCGATGCAACCGATTATTCCTCAACAACCCACTAACAGTATACTTTTGTCATTTTTGTAAAGATTTAAAGAGAAAGACCATGATAAGGACTATCAAAAGTTTGTTTATACTTTGAAGCAATTACATATTAACATACCTCTTTTAGATGCTCTTGTGCAGATACCTAGCTATGGGAAATATGTGAAAGAGTTGTTACCTAAGAAGAAAAATTTGTTTGAAATCGAGACGATTGCGCTCAAGAGGGGTGTAGTGCTGTGCTAACAAACAAGTTGCCACAAAAAATGAAAGACCCTAGCAGCTTCACAATCCCATGCTCCATTGGAAATCATTATTTAGGTAAAGCCTTATGTGATCTGGGAGCTAGTATTAATCTCATGCCTTTTTCCATATTTAGGAAGTTAGGAATAGGGTCAATGAAGTCCACTACGGAGACATTACAACTTGCGGACAGATCTCTAGTGCAACCTGAAAGCCAAATCAAAGATATCCTTATGCTAGTTGATAAACTCATATTCCCTGTTGATTTCATAATCCTTGATTGCGAAGCAGATAAAGAGGTGCCCATCATCTTGAGGCGACCATTCTTAGCAATGAGACGCACTCTTATTAACGTTTTCAAGGGCAAACTCATTATGCATCATAATGACGAGCATGTGACCTTCAGTGTGTTCGAAGCATTTCCGTCGAGAAGTAAAGAGCAATGTCACCACATTGACATGCTAGGCAAAATAATTATGAAAGAATTCAATGAACGAAGTTCAGTAGTTTCAGATAAAGACATTAACTAATGAAATCCTAACTGAATATGACCACAAAGCTGAGGCTAATAATTGTGAGCTACGACAGAATTGGCAATTGGAATCTTTGGATCTATCTAATAGGATGATCCCTATGTTTAAACCGTCGATTGAACAAGCTCCTACCTTGGATTTGAAGCCATTTCCAACGCATCTGAAGTATGTCTTTTTGGGTGATAACGACACGTTACTTGTAATTGTCAGCGCAACCATCGACGCAACGCAAGAAGAAAAGCTTGTTGCAATTTTAAAGGAGCATAAAAGAGCCATCGCCTAGAGCATTACAGATATCAAAGGCATCAGTCCCTTTTTTTGCATGCACAAGATCAGGCTGGAAGATGAAGTGAAGCAATCCATTGAGCAACAGCGAAGGCTTAATGAGAAAATAAAAGAAGTAGTGAAGAAGGAGATTATCAAGTGGCTATACGCGGGCATCATCTACCTCATTTCTAATAGCAATTGGGTGAGCCCTATCTAATGTGTGCCCAAGAAGAGCGGCATCACTGTTGTGAGTAATGACAAGAACGAGTTAATCCTTACTCGCATTGCTACTAGATGGCGAGTGTGCATGGATTATCGTCGACTCAATACGGCCACAAAGAAGGACCACTTCCCACTACCATTTATTGGCCAGATGCTGGACAGGCTAGCTGGTAAAGCCTATTATTGCTTCCTAAATGGCTACTCTGGATACAATCAAATTGTCATTGTGCCGGAAGATCAAGCAAAGACCACGTTCACGTGCCCATTTGGAACCTTTGCCTTTCGACGTATGCCATTTGGACTGTGCAATACACCAGCCACATTCTAGAGGTGCATGATGGCTATCTTCTCGGACATCATTGAAGATTCTCTAGAGGTGTTCATGGATGATTTCTTTGTTTATAGGCAGACATTTGACCAATGCGCTGACAACTTGGCGAAAGTTCTGAATAGATGCGAGGACACAAATCTAGTTTTGAACTAGGAAAAATGCCATTTCATGGCAACTGAAGGAATTTTCCTTGGTCATCGCATATCATGTCAAGGCATTGAAGTAGATAAAGCAAAGGTTGAAATCATCGAGAAATTGCCACCACCTACCAATGTCAAAGGAATAAGAAGCTTTCTTGGACACGCTGGTTTTTATAGGAGATTTATCTGTGATTTTTCCAAGATTGCTAAACCATTATGCTCACTGCTAGAGCAAAATAAAAAGTTTGTGTTTGATGATACATGTCTAGACGCATTCATCACAATAAAGAAGCAGCTAGTACAAGCTCCGATTGACGTCGCACCGGATTGGATGCAACTGTTTGAACTCATGTATGACGCAAGTGACTTTGCTATAGGAGCTGTGCTGGGACAACGCAAAGAGAAGGTATTTCACTCAATTTAATATGTTAGCAAAACCTTAACTGACGCGTAGGTAAACTATACAACTATCGAAAAAGAGTTACTAGCAATTGTTTTTGCATTCGACAAATTTCGTTCATATCTTGTCGGCGTAAAAGTGACTGTCTACACAGATCATTCTGCGCTGAGATACCTTTTTACGAAGAAGGACGCCAAACTGAGGTTGATCAGATGGATTCTGCTCTTACAAGAGTTTGATGTTGAAATCAAGGATAGAAAAGGATCCGAGAATCAAGTAGCTGATCACTTATCTTGCTTGGAAGTTGGAAGTGAGGATGGGAAGGAATCCCAAATTGTCGATACATTTCCAGACGAGCAGTTATTCTTTGTCAACGTATCACCTTGGTATGCTGATGTTGTCAACTATCTTGTTTGTGGAAAGCTACCCTTGAGTGCTACTGGTCACAAGAAGATCAGATTTTTGAGCGATGTTGCAAAGTACCATTGGAACGAGCCACACCTATTCAAGGTATGCGCCGACAACATTATCCATCACTGCGTTCCTAAAGAAGAAATGACTTCTATCTTGAGACATTGCCATGATGCTCCCTATGGAGGCCATTTTGGCGGTGTGATGACTGCTGCAAATGTCCTACAGTCAGGATTCTTTTGACCCATATTATTTCGAGACGCCCACAACTTTGTACAACAATGTGACAGATGTCAACGCACGAGTTCTATATCTCAACCCAACGAGATGCTCCAACAACCTATTATGGAGGTGGAGTTATACGACGTTTTGGGTATAGACTTCATAGGACCATTTCAAACTCTTTTGGGAATGTGTATATTCTAGTGGCTGTTGACTATGTCTCGAAGTGGATCGAGGTAATTGCGGTGTCAAAAGATGATGCTCGAACGGTGTTGAAGTTCTTCCACACGTACATCCTTACGAGATTTGGAACACCTAGGGCATTAATAAGTGATCAAGGTACTCATTTTCATAATAATCAAGTGGCGACAGCCTTGAAAAGATATGGTGTGAAGCATCGCATGGCCACAACATACCATCCACAAACAAATGGCCAAGCGGAGGTTTCCAATCAGTAAATTAAAAGTATCCTTGAGAAGGTGGTTAATCCATCTAGGAGGGATTAGTCTTCGCGGCTACATGATGCATTGTGGGCGCTTCGCACCGCTTATAAAACCTCGTTGGGGATGTCACCGTATCAACTCGTATTTGGTAAGTCATGTCACCTGTCAGTTAAACTTGAGTATAAAGCCATGTGGGCAATCAAGCAGGTGAATATGGATTATCATGCTACTGGAAGGAAGAGGTTGTTGGACATCACTGAACTAGAAGAAATTTGCCGCAATGCCTATGAGAATGCTACAATATACAAAGAAAAGACTAAGAGATGGCACGACAATATTATCTTGCGTCGGTAATTTAATTCTAGCCAGTTAGTACTTTTGTTTAATTCACATTTAAAACTACATCCAGATAAATTGCATTCAAGATGGTCAGGCCCTTTTAAGGTTGTTGAAGCATTCCAAAATGGAGCGGTGATAATTGAAAATCTAAAAGATAGACAACAGTTCAAGGTGAATGGCCAACGATTGAAGCACTATGTGATCACAGATGTCAAAGAACCAAACGAGACCATAGATTTGGTCACATTTAAATAATGTCAACACATTTTTGCATTTCCTTTTATCTTTTCACTTTTATTTGTTCCCTTTTAAATTCTATGCAGGAATAAAAGTCGTATTTTTGTCGATCATCGCAAAGCACAATTTGTTGATGCATTCTATGATGACTCAGTAAAGCTTTTTCAGCAAGAATCGCGCCAATTGATTTTTATCTCTCCCCAGCCTTTAGATCAATCAAAAGGTACGATCTGCAGCCTAGCATTTATTAGCTGCAGACGTAACATTTTCCCACACCTTTTTCAATCATCACGTTTCCTCCAATCCAAAGTTTATAAAACCCTTCTCTGCCGACTTCCTTCTCCCACTCACAATCACCATTGCTACTACAACTCATCTTCTTTATTGTTTTTACTCTTACTCTCACAAGCTTACTCTTTTCTCTACAAGTTTCTTTTAACCTTTTTACTAAGCTATTATGGCAAGGACAAGAGGCGCAAAAACTCCTTCCAAAGCCTCTGTTGAATCTTTCACCACCATGGTTTGGACCACAGACCAACCCCCACAAAATGAACTAGTCCTATTCTTGTCTAAGGCAGCAAAAGACCGCTGCCATGACATGATGCTTAAACAGAACTGTCACCTAGAGCAGGGTATACAGTTATCCCCGTACCAGACGTTGGGGAAACAAATCGCAAGAACAATCAGTCGTCTGCATTGGGAATTCTTCTATGAGCACCCAGCCGGATATTCCCCTACCATGGTAAGGGAATTTATGCCAATCTTGTACACTCTGAACAGGAGTTCATATTTGTGAGGGAAGGCTTAGTACCATGGAGTGCTACCCACATCAACACTCTGTTTTGGATTGCTGAGAAAGAGGACACCCACACTACGTTTTTGGAAGAGCTGACTGATGGCGGAGCTGACTAGGTGATGAGAGACCTTTTTGTTAAAGGTACTATCTGGACGGGTAATGGTCCACACAACTATACCATATACCATGCACCGACATTATCTAACAACCTAAAGCAAAGTATGGTTTCATTTTATGAACTGCTGTCTATCGCCTTCTACACATAGCACTACGGTAACATTAGATCGCATGTGCATCCTACACTCTATCATAATGGGCTGCCACATAAATGTCATTGCAATCCTTCATGACCAGATTGCTGAAGCTACTGCTAAGCAAACAGGTATATTGCCCTTCCCTTCCTTAATCATGTTGCTATGTAAACAAAAGGGCATTATGCCCAGAGATGGTGAGAAAGTGCTAGAGAACAAAGGTCCCATTAACGACATCTTAGTGGAGAGAATGACGAGAGGCCAAGAGACTCCACTGGTAAAAGAAGCACCAAAGAAGTAGGAGAAGGGGGAAAGCAAGAAGAAGAAAAAGCAAGAAGATGTACCCACAGACCCTCAGTTGGGGAAGAGGTTGGCTGCTATGGAAGTAAGCATTAATCGCATCGACATGCGTAATATCCGTATTGTCAATGTGTTAGAAGATATGGACTATAGGCAGAACATCTTTTATGAGTATACAAAAGTGTGGATCGATGTTATTGTCGTTGCATTGAGGAGTATGAGCTCTAGTTTGCTACCAGATTTCCTTGTCTTCCCATTTATCTTCAAACCAATACCCTCATCCTCCAACCAGCCTACTCTTGATAGTAGGCCTCAACATGTCCGCTTTCCAACAAGAATCCTCATTTTAGATGATGAGGAGCACGAGGGGCATTCTAATGCTATGGAAGATTGCTACAGAACTATAGCCAGCTTGTTTGAAGAAGAGTTCTCGAACAGCCTTGGGGCTAATATGGTAAAGCGAGAGGCTATGGTTGAAGAGGTGCATACCCCGATTGTATCTATGAGTGTGGACGCAGAGGAAGGCATTGACAAAGACACCACTAAGTAAGAAAAGCCTGAGGAAGAAGAAGGAAGGAGAGGAAGATGAACTTGAGAAGGAGAATCTTGTAAAAGAGGAGGTAGAGAAGGAGGATGCCTCGACAAATATCATGGAGGACATTGTCGAAGCACCCACCAATGTGGGGGCATCTAGTGAAGATATAAATCCACTTGAAGCGAGTCAGGCTAAGGCAGTTACTAGCAGCATTGAGAAATCGAATCCTCTAGCCATCGTGCCCTATGTGGCACCACTTATTGAGGTCCACCCATCAGATGTAACTACCGATGAGGCCCTTCTCAACCGGCTGAAGAGGAGCAATCTGCTATTTCAGTTGATTCGAAGGACAAAAAGAGGAAGTGCAAGGACAAGAAAAAGAGACGCAAAGAGGAAGGCGAGTGCCCAAAGAAAAAGAAGAACAAAACTAAAGCATCCACTTCATCGACTGCTGAATAAATGAGTTAGTTTACTTGTCACTAGGTAGTTGCATTCATTTCATTGTTATTGCATTATTATTTGTCATTGTATTTTTCATGTTAGTTTACCTGCATTGTAGTTGCATTTCCATCCTTATCTGTATAATATTGTCAGTGCATTGGGGACAATGCAGACACTCAGTTTGGGGGGATCTTGTGTGAAATGGAAATGTGATTGCACCCACATTTTTGAAAATTTACTTATTTCTTTAGTTGAATGAAATTATGCTAAATTTCAAAAAAAAATGTTAACATAATTTTTATTTTATGCGTAATTCTTGAATTGTTTGGGATGTTGATATGTGAATTAGGTGAATATGAATGAATATTGAGCTCTTCTATTTTTGAATGAATGATGAGATTTGTTCTAGTAATGAATGGGTAGTAGCAGTTTTGAGTTTTGAATTGACTTGCCAATTGCAACGACATTGTACTAATAAAAGACACTCCAATGTGAGCGAATTGTGACTTGTCAAGGGAGAACACTCCACTGCATGTGTTAGAAAGATCATCTAGCCAAAGGTTGTCATTGCAAGAGTGTGTGTCGGCGCAATTACATACCTCCTAGGGGTTTGTTGCACTCCATCGTTACTGCCCAGGAACAAAGGCAGAGTGATGCAATGACATCTCTCAGTCACCTATAAAAAAGTGATAATAAGAAAGAAAAGAAAAAGAGAAAAGAATGAAAAAAGAAATAATTTGCTGTATTGGTTGAGAAAAGTTAAGATTCAAAGTATGATACAAACATTAGTGAAAGTGCAAGTCTAATTATTCATGTCTATAAATTGTCAGTGCAATAATCTATCATGTGAATACAATTTATATATTAGGATTCCAGAGATTTTAAGTTGTTAGAATAATGATTGTGGTGACATGTTTTGTTTGAGATTTCGTTTACTTTTGTTTACTTGAGGACAAGTACACACTCAAGTTTGGGGGTATGATAGCATTAAAAATGACACCTATTTTCTCCCTAAATTTGTGTATCACTTGTCTCTTTTATATTATATTTAGCATGCATAATAGGAATTTCATACTTAGTAATTATATTTTCTAACTCATTATTGTTTGGCTTAAATTCTTTGTTATTTTATCTCTTTTGTGCACTAATGTCGCCACAGCCTATGTATTGTGTGTAGAAATTGTCAGTGCAGGGATCCATCTCAAAAGATAGACGCTAAAATGAATTTAAAGAATGTAGCCGCAAGTTTAACTTGGATTGCAGCCAGAGATGTCACTGTATAGAAACCTCTACTTTGTATGGATGAAGTTACACTACAAACACGACTGGAAGAACCAGCGCAGGGAAAAACACGTTGTTACTGCATTTGAAGGTTTCAGATTGCGCCTAGCAATGTCGCGACAACATCCAGATTTTTGAAGAACACACCAGATCTACGTGAGTACACAACTGGATTGTAACAAACTTTGATAGCTGCAAATTGATCTGGATCTGAGAAGAGATGAGATCTACAATTCCTGAAGCCTATAAATAGAGGAAAGAAGATAGAGAAAGATATCAAGAGGTGAAGCAATTAATTCTGCAATTACTTTGTGTTTTTGGAGATTTATGCTGGAGAACGGTAAGCTAATTAAGCGAAGGAGCAACTACTTCTGACGAGAACTACTCGATGCAACGCAAGAGGAGAGGTTAAGAAATAGTCCTAGTAGTCTAGGGATAGTAAGCTTCAATATATTTGTTGACCCCTCTCTTTATGTTGATGAATTATTATTGACAATTAATGAATGTGGGAATATCTTTCAGTGTTAGATTACTTTGATTCTTATTTGATTCTTCTCGTCTGTTTATTCTTAGACTTACCTGCATTAAACACGAAAGTAGAATTGCAGTCTATCGACATCGGGAGATGCGGTGACAAGTTAGGTTAACAAGCAAGTCAGCGAGAGTTGCTTGGGATTAGAAGGGATTCTGGTCACTTGTTCTTAAGTGCACAACATTGCCAGCACTGAGAGGTGTGGTAATTATGGGCGCTTAAGTCTCGATTAAATAGATAGCTGTAATTTGTAAGATTTCATTGGAGCCTTATTGCTGTGACAATTCGTCAATACAATACCTTGTCGACGCATCTAGCGTTCCTACTTAGTAAAATCTGTGATCCACTCCAATTCTTCGCACTTGATCACACTTTTACTTTCTTGCATTTAAATTCTCAACACTTCAACAACAATTTGATTTACTTTCAGTTGCTTTGACAATTAACTTTTATAATTACATTGACAATTCTGACTGTCTTAGTGTGCAAATCTAATTTAGTTGCACTGACATCCTTACTAGCATTTTCTCTAATCTTAGTTTTAGTTGCTTTGACATTTAAACATCAAGAATTCATTCCTCGTGGGATTGATATCCGATAGAATCAATCTATCAACTATACTTGCATCAACGTGTATCTGCTTGCACAACTGCTGTGACGTTACAGGCCGATCACTTATATTTTTCTTAAAATAATCTTTCTTTAAACTACTTTTGGTCTCTCCATTTCTTTCCTAATGCTTTCTTCACATAGTTGTCCGGGAGCTCTAAAACAAATCTCTCCTGCAAATAACACAAGTTTAGAAAGTAAAAATAAATTAAAATTAAACCAAAGTATTATAAATTACATTCACCTTATTACTTTAATATTATCGAGAGCTTGATTTTTGTTACTATCAGGCATATGATGCCATGACTTGTAGTTGATTGGTAACAGATTGGCATTTCGTGCTACAATGTCCAAGTATCCTTTACTCCCCCGCTTACTACTGCTATTAACTGATTTAAAATTATAAATTTATTTATTTTTCTTAATTTATATATAAACACAATAGGATACATGTACACATCACGAATAACCAAATCTAACCTAGTGCTCCATGGTGCAACCAATCACTTATCATTAGGAGGCTGCAGCATTTTATTATTCATAGAGCTAACTACAAATTAAATTATACCAATGATTCTAGACGTTGCTACTATGGGAAATTCATAAGCTTGAAAAGTCGTTCCTACAACTGTAAACTCAAAGTTCAAGAACCAAATAAGACAAAGCAATATGCAAATATTCAACTACACTATGAATTGAATCAGATTTCAAGGATTCAGTCTTCACCCTATTAATCGAAACCTATTCAACACAGCAGTTTCATATAGGAAAAGAATGGGGCAACAAAAATCAATGGATGAAGGAGAAGAAAATGCAACAACTAGTTTCACCGAAAACCTTCGGCATACTATAAGTTAATGAAGGATTATAGTAAACTACAACCAGATGAGTTTAAAACAGAACAGATTCATTATATTCTTTTCTTCTAATTGCCATATAATATCCAGATATAATTCTATGTTTTTTACTTATTTTTTCATTGCCATAGAATATCGAAGAGCTTCCGAAGGAGCATTTACTATCAAATGCCTTGAAGCAGCAGACCAAATGCTTGCATGACAACATGTTGCAATCAATATACTAGTCAAATCATGATCACACAGATTGTAAGCTATGCTGTTGCAAAGCTTCCTATAGGCATTTAACTGCACCCCTAACTATTGGTTAAAAAGAATGAACTCTCACAAAGTTGAACCCCTAACAAAACAAATTGGTGGTCTAAGTAAAGAGTAATAGCTACTATTGGTTAAAAAGGTGTCTTCTAAGACATCCTTGAAGCAAAACAGTCAAAGATGACAAGGGAAAAAATCAGATTTTAGATATCTTTAACTGATCAAATAAGAAAGAATAGAAACCTAGAATAGAGATGGAACTACTCGTGGACCAAATGAAAAATCATAGAACAAAGTCCAAATATCACAACTTGGCCCATATACTTGTGAAAGCCTAAAATATACTTTGAACAATAATACGTTCGGAGGTGGTCAATAAGAAATTCGAGGTCCTCTCCTACTAATATTAGCCCCTACTAATATTAAGCCCTCACTTTCAATCAGATGGATCAAAGTGGACAAGCCCTCACTATAAATCAAGAAAAGATAAGGACTTAATGAGTCCCCTTGCCTCAATCCTCTAGAAGCACGAATGATAACACATTCAATTTTCATTATTTTTGTGCTTAAATTGGGTAAATCTTGAATTGATCCCTACTAATTTGGCAAATTTATGTTTTAATCATGACAGGTATTTAATTGGGATGCTATGAGTTGAAAAGGACCAAATTGCAGCATAATCGTTAAAAATGGGGCCAAATCAAAAAGCTCAAAATGATCAAGGATTTAATAGATTTTTGTTTGACCATGTAAAGCTTAAAATAGAAGAAAAAAATCTAATTTTCTTGATTTTATTTAATTATTATTTCATTGGTGGTTAAGCTATATTTAGTAAATTAATTCTGTATAAATAAGGCTTGGTGGTGACATTGAAAGACACACTTGAAATTAAGAGAGTTTAATGCAAATTTCCATTTTATTTCCTTCAGTTCAATTTTTCAGTAGCATTCTTCCATTTTAATTCAACATGTCTTTCAATTTCCTAGATTGGATTTATTATTTTTGAAGTTCCCTTTCTTTTCCATCAACTTCCATTACATTTTACCATCTAATTCATCATGTCAAATCCATCAAGCATGATTAAAATCATGCTCCACTAAATTTTCAACTTGGCTTTAGGCCGGTGTAATCTCTGGACAAGAAACGTGAGAAACGTATCCGCACCAACAAAATCTTTCGTAGCAGTATTCACTGTTTATTCAGAATATCGAGATTGAAAAATTCATCCCTTAGAGTTAACTCGATTTTAACACAAAAAGCTTGCGTTGGGTTGGAGTCGTTTTGGTGTATAGTTAGGAGGATGAATTGGCCGTGTTGTATTCAGATTCTAGCGAACAAATTGACAAGTTATGGCGAGGTCATACTAGTGGGATCTTCGTCAAGGGAGATAGTGATCGGGTTTAAATGTCCCGCGTGGTTGAGGCCGTTAATCGTAGTTGGGTTCTTCAGAACGCAAGGCTATCAAGGTCTTAAATTGCGAACGGGTGTATCGCAGTTAGATAATCGGTAAGGATTGGTTTGACTGGTCGTACTGGAACCAACTACGAGAGGAAGAATTGGCGGCTAGGACGTTCTTAGCTACTATGACCAACTTCTTGTTTGAAGGAGAAAACTCCTTTTTAAGGATCGAATCGAAAACCAAAGCACACCGAGTCTAAGGCTAAGGGTTATTAATTCTGATTACAAAATTTATATTTATTTTCTTATTTTATTTTGCGATTTTTAAAATTGTTTATTTTTGTTGTTTCACTTATTTTCTGAACATTTTCAACCACCCTTGATTTATTTATTTATTATCCAGCAAGTCAGTTTCAAGTCGTAGGCACAACTGTTAATGCAACGGAAATCCTATTCAAGAGAAAAACACAAAAGTTGATTACAACTAGTCCTAATGGAATGACCCTACTGCCTTATACTACTATTTTGTATTATTTTGTTGTAGAAATATTTATTTGATGGTTCCGACGCTCATCAAATTTTCGCGCCATTGTCGAGGACAGGTAACATTTTTCTAATTTTCATTTGTTTTTCTGTATGACAAGGTTTGGAAAGGGGCCTCTCGACTTTGAACTAGAGATAGAGAAATTGGCCTGAAGGTTGAGAAAAGAAGCTCCCGGTAAACTTCCATAAACTGAATTTAAAGAAGAAGCTTTTACCAAGAAAATTTTCGGTAACGAAAAATTGAAGATAATGGAATATCAAACTATTAATCAACTCGTGGCAGCACTAGATGAACAACAGCTGTTGTGTATAACTTATCCAATAGGGAACACCGTTCGAGTTAAAGTCGGGCTTAATCTATCTATTTCCCACTTTCTGCGAATTTCAAAATGAAAACCCGCACACGTACTTAAAGGAGTTTCATATGGTTTGCATAAGCATGAAACCTCAGGGAGTAATAGAAGACCAAATTAAACTTCGTGCATTTCCTTTTCGTTAGTTGACTCTGCTAGAAAGTAGTTATTTTATTTACCTCCGGGATCTGTTAACACATGGGCTGACATGTCTCGCTTATTTCTTGACAAGTTTTTCCCAGCAACACGAGTAGTCGAGCTGAGACGAGACATCGTAAGAATCTGACAGAAGGAGATTGAATTGCTTTATGATTATTGGGAGTGTACAATAAGTTGTGTGCAAGTTGCCCACAACACGGCCTATTTAAACAGTCACTATTGCAGTATTTCTACCAAGGGCTACTCCTTATGGAGATGAAGATGATTGACGCTGCTAGTGGAGGAGCACTTGTTAACATGACTTCCTAAAAAGCAAGAGATTTGATTTCAACAATGGTTGCTAACTCTCAATAATTTCAACCGGCTACAGAACCCACAAGATGGGTTCATGGGTTAAGTTCCTTATCTTTATATGACAAAATAGATAAACTTACTAATATTGTGCAGAATTTGCTTGTAAATAAGACAAACCCAACAAGGTTGTGTGGAATTTGTGCCATGCCAGATCATCCGGCGGACTCGTATCCTATTTTACACAATGGCACGACAGAACAAGAAAATGTAGTTGGAAACTTTCCAAGGCCACCCCAAAGGAGATATGACACATACTCGAACACCTATAATGCGGGGTGAAAGGATCACCCAAATCTGAGCTATGATCGAACCCTCGATGCAATCAACTATATTAACCAAGGCTACCTCCAGCTCAACAGTATCAACCTCCAAAGTCATCTCTTGAAACCATAGTAGATATTAGCTCTTAGCACCGAAAAGTTCCAACAAAAGATTGAAGCGTACTTCCAAGAAATAGATAAGAAAATGAGCAAACTTGTGCTTACGGTTAGCCATTTGGAGTCCCAAGGTAAGCTGCCATCTCAAACTGAGCCTAATCCTCAACATAACGTGATGCAATGACATTAAGAAGTGGTATGATTTTGAAACCCATGATTGGCATGAGTCCTGCCCACGATGTTGAACGCAAATAGAAGGAACCTAATTCAGAGGCTACAATCGAATCAACACCACAAAAACTATTTGTAGTATCACCACTATTCCCTGAAAGGCTCGTCCAACATAAGAAAGAGTGAGAAGAGAAGGAGATTCTGGGCACTTTTCGAAAGGTAGAGATAAACATTCCCCTTCTCGATGCAATCAAGCAGATACCACGCTATGTAAAATTCTTAAAGGAATTATGCAAAAGTAAGAAGAAGCTCTTAGGTAATGAAAAGGTAAGTGTTGGAGAAAATATTTTCGCTGTGTTGCACAAGAAGATACCTCTAAAATGTAAGGACCAAGGTATGTTTTCAATATCCTGCAAAATGGGTAGTATAGGTATTAAAAAAAGCCATGTGCGACTTGGGTGTGTCAATCAACGTTATGCCTTTGTCTATTTACAAACTACTTAATGCGGGTCCTTTGAAAGAAACAGGTGTAATTATTCAGCTTGCAGATCGATCTGTGGTGTATCTGAAAAGAGTATTAGAGGATGTTCTTATCAAGGTAAACGAGTTAATTTTTTCTGCAGATTTCTACATTATCAACATGGAGGATAACAACTCGGCCAATTCTTCTGACATACTATTTGGGAGACTATTCCTAAGTATTGCACAAACAAAGATTGATGTGCGGAGTGGCGTACTCACTATGGAGTTCGATAGAGAAATGGTGAAATTTAACTTTTATGAGGCCATGAATCGCCCCAACATGATTATTAATGTCTCTAATATCGATATAGTTGAACCTTTAACTGATTTACATTTTGAATATCATGATAAAGATGAGTTATAAATTATCCTCTGCAGAAGCTTAGATTTTGATACGATAAAGGAATTAGAGGAATGGATGATGATCGTGGAGTCAGTTCGCAAAACGGTAGCTCATATGAAGGCATGAAAATTACGAAAAGATTCAGGTAAAACCTCCCTTTTACAAACTAAGCTTTTATCGTCTATTTTATAAGCCCCAAAGTTAAAACTCAAACCACTTCCAAAACATCTGAAGTACGCTTATCTAGGCGAAGGCAATACTTTGCTTGTTATAATCTCGAGTAAACTCTCAAAGATAGAAGAGGAAATTTTGGTACGAGTTCTTAGAGATTATAAGCAGGTGATTAGATAGACGATTGTCGATATAAAGGGTTTGAGTCCCTCGACTTGTATGCACAACATTCCATTGGTGGAGAACACGATTCCCAAAAGAGAGGCTCAAATGCGTTTAAATTTTCCCATGATGAAGGTGGTAAGGAAAAAAGTATATAAGTTACTTGATGCTGGAATGATCTATCCCATTTCTGACAGTAATTAGGTCAGCCCAGTCTATGTGATGCCTAAGAAAATCAGTGTGATTGTGATTGAGAATTCGGCAGGTGAGATGGTTCCCACTCGAGTCCAAAACGAGTAGAGAGTTTGCATTGATTACAGGAAGTTAAACTCTTTAACTCGCAAAGATCATTTTCCACTTCCATTTATTGACCAAATGTTACAACGTTTAGCTGGAAAATCTTATTGGTCTTGATGGTTACTTAGGTTTTTTCCAGATTCCAGTAGCACTGGAGCACTAAGAGAAGACAATGTTTACGTGTCTGTTTGGCACGTTCGCCTATAGACGAATGTCTTTCGAACTTTGTAACACACTAACCACGTTCCAAAGGTGTATAGTAAATATATTTTTTAACTACGTTGAGAAAATAATTGAGGTATTCATGGTCGACTTTACTGTATATGGTGAATCTTTTGAAGCATGTCTATCGAATCTTACCAAAAATTTAAAGAGATGCTTAGAATTTAACCTTGTACTTAACTATGAAAAATGTTATTTTATGGTTGATAGAAGATTAGTTGTAGGTCATATCATTTCTGCTGAAGGTATTTCGATTGACAAGAAAAAGATCGATGTTATTAACTCACTTCCATCCCACATAACTATGAGGGAGATCCATTTTTTTCTTGGTCATGTAGGTTTTTACGGGCGATTCATCAAAGATTTTTTGAAGATTGAGCAACCGCTTTGTAGTCTTTTGCAAAAAGATAAGGAGTTCGAATTAGACCAAACGTGTAAAGATGCGTTTGACACGCTCATTTTGGCACCCATAGTTCAGCCACCAAAGTGGAATTATCCTTTCGAGATAATGTGCGATACAGGTGACCACAGCGTAGGAGTAGTCCTTAGGCAAAGAATTGATAAGGAACCGTATGTTATCTCCTATGCATCGAAGACCCAAAGCAACTACTCGACTACCAAGAAAGAGTTTCTAGCTATAGTATTTGCTTTAGAAAAGTTTCAATCATATTTATTAGGAACTAAAATTATAGTTTTCTTTAACCATGCAGCTCTTAAATATTTGATCGGGAAAAAAGAAGCAAAGCCAAAGCTTATTAGATGGATATTGCTTTTACAAGAGTTCAATCTCGAGATTAAAGATAAGAAAGGATGCGAAAATTTGGTAGCTGACCATCTGAGTCAAAAGCCTCCATCAAAAGATGTTATGCCACTTAAAGACGATTTCCCTGATGAAACTCTACATTTTGCTCAGACAGTTTTCCCTTGGTACGCAGACATGGTAAACTACCTTGCTACATGAATAATTTCTTCCAACTTATCTCGATATGAAAAGGATAAGATGAAACAAGAGTCGCGATACTATATTTGGGACGACCTTACCTTTGGAAATATTATTCCGACCAAGTAATTCAACGGTGAGTTTCAGAAATTGAGGTAAACTCAATTCTATCTTTTTGTCATTCTTACGCATGTGGTGGAAATTTTGGACCTAAACGAACTACACATAAAGTACTTGAATGTGGACTATACTGGCCATATATTTTTCGTGATGCATATCTCTTCTGTAAAACTTATGAAAGATGTCAAAAGGTAAGAAATTTGAGCCGTAAAAGTGAAATGCCTCTAACACCTGTTCACGTATTTGTGAAAAAAAAGTGTTTTTATCCTCCAATTTTAGTCAATTAGCTCGAGCCCTCTGTTTCTAATAAGCCTTTTGTTTTTCCATTTCCCAATTCAAATGCAGTTTAACATCCATGAGCTTAGTCATCATTGCATCATCTCTATTCCCTTCAATTAGTGCCGCCAATCTGCCTTCCAACTTCTTGGATATATCCCCCTTTTTTCCTTACTGATTTTGACCATTCAATGAGAGCGTACCGAAACGCCTTTAGTTTTGTCAATACATCACCATTGGGGGTCATCCACACGTTACAAATGACATCTTTACAAGAGTCTTCCAACACACACCAAGCCTCAAATCTAAAATGATGTTTCGAAAAACCATTCTCGCTCTTATCAGTCTGGACCAATAATGGACAATGATCGGAGAAAGAGTAGGGAAGGTGTTCAATTAAAAACTCGAAAAAAGATTCAGCCATTCAGGATTAACCACCCCTCTATCCAACCTCTCTCGAATATTTGTCTCTGGCAAATTATCTCTTTCCCATGTAAACTAGGGCCCTAAATAACCTCCATCCACCAAATAACAATCCTCCAACACTTGTCTAAAATTTTCCATTCAACGTTCATCTCTAGGAATACCACTTTCTTTTTCATACGAATACAAATTTCATTAAAATCTCCACATATAATCCAGGGCATAGTACATTCACCTTTGAGTTTTCGAATCAGCTCCCAACTCCTCTCTTTATCCCTTGCATCAGAGATTTCATAAAACCCAGTAAAACGCCACCTTAAAACTTTGTCACCATAATAAATTTCAACATCAGTATGATTTTTTGAGAAGCTACGAATACTAACCAAATCATTACCATTCCATGCTAAACTAAGTCTGTCTCGAGACCCATCCGTCGGGACATCAATGCCATTCAAATGGCCGCATCTTCTTTGTACCCTTTCTATTTGTCGACCATCAAATTTCGTCTCCATTAAGAAGACAATTTGGGGAATATGAGACTTCAGTTTTAAAAACAAAGTTTTCTGTATATCCGCGTACTCCCCAAACCGTAGACATTCCAACTTAATAGTTTCATTGTTCTCAACTGGCTTGCCTCTTGACAATCGTCAATACTTATCGGACTAGAGTTTTATCTTGCTCCAAGATGAGAGTAAGTGAATCTGATGTAACAGAAACATCTGACTCCCCAATATCTAACCTTAACCTTTTCATGTCATCCCAATGAACGCCATGTAGATCCGATTCCTCAAACTCCTTCCTTTTACCTCTCTCTGATCCTTGCATATGCACATCAGCTTTTGAATTTCTTTCAATCCTCTTCCAGCTTTTCTTTTTTTTGAAAATTAGACTTGATATCTGTTGGAATTACGGGCCCACCCCTATTAAGTCCTTTTTCCTTATTTGCCAAGTCATTAATACCCTAACTCCTAATTTCCCCCGATTTGTCACAATCACCATCCTTATTTTTAGGAGAGAAATTAGCAAGAGAATCCCTCGAATTATGCCCCAATTATCAATTTCCAAAATTGCAGGGAACAACTTCACTTCCAATCTTTCTTCCTTTTTGCGATCAAATTCTGAAACCCCTTTAGTGGAATTACCACTTTCACTCGCATCAGCTTCACCTGTATAATATTGTTGTTTCATTAATTTTTGTGTCGAGAGGCCAAATATTTGGTTTTCTTTGCCCAACAAACTCAATTATTCTTTTCGTGCTATAGAATATCAAAGATCATCCTCCACTTTTTCTTGATCCTCCAATGAGATATCCGTATAGTCTTTAACCCCATGTCCCATTCGCCCACAACCAAAGCAAAATACTAGTAGGTTCTCATATTTGAAAGGCAACCAAACTCCAAATCATCTTCGTCTTCAAACGAAATTAAAAAAAGATTCTGACCAACCACTTGAATCTTAAACTTTTTTTTTGTTTTCCATATCTTCTTAATCTGTGCTCATAAACTATCTGGATTGTAAGATTTTTTAGTCCAAACTGAACATATAAACGATGGATTTTCATTTGGAACCACCAATGAACTTTTCACCGAAAGTTGAATAAGTTCTTCTTCAAGAAGGGAAATCTCATCCCCCCATATCCCCAGAAGTCACTACTCACTTCCAACCCAACTGCAGTATTTACTGTTTCTCCAAGAAACCGAGAGAAAACACTCTTGACTTTTTTTGAATCTTGATATTAGTATTGTATTATCAACTATCTTTTTGGACTAACGTAATACATATAATGACTTGATTTTAATTCGTGTTACTTGTTTAGAATTTTATTATCGTGCAAATAACTTTTTTATAGTAATTAATACTTTTTAAATTATAAATTATGTAATTGTATAATTACAATTTGTACTACTAAACATGACATAGAGAATTACAATGTAATTACAGTCTGTCAATCAACCACATCTAAAAAATTGTAATTTTTTTGTAATTACAAAAAAAAAATATATTACCCTAATAATTATACTCTTCAATGCATGAATTGCAATTAATCGTATTTAACCAATCTCCGTCATTGTAAAATATATATGCATAAATAAAAGGAAAACATTTTCTTTACCCCTGCCCACCCAGAGGAAAAAAACCCTTTGACGCGGTAAAAAAGGAAAAAAGCATTGAACTTGAATTGGTACAAAATTATATAAAAAAATTTATTAAATTTTTAAAAATTGAATGAATATTTAATTAAAATGATAAAATTAAATATTTAAAAATTTTAGTGTTTTAAATTTAAGTCTCATTAGATGTAAGATTTTATTGATTTTACGTAAAACTATCAAAAGACAAAAACATTACTATAATAATATAATTTTTTTTGTAATAAAAATTCTTTTTAGTTATTTTCTGAGGCTATATAATTTACTTTGTAATAACAATATTTTTAGTTATTTTGTATCTGAGGCTATGTTTGATAAATTGAAAAATTAAGTATTAAAAAAATAAGTATTGAATTTAAGTAGTAAAATATGTTTGGTGTATTACATAAAATTAAATGATGATTATAATTATATTGTTTGTTAAAGGATAATATAATGAAATAGGATAAAATAAAATAAAAACAATAGAATTTATTCTTTATTAAGTGATAAGTAGGTTCCTATGTACTTATCGTTTTCCACAATTTTTGTGGGAAAAATTTCTATCGAGTAAATTTTATTGTGGATTATCAAATGTGTTTAAAAAATTAAATTACTGAAAATATTTTTAGTTGATTAAATTTTTTCAACACTTTATCAAAAATGGTCTAAACCCCTTTTTGACTTCTAATAACTAATTAACGAGGAGCTTTTAAGTATCTATACTATTAATAAAGCCCCTAAATAAGTTTGTGTCACGAGTTAATCAGATACTAACTTAGTTAGAAAATGATTAATGTATTATTTTATTAAATAATTACTATTATTATTTTGATAATCTTTTTTGTCTTTACATACTTTTATGTAGTTCTAAATAAAAGAATTAAAATTAATATATTTAATGGATTTACAAAAGCTTAAGGGTGTAAAAAGTCTTCAAATTTTTTCAAAAAAAAATTAAGCCCCTACTTTATTTGCACTCAATTGGGTACTTTAACTACCAAAATACATCAAAAAAGCTTTCAAACTTTTAAAAAAATAATAATAATTAAGCTCCTACATTTTTTTTGTACTCAATTAGGTATTTGAACTTTCAAAATGTATCAAAAAGGCCCTCAAACTTTTTCCAAAAAAAATTAAGTCACTGATTTTTTTGCACTCAATTGAATACTTTAACCACCCCTAATTTTTTTTCAGTTAAAGCCACCACATGTCACAACCACAGCATGACATGTGGAAAAAATGATTAAAATAAAAAACAATAAAAATTATAAAAATTATTAAATTTTAATAAAAAATATAAAAATGTTTAATTATAAAAATCATAAAACAATTATAAAAATTATGTACAGAAAGAAGCATTTTATAATTTATTTTATAACTTTTATTTTTTTTTTTACCATTTTTCACCACATATCACATTGTGTTGTAACACATGATGATTTTAACTGAAAAAAAATTGGGATCGTTAACTTTAACGGTCAACAATTAAAGTTAATGGTTAAAAGGCATTTTTGATGCATTTTATAATTTTTTTATAAAATTTTACATTTTTTTTATTTTTTTAAATTTTTATAAATTTTTTTCTAAATTTTATATTTTTTATTAAAATTTTATAATTTTTATTTAATTTTATTTTTTACAGTTTTTTGTCACAAATCATACCGTGGTTATGATAAGGGGTGGCTTTAATTGAAAAAAATTAGAGGTAGTTAATTTTAACTGTCAACTGTTAAAAATAATGGTCAAAAAGCTTTTTTAATGCATTTGACAGTTCAAGTACCTAATTGAGTGGAAAAAAATCAGGGGCTTAATTGTTTTTTCTTAAAAAAAAGTTTGAGGGTTTTTTTTATGCATTTTGAAAGTTCAAACACCTAATTGAGTGAAAAAAAAGTAGTGGTTTAATTCTTTTTTTTTTTAAAGTTTGAAGGTCTTTTTAATGCTTTTTGACAGTTCAAATATCCAATTGAGTGAAAAAAAAATAGATACTTAATTACTTTTTTAAAAAAATTTAAGAACTTTTTACACCTTTGAACCATTTATAAACAAATTCCTTACCATTTCAGCTAAACTTATTTTTTGTTTTTATATGAAACTTTAATAAATATATCTATAATCTCTATAATCTAAATATGTAATTTCCACACTAGTGTGAGTAATTAAATGGTAAAAGAATTGATTTTTTTTAAGGTAAAAGGAAATGACAGTTAAGTCCTTCTCATGTTTCTAGAAGCAATGAATAAATTTTCAAAATAATTGTTTAATTTCTCTATTTTCTTTTTGTTAATGTAGGAGTTTTTAAAAGAAGATGAAATTCAAATTCTAAAAACGTTGAAAATCATATTTTTAAATAATTACATGAACTAATATTCAGAAAAACAACCCTAGGGACATCATATTTCGAATCTTCCATTAAATAAAGAAAATGAAAATCTTCGATTCACCATAGATATAAAATTATATATTGTTATATAAATTTAGATTTTCTTTTGGAATTTTAGAGGGTAAGGACTGCTGATCTCTTTCTACAGCGATATATATATATATCAATACTGTTATTTAAGCTTTCTATGGAGTTAGTAAAATTCTCAATCAATTTCAATTTAATTATAAATTTACGAGAATCATTTATATAAAGTAATAAATATTATTTACATGCGCATTGTGAGAATTTGATCCTAAGATTTCAAAATTTTCTTTTATCTCAGTTTTACCATTTGAAATAAAGTTACTTTGTTTTTTTAACTTGTTTTAATCAAATTTAAGATATATATATATATATATATTTATTTATTTATTTTTTTAATTATAATTTTTTAATAATTAAGGTTTTGTTTAGCATTGCTTCTCAAAAATATTTTTGAGATAAAAATATTACTAAACAAAATGCTTTTGACACAAAAAATGCTTTGGAAAAGCATTTTTTTGATTAAAAGGAGATAGAGAAAATTTTAACTTTTTTTCAAAAGTACTTTTTGACTCAAAAACACTTTTAAAAAATATTACTAAACTAACCCTAAAATTAAGATTAAATTGATTAAAATAAGTAAATATTGAAGCTTAATTGTTTTTCAAATTATTAAAGATTAAATTGACAAAATATATTAAATTTATTATTATGTCAATGAAAGAGTTGTAACGTCATTTAATAATAGAGTAACTAAAATTTATAATTTTTTTAGGTAAAATTATCATGAAGATCTCTATATTAAGAGTCAGATTACATTTCGATTCCTATACTCAAAAAATAAGCAAATCAATTTCTATACATTAAATCAAAGAACAAATTAATTTTTCTATTAAAAATTTAATCCATTTCTATGATTAAAAATTAACCTTTATATGTTTAATATGAAATACAAGCAACACTCCATGCAATAGTGTTTGGTTGTTGTACCAGAAGAATTCTAACTTTCTAAGCTAATAATTAAGCCTGAAAGAAATACAAGCCCAAATGTCATAATTAGATCATCATTCAAACTAATCAACAATTCAACACAAGTGGCTTCATTTTTAGTTTATTTTAATCAATATGAACAGAAATTTTCTTCCCACACTAAGTTCCACTTTCTTTTTCATATCTGTCATTTCAACGTTGTCGTTAGAAAAATACCTGGAGAGACACACATACATATTTATATAATAAAATAATAATAATGATAAAGCTTCGTTAAAAAGGATGCCGTGATAGTCAAAAGAAGGTTTTAATCTTAATTTTTTAAGATAAAAAAATTAAAAATCGATAGTCAAAAGAGGGTTTTTAATCTCAAAGCTGTAGAGCTATGGAGAAAACAGTCTCCAAATGTTAACACAGAGAGGGGAAAGATGATCAGCTGAGCTGTGGCCTACCATTGACAGTTGACACCATTTCCCTTCGGCTTGCGTGTTGACAAACTTGTTTGCTTTCACTTTGCTTTTCATTTTTATATGGTAATATACAAATAGTTTTACTGACAGTAGTAATAATTAGTATGAAAAAGGATTGTATGGAATTGTGATTTTATATCATTGTATAGAACTGTAATTTTATAACATTCTTATTTCTTTCCAAGTAAGAATGGATTGTATGAAACTGTAATTTTAAATCATCCCATCTTTTTTAATAGGAGAATAATAAATTAGATATTTCTCCTGATTTTCAACATTTTCAGTTTCATACAACAGCCTTCTCCAAGTGTATATTGTTTTATAACCATTTTTTAATTAACTACGTATCATATAAGTTGTTATATTTTTTTATATAAATATCTTTAAGAAAAATCATGTCTAAATTTTTTGTGCAACCAAATCATGTGAAAAAAAACAGTAATTCTGTAAGTATTAATCTTGTGGTAAACCTATTATATAAGTAAAAAAATTTAAAATTTTTTTTAAACAATGATTTTTAAAAAATAATTATATCATAATAAAAATATAATAATTTCGATTAAAAGAAAAAAGAAAAGAATAAACCTAGGAGAATTATTTTTTATTTTGTTTTTTAAAATTAAATTATTTATTTAATCTTATTAATAAATCTTTACTTATTCATATACTGACAAAAAATTAAAAAAATTCCAAAAGTGAGTTTCGGATGCTACAAGCTATACTTTATTAGAAAAATCAAAAGTAATTAAAAAGACACATGATAATTTTTAATATATATTTTTTAAATATTCTTATTCAAATTCAAGTTATTTTTAAAGTAAATGAACATCTAATTAATAAACCTCAACTTAAAATTTATTTATGGGATTTTTTTAAAATTTTATTATTAATATACTCAATAATAATAATTCTTAGTAGCAAACTCAATACCAATATTTAAGTAGTATAGATAAAAGTATACTATTATTCTTTAAATTAGGTCCAAAAAAATATTATTCTAAAAAAATACATGATATTGCCATATATTGACTTTAACTCAAGATATGATCTCAATTAGTCAAGTCGGCCATCTTTTACGAGCTAAGGTTTGGGTTGGTCTCCCCTTTAACAGCTAAGAATTAAGAAACCTTATTATAATCCAATATATATATTAATAATTTATTATAAGTTCTGATAATATCTGTTTTTCTTTACACAATATTTAGAATTATTCATAGTATCTTTCTAACTCATAAATAAAAAGATCATGCGCTTCACCGCACTTGAACTAACGTTCTCTTACATTGGTAACAATGTCCATACCAATCGAGCTAAATCTCAATCGGTTATGCATTATTAGCTATTACATTATGACACACTCACAATGTGAATAAAAATATATGTAACAAAATTTTTAAAAATTTGATATAATAATAAAAATGACTTCAGTTAAAATGATAAAATTAATATGTTAAAAATCACAATGATTTGGGTTTGAATCTCATTGTAAGTATTTTTCTAAATTTTTTATGAATATTACTTATTAAAAGTAATAAATTTCTAGTAACTTCATAATTAAATTAAAAATTCGATTATATGTGAAATCAACTCAATAAATCAATTAAAAAAATATAGATATCATTAGGTAATCCATTTAAATAAATAATGTTTATTAAAAGAGGGAAATTTTATTACTTTTATTCCGTAATTTACGAGAATAATTGGAGGCCAAAAGTATGCTTAAAATTATTGAACTTTGCATATCATTTGAAAGAAGTGGTAGTAGAACAATTAATTAATAATAAAAGACAATATAAATATGCACAAATTTTTATATAATATAAATTATTAACATATGTATATGTTTAATCAAATATAAAATATTTTAAATACAATCAAATAATAATAAAAGAAATGAATTCCGTATATTGACCTGATGGTCAAGAATATTTACCGTTTCAGATGTGACTTGAATTCGAATCACACTAATCATTATTTATAATTCAAAACAAAAAAGAATAACATGGATTATGAATAGGGGTTTGGTATGGTAGGTGCCACAACTGCCCCAAAATTTGCAAGCACTTCCTCAGCTCTTACTATCTGTATTTAAAAACGGTTTAATTCATGATTTGGACATGAAGTATATCATTTTTCTCATTTTGATGCTTAATTTTTTTGGTTCAATTTAATATATAAAGTATTGCTCCATTATAGTTTTAGTGACAATTTAATTGTGAAAATAAAGAATTTTATTACAAATAGTCAATTATTTGTGATAAATTTTGCATGCAACACCAATAAAACAAGTAATTGTGATTCACTACTATTTGGTCACTACTATGACAATAGGTTATGACGATTTAAATTACATCACAAGTAAATAGTCACTATAGGTGTATAATTATTATCAAATTCATTGGTCACTACTTACTCGTCGCTAGAGAAAAGTTAAAAATTGACACCAAGTAATTTTTCTAAGAAATTATGTAATAGTGGCAACAAATGTAGTTGTCACTATTATTAATCTAGTGGTAATAATTTTTTTGTCACTATAAAATTTACTTTTTATAATGATATAATTGTGATGATTTAAATTACATTACAAGTTAATCATCACTATAAATATGTAATTGTTATCAAATCCATTTATCACTACCAATTCTTTGTTACAGAAATGCAAAAAATTGGCGCCAAGTTCTTCTCCGGTAAATATAATAGTGATAGCATGTCTATAGTTACTATTATCAATCATTATTGCGACAATAATATTTTTTTCACTATAAAATTATATTTATTTATAATTATATAATTTTGATGATTTAAATTAAATGACAAATAATTTGTTAATATAAATCTATAATTGTGACCAAACCTATTTGGTCTAGCGATTCTTCACTAATGAAATGCTCACATTGGCGCCAAGGTATTTTCTTGGAAAATAATGAATTAGTGACAACATATTAAGTAGTCATTGTTACTACTCATTATTGTGACGATAAAATTATTAGTCACTATAAAGTTTACATTTAGTTGCAAATATTTTTAACATTAAATATTACAATTTAATGTCAGGTACTTGTTATCCTATTAATAAGTGTCTTACTATGGGTTGGGATCTAATACTCTTAGTGTAGTATTTTCGTTTATGTATATTTGTATTTTTTGAACAAATTGGTTTAATAAAATATTCATCAGTTATATTAATATCTTTGTATATTTTCTTGTAATGCCCTCGACCCGAATCGATTAATTAGATCCGAATCTCGAGTGTTACTTCTCAAATATAGACTCGTACCTAAATCATACATACAAAATTTTGAATAATATTTCTCTTTATTTTAATATTAACCGACTTATGCCTAAGTGTACCACGTGTACTTACAAACAACGAGCATGACTTTACAATTGGCGACGTCTTACAAACAAATGTACAATTAATGACATAGTTCTACTCAAATTTGCCTTCCAACTATGGCACTAACTACTTTTACATAGTCAACCCGTCTTGTACATACTACATGGGTTTACAATAAAACTCTCTTGATTTGTTTGCTTAACACAAAAGGCTCGAACACGCCCGTGTAGACTTGCTCTGTATGCAATAGTGCCCAACTCGCCATTCCCTTGGCACAACCCTGACGTCATCCCTTCTAGCTTATCCTTTACCTAAGACATAAAACACAGAGGGGTAAGTTCAACAAAATTTAGTGAGATAAACCTTAAGTACCTGCGTTTGCATCACATTAAATTTAATGCTTTGCTCAACCCTTAAACTTGGATGGGTACTTGCTAGGATCATTTCTTTCATGTTGTGGTTGCACTCTTCTTACTGAGTCCTCCCTTTTGTTTTGTAGGTGATCATACCTTGGCCGGAACATTTGTCTTACTCATGGTTTTTGTACTTCTTGTAACATACTTTCTAACCCTTCCTTCTCATACCTATAGGCGAGGTGGATTACGCAAAACTTTTTAGTATAAAGTGTTAGAGTATGACCAAAGACCAATGAGATTATTGTAATCACATATTCGTTTTACCTTGTTTGTTAATATAATACATTGCCATTGTCATTGTTATTTCAGTTTCTTTTTCTATGTGTATAAATAAACTAGTTTAATAAAGCCTTGCCTTGAGAATAATATGATTATTCTTAAAAGGTCCTTAGTTAAGTATTATTATGGGCTTGGACAATGATAATGTATTGAGACTAATGTGTAGTTGATTGGTGACAAAATGTCGTCGTTGAGGATGTCAAAATCAATACATGAGTATGTGTTAGAGAACAAAATACTGGACTGACCCACTATGAGTATGGTTCTTGGATTATTATGTAATAGTCACAACATTACTCATAGTGATAACTATCTATATGATCCTCAGACTTGAGATCATCATTGTCCCAACATAGTGAGTTGTATATTTTGGCACAGTTAAACGTTTACCATAACAAGTTATAAAATAAAGACTAATGTTGGGTATGTCACAATCTATGTAGAGGAATATGATTGATCAAGATAAGATTTGTCCTTCCTACATAACTGGAGCAATATTTTAGTCCTCTTAATGGAGTGAGACTAGAAATGCATGGCCATGCTCGAATAAGTTGATATGAGATATCACACTTATTTGTTTATTGTAGTCTACCCAGAATATCAAGAAATATGAGATTGGACTATACAAGGGTGACTATTCCATGACTTGTGTCCAATCTAAATATTAAGGATAAAAGGATATAATACATGAAAAAGATTATCACATAAAGATTATATTGAATCACGACTTCTTGTAACTTTGGTAGTAATCTGTCGTAATTTGACCTAGCAGATTAAACTAGTTTTTTCACTTTAGGAGATTGAAATTAAGTATTTTGACTAGATTTTACTTAGGTTTTAGTTAGTTTTCGATAGAGTCAATAAATGTGTAAAAAGTGAAAATTTGAGTTTTTTATTGACCTCAAGGTCGAATGAGGCCTAAAGGTTGGCTAACGTACCTCGTGAGTGTGCAGGAGACTATTAGATGGTGTATCATATCAAAGTTGATCACTAGGTCATGACATAGGATAGTAGATGTCGTGACATAAGGTCCAAAACGAAAAAAACTGATGTGTCGTGAAATCGACCTCTAGACACGGGATTACATCGTATAAAGGGTGTTTTGATCTTCACAATACAATTTTAAGCTCGAGAATGACAACTGACCTAGGGCTAAGGATGACGACCATCAGAAGGCTATAAATATGCCCATTTGGCACTCATTTTACACACCAATTGATTAGATTAGTTTTTCTCTTTTTAGTCTAGTTTAGGTTTTTCTCTTTTATTAGGTTTTAGTTTATTTCCATTTTTGTCTTTCTTTATTTCGAGAGATCTAATTTGTGGATGCGATCAGACACTGTGGATTTATTCTAGTTCTTAAATACAAATCAGATTTTTCCTAAATCTTATATTTTCGATTCATTATTTATGTTCATCTTTTATATAGAATTTATATTATTTATGAAAACCATGAGGAACTAATCCTTTTATGGGGGATTACTGAGTGGAGGTATGATCTGTTAACTGTTTTGTAAGGTTACTAAATGGATCAGTTGTTTAGTAAAGGAAGAACGTGAAACAAACCCTAGGCCTGATAACCTCAGGAAGTCATCAAGGTGGGAATTAATCTAAAATTGGTATGGCCCATTCGTGAACACCTTCTCCCTAAGACAATCTTGCCTGTGAGGTCGAAAGATAAGTAGCCCTTACTAACTCGTTATGTTAGTGGAAGATTGGAAGATCTTACTGAGGTAGCAGCTAGTTGATTGACAAGGAACCCAAAGTGATAGTTGATGGGGATTACCGAAGCGAGCTAATCCCCCATACCATATTTGATTTATCCTATTATTTGATCTCTTGAATTTTATCTATTTATGTTATTTTTAGTTCTTTAATTATAAAAACCCAAAATACCCTTTAATGATGTTTATTCGTAATATAATTTATTTAAAGTGCTAATTAGATCTAATGACGTTTAGGTTAGAATTAATTAGATCTAATGACTCATATACTTCGAACATCACCTTAAATCCCATATATTTTGTAGTAGTATTTACACTCTAGACGTTAGTACGTCCGAAGGCGGTTAAGTTGTTGGCGTCGTTGCCGAGGAGGCAATGTTACTAAGTTGATTTTAATTTTTGCACTCAATAGAATAATTAGGAAATTTTTGAACTATAGATACTATTTGTATTTTTAATTTTATTAATCTAGTTTACTAACTTCTTTATTTTTCTTTGTCAATCTCAGTATATGCCTCAAAGGAGAGAAATACCTGCTTAGTCAATCTCTAATCCATAAACATTAATCTTACAAAATTATTCAAACATGGATGAAATTGATTACATGTGGTTTAATTATGAGATGAATTATGATGATAAAGTATATGATGAGAAAGTATATGAAGAATGAGAGATTATGGAAAATAAAAATTGTTCATGATTGAGCTGAGCCAACGAGGGAACAAAGCTTTAATGAACCAGTGGTGTAATGAAAGAAGTACTGATATGTCTAAACACCCACATGAGTTCACTAGAAATTCGTATAAGGCACTTGAAGAAGATCATGATATGCTTGAACATTCAGACAAGCCTCCCAATGATTCGTATAAGATGCCTTAATATGAAACCACCAAGACGACCAACTCTGAGGTATTAGCAAACATGTCAGACATGATGGCTCAAATGATTAAAATGATGCAAGAAATATCCGAAGCGCTACTTTCCAGAAAAGAGGATATGTCTGATGCTCATAACTTGGATCAAGAGAACTCTTATATTATTGATGACCATGATGAGAATTATGGTGAGATTCGACCGAAGCTTGTAGTTGAAGACCAAGAGGAGGAGTTGAACATAGTTGAAGTAGTCTCTGATCCAACTAACATAGTAACAGATTTAATAGTAAAGGTAGAAGTGATAGATGAACTAACCACTAACATGGATCTTAAACCAATAGTGAATGAAAGTGTAGAAGAGCCAATACACTTTCTGGCCATAGTAGAAAAGGTGTAAATTGAAGAAGTCGGGGAGTTTGATTCATTCTCATTCGATAACGGTAGCAAGACTCGAGCAACCAAAACTTCATGTGATATAGAAGGGAGGAAGCTCAAGGCAATAATACCCCGAAAATGATTTGGGGATGTAACACTTTAAATTCATAACTATTCTCAGTTAGGGTCTAGAGGTATCACCTTAATAATACATCACTTACGATTAAATTTAGAAAGTCTTACACAAGTAAAAATAGAGAAAAATATATATTATATATATAATTCAAAAGGAAAACATGTCAATGTGCACTTAAAATAATCACTGTCGAAACCACCTCGGGAATGAGGCTTCAAAAAATTCTTTTAAATGTTTTAAAAATGGGAATAAAAAGGGAGTCGCCACCAATCTTTTATTTCGGGTGTGATTGGATCACCACAAAACGTTTGAAAACGTTTTAGAAAGTTGGTCTGCGAAATTCAGAGAAACAGGTTCGGGAGTCGCTTACGCACGAGGAAGGGTTAGCACCCTCATACGCTTAGAATTGGTACCACATGATTATTTTCGGGTCTTATTCTTACGAAAACAATGAAAACTCGAGTCAAGTTTAAAATGCGATGTTTATTTTAAAAGGCTTTGTAATCTCATAAATTCTTTTGAGAAATTTCATCCTCGTGTTTCGAACCTCTTATGAGAACTAGAAATCGTGTCCAACAAATTGGGGCACTATATTCTCGGAGTTTCAAAATTGAAGGATGTTTCGGGAAATTTTAAAGAGAGTACTCCATCGCGTGAATAAAATGAAACTCACACCCAACACGTTAGAGCATGGTGTTTCGAGGTTTTCACACGAAAGAACATTGTTTCTTCTTTGGTCTTAAAATCCTTTGTAAATATATAAGATTGAAGAATATTTTAAAAAACTTTTGAAAAGGATATCCGATTTGCATGAATTATAAAAATCACACTTAACACGTTAAAGCCCGATTTTTCGAAGTTTTCACACAAAGGATATTGCCTCGTTTTAAAATTATTTGTGACATATGCATATAGATATATTTGAGAACTTGAAAAATTCATATTAAATTTAAAATACAATCCTTGAACATATGATTTGAAGGATTTAAAAAAGATTACCCGTTTACTTCGATTTTCATGAAGAATTAAAGTCGCGACCAACACGTTAGGACACGACATTCTCGGAGCCTCGAAGTGAACAGGCATAAAAAACTTGAAAAGGATATCCGGTTCGCGCGAGTTATACGAAGAAATCACACCCGACACGTTAGGACATGATTTTTCGAAGTTTACACTCGGACGGAATATTACCTCGATTTTTTAAAATAACTTGTAAATGAATGCGTAAGTTTAAAATACGAATAGCGATTAATAAGAGAAGTTAAATATAAAGCAATATGATAAGCAGATAAATAATATGCAAAAATATAAAATGCAGGTGCAAATAAATGTAAACATTGGTAAGGAAGAAGAAACAATGAAATCGGGGTTGAAAATGGGACCTTTGGATATCCGGGGGCAAAATGGTAATTTTGGACTTGCGAGGGGGTAAAATGGTAACTTTCGGTGAAATCGGGGTCAAAAAGGGAATTTTGGAAAATTTAAGGGTAAAATAGTAATTTTTGGTAAATCGAGGTCAAAATGGAATTTTGGAAAGTTTGGGGGTAAAATGGTAATTTTTGGTGAAATCGAGGTTAAAAATGGGATTTTGGAAAGTTTAGGGGTAAAATGGTAATTTTTGGTGAAATTAGGGTTAAAAATGGAATTTTGCAAAGTTTTAGGGGTAAAATGGTAAATTTTGGTGAAATCGGGGTAAAAATGGAATATTGGAAAGTTTAGGGGTAAAATGGTAATTTTTAGACAGTCTAGGGACCTATAAAATAATAAAACCAAAAAAAGGTGACACGTGGCAGCCCCACAGACATCCAGAAGTTAAAGGACTAATTTGTAAATCTTGAAAAATTCCTGGGCCAATTGTGTAATTAAACAGAAGTTGATTTAAGGACTAAATTAAAACAAATTAAAAATAAGAGGGCTCAATTACGTAAATAAGCCAAAATAGTGACACGTGGCAGCCCTTGATGCTTCCACATGTCAGAGGATAAAATATAAAAGTAAACAAAATTATTGGGCCAAATTGTAAATAATTAAAAATGCAAAAAGGACTAAATTAAAACAATAAAAAATGCGGAAGGACTAAACGCACAAATAGCCCATTTAATGAAAACACGCGGAACCTAGGTCGGTTCGAGTCGGGTCGGGCCGGTCCAATGGGTACTATAAATATTATTTTAAAGCTCTTTTTTTTATTATTTCTTGTTTTCTAAAAAAAAAACTCTCAAATCCTCTCTTTCTCTCTCTCAAACTCCCATGTCCGGCCACACTCCGGCCAAGCCAAACCCCGGCCGTCCGTCGCGCGTTGGGTGCCACGCGCGCCTTGCGCGACCAGCCGACGTCATCGCCGTTCAAAATCCATCGCCGAACCTTCCTGTTCATCGTCCACGCGCCATCTCGGTACACGCGTCACCGATCTTGAAGGTAAACCGTCCTTTTCTTTCTTCTTTTTTGTTGTTCTGTGTTTCATTTTTAAACTAGATCTAGTTTTTGAACTAGATCTAAGCATTTCAAACCCCCTTCTTTCTTTTTTTTTTGTCCTTGTTGTTTAAAAAAGTTTTGGTTGTTATTGCAGGTGTTCAACGTGGTGTAATCGGCGACGACCAGAGGATTCGAATGGCGCTCCGGCAACGGCGTAACCAGGGAAGTTTCGGCCCTTTCAAATTCCTTTTTTTTTATAAAATCATTAATATTGATATTAATTATAAATATTTATTATTATTATTATTTATTATTATAATTATTACTGATATTATTAATAATATTCAAAGAGTTGTAACTTACCATATTAATTTCCATTAATGCATTTATTCACTACTTCGGAAGTTTAAAAGACTGATGCATGCTGGCAGTAAAGTAGTTAATGCATGATCAAGTGTATTAAAGACCCAAACATTGACAGCTTCAGTTATGAATGCATGTATACCTGGTTATTAATGCTTGAATGGCCTGGTATTGAGTTGAACCTTTTCTTTGCTGTCTGTTTGGTATTTGGCTGAATATTCTTTGGTGACTGTTCGAATATTTGTTAAAAAAGGGGTAGTATGAGAGTGGATCTGTATTGATTTCCAGAAAATTTTGATTTCAAGAATTGGGTTCGTTTCAGAACAGGGTTTGTAACCCTTTTACAATGAAATCAATTCGGCTTTTATAGCCAAATGCACAATGATCTTCTTTTGTTTCTTACAATTAAATGCATTTCTAATCTTTCTTTTCTTTTGCAGGTTCCATGGCAGTGGCGGCTGGTGCAGTTGGTGAAGATGATGGCCGTGGCAGCAACTTGCTTGGAGGTGACCATTGGATTGCTGACGTGGCATCACACCATTAGCTGAGGTGGCCAGCAGGCAGTGCAAGTGGGAGCTGATTGCCAGATTTCTGTTTGGGCTACTGTAATTTGGGCTTAAAAGGCTAAATGGGTTAAGGGAATTGGGCCGAATTGGGCCTTAATTGTTGGGTTATTTAAGTTGGGCCCTTTTGGTTATTGTAAATGAACTTTGTAAATGGACTGTTATTTATTAAGTTTAATATTATTTTAAATTTAATTAAATTTAAATTTAAAATAAATTTAAATAAGTAAATTTAAATTTAAGATAAATTTAAAAATTAATTTAAAATTAATTTAAACTTTAAAAAATAAAAAGCCCAGGCCCGATCAAAATTGGGCTCCAACAATCACATTAAAGCATTAGTGTCCATACACAAGTATATCGAACAATCCAGAACACATTTGAAACGAATTAAACAATTTAAAAAAAAATCTAAAATTATTTCCAGGATACAGGGATCATAGGACCGTGTGTCTCAAACACATGCCCGTGTGCCTACTTTACACACCCGTGCTCCTAACCGTGTGATCGCCCCCAAACGTACTCCCGTTCGATGTAGATTTCTGCTTTTTACCAGTATACAAGTCAGGTTATAAATATAGTGTGTTACAATGGAACACTTGGTAGTATTCCGAGGATCGTACCCAAAGGAGGCTTAAGACGATAGTAAATAAAATCCTTGCAAAAAATAAAATTAATTAGTACTGATTTTAAGGTTTATAGTACGAGGGAAAATAAGAGAGTTGTTTGAAAGCATAAAAAATAAAAAGGTAAAAATAAAATAAAGTAAATAAGAGAAAAAGCTTGAGTTGTAGAAATCTTATAAACGACTTGGGGATATTAGGTCTTTTTTGTATGAGTTTCTCAATTGTTGGGTTTTGGAGATTTTCTTCCAATCAACTAGTCACTATCCCAGTTGGATCTCTCGATCTTTCGCTGGCATAACAAGTCGATAGAGATTACTTATCGCTAAATGTGATAATCTAACCGATTTGGGGGAAAGGTGTTCACGGATAGGCAATACCAATTTTAGGTTCATTCTCACCTAGATGACTTTCTAGGGTTGTCAGGCTTAGTGTTTGTTTGATACTCTTCCTTTCCCAAAGAACTGATCTGAAAGGTAAAACCCTTGTAAAACAACAATCAATTATTCATACGTTCACTCCCTAATTCCTCAAAATGGAATTAGTTCATCATGGTTTCTTTATTCATCAATAACACAATATATGAAAACATGTAAATCAAGAATTGAATGAAAAAGAAACCGAAATTGTATTAAGCGATCTGTTGGAAAAAATTCTTGGATCGTTTATGCGAGTTTCTACAATCTTGTCTTGAAAACTGAGAATACAAATAGACTGAAAATTGAAAACTAAAGTCTAAGTAATGGTGTGTAAACCCTAGTGCTAAAGATCCTATTTATAGCTTTACATGGTTGTTTTTCCTCAACCCTAAGTTAGCTACCGTCCTTCGTGTTTAAGTTGTATTGTGAAGATGAAAACGCCACTCGCAAGATGCAGAGTTTGGAGTATGAGGCCAATGTCACGACACACCAAGACCTGTGTTGCGACGTACTAGGCAGTTCTAGAATTCTTCGCTGTTGATCCCTATGTTGCAAAATAGAGCTGTTTATATTGTGACGAAGTGGTCAGTATCACTATGGTTTGCTTTTACTAGTCTGCTATACGCTCACAAAGTATGTCAGCTAATCTTTAGGCCCCGTTTGGCCTTAAAAGAAATAATACAACCTTTTTAGCACATTTTATTAGAAAATGAAACTAAACTAGAAATGCATAAAATATAAAGGAAAATACTCGATTTCAAGCTTACCAAATATGAAAATAAGTTCAATATGCTAGATACGATACCGACAGATCAAACTCCCTCACACTTAAGTCTTTGCTTGTCCTCAAGCAAACAAGAAAACAAAGCAACTAGAAAAAAGAAACAGATAAGTGGGCTTGAAACTTGTATCATTCAAAGATAGGTTTGCAACATTTATTCTAGGTTTCATGTGTCTTTTGACAATCTTGGCATGATACTAGAGAATTTTCACTATTTCAGAGTAGATACAATTCAAGTTTATTAGGTTACAAAAGATACAAATATCAAGGTTCTATCAATATGACTCTATCAACGCCTAACATGAGTACTTTGATTATCCTAGTACAATACAAACAATTATAATGAGATTATGCAATGTCTATATCCATCTATGCATAGAGTTGGTTAAGTCACATAGGGCTTTTTAGTTTGTAACATGTTAAGGCTTAGGGCAGGTGTGATTTTCAAAGAACAGTTAAGCACACAAAAAGGTTACATAGCACGAAAATAGTTTGGCACTTTGCATTGTTCCCTATTCTCCCCCTTTGCGTCCCACTCCATCCCACCTCCATATTTCGCCTTCTCTCACCTTCCTTATTTCTCCATTTAGGAAATTAGCCCAAAGTACTCCTTCTAGCTAGCCTATAAGTATATGATTTTCTTTCTTGAGTAAGCTTTCTCCTTTTCTATCGGTGACTTTTGTTGTTTTTGTCACTTCTCACACTTTTTCTTACTCTTTTCTTTTTGTATTTTTACTCATTTTCATTTTGTTCTTTTTACTTGTTTTTCTTTTCTTTAGCTAACTCTAAAAATCATACTTTATCATGATTTCTCTATTTTATTCCACAACCTCTGCCATAATGTGTCTACCTACCCTCAATACATATGGCCATACGTCCATTTTCATGAAAAATAGGACCAAAGAAAAGCATATACACGAATCATTATTTAAGACTTAGAATGCTTGTGGTGTGGCTCATTAAGAAGGTGTCATAAGGCTAAAAATGGGTACTAATTGATAATTCAGAATAAAGTTTGACTTTTTAGCTCTAGTTGTGTCAAACAATGCCTTAGGTCATCCTTAAACAAATCAATATGCACAAATGTCAATTTAATTACCTAATCTCAAAATTGTTGTTTATCAGATATACTAGCATGCTTCCTCATATTATGCATGTCATGTGGTATCAATAAAACTTTTTCTAGTTATACATCGTGTAACCTATAGAACTTCACAAATCTCATGCTCAAAATGTAAAATTTCTTCAACATCATGCCAAGTTTATCAAGAAAACACAATTAACCTATAATTCATACTCCTAACCAATCATTTGTATTTCTACAAGCTCAAGCACACATCAAAAAGTCAAAATAGAAAAATTATATGGTAAAATTCCTATGTTACACCCACGCTTTAGATAACACATTGTCCTTAATGGTACCCCTATAAGTATTAAGGAAAGAAGTTACTCGATTGATCATGAAGGCCCTTATCTTCTCATGGATGTTGTCGTTCCTCCTTTTGGCTTGAGCGCTCAAAATTTTAATGACTCCAAGATGTGGGGTTCCTACAAAAGAGTTAAAGCATATATGCAAAAATAATTCTTAATCCTACTCAAAAATTATATAAGTCCTAAAAGTAAAAGAAAATTATCCCAACAATTACAAGTCTTTAAAATAAAAAAAAGTCTTAAGTTAGAAAAATTCAATCATCATCCTTCTCCTCGTCGGGTTGGGGATCCATTGGAGCCTTGCCCTTGCCGGTGTATTTTTGTTAGGAGCTTCTACCTTGTTGTCATGCTGGGCTCCGAATCACCAGTCCTTTGGGAGTTGAGTATTGAGGCTGAAACATTGCCTCATACTCATTATCAGTGTCAAGCTCATCTTGCTCCTCATTTGCTCCACTCAAATTGGGTTCATCCTCATCTCTTTCCTCCTCAAACATGTTTGGAGGGTAATTTGGGGTTGGTAACCCATGTATCCTTACAAACACTATCAGCATCAGAGTCATTTCTTTCATCCAAACTATCATCCCATTGAGCTTGGACTCGATGCCTCTTTGGCTCTTTGTGGTATTCTCCCTTCTTTTCAACGAGGCCGATACATCAATCTTTTCTTTTCGTCTCTGATTCCACTCTTTGATTTGTTTCCTTTGTAGCTTGACATATTGCTTGTATAAGGAATCTCCAATGATGCTCCGAGTCGGCTTTAGAAACTGTTCATCATCTTTCATGGTACTCTCGCCTTTTTGCGTAGAGCGATTACCAAATGTGGGAAAAAGAGACCACTATTTTGGCTCTAGGTCCATCGCTTCATTTCCTCGTATATCCAAGAGCCTATACAAACCTGTTTGCGCACTACAAAATACCATACAACAACAAAGCTCGTAAAGAATTAACGTTAGACACGTTTAAAGTAGGTATAAGTCGTGTAGCTAGAAATTGCATTCACATTTTAGCTACCGAGAACATGATAGCTTGATTAAAATCAGATGGTGTGTCAGCGTCGGGCCTAAAATTCCAAGTGCCCCTCCCTTTTGTAAAAATTTGGATGATTTCCCCCATATCTATGTTCTCGAATGTATTAAGGTCTATTTTCTGAACATAATCTTTCTCAAAGTAAGGTACGCTATGGTATTTGTATATATCTTTAGGTGACATGCTAACCTCACGGTCTATCACTACGCCTAGAGGTTTCCTTTTAACTATGTCATCCTTAAGGGATGCTTAAAATTTGTGAACTACTGGTACTACAGCGTTACCTATTGGGAGAACACAGAATTGCTCCCACTTATGATATCATACCATTGGTCATATCTCTTTGCAAAGAATCATCGATGGCTTAAAACCGCGTTTTTGAATGAGCATCCGCCCTTGTGAAGCCAAAAAATATTTTTCTATTTAGGCATTTGCGAATCGTTCAAATCCGAGTCGCTGTCGCTTTCTTGGATCATTGCTCTCTTTCTTGGCGGCATCGTGATCTAACATAAAAAAGGATAAATAGTAACCAATGAAATAGTAAAAGTTTAAGGAATACCTTATCTTCGCCTTGCCAGAGAGTGTCGATTATACCTTGATGAGTAGAAAAAACCCCTTAAAGGTTAGGAGGAGAGAAGAGGGAAGATTGAGTTTTAAGGTTTTAAGATTAAATTTAGAGTGTTTGGGTAATGGAAAGTGTTTAGTGTTAGAGTGATATATATAGAAGTGTAAAAAGTTAGGGTTTAAAGGATTAAAACTTGGGTAACTAGGGTTTTAAAATACCGGGTTACGCAATCGAGTTGGGTTAACCCTGTAAAAATTGCAGACGATTCGCGACGTAAAATTGGTTTGTTGCAACATATCTGTCAGTGCCGATTTGTCGCGACGTAGCTCACCTTGTGTCGCGACAAATCCTTCAGCTCCCCTATTCCAGCAGACTGCTTCCTATGTCGCAACGTAGGCATGTCTGTGTCGAGACAAACCTAGTAGTTCGAGTTTTTTAGGCATCCTAATCCCTTGGTTGCAACGTAGCAAAAGGTATGCCATATCATAACCTGCTTGGGTGTTTTTGGAGTAGTCTAGTTGCTTCGTCGCGACATGGCCTATCTGTATCACGACAAACCTGTTAGATTTGAAAGAAATACCTTGAAATGAATGAAATGTAACTAAAACTACTTGTTTTTCTTTATACTTTCCATCATCGAACTCTGGTTCCTGTGGCTCGTGGTACCATTGCAGTAATTGGCCATCTCACGAATGCACACTTTCTTGTTCCACTGATGCAGTTATTGCGCTAGTTGAGAGCTGAGACTCTGGCTTGCAAATATTTTCTGTTCTCTGCAAAAATTGAAAAAGTTTCATATTAGAAATTTCTTTCGGGATTTGTTGCACCAAGAAAGCATTATACATAATATCTAATCTCCATTAGAAATTGAATCTTTGATCAATGATATCTTCAATTATTATTTCTTCTGTTAACGGTGTTGTAATAGTCACTAGTTAAAGATCTAAATTTGGAGTATTGGAGCCATCCTCCTCCTGTATGAGGATTGATTCGTCATTGGATTGAGACTCGATCTCGATTTTTTATATGACTATTCATTTCCCTTTCCAAAGGCGAGGTCTCATGTTACTCGGTGGTCTAATTCTAGCTCAAAATACTCTTTCCGTTGCCTCTTCCAACCATCATTCTTGTTCTTGATCTATTTGTTCAGATTCAAAGCACATATCCTTAAAAGATTGTCCCTCTTGTGGATTGGGGATTTGGGTTTTTTCACGAAGCTGGCTTAATTCCAACATTAATAACTTCTGATTTTTCTAAATCTCCCAATCTTCATAATACCCGTCTTCGTAGATCTCGGCATCATAATTATCATCGAACATGAGATCTGAACAAAATAAGTCATAGACATCCATGGGTTTAAATATAATGAAAATTATTATATCTGAAAAACAAAAAATTGTTAGTAAAGTTAAATCGTATTTATAACCTAAAATTTTTCTAATTATTTTAGTACAAAGCAAGAATAAAATTTACTAAAGCGTTGGAATGGGAAATCTTCTTATTCCTTAAAGGTGAGTTTTCTTATTGGTTCAAGGAAGCTTTGTTTGCGTTCCATGCCTCCTCGGTAATGGCGCCAACAACTTGACCGCCCCTGAACGTACTCCTGTTCAGTGTAAATTTTGGCTTTCCGCAAGTATACCGGTCAGATTATAAATATAGTGCATTACAATGGAACACTTGGTAGTATTTCAAGGATTGTACCCAAAAGAGGCTTAAGGCGATAGTAAATAAAATCCCTATAAAGAATAAAATTAATTAGTACTGATTTTAGGGTTTATAGTACGAGAGAAAATAAGAGAGTTGTTTGAAAGCATAAAAAATGTAAAATAAAATAAAGTAAATAAGAGAAAAAGCTTGAGGTGTAGAAATCTTATAAACGACTTGGGGATATTAGGTTGTTTCCATATGAGTTTCTCGATTGTTGGGTTTTGGAGATTTTCCTCCAATCAACTAGTCACTATCTCAGTTCGATCTCTTGATCTTCCGTCGGCATAATAAGTCGATAGAGATTACTTATCGCTAGATGTCACAATTTAAACCGGTTTGAGGAAAAGGTGTTCATGGATGGGCAATATCAATTTTGGGTTCATTCCCACCTAGATGACTTTTTAGGGTTGTCAGACCTAGTGTTTGTTTGATGCTCTTCCTTTTCCAAACAACTGATCCAAAAGGTAAAACCCTTGTAAAACAACAATCAATTATTCATATGTCCACTCCTTAATTCCCCAAAATGAAATTAATTCCTCATGGTTTCTTTATTCATCAATAATACAATATATGAAAACATGTAAATCAAGAATTGAATGAAAAAGAAACTAAAATTGTATTAAGTGATCTATCGGGAAAAATTCCTCGATCATTTATGTGAGTTTCTACAATCTCGTCTTGAAAACTGAGAATACAAATAAAGTAAAGACTAAAGTCTAAGTGATGATGTACAAACCCTAGTGCTAAATATCCTATCTATAGCTTTACATGGCCGTTTTTCCTCAACCTTAAGTTAGCTACCATCCTTCATGTTTAAGTTGCATTGTGAAGATGAAAACGCCCCCCGTAGGATGCAGAGTTTGGAGTCTGAGGCCGATGTCATGACACACCAGGACCTGTGTCGCGACGTAGTAGGCAGTCTTGGAATTCTTCGCTACTAATCCCCATGTTGGGACATAGAGTTGTCTATGTTGTGACAAAGTGATCAGTATCACTATGGCTTAATGCTACTAGTCTACTATACACTCACGAAGTATGTTAGCTAATCTTTAGGCCTCGTTTGACCTTAAAAGCTATAATCCAACCTTTTTAGCACATTTTATTAGAAAACGATACTAAACAAGAAATGCATAAAATATAAAGGAAAGTACTCAATTTCGAGCTCATCAAATGTGAAAATAAGTTCAATCTGCTAGGTACAATACCGGTAGATCACCATGTAATAGACCGTGTGTGGATACGAAATAAGGTCACACGGTTATGTCACAAATCGCGTGCCAGGCCGTATGTCCATACGAATTTGCAACACACGCCCGTGTAGCAAACCATGTGTCAGACAGTGTGCCTATATTGACTTGGGCCACACGGTCGTGTCCCAGCTCGTGTGACTACTGTATTGCACTTTAAAAAGGGGCACGGCTGTGTTGCAACTCGTGTCACAGGCTATGTGCAACCTAAATGGCTTCTAAAACAAGGTATAAGCTCAACATTTCTTGCATATAAATATACACTAAATTAGTTTAAGTTTCTATATCCAATGATACATTTTAAACATCATTTCAATCCAAAAATACAACCATTCTAACCTAACAGTTATGCCATTCCATGGCATCTCCTCTGCACTCTAACTAACCTAATATGACACTTGAAGTTATACCCTATATGACAATTACCATTTAAGCTCAAACCTCAACCATATGACCAAATACTAGATTACATCCTTTTACAATTTCCAATCAAGACATATAATTAAGATTTAAGGCATATTGTTATTTACCATAACACTTCACCATCCCAACCTCATATACAATAACTATAGTATCTATTCAACCCAAAAAGATCACTTTAACTATGATTTTAACTATAATAACTATTTTAACAACATATCATCAAAAGCATCCTATATACATTACACTTGTAACCTATACAAAGTTTAACAAAAAGTATCTGCCAAAAGTGTGGATGATAGTGTGCACTCCCAAATGGATCCAAACGATGCCAAGCTTCCAAGAGACCTACAGTCATGAAAAATAAAACGTATAAGTTTACCATGACTTAGTAAGTTCATTATACAATCTAATGATCATACTTAATTGAAAGTTTATATAATGTAAATCAAGAGTCAAATAAATAATCCATTAAAAACTGGCACAAAAGTCTACTAGGCACATAGCCTGATCTCACCAGCACAAAGTCTACTAGGCACATAGCCCGATTACACCGGCACAAAGCCTACTAGGCACATAGCCTGATTACACCAGCACGAAGCCTGCTAGGCACACAGCCCGATTACACCGGCACGAAGCCTACTAGGCACACAGCTCGATTACACCGGCACGAAGCCTGCTAGGCACATAGCTCGATTTCTTACAAACAACCATTTAAATCTCTAATGGTTATCATATGCTAACCCTTAACCAACATTATAAGTACGAATAATTCAAGATACACATTTAATAAAAATTCATATAAACATAAAATTGATAAAACGAACTTACTTGTGCAATGACAATAGATATTTGACAAAGATCACTCGACTACTTTTCCCTTTCCACATTTATCTATTGAGGTATTCGGTTCTTGATCTAATTAGCAAATACTTAAATCAATTAATTTGGCTCAACAAATTAAGTAATTATTTTACAAAAACAAGAAGAAAAGAATTCACAATTCTTTTATCAATACCCTTTACAAATTTATTCCCAAAATTCTTTATTCAACACAAATTAAACATTAAATCCTATAACTCCAATTCTAATTAAAAGTGAGTAGAAAATATCATGTGCAAATTTTTCCTTTACTCCAAATAACATCATAAATGTCTAAATACCAACCAAAATTCTCAATTTTCATACCTTACACAACCAAGTCCTTCGGCTATAATTAACTCACCGTAAAGCTATGAAACTTTCTAAATCAATTCCTAACTCACATTTTATTCTCAATAGTAGCCAAACATCAAAATCCAAACATGGTAAGTTCACAAATTCTTCATATTTTTTCAAAATAACTATTAGGTTGCATGCACTAAACTTTAAAGATCAAGAAAATACAAAAATTAGTAAGAATATGAACCAAATTCACTTACATGCAAGGACTTCTAGAACCAAACTTCAAGCTTTCCTCTCTAATGTTTTCGTTTCAAAGAAAGAAAAATAAAAGAAAAAAGATGATTTTTCTCTACTTGTTACTTTATTTCATTTATTAAATCCCTAATTTACCCTTATTTCATTAAAGTAGATTTTATATTCTTCTACACCAAATCCCAATTACTTAATATATGAAAATTTTCCTATTAGCACCCTCATCATTTTTTTTCTTTCCTTTAGTCTTCATGATTATTCTTTTGACTAATTACAAAATGTGAAACTTTCTCTTTCAACTTTCTCAATTTAATACATCTTATCAATCCACCAACATCTATAAATTTTAATATACTAAACTCTCATACGATCTTATAAGCATTTAAATAAATAATAAAACTAATTCTCTAAATGAAAATTTATCTCAAAAATATCACCTCCAACACCACTGAAAAAATAGGCTATTACAGGGGATGACTCAAATTTGGTACCAAATGGTTTGTCATGTAGATGTCGCGTCGATTGAAAATAAGGCAACATCGTTGGAATCGACCGAAAAGGCTAGTTCATATACATCAACAAAGGAACAAACATTGGATCAAAGTGTCGAGAACCAATTAGAAGTTCTTCTATGGTGGTGACACGGATCGTCCCAATTTTTAAAGAACTTTTATTTCCTACTTTAAATTTTGTTAGTTTTTGTTCATATTATTCATTTATTTTATTATTATTAATTTTAATTTTGTTTAGTTTTTTTCCAGAGAAGGTGTAGGTATCATGGAGTAACAAAACCGAAAAAATGACAAAATTAGAAATTGGGCTTGATGTTGCGACATCCTTGACAGAACACACTTTATAGCATTGATGGCCCAGGTTCATCAGAATATTTGAAAACGTTCTTTCATCCATTATCGACACTTCATCTTTTCTTCATATTTTTAGTTTCTTTATATTATATTTCATATTTATTTTTGTAGAATTTTTTAAGTACTCTACGTCCACTTGGAGCACACAAACCTTGAGATTATCAGAACAATAATGACTAGACCTACTCAAGGAAGTTTTCTTGTTTACACTTTAATTATTAAGGGCAAAGTATGTTCTAAAATGTGGGGGGAGTACATGGGATAAATTTGTGCTTTACTTAGTTATTTTGTTTTAGTAATTGTTTATTTCCTTTAAAAAAAATTATCATTATTTTTGCATAGTGCTTAGATTATATTAATACTATGAATAATGGTTGAAAAAAATGAAATGTGTAATGATTTTTGTCACGTATGAAATTTTTTATTGATATGAGATGAGTTGATTTTTGTTTAGGAAAATTGATTAGGTTACCTAGTTAAAGTGCAAAGTACTTAAGTAAAGATGATGTCATATGAGATATAAATCTTATAGATAGTTGTAGAAACATGAATGCTTGAATTGATTATTATTCATTTGGTTTAATTCGATGCATGAATGAAATTGTGTATTGTGGGATGGCTAAGCACCTAAGGCATTGTTTGAATAGCCATTTCTCAAATGACTATACCTTAATGCTATGAATCCCTAGTCTCCTTATTTGAGCTTGATAACCTCTCTTTGACGAACCTACAAAAAAATTGAAACTCGAAGACCACAGATAAATTGAAAACTTGAAATCTTCCCTATCCTTGGTCTTTTAATACATTACGAAATAGACGTCAGGCCATAGATATTGAGGGTTTAGGTAGATACATTACGATGGTTTGAAAAAAAAAGAGTGAAAAAGGAAGAAACAATATGATACAGTGATTATAGGTCGAAAAAGAAAAAGAAATCCATAAAAAGGGTCAAAAGTAAAAACGATTGGAAAAAGTATCGAGCAGAGACAAAAGCATTGTGACTGAGATAAAAAATAAAAAGTCAAAATATAAAAACCAAAAAAGTCACAAAAGTGAGAGAAAATTCAGTCATCAGTGCACTAAAACTCGTTAAGCCAACCATAGTTAATAGTATTATATTTTATCTTCCTACGTGCAGAGATAAGGTAGGTGAGAGAGGGAACCAAAAGGCGGTGAGCTTGGATGAGACATTAAGGGGGAAGAGAGGAAACAATGTCATGTGCCTAACTATTTCTAGTATTTGAACCATTTGGAGCAACATCTTTCTTTGAACTCATACCGTCCTAAGCTGCAAAACATTATAAGCTTAGAAGACCAATGTGACTTAAGCATTCTTTGTGCATTATCTTCTGAAATTGCTGACGATTATACTTAATGAATATTTTTATTGACATGAATATGTCTGCTACATGTCTGTTTGATTTATGTTAATGGTAATATTGTTAAATATTCGGCTATGAGAATTTCTTCTATTTTGTTAGTGATATAACTTTGTAAGTTAATCTTAATTTTTTTTAAATTTCAAGGCATCGAACTATCAATATTAAGTTACATGTGTGATAAGAATTCTTATACCTTTAATATTTGACAATCATTTTTTTAGTAGAAATAAAATCCAAGGGACGTCTTCATATTGCATGTTATGTGTCTTAAGCTTAGTTTGCTTGAGGACAAGAAAAAAGTAAAGCGTGGGGGAGTTTATGTGTGAGGTTTTTAATTACATCCAACTTCATTAATAAAGAAAGAAACCAAGTCAATTTTTTTATGTTTTGTCTTTTTGTTTATTTTTATTTACAACTAATTTTTTTCTATCATGTTTGATTTTTCCGTTTCTTCTTTTCTGCTTATGTTAATTATATTGCTTGAGGGCAAGCAATGACTTAAGTGTGAGGGAGTTTGATTTACCGTAATTTGACCTAATAGATTAAACTAGTTTTCATACTTTAGGAGCTTCGAATTAAGTATTATGACTAGATTTTCCTTAGGTTTTAGTTAGTTTTTATAGAGTGTAAAAAGTGCGAAATGGAGTCTGTAACATCCAAAAATCGTAACAATTTCTGGTCTAGAGTCTCACGGTTTACAAAACTTTACGACTTTTTTCAAACAAATCAATCACAATATATACAATTACAAACTAGCAACCCTGAATATTAACTCCATTTAATTTTATACATTCATTTACAACATTTCAATCAATCAGGGATCAAGTATAATCATACAAGAACTTAGGATCACATTCAGAAATTTTCCATCAAAAATCACATGGCTCTGTGCCTCAACACACAACTTTCATTACTAACTAGCCAAGAAAGAATCAATACCCTGATCGTGCTATGAATGTCGCAGCAATGTGCAAGCGTACACTGTCAATGCAAGTATAGTAGACAGAAATGAATTTGTCGAATATTGATCCCACGAGGATGGGTGTCTGTTGTCTAAAATTATCGATGCATTGAATAAGTAAATGCAATAAATTGTGAGAATGGTTGTTGGAGCAATAATATGAAAATAAAGATAAAATGTGATAAAGGTAAAATGGGATCCACAACGTGAATAGTCAACAGAAAACTAAGTGTGGCTTACAAGGTTAAGAATAACAGGTAATTTGTCAGTGCAATGAACATCTTACCAAACTTGGTTTTTCTATTAGATCAATGACTTCAGTATGCACACTAACCACACCTTCCAGTGTTGGTAATGCAACACACTCAAGAACAAGTGGACCAAATTCCTTCAATCCCTAAGCACCTTTCGTTGTCTTGCTTGTTAGTTTAAACTGTCACTGCACCTTCCAGTGACTATGACTGCAATAACACTTTCGTGCTAAAATCATTCAAACCTAAAGATTAAACAGTAAAGACAAGCTTGAATAAGATATCATTTAGTCTAACAATCAAGAGTACTTCCATACAAACTTGAAATAAACATGAATTACCATCGTTTAAGAAAGGAAATGTAAAAGAACAAATGGAGAATACTATCCTAGACTACTCTAAATGCTCCCTTACTTCCCTCTTGCGTCGCACTTAGGATGCTTCTCGTCAGAAGCTGATCTGCCTTGCCTTCACGTCGATTCACCCGAAGGGTCTCAAGCCTTCATAGCCAAAAAACTCAAAAGCTAATTTGAAGAAGATAATAAAATGGGAGACTAAAGAAAGAGAGAGACACCTTCCTTCATGCTTTGTGTGTGCTTATATTTAGCCCTAAATGTACAGGTGTCTATTCTTCAAAATTGAGTTGGTTATACCAGATTGTACAACTCATACATTTCTATTTTTATCAAACAGCTGTCAGATGCGCCGACAATTCTGGTCGCAATTCTGTACATGGTCATGCAGCGACATTTCTGGGTGCAATTGAATACTTATACAATGAAATTTTTGGATGCAATTTGAAGAATATTTATGCAGTGATAGTCTTGGGTGCATTTCGAAAATATTCCTGCGACGACAGTTTTGGTTAAATCTAGAAGTGCTCATGCAATGACAATTTTGGGCGTAATTTTGGATGTTATTTTGCAGCGACAACTCTGTACACCTTCATGCATTGGTCCTTTTGGACAAGTTCCTATAATGACATCTCAAGATGCAATACTGAACACTAAATGTGGCGACCTTAGTAGAAAATGTAAGATAAAATGAAAGAAAATTAAACCAAACATCACTGACTTAGAAAATGCAATTACTAAATACAAAATGCTAAAAATGCATGCTAAACATGATGTAATGGAAACAAATTATACAATAACTAAGGAGAAAACATATGTTCTTTTTAGTACCATCATACCCCTATAAAAAAAACATAACATCTGTATTCTATTCTAAACTTGTAACACCCAAACCAGACACCGTCTTCGATTAGGGTCCCCTAGGTCTTCTAATCATTTATCATTGTTTAAACCTCAATATCTCAACATTTTAGTATTATAACAATGCACACGCGATTAACTATAAACTTTAATAATATTACAAATCAATAAGGGGTAAAAATGTTATTTTACACAATCTGAGGGACTTCTATCGGTAGCTGTTGGACAAGTATTAGTAGAAGTCAAGTCAGTAAACCTTTCGAAATTAGCTACAGTTTACTACCGATAGAAGAGAAGGTACTATCGATACAAGGATGAGAACTACCAATACACCCCACACTTCTACTGATACAACAAGTTCTAGAGAGCTAGGTAAACTTTTCCTGCAACTTCTATCGATACATGTAACCGGACTACCGATGCTTCTATGAAGTACCGATACTTTGAAACACTTACACCGATACAATGCAAGTTAGTAGCCAAAGATTAGTATACCTTGTACTTCTACCGATAAATGCATAAGTTCTACCGATAAAACTATGTAGTTTCCAAAATGAATCAGTAAATGCAAGGATTTCTAAGCTTTCAAACAATTATACCATTTCCCAATCAAAGTTATACTTACATAAAACAACCAAGATTCATACCCAATCATTAACATCATAATTCCTCACACGTCTAACCATACTAATATAGTATAACAATAAAGTTAATTTAAGCATTTTCCATCTAACTTTATTTTGAACTATAATTTTCAACCAAAACTTATAGGGTTTAAGCATACAAGAATTCATCAACATCATTCATCCTAGTACATGTCTATAAGCTAGGTGATATTAAAAACTATCGAAAATACTCTTAGGATAGTGTGATTCTTCTTAGAGGATCCGATCTTCAACCCAAAATAAATCTACAAAATAGTAAACATATACACCGGTAAGCTTTCAAAGCTTAGTAAGTTCGCAAGGCATTAACTTACAGAGTAATGTAACTGATAACATTAAGGGTAAACCACATTCTCGAAATCTCGCAGCAATAGCATCACGTTGATCTCTTTAGTCTCCTAGTAATTTAGCTCATACGAGCCTTGTATAGAGCATCGCTCTTACGAGCCAATTCAGTATATCGCTCTTACGAGCCAGTTCAGTATATTGCTCTTACGAGCCAGTGTAGTAATTTCTTCAGAGTCTTCCATCTTGTTCCATCAAGATTTTAACCAAGACAATTGAAATTAAAATTATCAAATAAAAAAATATAATTACACGAACTTACCTGACCAATTTGCAGTAGTATACAGTACAAGGTCCATTCCATAATTTTCTCCTTGCCTCGATTTTCAATCCATTCTTAATCTAAAATAATAATTCTATTCAATTAACTAATTCCAATAGTAAAATAAACTTATTTTATACAATTGAGTCTATTTTGACATTTTTACAAAATTGCCTCTAATATTTTACTTTTATGCAATTTAGTCCCTTAGCTTAAAACTTGCAAATTAACCATTTTTAAATAAAAACAAGTTCAATAGAATATTATGGCAATTCAAATACTGCCCGTATTTGTTTTATTTAACCTCAAGTCCTTGTACTTTTGTTATTTTCATATTTTAGTCCTTAAACGTTAAAATCATTAAAAACTACTTTACAAAATCATCAAATCTAACAACCAAGCTCAAAATACTTCCATAAACTTTCAAGAACAAGCTCATTCATCAATGGAAAAATATATAACATTTAGCAGAATCACAATTTATTCCTTGAGTTAGCTAGATTAAGCTAATACGGACTTAAAAACATAAAAATTACTAAAAACGGATGAGAATTACTCACCCGATTGAAGAACCAAAACCAATCGAAAGTTTCTTCTTTCATAAATAGGGTTTCGATTTTAGCTTCATGAAGAAGATTACGTTATTGTGTTGATTTATCATATTTTATTTCATGTACTTACTAATTTACAATTTTGCCCTTAGTTCACACATATAACTTTAACTAAATGCAAGCCAAAACCGTCCACTACATTCACTAATGGTAATATTTCCATTTAAGGACTTTTCCAAACCTTTCCCTTTTCTATTTTACACATTAAATCAATGATATCTATATTTTACAATCTTTACAATTTAGTCCTTTTTACTTAATTAACTATCGTAATGATAAAATTTCATAACCAAATTTTAATACAATATTAATGACCTCGTAAATATTAAATACTTAATATTACCATCTGATACATCGATTTGTGGCCTCTAAACTACCATTCCCGATCATACTAAAAATAAACTAATTAATAAATCCTCATTTAATTAGGATTTAATTGAAATTTATCAAAATCTAAAGGATTCCACTTCATTTCTACTATTAAACCATTTGAGGAGGGTCCAATTACACAATTGGTCCTTCAATTAAATTCAATTAAACAAATTTGTTTTTAATTTATCTTTAAACTAATTATGACTAAATGAATAAATAATCCAACAGTTAGTGGATGAAAATCATGTCACCACCGCTTGGACTTTTTGACCATAGTTTAATTACCATTTTGGTCCCTGTACTATTTTTAATCAATAGCAATTAACTTTTACCTCTTTTACAATTTACTCCTTTTTTCTTAATTAAGCAATTAATTATCAAAATTACTCAACCAAACTTCAATTCACATATAATAAGACTCTGTAAATATTTAATAAAAATATTCACGACCCTTAATCTCATAAACGAGGTCCCGATACCTCATTTTCTAAAATCACTTGACTTTTGAACCAAATCACTTATACTAACTTTTAATTCAATAATTAAAATTCTTCAATTCAAAATTCCATATAAAATTATTATTGAATTATTTAATTTAAACACTCATTATAAAATTTTCTTGTCGGGTTTGTGGTCCCGAAACTACTGTTTTCGACACCACCAAAACACGAGTTGTTACAGAGTCTTTTATTTACCCCAAGGCCGAATGAGACCTAAAGGTTGGCTAACGTACCTCGTGAGTGTGCAGGAGGCCATTAGAATGTGTATAATATCAAAGCTAATCACTATGTCACGACATAGGACAGTAGATGTCGCAGTATAAGGTCCAGAACGAAGAAAACTTGAAGCTGCCTTCTATGTCGCGATACTAAATGTGGGTGTCGCGACAAACCCCTGAAGATGTCCTTAAAGGAGTATACTAATTGCTATGTCGCAACACAGGACCTGGTGTGTCGTGACATCAACCTCTAGACACGGGATTACACAATATAAAGGGTGTTTTGGTCTTCACAATACAACTTTAAGCTTGAGAACGAAAGCTGACCTAGGGTTAAGGACAACGACCATTAGAAGGCTATAAATAGGCTCCTTTGGCACTCATTTTACACACCAATTGATTAGATTAAATTTTCTCTCTTTAGTTTAGTTTAGGTTTTTCTCTTTTATTAGGTTTTAGTTTATTTTGATTTTGTCTTTCTTTATTTCAAGAGATCCAATTTGTGAATGCGATCAGATGCTATGGATTCATTCCAGTTCTCAAATACAAATCAAGCTTTTCCTAAATATTATATTTTCGATTCATTATTTATGTTCATATTTTATATCGAATTTATATTATTTATGATAACCATGAGAAAACTAATCCCTTTATGGGGGATTAGCGAGAGGAGGTGTGATTTGTTAACTATTTTGTAGGGTTACTCGACGGATCAACTATTTGGGAAAAGAAGAATGTGAAACAAACCTTAGGCCTAACAACCTCGAGAAGTCATCAAAGTGGGATTTAACCCAAAATTGGTATGACCCATCCGTGAGCACCTTTACTCCAAACTAGTTTGGACTGTAAGGTCGGAAAATAAGTAACCCTTACGGACTCATTATGTTAGTGGAAGATCGGAAGATGCTACTAGGGTAGTGGCTAGTTAATTGACGAGGAACCCGAAGTAACAGTTGATGGGGATTATCGAAGCGAGTTTATCACTCATACCATATTTGATTTATCCTATTCTTTAATCTCTTGAATTATATATATATATGTTATTTTTAGTTCTTTAATTATAAAAACCCGAAAAAACCCTTTATTGATATTTATTCGTAATATAATTTATTTAAAGTACTAATTAGATCTATTGACGTTTAGGTTAGAATTAATTTAGTACTAGACTCCATTGGGTACGATCCTCGGAATACTTGCAAAGTGTTTCGTTGTAAACAACTATATTACAACCTGACTCGTATACTTGTGGACACCACCTTAAATCCCATAAATTTTGTACCAGTATTCAGAATCTAGTATTACTACTAACGTTACAAGAGCCTACAAGGTCACACCCTATAGTTGAAGTGAACAAAATACAAATACATTTGGTATTGTTTTTAGCTATCATATGAACTAAATTAATTATTAAATTTATTTAATTTGATAGTTAAATATTGTACACATTATATGTACAAGCTTTTTGTACACATATAGTGAACATAGATAAAATTAATATATGAATTTGATTCATACAATATATTAATTGTATATAATTGATCGAAATTATTAATATAAATAGTTATAATAATTTTGGTCAAAATATAAAAGGACATGGAAATTGATATTCTTTTGGAAAGAATATAATTTTTATTCTGACTTTTCGTTTGTTTCTTTAAAAATACAGGAATAATCTCTTTTTTTCTGATATATGATGTCAAAGAAAAATAAAAGGAATATGAATCCTTGATGTCTTAAGGTTACCAAAAACACAAATACACAACTCAAAAGGTCTAGTTGCTGTTCTTGAAAATTCTCTCTCAAAAGTTCAAGAGAATTTTATTAATCATTCTTTGATCGGGTGGATTATGTAGAAGGCGAGATGTTATTGTTGCGGCTTGGAATCAACATCTCCGAAAGGGAACCTATCAACAACCTTACACATCATTTTCAGTTTTGAAAGGTATATTTTCGAGCCTTATTTCAACCCAATTCATTCCTAGTACATGGATCCATGGTTGATCATCACCGGAATAATTTTTCCACTACCTCACCCCTTAAGGTGTTCTATCAGTCCCATAGCTTTCCCATTTATGAAACCCCTTTTAATTTTCTTAACACAATCAAAAGACTCTACTTTTAGACTCATTGAACGCTCTATTGGTCAAAAAGGTTTTCCTCAAGGTTGCTAAAAGACAGCCTTTACCAATGGCCTCTAAAAGCTCGTTTATTGGTATGCAATAATGCCAATAACCTCACGTACGCTAGCTTGCCCAAAAAAGGCTATGAAGAGCCTTATTTTTGTCACACTGGGTGTACCGGCGATCCAACATAAAGTTCGCCATTAGCCTTTCATTAGTTCAAGTTTGTCACACGTACTTAAACTATTCTTTTAGTGTTTATTTCCTTTCTGTACTTTTTAGAATAATCTTTGAACTTTCTTCAGGTTTACCTTAGTTGTCATTCTTTTAGATTCCGCCTAAAGGCGTTATCTTCGAATGACTACCACGGTAGCCATTCTTCAGACTACATCATGAAGGCGTGCCTTTCCAACGGAGGTTGCCACAAAGGCGGTCCTTCAAATTATGCCATGAAGGTGCTCCCTATCAGAGATAGACATAGAGGCTTTCCTTATGGATAATCACCACAAAGGAGTCCTTAAACGATGATAACCATAAAGGCTTTCCCATAATTTACGCCATAAAAGTTCCCTTTACTGATTTGCCACAAGGCCTTTCCTTTACATATGCCACAAGGGCATCCTTAGACAGACTGAGCCACGAAGACTTTTTTCAACAAAATTCACCACAAGGGCTTTCCTTTTAGCATAAATAGCCACAAAGGCTTCCTTTTAACAGAGTTTTCCACAAGGGCCTTCTTATGAAAATTGCCAAAAAGGCAGTCTCCTTGATTGGGCCACAAAGGTGTCTCCTTGCAAATTACCACAAAGACATTCATTATTAGAGATTTGCCACAAAGACACTTCTTAAGGTTTGCCCCTCATTTTTACGGAAATTATTATTTTTTGACGATAGGGATTTGTTTAAGCTCACCTTCGTGAGGTTTGCCCCTCATCATCTAGTACTCACCCAATTGTCATTTACATATTTTACCTTATATATTGTTATAACCAACTAGCTAGGTCTTACACGATATGGTCTTCGATTGACATGGCCATGGACTTGTCCTTATTAGAGATTCGTGTTTATTATCCCAACGGAACCTTTAGACAACTCTAGAGATAAACACAGGCTCATCATGTAGACTCATACTTGATAGACTTATTCCTTTCAAACTTCTTCATACCATATGCATTCATGCTTCAAAACATGTAACACATTCCCTTAAACTTCATGTATAGACCATTCATGTAGTGACTTACTCATGACAAACACAATCATGCTTTCAAGCACATGTATACATGCATATACTTCTTTTCTTATCAAAGGCATAATATCATGCTTTACTACTTTACCTGAATGTCACCTTTTACAGCTCCAAACATCATATCCGAGCTTCCATTAAGTAGATTGATAGCCTCTAAACAAAAAATTATAAGAATTCATCAAGATTTGTCCATTTAACTCATTTCTTTTCACTTTGAGCACCAGAATCGCTAAGTAAAACTTTATCATGCTTACTTTACCAAGCTAAACAGATATGCTCTTTAGCAGCATAACATGCAAGGTCGTGAATCTTACCTTAACAAGGGGCATCTCAAAGCTTAGATTCATATCCTAAAATCAACTTAAAGGATGAGAGGAATTTCCCTCAGTGCTTTCTTATATAAATAGAGACTACTTCTTGAAGAAGTAATAATAGTTCTACATTTCTTACTCAGGTTACTAGATATTTTTCCTTTGTCCTTATAGATGTTTGACATGTGTCCCAGTCCTTACAATCCACCAGGTAGATGCTTGACAGCTATAAAGAGATGTGTACAGGAATACATGCTTTTACATAACATACCCTTGGGTCTTAACCCATGCTTTGTCCTTAGTCATTACGATAGAGCATAGCTAATAACTTAACTAATCGCACTTGGTGCATCATGCCTTCTTGGTGACGACCCTATTATCCAAGTTTCCTTAATACCTTACTAGGTTTCTTTTCCTAATGATTCATTCCTTTATAAGACAATTTCTTATCACATTCTAATATTAATTACGAGCCCACGTAACACACCACTAGCATTAGTGTGGTGGATAACAGTTCAATACTCAATTTACTTATTAACTTTAGAGCTCACCCAATTATCGGACGTTACCTTACCTTTAAAGGAATCTCGTCTAAACATTGAGCCTCAAATTTAGCTCAAAGGGGAAACTTAATTTTTCTCTAGCCCTATTCTCTCAAAGAGATGAAAAGAGAGAATATATTTTCTTCTTAACATATCTTAAACTCTTGACTTAACCCAACTCCTCATTGGAACTTGATAAACATCACATCAATCATTGTGTGGTCTTATCTAAATCTACAATTTCCAATAAAACTAATTGAGTTTTTTCTTTTGATCCTTAACTATCTTGATTCACATATGGTTGATCTCTAACTATCTTTTCCTTATAACTTAACTAGTTCAAGGCCAACATTCCAGGGTGCACTACATTGTTGATGTAAACTCGTATCATAAGGTTCACTTCCCTATTACCCATAATAGAATCCACCCACCCTATGTACGCCAACAGAGACTTTTGGAGTGAATCCTTCCTTACCAAACATACTTGGGGGTCACTATGCGCCAACTTAGTGTTGCTAACATTAAGGTATCACAGGCGTACTCAAATAGTTCTTATACTTAGTTTAGTTCTAACACTATACACTTCTAAACTTATCTTACCTATCTTATTTCTTTGAATAGTATTCAGATACTAAGACTTCACCATGCGAGATGTTACATTTCCTCATTGATTTTCACGCAAAGCAAAATGAAAAAATATATTGGTTCACTGGTTAACTAATGTTTAAATAATAGTAAACGATATTATTTGATCAGATCGTAATACAAAAAGACAATTTATATTAGTAGATAATCTAAACATGTATTTTGTATATTAGTAAATAATCTAAACACGTATTTTGTATATTAGTAGATAATTTAAACATATCTTTAGTTTAATAAAAAATGAGAAAATAAAATGAAAGACTAATATGTCATCTATAAAGTCCAATTGGGGAGATACCTTATCTTGGGTATCAGAGCGAATGACTCCAAAAGGATAGATACATAAATGTGACTGCATGAAGTGACAATACATCAAACAGGACCTAAGTAGAATAGATTTTAGATTCGTTTATGAATTTATTCACTTGTAAAATATATAGTGTGACATACCTTAATCCTGAGTGGATGATGGATTATCTATGTCTTACTCATGTAATTTGATGTAAATGAAAACATGAGTTCAAATATATAAGAAAATGAAAGCTGATATGTTAGTTATACAACTTTTGCAGTATGTAACATCATTCCACAATAGTGGAATTCATACACAATAAAAAGTAGATGATATCTTTTCATCGACATTACATGATAGATGACAAGTAAACGTGACCACGAGTTATTCCTCTTTGAGATAAATGATTTAATTACTATTTGATATTAATGACTTTTATTAAGGAAGATGTAATGATTACTATGAGATAAAACATGATCATATTAGGAGAACGAATTTATCTGAAAAAGATTAAGGATATTTTATAAGGGTAACACACTTATGATAAGGTCATTGGACAAACACTTATTAAGTAGTTTTTCTAATGGTATATAATAAGGGAGAGCTCAGTCACGATACTTTAGTGAACTGACTTCGTGACTAAATAATATTATAATTAATGGTGAAAAGTCAAAACTTAATTATAAATTATTTAAGCCCTAATTAAATATGTTCAATCAATCTCTTCTCTAGATCGAGATAATCATAAATGAATTGCATATAGAACCAATAAATAGAAACGAATGAAAATAATGAAGTAAGAGAAATAGATCGCATGTATCACTATCCGCAATAAATGCGTTTTGTAACTAAATACAATAAATGACTTAAGAATTAATTTAGGGTTCTTCGAATTATCAATTAATTAATTATAATTAAATAATTTAAGTTTAAAGATAGAAACAAATTAATTAAGTCGTTGTGAATTATTGAATAAGGAAATTAACTATATTTTCTCATAATTAATCATGCATATTATTCTTTCATATGAGATAGATATCATCAAGTAACACATGTGATAGCATTAGAAATGACACTTATTTTCTCACTAAATTTGTGTATTAATTGTCCGTTTTGTATCATATTTAGCATGAATGTTAGGCATTTCATACTTAATATTTACGTTTTCTAACTCAGTGTTTTGTGGCTTAAATTCTCGTCATTTTATCTCTTTTGTGTTACTAATGTCATCGTATACAGCATGAGTTTTGCATATGAAATTGTTAGTGTAGAAATCTACCCATGAAGATTAGTGCTAGGAAATGTTCAAAAATGCAACCACAAATTTAACATGGAATTGCGGCCAAAGATGTCACCGCGTGAAGACCTTCACCTCGCACAAGTGAATTCACGCTACAAACATACCTGGAAGTACCAGTGCAGGAGAACGCTAAGTTGTAGCCACAAGCAAAGATCATAGATTGCTCCTAGAGATGAGGCGATAACCTGCAGATGCCTGATGAACACACCAGATCTGCGTGAGTGCACAGCTAGAAATAACCAACTTGTACAACTGCCAAAATGGTTAGATCTAATAAGAGAGGGGAGCTGCAAATTTCGAGAGCTTATAAATAGGAGGGAAAAGAAGAAGATGATCATCAAGTGGTGAAGAATTAAATTCTGAAAAATTTCTTAAATCTCTAAACGAGCTGCCATGGAAGCTTGAGGTTCGGAGAAAGGTGATCTGACAAGCAAAGGAGCAAGGCTTCTGACGAGAAGTGCCTATCTGCGGTGTAAGAGGAGCTGTCACGGAATAGTTCTAGTAAACTAGGAATAGGATGCTTCGACTTTTTTCTTTGATACCTCTTAATTGTTGATGAATACTGTTGATTATCAATTGAGTATGGAAGTACCATTTGAAGTTAGATCTACTTTGATTTTTACTCTATTCTCTTTATCTATTTATCTTTGGATTTAATCGTTTTGACACGAAAGTGCGATTATAGTCACAGTCACTGGAAGGTGCGGTAACAAGTTAAATCAACAAGACAACGAAAGTTGCTTGAGGCCAAGAAGGAATTTTGGCCACTTGTTCTTAAGTGCAAGACATTACCAGCACTTCAAGGTGTGGTAGTTACTAGCATTTGGGTCTTTGTTAAACAAAGGGAGTGATAGCAATAAGATTTCATTGGAGTATAATTGCGGTGACAATTCATCTATTTGTTACCTTACAGCCACATTTAGCATTATGACGTGTGAAATCAGTGATCCTTTCCACTTCTTTACACTTGATCATTTATTTTAAGTTCTGAATTTACTTTTACAAATATCCCAACAACTATTCATTTTATCTTAATTTGCTCTGACAATTTATTTCATATTTGTGTTAACAAATTAACTCTTTTAGCTGTGCAAATCTTACTCAGTTGCCCTGACATTTTTAGTAACAATTCTTCTAATTTTAACTTCAATTGCTTCGACAATTAGACATCAAGAACTCTATCCTTGTGGGATCGATATCCGATAGAGCAAATCTATCAGCTATACTTGCATCGACAAGTATCCGCTTGCACTTAAATGCTGTGACATTTACAAGCCGATCAAGTTTTGGCGCCTTTGTTGGGGATGACGTTTGTTTGATGTTCATTTTTGTAGTTGCAATTATTCTTTCATCCCTAACTTTTTATTTTTACTAATTTGTTTAACTTTCTTTAATTTTCTATCAAATTATTTAGGAGTTGCATGTCCACAAGGAGAAATCTTAAGGATATCGTGAGCTTTGATCCAGAACTCGAACGAACTATTCGAAGGAGGAAGCAAGAGCAAAAGAAAATGACTGGAAACAATAATGATCTACCACCATTGTTGCCACAAGATGCAGTTCCTCCAATACAGCCATAAAAAGTTAATAATATACCACCACCGCTGCCACAAGTAGGGCAAATCCCAAACAGGACAATCAGAGATTTTGTTGCTCTTGTGCTTGATGATTTACAGCCAGGGGTTGTTAGACCGATAATACAAGCTGATAATTTTGAATTGAAACCGATCATGTTTCAAATGCTTAATTCGAATGGGCAATATGCAGGTTTACCTCATGAAGATGCTAGAGAGCATCTCAAATTGTTTTTGCTCATATGTGCTTCTTTTAGTCAACATGGTGTTCTTGATGACGCCTTGAAGATGCATTTGTTACCTTATTCTTTGTAAGGGAGGGCAAGAACATGGTTCCTTGGTTTACCAGTTGGATCCATTACTTCCTGGAATGCGCTAGCAACACAGTTCGTGTTGAGATTTAATCCGCTGATAATGAATGCAAGATTGCGGAATGATATCACGGCATATCATTAACTGGATAATGAAAATTTACACACTACATGGGAACGTTACAAGACTTTGCTGAGACGTTGCCCCATGCATGGAATCCAACACGAAACTCAAATTGAGATCTTCTACAATAGGTTGAATGTGCAGACAAGAAATCTTGTCGATGCATCTGCCAATGGACCATTGTTGGATTGCACCTACAATGAAGCCGTATGGATATTAGAGAGAATTGCACAGAATGACTATCAATATCAAATTTCTCGTTCTACTCAGGTAAAAACTAATCCTGGTATTATGGAATTAGATGTTATATCAACTTTGAGTGCACAGGTATCCTCGTTGGCAAACATGATAAAAAATATGAAGAGAACAAGTGAAGTTGCCCCTATTCAAGCGGCTCAACAGTTAGATGTCCCGACATTGTCCTATGAAATTTGCGGTGACAACCACAGTTATGAGGATTGTCTATAACATGCTGAGAACTCATTTTATGTCAACAATGTCAGAGGAAATTCCTATGGTAACTCATACAGTAATACTAATCGTACACAACAACCTTGGAGGAACCAGAATGCGCCCACATTCAGATATGGAAATGCCTCAACTCAAGGGAATTTTAGACAAGGGAGTTACAACAACAACCAAAAACAGCAGAATTATAATCATACTCCACAATTGCATGCACACCCAGATAATATGTGATCACATGACCAGATGCGATCACACAATTATATGCATTCATACAACCAAATGCAACCACAAGCTCGAATGCCGCGATAACAGAATGTGATACCAAATGTGCAAGGACAGCATAAACAATAACAACAAAAATATTCTCAACCAAGAGTAGATTCGTTCTCTACTCTTGAAGTGTTGATCCGAGAGCATATTACAAGAACGGAAGCAAGCTTTCAAGGCAACTCTTCTTCTATTCACGCATTGGAAACTCAGCTAGGACAATTGGCTTCTAACATGAGCATAAGGTCACTAGGTGCTTTGCCTAGTGACACTGAAAATCTGACTCAGAAGGGGAAGGAGCATTGTAAGGCTATCACGCTGAGAAGTGGAAAACAAACTATCGAGCTAAGTAGCAATTCTAACCAAGTACATGTCGACGCATCTGAATCAAAGCAACAAAAAGAAGTTGCCTCTAAAGAGAGCCCATTAGAAAGAAATGAAGAGGAGCCACTTGTAGTCACTCTTATGCCTACAATTCACCAACAAAGATGTCGACGCAACTGCCCATGTCGACGCAATCAAATCCTTTACAACAACTCACTAAAAATCTACCTTTGCCATTTCCTCAAGGAGAAGGATCATAACAAAGATTATCAGAAGTTTATCTCTACTTTGAAGCAATTACACATTAATATATCTCTAGTTGATGCTCTTGTGCAGATCCCTAATTATGAGAAATTCATGAAAGAGCTACTATCAAAGAAGAAAAAGATTTCTAATGTTGAAACGATTGTGCTCACAGAGGGGTGCAGCATTGTGCTAACAAGCAAGTTACCACCAAAGATGAAAGACCCTAGCAGTTTCATAATTCCATGCTCCATTGGAAACCATTACCTAGGAAAAGCTTTATGTGATCTAGGAGCTAGTATTAACCTCATGCCATTATCCACTTTCAGGAAATTAGGAATTGGATCTATGAAGCCCACTACGATGACATTACAGCTCGTAGATAGATCTTTGGCACAATCTGAAGGACATATTAATGATGCTCTCGTTCAAGTTGATAAGATTGTGTTCCCAGTTAATTTTATCATTCTTGAGTGCGAAGCAGATAAGAAGGTGCCCATTATCTTGGGACGCCCATTTTTAGCTACGGGACATACACTTATCGATGTTTTTAAAGGCAAACTAATTATGCATCATAATGATGAGCATGCCACTTTCAGTGTGTTCAAAGCATCTCCGTCAAGAAGTAAAGAATAATGTGACCATATTAACGTGCTGAATGAGTTAATCACAGAAGAATTCAATGAACGAAGTTTAATAGTTCAAGACAAATATGCGATGACATCAAAAGAACATATCCTACCTGAATGCGATCACATAACTGAGGCTAATAGTTGTGAGCTGAAACAGGGCTGGCAATTGAAATCCTTGGATTTATCTAATAGGACGATCCCTGTTTTTAAACCATTAATTAAACAAGCTCCAACCTTGGACTTAAAGCCATTAGAAGTACATCTGAAGTATTTTTTCTAGGTGACAATGACACATTACCTGTGATTGTCAGTGCAAGCCTCGATGCAAGTCAAGAAGAAAAGCTAATCGCAATTTTGAAGCAGCATAAAAAAGCCATTTCCTGGAGATTGCAGATATCAAAGGCATTAGTCCCTCTTTTTGCATGCATAAAATCAAGTTGGAAGATGAAGGGAAGCAGTCCATTGAGCAACAATGAAGACTTAATGAGAAAATGAAAATGGTAGTGAAAAAGAGATCATTAAGTGGTTGGACGTAAGCATCATCTATCCCATTTCAGATAGCACATGGGTGAGCCCTATCCAATGTGTGCCCAAAAAGAACAGCATCACAGTGGTAAGTAACGATAAAAATGAGCTAATCCCTACTCACATTGCTACAGGTTGGCTAGTATGTATGGATTATAATCGTTCAAATGCGGCGACAAGGAAAGATCATTTCTCATTGCCATTTATTGATCAAATATTAGATAGGCTAGCTGGTAAGGCTTACTACTATTTCCTTGATGGCTACTCTGGATACAATCAAATCACAATTACGCCAGAAGATCAAGCAAATACTACGTTCACATGCCCATTTGGAACCTTTACTTTTTGGCGAATGTCATTTGAATTATGCAATGCCCCAGCTACATTCCAGATGTGCATGATGGATATTTTCTCGAACATGATTGAAGATTCATTAGAGGTATTCATGAACGATTTCTCTATGTATGGGCAGAATTTTGACCAATGCGCCGACAATCTGACGAAAGTATTGAAGAGATGTGAGGGCACAAATCTAGTGCTGAACTGGGAAAAATGTCATTTCATGGCAACTAAAGGCATTATCCTTGGCCATCGAATATCATGTCAAGGCATTCAAGTAGACAAAGCAAAGGTAGAAATCATTAAGAAGTTACTACCACCCATAAATGTCAGAGGAATAAGAAGCTTTCTTGGTCAAACTGGTTTTTATAGAAGATTCATTCGACATTTTTCCAAGATTGTAAAGCCATTATGCTCATTGTTGGAGCAGAATAAAAAGTTTTTGTTTGATGACGCATGTCTGGTTGCATTTGTCACAATAAAAAATAGTTAGTACAAGCTCCAATTATCGTCGCACCAGATTGGTCGCAACCGTTTGAAGTAATGTGCGATGCGAGTGACTTCACTATGGGAGTTGTCCTTGGACAATGCAAAGAGAAGGTATTTCACTTAATTTATGATGCTAGTAAAACTTTGACTGAAGCGCAGGTGAATTATACGACTACTGAAAAGGAATTACAAGCGATAGTTTTTGCATTTGACAAGTTCTGTTCATATCTTATCGGCGCAAAAATTACAGTTTACACAGATCACTCTGTTTTGAGATACCTTTTCGCGAAGAAAGATGCCAAACCATGCTTGATCAGATGGATCCTACATTTACAAGAATTTGATATTGAAATCAAAGAGAGGAAAGGGTCCGAAAACCAAGTAATAGACCACTTATCCCGTCTGAAAGCTGGAAGCGAAGATGGCAATCAGTCATGCATTGTCTACGCATTTTCAGATGAGCAATTATTTTATGTCGACGCATCTCCATGGTATGCTGATGTTGTCAATTATTTAGTTTGTGGTAAGCTACCTTTGAGTGCAACAAGTCACAAGAAGATCAGATTCATTAGAGACGCTACTAGATATCATTGGAATGAGCCATACCTATTCAAGGTATACGCTGACAACATTATCCGCCGCTGTGTTCCTGAGGAGGAGATGTCTTCTATCCTAAGGCATAGCCATGATGCTCCTTATGGAGGCCATTTTTATGATGTTAAGACTGCTGCAAAGGTCCTACAATCAGGATTCTACTGACCCACATTATTTCGAGACGCTCACAATTTTGCGCAGTAATGTGATAAATGTTAACGCATAGGTTCTATATCTCGACGCAATGAGATGCTCCAACAACCTATCATAGAGGTGGAGTTATTTGATGTCTGGGGTATAGTCTTTATTGGACCATTTCCAAACTCTTTTGGGAATGTGTATATTTTAGTTACTGTTGACTACGTCTCCAAGTGGATCAAGGCAATTACGGTTCTGAAAGACGATGCTTGGACAGTGTTAAGGTTTTTCTACACATACATCCTTACAAGATTTGGATCACCTCGAGCATTGATAAGTGACCAAGGCACTCATTTCCATGACAATCAAGTGGCGATAGCTTTAAAGCGCTATGGTGTGAAGCATTGTATGGCAACAAAGTACCATCTGCAAACGAATGATCAAGCGAAAGTTTCCAATCGATAAATTAAAAGCATTCTTGAAAAGGTGGATAATCCATCTAAAAGAGATTGGTCTTCGTGACTACATGATGTGTTGTGGGCGCTTTCCACTGCATATAAAACTCCGTTAGGAATGTCGCTGTATCAGTTGGCATTTGGTAAATCCTGTCACTTGCCAGTTGAGCTTGAACATAAAGTCATGTGGGTGATTAAGCAAGTGAACATGGATTATGATGCTGCTGGACAGAAACGGTTCTCGGACATTTTCGAGTTGAAAGAAATTCGACGCAATGCGTATGAAAATGCAACCATATACAAGGAGAAGACTAAGAGATGGCACGACAATATCATTTTGCGACGATAATTTTTCCCTGGTCAGTTAGTACTTTTATTTAACTCTTGTTTGAAATTTCATCCTAGAAAATTACGCTCGAGATAGTCAGGCCCTTTTAGAGTTGTCGAAGCTTTCCAGCATGGTGCGGTGACAATTGAAGATATGAATGACGGTCACCAGTTTAAAGTAAATGACCAATTACTGAAACACTACTTAAGCCTAGATATCAAAGAACAAAGCAAGACCATTAATCTGGTTACATTTATTTAATGTCATTGCAATTTTTACTTTTACTTTTTGCTTTATATCTTCATTCATTTCCTTTTTAGATTTATGCAGGAATAAAAAAAATCTCCTTTTCGTCGACGCATTTGATAGCACATGTCGATGCACTCTGTGATAACTCAGCGAAGCGTTTCAGCCAAGAATCACGTCGGTTGATCTCCATTCATTCCCAACCGTTGGATCAACCCAAAAAGTACGATCTGCAATCCTGGCATTTATTGGCTACAAACGCAACATTTTCCCACGCCAATTGTAATAATCACGTCTCCTCCCCTCCAGAGTTTATAAAATCCTTCTTTTGTCGACTCTCTTCTTCCACTCACAACCTCCATTGCTGCTGCAATCATTTTTTTATTGCTATTATAATTTTTCTGCCAGTTACTTTTAATCTCTTTCTTTAGCTATTATGGCCAAAACGTGAGGAGTGAAAACCCCTTCAAAATCCCCTACTGAATCAACAGCTGTCGTGGTTCGTCATGTCGAACAGCCATCACAGAAAGAACTTGTTCTGTTCCTCTCAAAGGCGATAAGAGACAGATATCATAGAGTGATGCTTAAGCGAAACTGTCACCCTGAACAGGGGTTTTAGTTGTCCCTACAATAACCGTTAGGGAAACAAGTCGTAAAGATAATCTCTCGCTTGGGTTGGGAATCTTTTTGCGACCATCCGGTCGATTATTCCCCCATTATGGTAAGAAAGTTCTACACTAACCTAGTGGATTCTAAATAGGAGTTTGTTTTTGTACGCGAGGGTCTAGTTCCCTGGAGTGCCACCCATATCAATGAGCTCTTTCATATAATTGAGAAGAAAGATGCCCATATTGTATTTTTGGAGGCTTTAACTGATGAAGGTGTTGACTTGGTGCTGCGAGGCTTATGCGTCGAGGGCGCAGTGTGGACTAGCAACGGTACGCATAACTATACTATGCACCGATGTTATCTCACCATTCAAAGCAAGGTGTGGTTCCACTTTGTTAACTGCCGCATTCTACCATCAACCCATAGCACCATTGCGACGTTGGATCGCATGTGCCTCTAGCATTCCATTCTGAAGGGACGTCACATTGATTTTGATACAATTCTCCATGATGAAATCGATGACGTTGCAAACAAGCAGACAGGTATCTTACCTTTCCCTTCTTTAATAATGTTGCTCTACAAATAAAGGGGTATTGTGTGTCGTGATAGTGAGCAGGTGCTGGAGAAAAAGGGGCCCATAAATGACATCTTGATGGAGCGTATGATGAGGGGGTAAGAAACCCCTCTGGTGAAAGAGATGCCCAAGAAGAAAGAGATAAGAAAGAAAAGGGAGAAGCAAGAAAATGCGCCCACACACCCTCAAATGGGGAAGAAGCTAACTGAGATAGAACAACTCATTACCTGTATGGATATGCACCAAATATGACTTGTTAGCATATTGGAAGAAATGGATTACAAGCAGAACCTCTTCTATGCCTATACTCAGGTATGGAACAAAGCTATTGCCGTCACATTGAGGAATCTGAGCCTGAACACTATACCAGAGTTCCCTGTTTTTCCCTATATTGTTAGGGAAACCCCATCGTCATTTGAGCAACCTACTCTTGAAGGTAGACCTCAGCCCGTCCCATCCCTGACTAGAATTCATATCTTCGATAATGAGGAGCACGAGGGACATTCCAAGGACATCGAGGACTATTTCAAAACCATTGTCAGTCTGTTCGAGGATGAGTTTTCAAGTAGCCTTGAGACCAACATGGCGGAAAGAGAGGTTGTTGATACAGATATGTGCATACCAGTTGTATCTGTCAGTCTAGAAGCAGGAGAAGGAGAGGAAAAAGATGAGGAAGGAACAACCGAGAAGGCGAAACTTGAGGAGAAGAAGGAAACTAAAGAAGAGCAAGAAGAAAAGGAGACGACTGAAGAGGAAGAAGATGCCCCGACAAATTTTGAGGAAGAATTTATTTATGCACCTACCAATGCAAGGGCATCCGTTGCACACTCGGTACCACCTAGAGTGAGCCAGGCCGAGGCAATCACCAACAGCATTGAGGATTCTAATCCACTAGCCATTGTGCCCTATGTGGCACGACTTGCGGAAGTCCACCCATTCGACGTGACTATCGATGAAGCCTCCACTCAATCGACTATAAAGGAGCAATCTGCTGCCCCTATTGAGTTTAAAGACAAGAAAAGAAAGAGGAAGGATAAAAAGAAAAAGAAGCACAAAGAGGAGCGCCTAAAGAAGAAGAAGAAAGCCAAGGCAACCACTTCATCGACTGCTGAACAATGAGTTAGTTTACTTTTCAGTAGTTAGTTGCATTTTTATTTGTCACTGGATTTTATTTGTTAGTACAGTTGCACTGTAGTTACATTTCCATTCTGATTTGTACAGTATTGTCAATGCATTGTGGATAATACAGACATTAAATTTGGGGGGAATTTGTGTGAAATGGAAATGCAATTGCACCCACATATTTGAAAATTTACTTGTTTTTTTAGTTCGATGAAAGTATGCAGAATTTTAACAAAAATGTGACCACAATTCTTTTATTTTATGCTTAAATCTTGAATTGTTTGGTTTGTTAATGTGTGAATTAGAGGAATGTGAATGAATATTGAGTCCTTCTATTTTTTGGATGAATGATTGGAATTGCATCAGTAATGAATGGGTAGAATCAATCTTTGAGTCTTGAAATAACTTACCAATTGCAGTAATATTTACTAATAAAAAGGCACTCCAATGTGAGTGCATTGTGACTTATCAAGGGAGAACATTCCGCTGCATGTGTTAGAAAAATCATCTAGCCAAAGGCTGTCACTACAAGAGTGTGTGTCGACGCAATTACATACTTCCTGGGGGTTTGTTGCACCCCAACGTTACTGCTCAGGAACAAAGGTAGAGTAATACAATGACATCTCTTAGCCACATAATATATATATATTCCTATAAAGGTTGTATTGGTTAAGAGAAGTTAAGATTCAAAGTATGATCCTAACATTAGTGAAGTTGCAGTCTTAATTTTTCATACTTATAAATTGTTGACGCATTATTCTATCATATGAATACAATTTGTACATTAAAATTTCATTGAATTTAAGTTGCTAGAATAAAAATTGCGGTGACATATTTTTGTTGAAACTCTGTTAACGTTGGTTTACTTGAGGACAAGTAAAAACTCAAGTTTGGGGGTGTGATAGCATTAGAAATGACACTTGTTTTCTCCCTAAATTTGTGTATTAATTGTCCCTTTTGTATCATATATAGCATGCATGTTAGGCATTTCATACTTAATATTTACATTTTCTAACTCAATGCTTTATGGCTTAAATTCTCATCATTTTATCTCTTTTATGTTACTAATGTAGCCGTATACAGCATGACTTTTGCATTTGAAATTGTCAGCACAGAAATCTACCCCTAAAGATCAGTGCTAAGAAATGTTCAAAAATGCAACCACAAATTTAACATGGTATTGTGGCCAAAGATGTCACCGCGTGAAGACCTTCATCTCGTACAAGTGAATTCACGCTACACACATACCTAGAAGCACCAGCACAGGAGAACGTTAAGTTGTCGCCACAAGTAAAGATCATAGATTGCACCCAGAGATGCGACGACAACCTGCATATGCCTGATGAGCACACCAGATCTGCATGAGTGCACAGCTGGAAATAACCAACTTGTACAACTACCAAAATGGTTAGATCTAAGAAGAGAGGAGAGCTGCAAATTTCGAGAGCTTATAAATAGGAGAGAAAAGAAGAAGATGATCATCAAGTGCTGAAGAATTAAATTCTAAAAAATTTCTCAAATCTCTAAACGAGCTGCCATGGAAGCTTGAGGTTCGGAGGAAGGTGATCTGATAAGCAAAGGAGAAAGACTTCTAACGAGAAGTGCCTATCTACAGCGTAAGAGGAGCTGTCACGGAATAGTTCTAGTAAACTAGGAATAGGATGCTTCGACATTTTTCTTTGATACCTCTTAATTGTTGATGAATACTGTTGATTATCAATTGAGTATGGAAGTACCATTTGAAATTAGATCTACTTTGATTTTTACTCTATTCTCTTTATCTATTTATCTTTGGATTTAATTGTTTTGACCACGAAAGTGCGATTGCAGTCACAGTCACTAGAAGGTGCGATGACAAGTTAAATCAACAAGCAAGACAACGGAAGTTGCTTGAGCCAAAAAGGAATTCTGGCCACTTGTTCTTAAGGGCAAGGCATTACTAGCACTAGAAGATGTAGTAGTTACTATCATTTGGGTCTTTGTTAAACAGAGGGAGTGATAGCAATAAGATTTCATTGAAGTATAATTACGATGACAATTCATCTATTTGTTACCTTGCAGCCACATTTAGCATTGCGACTTGTGAAATCAATGATCCTCTCCACTTCTTTACACTTGATCATTTATTTTAAGTTCTGAATTTACCTTTACAAGCATCCCAACAACTATTCATTTTATCTTAATTTGTTCTGACAATTTATTTCATATTTGCATTGATAATTTAACTCTTTTAACTGTACAGATCTTATTCAGTTGCGTTGACATTTTTAGTAACAATTCTTCTAATTTTAACTTTAGTTGCTTCGACAATTAGACATCAAGAACTCTATCCTCGTGGGATCGATATCCGATAGAGAAAATCTATCAACTATACTTGCATCGACAAGTGTCCGCTTGCACTTAAATGCTGTGACGTTTACAGGCCGATCAACATGCAAGTTCATCAGATATACATCTTCACAGAATCAACATATCACACATTTGTATCTCACATTTTCGTGTCACAGATTAGTCTTTTAGAACAGAAGAGGTTAACATATAAACATAAAGACTCATGAATTATTCACAAAACCATCACCTTTAACAGCCTTAAACTTCAGATCTGGGCTTCCATCGAGTAGATCGACAAGCCTTAAACTAAACAGATCTACTCTTTTGGTAACATAGCATGCAAGGTTGTGAATCTTACCTTACAAGGGGTATTTTAAAGCTTAAACGTACATCCTAAACTTAACCTAAAGGATGAGAGGATTTTCTCTCCCGATTCTTCCTTATATAAATAGAGACTACTTATTGGAGAAGTAAGAGAATAGTTTCCATAACTTACCGCGTTAATTATATATTTTCCTTTGTTCCAATGGATGTTTGACAAGCATCTCAATCCTTATGATTCACCAGGTAGATGCACGATAGCTATAAAGAAATGAGTACAAAAATACATACGTATACATAACATACCTTTGGAGTTTTAACCCACCATTCGTTAGAGCATTAGCTGATAGTTCAACTAGTCGCACTTGACGCATTATGCCTTCTTGGCGGCGACCCTATTACTAAGTCTCCTTAACATCCAACTAAGCTTTCTTTCCTATTAATTCCTTCCTTTCTAATGGAATTTCACATCATATTTGATATTGATTACACATTGACGTACACGCCAAGAGCATTAGTAGGGCAGATAACGTTTTATTTATTTATAGGCTTCAGAGTTCACCTATATGTCGGGCATTACCTTACCTCAATCTCCTCTAGTCATCAAACTTTATTCTTAGCTTAGAGAAGTTTTTCCTATCTTCTTAAGCCCTACTCCCCTGATGAGAGCAAGAGAGAAGATATTTTCTTCTTAACCTATCTTAACCCAAGACCTTATTAGGACTTGATAAATGTCACATCAGTCATTTGGTGATATTATCCAAATCTTACAAATTCTAAGAAAACTAATCAAGTGTTTTTCTTTGGTTCTTAACTATCTTGGTTCACGTTCGGTTGATCCCTAACTATCTTTTCCTTATAACTTAATTGCTATAAGGCCAATATTACTAGGTGCACTTTATTTCTAACATAAGCTTCTCATCATAACTTTCATTTTCTTATTACCTATAACGGACTTTGCCCACTTTATGTATGTCAATCAGAGGTTTTATTGGGTGAATCCTTCCTTATCAAACATACTTCTTAATTGCTATGTTCTAACCCAATATTCGCCAACATCAAGGCGTTCCAGGTGCACTAAAATAATTCTTATTCTTAGACTAACTTTAACATTATACACTTCTAAACTCATCTTGTCCGTCTTATTTCTTGAACAATATTCAGATACTAAGACTTCATCGGGAGGAATGTTATAGTTACTAGATAAACTACCTTGTTGTCTCTCTAAAACCAATTTAACAAGCTGGCTAATTTGATTCTCGACACCTTAAATAAATGTCTACTTATTCCTCAAAGCTGCTTCAATGTACTAATATCTAGTTTTTTAAAGTGAAATGAATTTAACCAACATCTCTTAAAGATTTTGCTTCTTGCCTTGTTGATGAGGCTACTGAAAACTAGGAGGGGTTGTGATCTTTGATTCCCTTGGCCACCCCAACAAAACTTTGAAAGATTTCTCCATCCTGGGTTATAAGTATTGATATAAGGGTTATTTTGAGGTCTCGAATTATTACCCATAAACTTAACTTGCTCATGCTCTATTTTAGATTTCAAAGGTTAGCATTCCTTACTAATCTACATCCCAAACACTAGTTGCTTTGATAGGCTTCTCTTGTGACTTGTCATTGATAATTATTTAATGTCATCTCCTTAAAAAACTCTTGAGTTACCTCATGTATTTTTCTATTCAGTGTTCCACTAGTTTTACATTAATGATTTGCCTAGTTGAGGGACTTAAACCATTGTAGAAGGTTTGTAGAAGTTTTGAACTTATAGCCATAAAGATAGACCATGAAGAGGGCACCTTCTCAAAAGATCTTTAAATCTCTCTCAGGTGTCATAAAGTGTCTCAAGCTCTAATTGGGCAAATAAAGAGATATTGTTCCTTAACATGGTTGTCTTGCCTAGTGGAAAATACTTTAACAAAAACTTTTCTATCATCTAAACCCGAGTAGTGATGAAACCGCGTAGAAGTGAATTCAACCATTGCTTTGCCCTATTCCTTAAAAAATGAGAACTACCTAAAGCATATGGCATCATCACAAGCACCATTGATTTTGGAAGACTAAAAAATCTCCAAGAAATTTCCTAGATGAGTATTTGGATCTTCATCTTGTAACCCATCAAATTGAACATATTGTTGCACCATCTGAATTGTATTCAGCTTGATCTCAAAGTTATTTGCAGCAACATTCGATCTAATGATACTAGACTCAGCCCAGACAAAGTTGGTTTAGCATAGTCATACATAATCAATGGGGGACCTGCCATTTCTTCAATAATATCTTCTTCGTCTTGATTGTTTATGATACTCTTATGCTGATTTTGTCTTGCTTTTTTAACCTCTCTTTAATTTCTACGAGTAATTCTTTCAATCTCACTATCAAAGATGATTGGTTCCAATAGGTTGCAGTCTCAAAAATATTTGATTGATGTACAAGTATATACAATCTTTGACAAGTAATAAAATATTAAGAGTTATTATCTCCACAGGGATTGATTATGAAAATCAAGAATTGCAAAATTAACAGTTAGCAAATTGGTTGGTGATGGGATAAATGAAAGTGTGATGAATTTTCTAATGCACTAAAAACTAACCTAAGTATGCTCAAAAAACACAGAAGAATTAAGTATGCAAGTTTTTAAGAGTTAATCCAATATCTTGCATGTGTTAGAATAATTTTCCTTCCTAACTTAGAATTATTTAAACAATGTTAAGAGAGATGTTACGGAGATTCTGTGGCAAATTGATAATTTACTAACCTTAGTTAATTAAGTTATAATGTTATACTTATTCAATTACTAAGTCTATCTAGCATATTAAGTTTAATAAGCTTACAACTTAATAAGCAAACATCATACAAATGTTATGTAAGGTAACAAAATTTTTAATATTATTACTAATTTAATCACTAAATGATCAAACATACACCATATAAGAATGGTGTCAATTAATTATAATCTTGATCGGATTAATTAATTAATTCAGGTGCTTCCCTTCATTCATAATGCATTAGAAACATGTTTATAATTTTACTTGAATGAATAAATAGATCAAATGCACAGAACATCTTTAACAGAGTTAAATAATCCAAGCTACGAAATTTAAATCATTGTAACACCAACAAAATTAAGCAATAATGATTATATTAAAAGCAGAAAACTTAGTTGCAATCATGTGTCTTGAATCAAACAAAAATAAAAGATTAAAGGGAAAAAGATTTGCTAAGCCGATTCTAGTGGATCTCCATGGCATTGCTCACTTTGCTCCTCCATTGTTTGTCTCTTCTTGCCATGACTACCAAGCTTAGAAGCTCTCAATATTGGTAAAAATATGGCTTCTCTCAAAGCCTTACAAATACTCTCTCAAGTGGAAACAAATGAATGAAAAAGAAAAGAAAAGAAAATAAATGAAGAATGATGGATGCTTGGAGAGGAATGAGTTGATGATGAGAATTGAATGCAGCTCTTTTATTTATACTTGAGAGTCCCCTTAAGTCTTTTCTATTTTTACTATTTGACATCCCTTGAATTCCTCTTAGAAGTGGTCGACCCCTTGATTTAAGGAAAGAGGATGGATGGTTTGTTATTTTTACCTTAATTCAAGGGAGAAAAGTTGAAGAGAGTGGACAGTTTGCACATTTTGTGGGAAGGTAGTTTGATTATTGATTTTAGAAGCTGATTGGTGGTTTATCGAGTCCGCTTTAGATGGTTTGATTCCTCCATGGTCGAATTGGGTTTCATTCCTGGCAGCAGGCTTTTCCAGCTTTAGTGACCCATTTGAGAGTTGGGTCAATGTCAATTTTGAGACTCCAATACTTTATTTTAGGTGTCCCATGTTAAAGGAATGCTACAACATTGAGCATCAAATAGGTGAACTTTTAGACTAATTTTTCTTTTATTACACCAAACTGCATCAAATTGTCAAAAACATGTAAAATTAGCATGTAAATAAGTAAGAATAGAAATTTTACATAAAAAAGTAATAATAGAAATTTGACTTTAATTTTATCCTACTTTACAAAATTTGTGCTCACCTAGATTTCATCTATAATTCTCAATCTAATTTATGCAATTTATTTTCCTAGCTTTTTGATTCATAAAAATCTCTAATTTATACTAATATTGCTTTCGAGCATAAGAGCAACTAATTCTAAGTTGATTAATTAAAATTTAATTCTAATTAAAACCCTTATTATTGCATTAATTCGCTCTATGGATCCCCTTATCAGATTTGCCTCTAATCCGATAGATTTATGTTGTCCTATTTATAAGATTGCATGCAACCCCATTCTATTATGCAAGATCTAATCACAAAAAAGGTCTATTTAACCTCAGATTTATGCACATCATACATGAATTAACACTCTAGAATTGTTAACCCAAGAATAATAAAGCATTCATAATTGAAAGCAAAGAGACTAATATTTTATTGCATAAAAATAGAAATCAAACAACAGAATTATTCTAGTGTTCATCTTCCCTAGGTATTAAAAGAATTAGTTAATAATGGCAATAGTAACTCCCTTGAAAATCAACTTGGACTCTTGAATCTTGGTGGAAAATTGCTTACAAATTGACTTCAATGGTGTTCTCAAGGTAATTTTCGTGCTCTCCCTTGGCGGCTACCTTTTTTCCTTTTATTTCCCTATTTATATCCTCTTAAAGTGCTAAAAACCCTAAAAATTGTAACTTGTCACCGTCAGTGCACACAGTTTCCAAGATCAACACACCTTGGACACACAATCGTGTGAATCCACACAACTGTGTGAATTGCGTGTGTGGAAATATGTTACATGTTACAGCTTCCGGAATGCTCCAATGTTCTAATTTCCACCCTTTTTCACTATTATTTCTCCTAAGTGCCCTATTAAGCATCAAAACATGAATATAAAGGATTAGGAGTATATAATTCACAATTAATGCCACATAATCATCCAAAAATGCACTAAGAATGAGGTTAAAATATGTTACTTTTGACACTTTTCAGTTGTGCACATGGAAAGTGGTAGGAATGATCAAGTTTGGCCTTCTCTAAATTTTTTATAAATAGATCATCAAACACATTAAAAGGTACATGCCAAACACCTTCTACCATTTCCTTCTTTAATTTTTCAAGTTTTGATTTAACAAAATCTAAAACTTGTTTGAGCATCTTAAGAGAATTGTTGTTGACCTTAAGTTCTCTCCTAAATGGCTTAAGGGAAAATACATATCTATAAACCTTGAAGAAGAAAAAAAAAAAAAAGAAGAAGAATCTACTGTTAGGAATGTTCATGTGGCTTTCAAAGTGATTATTGCAGCTAGTCCTACGAGCAATCCAACACGGTTCAATCAAAGACAGGTCGAGAACCTATCTAGCTTTATTGACTCTCACAATCATGTTATAGCTCAATTACGTTCTAAGGTCAAGGTCATCCAAGAAAATTGTGCCTAGGTAGTGATTATGTTTATGCAAATAATCAAAAGGAATTTATGATTAAATCACTTCCTTATGTTTTAAGTTAAGTTTATGGATTAAAAGGGGTTTGTACTAAGGGGGAGTTTTTTGTCACTGTTGATGAGATTTCTTGTTTGAATTGGTTTTATTCGAAAAATTACCAAAGGGGAGATTGTTGAGGCAAGTGTTTTGAAGTGGTTGTCGAAGTGCTAACTGTAGTGGCCACTACGACTAACACTGCAACAAGTTTTGTTACTTGCTATGTTTGGAGTTGGTAGTTTTTTAAACAAAATCATTGTGCATTGAATGATGTTGATATTGTGGAAGCATAAAAGCCTAACTAAAAAGATCAATCCATTTGAAGTAATTTATCTTGAAAATCAAATTGGATCGAATCAAACAATCAGATTCCTTGATTTGGAGATTGGTTTGGGATAGCATTAAAGACATATCTTCAACAATCCACTTTATATTAATCTTTATTATTATATTGCATCATGCTATTTTAGTTGTTGCTTGATAGGGGAATTGATTGTAATTGACATGTTAACAAGTCTCGAAACTCTTATATATTTGAAAAACTTGTATAGATTTTGTATAGAGTATTGAGAACATTTAATTTTTCATAGTGAAACATATTTTTTAGAGTGCATTTGAGAGAGTAAACAAATTTTACTTACTATCTAAGCTCTCAAAGAAAGAACGTAGAGGTGAGTAGTCTCAAGTGGGAAAACGTGATAAATTGAAACCAATTTTTCATTTAAGACAAAAAAAAAAAAAGTTCATACATCTTCTATCCTAAATGTATTGTTTCATTTTAAAAAATACTTCACAATCTAAATACTTTAAAAAAAACACTACATGTGCTGAAAATTGAGTTTCATATTTATTAAAAGGGATAAATTAATATTTAATCTTTAAATTTGACAATTTTTTTATCTATCTGAAATTGATAATTTTTCTTAATTTAATTAATGAATTTGGACCTCGTTAAGTTATATTGACATGACACTATAAAATTTACCATGTCATCACTTGAATTTTTTTAATTTTATATAACTTATTTAATTTTTAAATCATATATACCACAACTTTTTAGTGTCAAGTTTTTAGTGTCAAGTTACCACATATTAATAAAATTCAAATGCAACAATCAAATTGAAAAAAAAAATTATTGGGGACAAAAATTTTTGAAGTACAAGCTGAAAATAAAACCTTCTAAAAGGGAAGAAGTTTGAGAAAAAGTAGAAATATATACATTAAAAGAAGGTTAATATATGCTATTAGTTCCTCTACTTTTAAAGAATTTGAAATCTATTATATATTCTTTAAAAAATAAATTATCTTAAATTTTCAGTTTTAAAATTATAATCTAATCATTTCTCGTCAAAATTTATGAATTTATTAAATTTATTTTTCATTAAACATATGTCAAATCAATTGAGGGTAGCTTAATTAACATACCTGTCAGTAAATTTGAACGAAAAATACTAACAATATTAATGATTAGATTAAGGTTTTAAATCGTAAAAGTTAAATTTTTTTAACTTTTTAAATATAAAGATTAAATCATAACATTTTATAAAATGTAGGGACTGAATGCATAAAAAGCATAAGAGAGAAGCAATAAGGTCAGTTTCGTGACGCAATTGACATGATAGTGGGTTTCCGCTGCTAAACTTGTTCTGCTTTGTTGATATCAATAATTTAATTATTCAATAATTTAATTATTCAATAATTTATACCTAATAATAATTAACAAAATCCATCTACCCATAGATTGAAACCATCTATTATTGCTGTTCCAATTATTTTAGTGGACTACAGGTAAATTCAAAGCATGGCCTAAGTTTACTCTTCAACATGGATTGCCAATTTTTCTTCTTCTTTGCCCTTTAATTGGTCACCTAACCTAAACTTAATAGTAATGCCCCTTAAATTCTACATAATTTATGTGGTATTTGACAATTCCTACCTTTCCAAATTTTTCTTTTACCTATGCTACTTCCCTTTTAAGACCACAATACTAGGTTGGGTAATTTCATTTTTTTAATATTAATTATAAAGGAAAGACAAAACCTTATCAATAACGCAATTGACACGACTCGAATTTATGTCACATCAAGGATAATGAACACTTTTAATCATCAAATTAATACACGGGATTTAATTAGGGTTTTTCTTTTATTTGAACAAGTTTGGTCCAAATTGAACAAAAATGAGAGATTTTTTAATACAAATTGATCCATTGAATTTCTATTGAATTAGTTTTAAATAATTTAACAATTTCAAAACAATTCAACCCATAAAAACTCTGCAAGAATCAGTAAATTTAAATGGTCAAAAAGAATGTATCAATTCAACTTTAACCTATCTTTAAAATGGAAAAGAAAAATTCAATTAAATCTAATTATCCTAAACTAATTTTGATGAGAAAATCAAAAGAAAGCAATCAACCAAATCAAAAGAAATTCTCTCTTTCTTGCTAAAAGAGATTCTGCCTAATATAACGAAAATAAGACCACATCAACTTTTGTGGATGAAGTCTTAGTCACTGATAAAGAAGTTCTCACAATTAAAATTACAAAAAATTAAATCTTAAAATTATATATAAACTTTAATTTGATTCAATTCTCACAATTATTAATACAATTATAGTGTAGTGTATGCATTTTTTTGGTGAATTATAAAATGAGTGTAAAACTCTTACAACAACGTGACTGGCACAATTTGAACTTAAATCACACTTGAAATAATAAACCATCAAATCAATACATGAGATTCAAAATTTAATATATACATTTAAATCACAATCAAAGTTTTATATGCATAATCGCACTAAATCGTATAACTCATGTTCAAAATTATCCAAATATGTTCCAAAAGCATGACGTTAATTCCTTACACAATTGCTGAGAAACAACAACGAAAGATAACCAGAGAACCATTCAACGTTACCCATATAATCGTTTTTACTAATTAACCAACCTTTACTGGGTCCACTAACTCCATGATCATCATCAACCATAGCAGCCATTGATCATGTGTCAGACCTACCTACAGCCACAGATCCAGTCAAATTATAGACATGGTTGATCAATGTAGCAACCAGCAATTTCAATTAATTAATTATAATAAAATAAAAAACAACTTAGATTATCATAGATTCTGGAGGTAGAAGGACAATAAGAAAAATGCTGCTCTCTTCTTCTACCACTTTCAATTTCTTCAATATTTTATGCATAAAGTTTCATCTTTTTTTATTATAATTTTTATATATTTTTTCTCATTCCCCTTTTTGAAATCCTGGAAGGGACACAGTTGTAGTCTCCATGTCTGTCTTCCTCTGGCCATTATAGTCTCCTAATCTTTTCTATCGTGTGACTATATATATATATTCACTCTCATTGTTGTGAAGAGACAAGAATAGAGCAGCTAACTTTCAAACCCTCTTTCTCAACTCAACAAACATGGGGAGAGCTCCTTGCTGTGACAAAGCTAACGTTAAGAAAGGCCCATGGTCGCCGGAGGAAGATGCCAAGCTTAAGGCTTATATAGAGGCAAACGGCACCGGTGGAAACTGGATTGCCTTGCCTCAAAAGATAGGTTAGCAATAGTTTAATCTATATCAATTTTCCTTCCGTTTAAATTACTCTAAAATTATTTCTTGAATATACCAATTTCAGGTCTAAAGAGATGCGGCAAGAGCTGTCGTCTTAGATGGTTAAATTATCTTCGACCCAACATTAGGCATGGTGGGTTTTCAGAGGAAGAGGATAACATCATTTGCAGCCTTTACATAAGCATTGGAAGCAGGTAAGATTGCTATACTCGGTTGGGATCTTAATTAAGCTGTTCCCAATCTCTAATATGTATATGTTTCTTTTGAATGAGCAGATGGTCTATAATTGCAGCACAACTGCCCGGGAGAACTGACAATGATATTAAGAACTATTGGAACACAAAGCTCAAAAAGAAGCTCCTGGGCAAACAGAGAAAAGTGCAGCAAGCTCGGAGCGTCAGCTGCCTTAGCTTTAAGCAAGAAATGAAGAGAGAAAGTGAGAATTATAGGGTTCCTGGAATGGTGAACCATGCCTCTGATTGGCCACTGCTGTCACCACCAGTCATGCCCCTAACAAGTACAAACCAAGATCTTTATCTTAGAGACCAAGATTCCATCAGGAATATACTTGTCAAACTAGGAGGAAGATTCTCCGATGACCATCCACAATCAAGCACCACATCCACCACCACCAATCCCATGAATTTTCGATACCCTTTAGATGTTTCTTTTTCTCAAGATCATCAGCTATACGAGGATTCCATGAACATACTTTCATCTGCATCTTCCATTAGTCCCTTAAACAGTACTTGTTCTCAAACAAACAGTGCTACCCATTTCAATGTAAATCAGGTTGGTGGTTCTAATTATATGATTCAAGGTCTTGATGCTTTCCAAGCTGAGCTAAGTCAGCTGATCTACAACAACAATGGGTTTGAGGGTTTGTATGGAACAGACAACATGGTCGATGGCAGCAGTACTGGGACTAGTTCGGTCGAAAGTAACAGCTGGGGAGACATAAATTCACTAGCCTATCCTCAATTTGTCTCTGGGTTTGAACCTTGCCAACACCAAAGCATCCCACAAGTTTCTACCTTCGATGAGGCAAGCTACTTCAGGCCACAATAACAGCACTGTATACATGGGTGGTGTAAATTTGTATCGATCAGGGAATTAATCTGGTTTTTTATTAGAGAATTTCGAAAACAAAAGCCTAATGAATTCATGCTGAAAGAGATTAATTCGTTTTTGTAATTCAACTTTTATCTACTTTGAATTATCTATATGAAGTATAAACAGCTTTTCTCTTCTGGGTTTTCTTTACTTTTTAATTTTCAGGAACGTGGAACCCTAAAAAGGTGGTTTGACGTTTTGGCCTCAACTTCCTAGGCTCTAGCAAATTGGCGTATCTAACTATGGCTGCATTCTTTTATTGTTATCTTCGTGTCTGCAAATCAAAACATTTGAAAGCACATGTTAATCAATCCATGTATTGCAGTAGTTTCCTGCCAACTAGATCAAATGACACAGTACCTTCTACACTCGGGTGGTTCCTCCATCAATTACATTATCAATACTTCAAATATATATATATATATATATATCAGTCTTTTTCACCAGATAATTTCAAGATATAGTGCTATATTTATATATATATATATTGATTGTCCACTTTAAAGGCAATCCCATGAGTTCATCGACCCCTTGATTAATGGCATGGGATTAATTTCATAAGAATTAAAATGGCAAAATAATCATGCACATTATTCTACTTTAAGTATTATATTGCTCTGCTTTATTATTATTTTTTCTGTCTGATGTATTCTAAAACGATTATTTATTTCCAAAACAGTCGTTCCCACTAAGTTAAAAGAAAAAGCACATTATAAACATTTGAAAATTTACATGGCAGATTACGTAGTTAACATATGATCAGAGATGCTGGCCACGACGTTCATGGAGGACATATATTAACTCATTAAGCTTATATATATATATCCCTACAGATTACTTGATTTCTCTCTTTTTGATGTTTGTGAAAATGGGCAATTGGAATTCCATTTCTTCCATTTGTCTAAAGCTGATGATATCTTGTTCTTGCAATAATCCATGTTTTCATCATTATTACAATTACAATTATTATTAGATGAAAAGTTAGATACTATAAACAATCATGAGCTAAAGCTTAAAGCATGCATGCACTTTCTTTCAATCACTTCCTATCTTTCACTCACCAAAAAAATGAGACACAAAGAAAATAAATAAAGTGGGTCCATTGAATTTTGGTGAGGTAATAAAAGGTTTATGTTTAAATTTTTAATTTATAGTTGTTGAGTAATTTTTTGTTGTATTTTTTGTAGGGAATAATCGAGTATTTATACATGTTGTTACTGATCATGGAATTGACGTTCCTCGTAGATTCCATGCATGTTGGACACGTGTACTGTTCTTATTTATTTGTTGTACTTCATAGCCCTCACACATGAACTCCGTGGTATATGTGAACTGGGACTGCGATTTATCCTTACGAGCTCTTCTGACGAACTCCCACTACGAAACTTGCATGCATCCCACTGGCGAACATCCGGGTTTCGGGTCGACAATCATAAATACATAATAATACTAATTTTATTTTTAATTTTTGAACTAATCCCTATATTATTATTATTCTTTTTCTTTAAAAGAAATGATATCAAAGTGGGGGGAAATTAAACAAAGGAAATTTGAAGCTCTTAATCATAAATAGGTTTGATTAATTATTATAAACCTATGGGATAAATGTATTGGAAGAGGAAAGAGAAATGGCAGGGAAAAAGCAACCAAAAGGAAAATAAGCATAGAAATGGTGTTAAAGTCAAAAGGAGAGATAAAGAGAGGAGCATTAGGCACCTAAACAAGATTGACCTACTTCTTTTGGGGTCTTGGCAGCATTCAATATTTATGTATTTCCTAAGTCAATCAGGCATCCCTTTCAATTATTTATTTGTTTAATAAAAGAGATTGTAATCTTCAATAAAAAAATATGTATAATCGAAAAACAAATCAAATCATTGTACATAGGGGTGAACATTTAATCGAATCGAATCAAAAAATTTTGAGTTAATCGAGTTGACGAATCTTATTTTAGCAATAGAACTCAATTTGAAAATTTTCGAATCGAATAAAAGAATTTCAAGTCAAGTCGAGTCGAGTTAACAAATCCTACTATTTATACTCAATGTTGCGTTTATATGGGCTGATTATTTAACTAGCAGTCGAAGTACAAGATTATTTAACTATATTAGTAAGGTTGATACGTAAACACTTATAAAAACGACATAATTGCCTTTTAACTTAATGGTTTTTACTTTTAACGTTAGATAAGGTAAACATTTATCAAAACGATGTAGTTTTACCTTTTCTTATTCGGAATTTCGGATAAATCGAATTATGTAATTCATATTCCAGTTAAACTAAAAATTTGATTTTTTTACTCGAATTAATCTGAATAACTTGATTAACTCAAATGATTCGAACTATTTAATTCAAAATTTAAATTTTTTTAGTCGAATTAGATTTTAGCCATCCTAATTGTAGACGCTTGGATGTTTTTTTTTTTAAAAAGGAGTAGTTGCATTTATTGAACTAAATTAAGTTTTGATTTCATTTTCAAATATTAATGTTTATTTAATAATTAACCAAAAAAATAAAATATACTAATAATTTTTTCTCCTGTATTTGACTTATGATTTGAGTCTAATTTAGTAATGAGTTAATTGTACTAATTATCTTTAAACTATGATCCTCATTTTAAATTAGTCCTCAAACATTAGAATAATCTAATTACATCTTTAAATTATTGATGTTATATTAACAAGTTCTTTTCATTACTAAAATCATTAATATATCCATTGAATGAGACGTTAAATTTTATGTGACATAATTTAAAATAAAATGTTTATTTAAAATTTTCATTTTAAATTACATCACATAAGATTTTACGTGTTATTTAATGGTTAAATTAATGATCTTAGTAATGGAAAGATCTTATTGATATAACATTAATAGTTTTAGGATGTAATTAGAATGTTTTGAAGTTTAAAAATCACTTTAAAATGAAGGTCATAATTTGAAAATGTTTGGTGCAATTAACTCTTTAGTAATTTATATTAAAATCTTTAAAAGGAAAATTGGGTTTTCAGACACCACTAACAATGTTATTTCAATTGAAAAAACATGTAATTGAAATCGACGGGAAGAAGACGAATTTGAACTTTGAAAACAACATTGTTAAGAGAAATAATCTCAAATCCTCGAAAGGATTGACTTTTCATAAACTATAACGGACATGGAGAAAATCTTAATTATAAAAAAATGTAATTTACACCAAATCATCTCTCTAACTTAAAACTCAATTAACACAATTAAGTTTAATTAAAATTAATTAATTAATTAATTAATTACCAATGAGTTTATTCTAGTGTATGAGTTTATTCTAGTGTTGGTACAGGCAAGGGGTGGAGGGAGGGATATGCAATGGCCTTGGCCTCCCAAAAATAGAAAATTCTTCAGTCTTTTTAATGTTTAAAAAATTACATGTTAATAGAATGATAAAATTATTATTTTTTCTTTCAAAATCTAAAACATATCTTTAATCATTATTGTTTATTTTTTAATACGTTGGTGTGATTACATGACAATATCTATTCATACTTTCTTAACCCTTTGACTAGGCACACACACCTTGCACACATAGGTGCTCGAACCCGAGTCTCCTAGGATGAACATCATCCTCTTTTCCACTGGAGCCACTTGTTGGGTTCTTAACCATTATTGTTAATACAATAATTAATTACTAATATATATATATATAATTATTTGGTACACTGTTAGTGGAGTTTTTAAACTTCATTACAAATATTAGGGGTATATATATATATATAATATTAAGTTTTACATCGGTGTAAGCTAATTAGTGATACAGTAATTAACTACTGATGATATATGTATATATGGGGAGGAATCCACTTACATCGGTGTAAAACTAAAGTTGTTTTACACCCTTTCATATCTCTTTGTACTAATATTTTAACAATCCAATGGTTGAATTTAAGATTTTATTTATATAGATAATGCATGTCAAATATGATGTACATTAAAAAACTTCAACTATTTGGTTTATGTAAAAATATTTAGGTGTTTGAATATATATTAATACATTGAGTATTGTAGATCAATATGATAGAGATGTTGGATCGATTAAAAATTTTACATGAATGACAAGTTGTTAAAATGGAAGAGAAAATATTTCTATTGAATGAATTAATTTACATCAATCAGCATTAAGCTATATATACAAGCTTAACCTGCCTAACTAACAAACTAACTGACACAGTTATTTACAAACTGAATTTACAACCAATTCTAACTTCTAACACTCCCCCTCAAGTTGGCAGGTAAAATACATCTCTTACCCCTAACTTGGATACAAGATAATCATGTTGTTGTGTCCCTAAATCCTTTTTGAATATAGTTCCAACTGCTCTGTAGAAGACACAAATTCAGTACTGATGAGACCTTCCTGGATCTTCTCTCTAACAAAGTGGCAATCAATTTCTATATGTTTTGTTCGTTCATGGTAAACAGGATTAGCTGGTATTTGAAAAGCAGCTTTACTGTCGCAGTACAACTTGATTGACTGCTTTCTCTCAAAACCAAGCTCTTGGGATAAACCATTTAACCATACAAGTTCAGTTGAGGTCACAGCCATGCTTCTATATTCAGGTTCAGCAGAAGACCTTGCTGTTGTATTCTGCTTCTTTGGTTTCCATGAAATTAATGAAGTCCCAAGCTTAACATAGAAACTAGAAACAGATTTTGTTGTTATTGGACAAGATGCCCAATCCGAGTCACAATATGCTTCAAGTTCACAGCTGCTATTGGCATCCAATAGAATTCCCTACCCTGGATTCCTTTTAATATACCTTACTATCCTCAAAGCTGAATTCTAATGAGACTTCTTAGGTTGTTGCATGAACTGACTCAAGTTATGCACAGCAAAAGTTATGTCTAGTCTAGTGTGTGTAAGGTAAATAAGTCTGCCAATAAGTCTCTGAAAAATACTTTTATCAGGCAATAATTCATCATCAACATTATTATCACCCTTTGAACAAATATTATCATGTTCAATTGAAGTGAGCTTAACATTTTGCTCAAGTGGTGTCATTGTTGGTTTAGCTCCTCCTACCCCTTATTCTTCAATCAACTCAAAGGCATACTTACATTGATTAATTAAAATTCCCTCTCTTGACCTCATAATCTCAAGGCCTAGGAAATATTTCAGTTCTCTTAGATCTTTCATTCTAAAATTTTGATGCAAAAGATTCAAGTCTTTAATCAACTCTTTATCATTTTTGGTGATTAAGAGGTCATCCACACAAATCAACAGAACCACAATTCTATCATTTTTCTTCATTGTGAACAAAGAATAATCAAATTTACTTTGTTCATAACCAGCATTCGAAAGAGCCTCTGTCAGTTTCAAATTTCACTACCTAGATGCTTGTTTCAAGCCATAAAGAGATTTTTGCAATCTGCACACTTTATCCTCCTATTGATTGCAAAAACTAGTTAGAAGCTCCATGTACACCTCTTCTAACAAATCACCTTGTAAGAAAGCATTGTAAACATCGAGCTGAAACAACAGCCAATCAAAAATAGAGGCTAATGCAAGCAAGAATCTAATAGTGACCAATTTTACTATAGGAGAGAGAGTATCTACATAGTCCACTCCCTCTTGCTGACTGTAACCCTTGGCTACAAAACGTGCCTTAAACCTTTCAACATCACCAATGGCAGTATACTTGATTCTATATGCCCACTTGCAACCAATGAGAATTTTTTCAGGAGGTAATGAAACTATTGACCAAGTCTTATTTGTTTCGAGAGCATGTATTTCCTCTTTCATAGCCTACACCCACTTTGGATATTGAATAACCTCATGGTATGTTTTAGGTTCAGAAAGATGGCCAATGAAGGAAAGGAAAGTTTGTGTTGAGGTAGGCAAATGGCTATAAGAAATGTAATTTGAAATGGAAGAAGAAGAAGAAGAAGAATTGCAAACAAAATCATGCAACCATTAAGGTTGTTTTCTGACTCTAGTAGACCTTTTAGGTGGGACTGGAGCTATTGGGACAACTGAAGACTGCATTTCTTGTGATGACTGCTCTAAGTTATTCATTAAAGGTGGAAGAGCATGTGAAGATGAAGAATTATGAGAAGATTGAAGATGAGTGGAATCAAATGATGATGAAGACTGTGAAATATCATGAGTTTATGGAGGAAAGGACATCATTAAAAATTCTGATTCAGGAATAAAGGGTGCAGAAGGAAAGAATTAAGAATTTTTATTAATTGGAAAATGGAAAGGAAAGATGTGCTCATGAAAAATCACATCTCTATTGACAAAAAACTTATGTGAACTAAGATCAAATAGGATGTAACCTTTTCGAGTATTGGAGTACCTCATAAAAACTGATGGCAAAGCTCTAGGAGCAAACTTATCTTTATGTTGAGGATTAGTAGCATAGCAGAGGCATCAAAAGACTCTAAGATCTGATATGTCAAGTAATTTTTTATATAAAATTTCAAAAGGGGTTTTCCATTGTAAAATAGAAGATGGCAATCTATTCATGATGTAGCAGGCTGTAAGTATACATTCACCCGAAAACTTGATAGGAACTTTAGATTGAAATCTTAGAGCTCTAGCAACCTCTAAAAGGTGTCTGTGCTTTCCTTCAACCACTCCATTTTGCTGTGGAGTGTGAACATAGGAACTTTTGTGTAAAATGCCAAGAGAAGAAAAATGAGAAGCACAATCAGAATTCAAAATTCTGTACCATTATCACTTCTAACTATTTTAGTGACAAATGAAATTTGTGTTGAAGCAAAAGAAAGAAATTGTTTGAGAAAGAGAATGGCATAATTTTTTACCCTTAACAAATAAACCCAAGTCATGCGCGAGTAGTCATCTACAGTAGGCAAGAAATACCTATGTCCACTATAAGTAGATATCCTATAAGGCCCCCATAAGTCTATGTGTATGACTTCAAAAGGAATTTGGGATCTAGTTTTGCTAATGGGAAATGGTAACCTTGCTTGTTTTGCTAAAGGGTAAACATCACAATCATGAACAACTTTATCATCAAATTTATCAGAGACACAAGAAGGCAATTTATGCATAGCAGAGGCAGCAGCATGACCCAAACGAGCATGCCAAAGACTAGTTTTACTAGACATAGAAAGCAAAATTTTTGAAGTAGACATAGATGCAATAGAATCAGTATTATCAGAAGGCAAAAAGCATTATAATGCACTATAGAAGACAAACCAGTAGCTCCTTTAGTTGACTCAAAGAAGTAAAGCCCTTTAGACTCTTTACCAATCCCCTTAATCATGCCAGTAGAGAGATCTTGCAAGATGCAAATGTCAGGATAAAAGGAAATGACATAATTGTGTTCTTTGGCAAGTTTTGAAACGAATAACAGGTTGTGAGAAAACTTTGGGACATAAAAAAACATTAGAAATGAGAAGATCAGGGGATAACTGATAAGAACCAGTGTGAGTAACCAATTCTGTTTTACCATTAGGCATATGAACAAAGTGTTGTGTAGAATATGAAACAGGAAATATTAAGCTCTCAAAAACAGATATGATATGGTTAGTAGCTCCAGTATCCAAAATCCAACGAGTAAAAAATTTAACAACAGGTAAATTGCAAGGTACCGTACCTGCAAGATTCACACTAGAATCTGATGATGGACTCTTGTTCAACAGACTTAAAATCTGGTGGTATTGTTCAAATGTGAATATTGGAACAGTCGAGACAGGAGACGAAATCAAAGAACCAGATTCATGATCTCCAGCATCATTGGATTCTGAATTAACTGTCATAGCTGCTTGAGGAGTTTAAGCTTCAGTATCTTCAGTATGAAACAGATATGATATGGTCAGTAGCTCCAATATCCAAAATCCAACGAGTAGAAAATTTAACAACAGGTAAACTACAAGCTATCGTACCTACAAGATTCACACTAGAATCTGATGATGGACTCTTGTTCAACAGACTTAAAATCTTGTGGTATTGTTCAAATATGAATACTGGAATAGTCAAGACAGGAGACGAAATCAAAGAACCAGATTCATGATTTTCAGCATCATTGGATTCTGAATTAACTGCCATAGCTTCTTGAGGAGTTTCCTTTTTGTTGAACTTAAAATCTGGTGGGAAGCCTATCAAACGATAACAGTTATCTCGATGATGTCCTTTGATTTTGCAATAATCACATATTCCAGTAAATCGCCTTCGATCATTTCCCTTGCAAGAATTCGAGAACATGACTGAAGCTTCAATAGACCTTCAAAGAGTTGTATGCGATGTGATTCTTCTTGGACTATCATAGAGTACGCTTTATTGATTGTAGGAAGGAGCTTCATGATCAAGATTTGACTCATAATAGCAGAATAAGTCTCATTGAGACCCATCAAGAATTGAAAGTCTCTGTTAAACAATATGAGCTAAATTCTGTTGTGCAACTTCGCATTCACAAGTAGAAAATGGGACTAATGCACTGTATTCATCCCATAGGAGTTTGAGACGAGTGAAATATACTGAAACAGGTGAATCACCTTGAACAAGAGTCGCAATTGAATGGTGAAGGAAGAAAACCCTAGAACCGTCGATTTTGTTGAACCTTTCCTTCAAATCTTTCCAAACGACCACACTCGAAGCGAAAACAATCCCAGTCAATAGATCCTGACTCACTGAATTGAGAATCCATGAAAGCACAATTGCATTGTATCTCTCCCATTGAGGTTGCAATGCAGTTTCGTAACTCTCCTTTTGATAGTCTCCATCAATAAAAACAAGCTTATTCTTTGCCAACAAAGCGATTCTCATGGATCTACTCCAAATATTGTAATTCTCTAGGCCAGTAAGTTGATGCGACACCAAATGAATGCCCGGCGTATCCGACGGGTGCAAAAACAATAGATGATTGGAATCAATCACAGTCTTCATTAATTCTAGAATGAAAAAACGTGATGCAAAAGGAAAAAAGATTAAATCAAGAAAAAAATAGAAATCACTAAACAAAGAAAACAGCTCAAAAGAAGAGCCCAATCAAAAAACTCTTGGGCTTTAGACCTGGCTCAGATACCATGTTACAATGGAAGAAAAAATATTTGTATTGAATGAATTTATTTAATCAATCAGCATTAAGCTATATATACAAGCTTAACGTGCCTAACTAACAGACCAACTGACACAATTATTTACAAACTGAATTTACAACCAATTATAACTTCTAACACAAGTACAATTATATCGATTAAAAAAATTAGTTTTTTTAGGTTTTTGTTACTCTTTTAACACAACACATTGTTAGCGTTTAATGTTTTCCCGTGTCATGACTTTAATGAAATGTGATTGTCAATAAAGTTACTTTACAATGTTTGGTATAAGGTATTGATGAAAATATTAAGAAAGATAATAATCATATATTTAATATTTATAATAAAATTTATTCTTAACAAATATTCAATAATAAATTTTAATTGATATTTTTTAAATTTTTTAAACTTATAATGTGAATTGAAAGTAAAATTGTTTCAAATTTGTCCTACATTTTAAATACAATAATGCACATATAAAATAATGTATATATAAAACTCAATTTAAAAAATTATAAATAAAATATTTGCGAAGAACCCATTGAAGTCGCAGAAAAAATCAAGTAGTAGGATAAGCGAAGAAGGCAATTGCTTCTTGTCTTTTACATTTAATAATAGACTAATACCCTAAACCGATATAAAATAAGATTAATTTTGGCTTTATATTTGTTTAATTTTTTTGATGAAATAAGAAAAATAACTAGCTAATTACATCAAAAAACACAAAAGCCCCCTGACATATCAGAATCTAGAAAGTTGCAGACCATTTTCGGAGGAAAGTCAAAAAATTGTCGATCATATATTGAGGATAAACCTTTTTTTAGCTTTTCAACCTACATGAGAAGGTAACTTTCTCACTTTTTATCATGTGAATCACATTTTCAAGTTCATGGGAAAGTAATTTTAAGGAAGAAAAATTAGATTTTAAGAAAAGTAAATAAAATTTGACATACCAAATATTAAAATAATTTTCCAATTCATTAAATTCTCAAAAAAAAGTGATTATTTTCTATCATATCAAAAGCTACAATATATATATATTGAGAGAGAGAGAGAGGCGAATCTAGGGAGCTAGCAAGGTCCCGACTAGGGATGTTAGTGAGGCGGGTTTTGCGGAACCCCGCTCCACTTCGCACCCAATTGGGCAGAGATGAGTACAAGTTTCGCGGGTGGCGGGACGAGGATGGGGACAAAAATTATACTCGCCATGAATGGTGGGGGTACCCGCCTCATCCCTACCCGCCCCGCCTCATTCCCGCTCTCCCCGCATAATATAATAAGCATATTTAAAAAATAAAATTTATAAAAATTTAATTTAATAAGTATCTTAATAATATTTTATTAATTTATTATTAAATTTAATCATAGTTGAACTCTCTAAACTTTTCCTATATAAAAAGAGCCTTAGGTAATTATTTCACACACTTGAATGCAAGAGAAAATTGTATAAAGAAAAATTTCTCTAAAGAAATTATTTTAGAAAATTTTTAGAGATATTTTTTTATATGAAGTGATACTTATAAATATATTATATGAACTGGGTTGCAGAGCGGGTATAATGGGGATCAGGTGGGTTTGGGGACCCACGTGGGTGGTGAGGCGAAGATGGTTTTAGTGTTGTGGGTCGAGGGATGGGATAGTTTTGAGTTTTGTACCTGTAACGGGTCGTGAGACGGAGATAGGGATGATAATTCTTGGTGGGGATGGATGCGAGAGAGCATCCTCCCACACCCGCCCCACCCAATTGATATCCCTAGCCTTGACCCACCTTAAAATGAAAATTTATTATTTAAACCTTTTAAAAAAAATTTAAATTTTAAATTAATAAAGGTAAAATTAAACTTTACCTCCCTAAAATTATAAAAATTTAATTTAATCCTTTTAAAATTATAAAAATATAAACTACTAAAAATTAAAATTTAATTTCTAAAACCTAAAAGAAATTTCTTACTTCATCACCATTATCCTATAAAGTCCATCGCATCTAAACCTTGATGTCATGATAACTCAAGTGCAAATAAGCATTAATAAAATTGAAATTTAATGAATATTTTCTTTTTTTTTGTTTCTTGCCTTTAAAAAGCATATTTAATTAATGAAAGAAGAGTTTAAGAAAAACCCAGGCATGAATTATCCATTGTTCACACACTTAAATCATACAAATTAACATCAATCAAATCTTTGTCAAAGACAACTATGTCTATGTGCCTATTTTTGAGGTCAAAATCGACCAAATCGATTGAGAATTGATTTTACACGTAGCTGTCCCAAATTGGATGAAATTGTTTAGTTAACCTTCATATTGACTTCTTGATTTTGTTTGTAGGCAAAGATATATAGTACTTTTTTTTATTTTATTTGGTTTAAATTAGAATAAGTTGACGTATAATTGGAACAAACTGTTTAATTTTGTCCATATTTGTTGAAATCTTGAGGGCGAAATTTAGGTGGAGTTGTCAAAATCTGTCTTAATTAAATAAGATTTAAATTGATATATTGAAAGATCTATTTACATGCCTCAATTGCACAATTTTTTTAAAGAAATGTTTTTTTATATATTTTTTTTAAATTATCATTGATAGAAATCATGAAATATAAAAACAAAAAGACATGACATATAGTATAAACGATACGTAAAGCACTGCAAAATGATGCACAGATGTTATGTCTATAAAATAATCTCTCAAAAGGAAAAAAGAAAAATTCATAGTAAACATATCAATAAAAGAATTCACAAACAAACTAGAGATACATCGCCTGATTAAGTCACTGAAAATTGTATCTTAGCTCCGGTATCATGAAACCAATCTAATGATGAACTCCAGCCAATGAAGAAGCGATTGTCAAGAATTTCAAGAAACCCACTGCATCAATGATGCATAAGATGTTAAAGTCTTTAATGGTTTGTCCTCCTTCTCACCATCTCATATTCCAATTTTACAAATACGACCATAATTGTATTCAATTATGCAAAGGATTATGTGATAAATAATTCAAACAAAACCAAAATTATAATGGGTAAAGTTGAAATTTTTAAGTTTTGAGAGGGTAGAAATGAAATATTTTATTTAACAAAGAGACAAAAAATACATTGAATTATTAAATTTTAGTAGGGACTGAATTTAGAATTATATAATCTAAATGAACCACTAGCCCCTGTCTACGTATGACTCATGGAGTAATGGGTTTTTTTTCCTCATGACAATAATTTGATTGTAATTCATGAAACATATTTAAATTATGTTTAATGTTTGTTTTACTTTTATTATTATTATTATTATGTATCTTATTTTTATTTAAAAGAAAATTAAATAATAACGGTGCATGTTTAACATTAGTTCCACATTATTTCCAACACCGATTCATATTATTTTTCTAAATATATTAATAAATTTACTTGTATTGCATGCAGGGAATTGATATGAATTCAAGAGATTTTGACTTTTCGAGGAGAAGTTTGTGATGTATTCTTTTTATTATAGGAGAAGGGTAAAATTTTAATAGTAATGTAATTAATACGATTCGAATTCAAATTATAATTGAAACGGTGAATATCTTAATAATTAGATCAATAAATTTGTGATATATCGTTTATTGGGATTGATGAATCATTTCAATATATTTATTATTTGTGAAAAAAAAATTACGTCAATGAATTTTTTAAAAGAGTTAATTCACTTTTAAGAAATGGCACTTTACAAAAAAAATTTTAAAAAATAAAAACCGATCAACAAACACAATTAATTTTTATAATTAAACAAACAATGGGAAATGGATTAAAACCAAAACCAGAGAAAGTGGCAGTCTTAGCCTCAGGCAATTTCGAGGAAGCTCCTCCAACCCTTAACCCTTTTGACTAAGGTAATAACTTAAGTAATTATAATTTTTTGATTAAAAAAGTTTTATGTTATGATACATGTAAGCAGTGACATCAATGCATGGAAAAAATAATAGTCGATTTCATTTTCCAAGATATATTAGAAAGAAATGTAAAATTAATTAATTTTTTTAAATTTATTAATCGTATTTATTATTCAAATTTTACTAATTTACATTAAAAAAAAAACGTTAGGTACATTTCATCAAAAAGAAAAGTTAGGTATATTATTTATATGAATTGAACACCAATAATGATTTCAAAGAGGGGAATACAAGCAATTAATGAATTGCTTTTTGTTGAATAACTAAAGGTAATATATTTTTAAATAAGGTAAACTATACCATTAGTCACTAAATTATATGTAGGTTTTCGTTTTGATCACTTAGTTAAAAAAGTTACAATTTAGTCACTAAAATATTTGAAAGATTTCATTTAAGTCACTAAGTTGCTCGCACTGCCTGTACTAATCAAAAGCTCTCTTTCCCTTTCTCTTTTACAATTCAATTTTTTTTATGAAACAGCTTTGGACATCACGAATCCGCAAACCAAAATTCAAACAATTTTTTTATTTGATTTCCAACTCTGACCGTCAGATCGATTTGGATCTAAAGTATGTTCTTCTACTCGTCGATAAATATTGATCGTCGAATCGTCGCTTGGAGTTCACTGGCGGAATTTATTTTTTTTTTTAAAAAAAACTTTAACAACCCAATAACTTAAATGAAAACTTTTGAATAGTATAGTGACCAAATTGTAACTTTTTTAGTTAAACGATCAAAACGAAAACATACCAATAATTTAATGACTAATGATGTAGTTTACCTTTTAAATATTCTTAACATACATAGAAACACCAATTAGTCAAATCCTTCAAATTTCTTTAATCCATTAATGTTCAACTTTTTTAAGTGTCAAAAGTATTTAATTACTACCCTTCATCGAGAATCCATGGCACCAAGTTTTTTTTGCAAGACAGACAAAAAGAAAAGTTCATTGTAGAAGTTGAGAAAATTTTAAGCCAAGTCCCCAAAGTTTCCATCTCGAAATTGAAAAAAGGTGATGCAAAATTCTCATGACAAAAGTAAATTGTAAGAGACATTGAGGCCAACCCCATAATCCTACCATCCATTTTCCATATCAAATAATGTCCCAAGTGTTTAAAAGTATTTATCGTCTCAAGTGTGGTCTGAGTTTGAATCGCATTAATTACGTTTGTTGTTCGAGCTTTTCCTTATTTTATATATTAATAGAAGTCTATTTTTCTGACATTATATAAACTTTTATAGATAACTACAACATGTTAATTAGTGTTTATAGAGAAGGTGGGCAATAAGTAAGGTAAAATGAAAGGAATAATGGTTTTAGAAGAAGATGCAAAGCAGAAACAATCTCCAAGAGTACAACCAAATTTTCCAGAATTTTAAGCTTAGTTTTTTGAAGCCACATTCTGTCAAATTCCATTATCCATAATTTCATATATTAAATGCATAATCAAAGTTATCAAACTCTGAATGAAACCTTGATTCAAGGCTTAAGGTGAGGCAGCCCAAGCCACGACAAATGCCTCCCGACGACTCCACATTCTCTTTCTGCCTTTTATTTTGGATTAAATTCTAATAATTTAATTAATCCTACTTTTCTATTTTATAGTATATTTTGTGACATGGACACTCACTAACATGAAAATAATATAATATTTTTTAATTTAAAAAATTCGCAATTGTTTCTGAGCTTCAAAGTTCGCAAACTTGTTTTTATTTGATTAAAGAATTTGAGTGTTTCTTGCGGAAATGGATTTCTCTGTTTATTCCTTTTCCACCAACAAGATGTTGGCTGATTTTTGTAAATAAAAATTATTGTTTGTTATTCGAGTTTTATTTTATTATTGTATTTTATTAAAAAAAATAATTCTAAAGTAATTCTACTTAGAAAAATGGAAAAGAGAAGGGAAATAATAAAAGATTATAATTATGGGATAATATTTGACGTAATGTCGATACATGAATTTTATGCACTACAATTCGTCACATCATTAATGAGCAAAATATTGAAAAATTGAAGGACTTTTTAAAAAATACTTCAAATACTTTAAGTATTTAATAAAAAGTTTTTCAATTTTTTTAATATTTTTTCTCATTAATGATATAATAAATTGTGGTGTATTAATGTGGAAAAGGATTAAATGAAACAGTGAGACCACATCATTTGTATCACTTTTTCAATAGTTTACATCAACACTTTCATCTTGAATTTCAAAATTTTTATACTGAAAAAAATCAAATACAAATAAAAATCCTATTTTATACAATCGTTACTCGATGTGATGGTGTATAAGACTCATACACCAACAATACATTAAATATTATCCCTATAATTATTTACCTATTATATTAGTAATTTTGCGATTTACCTTTTTACGTATTTTTCTAATTGAATATAACTTGATAGTAGATTAAATTTTAGCATGTATGCATCAAAATAATCCAACATATTTAAAATTTATCTTCGAATTGGTAATATATAGATGAATAAACTAGTTATCAGCAGGGATATATATTTAAAATATATTACTAATTTTAATTTTTTTTTTACAAAAGAAAGATTAAACCATAACTAAATTGGGGCAGCTAGCAAAGGCGAGGAGTGGTCAGCTGCTGGTGGTGTCTTCAGGGATGCATGAGGATGTTGGCTGACTGGTTTTCAACGTTTTGTGGGCAGAGGATGGGCACTTAACGCTGAGCTTTGGGCGATCTAGCATGGTCTTTAAGTAGCTAGTGCCCGTGGTGATTGGAAGTTGATTGTCGAGAGTGACTGCATGGTTGCTGTCAAAATGATCAACGATTGTTTGGGTGGTGCTACTTCGACTACGTTGCTTTGTCACATAAAGGAAGCTATTAAATTGTTTGAGGAGGTTCAGATTCAATCCATTAGACGTGAGAGAAACTCAATAGCAAACTTGATTGTCAAAACATATGACACTTCACGGCTGTGGATATTCGTATTATAGACATTTCTAATGCTCGGTTGAAGGAGTTGTTGTCTAAAGACATTTCTTGTATTACAGTTTGATCGGTCCTTGATTTCTAGGCGTTAACGCCTCTTTATTCACCAAAAAAAAAATTGAGTGAGGTCGAGTCATCTCAGAATAATCATAATGCAATAACAGGAAGATTTCATCCAATGGTTGCATAAAGATATACCAACCCAACAGTCTTGACAACGTCATTAAAACTAACCCATCAGCTACCTTGTTATGCTATTTAAAAGTATGTGTAATATTAACCATCCAAGAAAGTTGTAGTAGATTTTTAATGGCTCGTGTCACAGCTGAAAAATGTTGATCAACTACATTTGCTTGAATCACTTGGAATAGCTTCAATACTATCCATCTCAAGAATCACTCATTTCAGTCGAAATTCTAGACTACTTGGAGACCTTCCGGTGCACCCAAAATTCAGCATCGAGAACCGAAAAGTAACAAATATTCCTTCAAAAACTAGAAATCCACATCTCATGTTGGTCGCGAATTAATCCACCTGCTGAAGCATTCCAATATACCTTACAAAGGACACCATCAATATTTACCTTGTACGACCCATCTTAAGGTGGAATCCATCTTATCATTCTACAAGTTTTAGCTTTTGTATGCCTCAAGGAACTCACAAATCCATGGTTTACAAAAATTAGCTCCCAAATGTCCTGTTTGCTTCGCAGTTATAAAAGAAGTACATTGCAGAACCTCGTTTTCTGCCCCAAAGATTCTAATAAATGACCAAAAATGGTCATAAACATGATTACAAAAGGGAATTACGAGCATGAAACAACAAAACAAATGCTTCAAATCCCAGAATCTGATGTTCTTTTGAGGGTTTCAACTCACCATTTCTGTTTACCTCAAAAAATTCATTAAGGCATAATTTTCGGAACTAGACCCAACAAGTCTGACTCGATAGGTTAGACCGGTTGATTTAAAATCGATACAAATCGACTTAGTATGATTAAAAAATTAGTTAAATTGACGGTTGAACATGTTTTATCTATTTTTATGAATTTTTAATTATTTTTTAATCAAACTGAACAGACAAGTGAATAGATGATTTATCAATTTGACCATCAATTCGATTTTGAAAAACAATGAACAAATTTATTTTTAATTTCTCATAAAAGTTTGTGATTTAATTTAATTAAATATTTATTATTTTATCTTTCAAATTTCAAAGTTAAAAAAATATGATCAAATAGTTTCCAATAGTTGACATTGAATAAGCACAGGGTTTGTTGAATGTCCCAATTCGATATCCCAATTGGTGTTGCAACAAAAGTTGGAACAAGACAATTTAAAAAAAAAATACATATTATAAAAGGAGAGTAAGGCAAGGAGAGTAATCGACATCCAATATTTATTAATATAGTTCGAATTCATCAATCTTATTCTACAGAGTCTCGCTCAATGAATGATTTTATGCGACAATTATTTGAATCACCTATTGGCTAAAGCTTGATCTATCTTGTAAAGATCCGAAAGACAATGATGTCGAAAACAGTGATTCTAGAACCTTATTCTCTGATAATCGAGTCCGTAAATATTATTAATTAATACTTACCAGGAGATGGAGTAACCACTAATTAGATTCTGAATCATAACTTCCAGCTTAACAAGGTTGAGATGCCTTTAGACTTTTAAAAAAAGAATTAGAGGGTAATATTTTTAAGGGAAAAAAAAAACCTCTTTCAGAACTCTTCTCACCCATATAAATATGACCCAACTTAGTTAATGGAACTTAACATGTGTCACATGTTTCAAAATTTTCCTTCATAATGGTCTACAATTTTCGAGAGAAACATAAATAAGTATCTTGCATTTACAAAAATATCAGACTAGGCTATCTAGTCAATTTCTAACTAGGTTACTTTGCAATCTAACTAGCACAATAATCCAAACAAACAAGGCGTACTTCACCTTTGGCGATAACTCATACCGTACTTACCCTTTTATTGCTTAACCTAATCTTCTCCTTTAAATAGCATAATATCCTAAAATAAAATCCCCACTTCCTTATATGGCGGTTACTATACACCCACACGTATACTCCACAATAAGAACTTGGGCAGATAACACTTCGCCAGACAAATTATTTATTACTATACACCTAAATCTTAAATCCGTCAAATCTGAAGTGTTACAATTGAAGTTCCTTTGCATTTATGGTTGAATCTATAAATCAAATGGAGATTTTACTTTTGGCTAGAGTTTTCCTCATTGATTTTCTTATATTTTATTTTACGATCTCTCTGCTTACTTTGTTTTAATTTTATTTTTAGTTTTTAATTTTAAACCCTCCTTATCTTATTTTTGTTAAAAAAATAAAATTATGTCTGATATTTGTGGATACGACTTTACTTACTGCTATTTACTAATTTATATTTCAAGTAGGTTTTTAAATTTAGAAATCTCAATAGCTTAACATTTAACAATTAATCTCAACGTCGACATTATATGTTCTACATGAGTCATGGTGAGACAATTTCTAATGGAAACAGACATGTATTCTTTTGTCCTATCTAGGAAATCCCACCTTATGTACTGGAGTTAGTACACACTTGCAGCCAGGGTAAAATAGACTTGAATCATTATCATACTTTCATATAGGGCCATTAATGGAATTCGTGGGTTTTGTTTAAAAACCATCCCACTCAATATTTTAAAAACTTGTAAGGTTTTTAATTTAAGAATTCATGTATGATCAAATTCAAATAAATTTGAGCCACAACATTCTCTAATCTAAATGACATGTTATCAAACAATAGTTCTAATATGAATCACTTGCTCATCATGATTTTATGGACTATGGACTATTTAGAGTGCTTATTAATATAAAGTGCCAATTATTACTTTAATCATTTGCTTATTGTGCAAAACTAATGAGGACATGCATGCATACATAGCCTAACATCAAACATCAATAAGGAAATTCAAACAAGTGTCACACATTCTTCAATCAACACTTTTTGGTTTAATGATAAATACTGTTAAAAAGTTAACGGGAAATATGTGAAATATTTTGAATGAGATATAATTTATTACTTAGATAATCCAATAAAATAATTACATGTAGAAAATAACAAAATAAATAAATAATATATTAAATTAAAAATAATTCTTAATTTAAAGGAAATAAACGTAATTATCTAAAAAAAATTAATTAGTAAAAAAACTTCTCGGTAAACAAATGTATGAAAGATTGAAACATTGAATTCATTCATTAAATATGTTAAAAAAATATTAAAAAAATAAAGGTTAATAGCAAAAAAAAACTAAAAAATATAATTAAGATCATTTCAATAAAATATACAAACATTAATGGTTAAATTTATAATTAAACCAAACTTTTTTGGGCTCTAACTTTTTCCTTCTTTCTCCCACTCAAAGGTGCCAAGTGTAGTGTTGCCAGTTTTGTGAAATTTAGTCACTTGGCATTTCTTTCTACTTACCACATCATTTATGATTCATGCCGATTAAAAATAAATATATCATTTTTTTTACATCATATGTACAAATAATAAGAAAAGATCATGGATGATATGGAAAAAGAATAATGTATTTAGTTTTAAGTGATAGTGACCACATGTGTTGTGGTAAGAAGAATTCATAAAATAATTTTGGCTTAATGATAAATTTAGTCACTGATATTTGCATGTTTTGTCAAAATGGTCTTAATTGTATTTTTGAGTAATTTTTTAGCCATCAGCCTTTGCTTTTTTTTTTTCAAACTGCTTTTTCTAACAGATTTGATGAAAGTTTCCTTAAAAAAACTAACGGGGATGATGTGAATTTTTTTTAATGAGATGTAATTTATTACTTAGATAATACAATAAGATAATTACATTTGAAAAATAATAAAATAAATAAATCATACATGAAATTAGAAAATAACTCTTAATTTAAAAAAAATGCAATTATCTAAAAAAAGTTTCAAAATAAATGCATACTATTTACTGAGAGGTTTCAAAAAATAATTAATAAATCAAATTGAAAATACTGAATGTGTGCATTCATTTTGAAACTTTTTTTAAATAATTACGTTTATTTTTTAAATTAAAAATTATTTTATTTAACTTCATGAATTATTTATTTTATTATTTTTCACATGTAATTATTTTATTGGGTTATTTAAGTAATGAATTAATCTCATTAAAAATATTCCACATCATCCCATTAACTTTTTTACGATAATTTCATCAAATCTGTTAAAGAAAGCAATTTGAAAAATAAGTAATAAATTAATCTCATTAAAATTAAAATATTCCACATCATCCCATTAATTTTTTTTATTGTAATTTCATCAAATCTGTAAAAACAGCAATTTGAAAAAAAGTAAATATTAATAACAAAAAAAGACTCAAAAACATAATTAAGACCGTTTTGACAAAACATATAAACGTTAATTGTCAAATTTATGATTAAGCGAATAATTTTTCCAATCATATACTATTATAGCCATGGGTTGATCCTTAACAACCCATTTCGGCTGTTTAATGTTTCCCATCCTGATTCAATCTGAAGCCATATATGGTAAAGATTGAGGATATTCTGCTATTGCACATTGATTCTGGGAAATTATAGAAGAAAAAGGGTTCAAAAAATTTGCAATTTAAATGACCCAAATCCCATGGACCATCGAAAACTTCCGCAACCTATTGAAAGCATGCATAAGCCACAGAAACATTTTAACAGGGAAATCCCTTCATACTCTTTACATCAAGTCCCTCATTCCTTCTTCAACTTATCTTTCCAATCATTTCATCCTCCTCTACTCCAAATGCGGCCTTTTAGCCACTGCCCACAACGCCTTTCTCCAAACCCAACATCCCAACACCTTCTCTTTCAACGCCATCATCGCTGCCTACGCCAAGGAACCCCTCCCTTCCGTTGCCCACAACCTGTTCGATCAGATTCCTCACCCAGACCTTGTTTCTTATAACACTCTCATTTCCGCTTATGCGGATTGTGGTCGTACTGAACCTGCATTGGAGTTGTTTAAGAAAATGAGAGACTTGTGTTTTGAAATGGATGGCTTTACTTTATCTGGGGTCATCACGGCTAGTTTGAATGATGTGTGTTTGATTAGACAGGTGCATTGCTTTGTGGTTTTTTGTGGGTTTGATTCTTATGCTTCGGTCAACAATGCGTTGCTTTCCTGTTACAGCAAAGAGGGCTTTTTAAGGGAAGCAAAGCGGGTGTTTTATGAGTTGGGAGAGTGTAAAGATGAAGTGTCTTGGAACTCCATGATCGTGGCCTATGGGCAGTATAAAGAGGGTGCAAGAGCACTGGCATTGTTTCAGGAAATGGTTAGGAGAGGGTTCGATGTTGATATGTTTACTTTGGCTAGTGTTTTGACAGCGTTTACAAGTTTAGGGGACCTGTTAGGAGGATTTCAGTTTCATGCTACGTTGATCAAGACTGGCTTTCATCAAAATGCTCATGTCGCCAGTGGTTTGATTGATTTGTATTCAAAATGTGGAGGTGGCATGTTGGATTGTGGGAAAGTTTTTGAAGAGGTTTCGGGACCGGATTTAGTTCTTTGGAACACTATGATTTCGGGGTATTCCTTGCACGAAGAACTCTCTGAGGAGGCTCTCAAGTGTTTCCGAGCGATGCAGCGTGTCGGATATCGCCCTGATGATTGTAGCTTTATAAATGTAATTAGTGCATGCTCCAATTTGTCATCGCCTTCTCAGGGAAGACAGATTCATGCACTGGCAATCAAATCTGAAGTCCCTAATCAAATTCAAGTCCATAATGCCCTGATTGCTATGTACTCAAAATGTGGAAATCTTCCTGATGGAAGACGGGTATTTGATAAGATGCCGGAGCATAATACCGTCTCTTTGAATTCAATGATTGCTGGTTATGCACAACATGGGATTGGAACGGAGTCCTTAATTCTTTTCAATCACATGCTGGAACGAAATATTTCCCCTACAAGTATAACCTTCATCTCTGTCCTCTCAGCATGTGCTCATACAGGAAAAGTAGAGGAGGGTCAGAAGTACTTCAACATTATGAAAGAGAAGTTTGGTATTGAGCCAGAAGTGGAACACTATTCATGCATGATCGATCTGTTTGGTCGAGCAGGCAAGCTACATGAAGCTGAGAAACTCATAAACACTATGCCACTTAACCCGGGTGCAATTGGTTGGGCTGCAATGCTTGGTGCATCTAAAATACATGGGAACATGGAACTAGCATCAAAGGCAGCAAACAAGCTTCTTCAACTGGAACCTTCAAATGCTGTACCTTATGTCATGCTTGCAAACATGTATGCCAGCAGCGGCAAATGGGAAGAAGCGGCTATGGTTAGAAAGCTTATGCGCGACAGAGGTGTGAGGAAGAAACCAGGTTGTAGTTGGATAGAGGTGAATAAAAGAATTCATGTGTTTGTGGCCGAAGATATTTCGCACCCAATGATCAAAGAGATTTACAAGTACTTGGAGGAGATGGGAAGGAAGATCAAGTTAGCTGGGTATGTTTCGGATCTGCGGTGGAGTTTAGTTAAGGAGGACGAGATAGAAGCCGGAGAGAAGGAGATAAAGTTAAGGCATCATAGCGAGAAGTTGGCAGTTGCATTCGGGCTACTGTCCACAAAAGATGGGGAGCCTATACTTGTGATTAAAAACCTGAGGATATGTGGAGATTGCCACAACGCAATCAAGTTTATGTCTGCTGTTTCAGGGAGGGAAATCACTGTAAGGGATACCCATAGGTTCCATTGCTTCAATGACGGGCAGTGCTCTTGTGGAGATTATTGGTAATATGCTTTTAGACACCTTGCTGGTGACCTCAAAATCAAATATCCTAGCCTACCTGATTGGTGAGGGATAAAGTTGAACCTATTCAGCAATTTTGTAACATGGATGATTAGGATTGGAAACAAATATATAAAATTAATAATTATTTAAATCTATAAAATTTTAAATGTAATGATTACATAAAATATATAATATATTAATTTAACAATATATTATTTAGTTTTATAATTATCATAAATGATTAAACATAATTTATTAAGTAATACTAATAACATTGCTAATAAAATTAATTTTAAACCATATTCTCTCAATAAAAAAAATCTTTACAACAATATAAATTAAAAAAATTAAAATTAAATTAAAAGAAAAAATAAATTAATCAAAAATATATATTAATAAAAATGATATTCTCTTAAGTTCATAAAGTTATACAATTATATAAATCCAATTCTTATTACAAATATGTAAAAATAAAGTCATCCTTAAGTCCAACTCCCAAGTCTTAAAGCAATGACAACATCTGAAATATGAATTGCAAATTAAAATGAAAATTTATAATTAATGTTTGTAAATATTAAAAAATAGATATATCAAAACTATAAAACAACCATTAGAAAGTACAATATCAACATAATTGTAAGTAGAAATTACTTATCCCACTTCCTGTTGAAAGCTAAAACTGTATTCAAACTATTGAGAGCTCAAAAAGCATAATTATTCAAAGACATAACAAAGGCTTTTACAAGTCATTACAAAACAGAAATAACAAAGTGCATCCATGATTTACTCAGGAATAGAATTAAAGATAACAAACGTTTAAATTAACAAGCAAGATTTGGTCAATTTGACTAAGTTCCCAACAATTCCTCCCTTAAACTGAGATGTTACCATACAATTAGTTTAAACTTTGAATACTGCAAATACCAAGTTGCACTCTCATCTTCAAAATCAACTCTAACTTCAAAGGTTTTGTCGTGATGTCAACCAACTGATCCTTTGAGCCACAGTGTGTCAATTCTACTACCCCCATCATTAGCCAAGTCTCGAAGAAAGTGAAAACACACATCAATGTGCTTGCTTCTACCATGCACAATAGGATTCTTTGAGAGTTTAGTGGTTGAGTTATTATCACAAAATATGATGCACTTACATTGCTTAAGCCCAAGCTTCTCAAGAACTTGTTGCATCCATATACTCTGACAGGCACATGGGACAGCAACAATGAACTCTGCTTTAGTGGTGGAAAGTGACACAACTGGTTGCCTTTTGGAACTCCATGCCACAGCTACAGAACTTAGTTTGAAAATCTACCCTGAGGTTCTTTTGTGACCATCAAGATCACCTGCATAATCACGATCCGAATAAGCAAGCAATCTTTCTTCTCCTCTCTTTTTGTAAAGTATTCTCAACTTAGTTGTTCTCTTCAAGTATCGAAACACCTTTTACTGTTTGTTGATGCAAAACAGTGGGCTCCTCCATGAAACGAGCTATCAACCCACAACATACATAAGATTAAGCCTTGTAACAATCAGGTATATAAGACTTCCCACCATTTGTTTGTAAACTGTGGAATTAACTTTTGTCCCTCCTTCATCTTTAGTAAGTCTACTCCTAGGAACAATGGGATTTTTTACAGATGTACATTGATCCATCCCAAATCTCTCTAGCAACTCATTGGCATACTTCCTTTTACTTATGAAAATCCCCACTGAGCTTTGTATCACTTCCACTCCAAGAAAATACTTCATGCAACCAATATCATACATGTCAAACTCTCTTTTCATTGAACTTTTGAACTTTTCAAACATCTACTCATTGTTTCCTGTAAAAATAAGATCATCGACATATAAACTTACTATGAGAATATCTTCATTCTTCTTTTTAAACAGTGTGTAATCACTTAGGCATCTTTCAAGCCCCTCATTGATAAAGTATGACTCAATCTTGCTGAACCAAGCTCTTAGGGCTTGTTTAACTCCATAGAGTGCTTTCCTTAACCTATATACTTTGCTTTCTTCACCTTTCACTTCATAACTTTGCGGTTGTTCCACAAATACTTCCTCGTCAATCTCACTGTGCAGAAATGCACATTTGACATCAAGTTGGTATACTCTCCAATCTCAATTAGCTGCAAGCAAAAGTATCAGTCGAATGGTGTCCCAACAAGCTACAGGAGCATATATCTCATTGTAATCAATGCCGACATGCTACGTGTATCCCTTTACTACGAGTCGGGCTTTGCATTTATCTACTTCTCCCTTCTCATTCAACTTTGTCTTGAAAACCCATTTAACACCCACCTTTTTTGCTCCTATCGGCAAGTTAGTTAGTTTCCATGTTTCATTCTTCTCAATAGTTTCAATTTCTCGATCATAGCTTCTCTCCAAGTTGAACTTTTTGCAACCTCTTCAAAAGTTATCGAATCATTTGCTACAAACATGGAGAATTGTTGTCTCTCCATAGCAAGTTTTTGTATGTCATCTTCTTCGTCGGACAATCCTTCACCACTTACATAATCTTTCATCCATACTGGCTCGATCCTTCTCCTCCCTAAAGCTGGACTTGTGACAGTGTTAGAGTACTTACATTTTCTTCTCTCTCCTCATTTTCCTTAAAACTTTGATTCTCCCCTTTTTCCTTCATCTTCCCATTTAAGATCAATGTAGTGAGTCTCCTCGCCATTCATTTTCTAGCTTCATTTTCCTTCTTCTTCAAAAATTACATCCTAGCTTATGACAATCTTCTTGGAGACTGGTTCATACATTCGAAAAGCTTTGGATTCTTTACTGACCCCTAGGAATATGCACATGAAACTCTTATCATCAAGTTTCTTTCTTTTTTCTTCAGGTACGTGCACATGCCCTATGCATCCAAACACTTTGAAGTAATCCATTGAAGGCTTGACTCCTTTCTATGCTTCTTCTGGAGTTTTATCTTTCACTTCTAAGGTTGGACACCTATTGAGAACATGCACTGCCCAATTTACAGCTTCTGGCCAAAACTCCTTGGGAACTTCTTTGTCAGTCAACATGCACTGCACCATGTTCATAAGAGTTCGATTCTTTCTCCATGCAACTCCATTTTGTTGTAGAGAAAAAGTTGCAGTGAGTTGTCTCTTGATTCCATTTGCATGGAAATAAGTGCTGAATTCCGTTGAAGTGAATTATCCACCTCGATCAGTGCGTAAGCAACATATATTATTCCCTATTTTTTTTTCTATCATGTTTTTAGAATTCTTAAACATAGTAAATGCCTCTGACTTTGCATGCAAAAAATAAGTCCATATCTTACAACTATAATCATTAATGAAAGTGATTATATACCTCTTATGACCATTCGATTCAAGAGTAATTGGCCCAAAAATGTCTGAATGTACAAGCGACAATGGTCGAGAGGTTCTCCACAAACTTTTCTTGGGAAATGGTTCACAGTGCTACTTTCTAACAATACAATCAGTGCAAAGCTTGGGTGAAGCTTTTAAAATTGGCAAACCCTTCACCAACTTTTTGTATTCCAACGTTCTTAGTCCTTTCATGTTCAAGTGTCCAAATCTCCTATGCCACAAATGTGCTTCTGTGTTAAGTTTTTAAGCCACAAAGAAAGAAAAATTACAGAGCAAAAACAGTAACAAAAATGATCAAAATTGGTATGATCTGATTCATTAATTCATGAAAAACTAAAAGTATACAAAAAGTTACATAACAACCATAGGGTATAGAGCAAATCTACCCTTACATAAGCATATTTTGAACAGTACAAAGTATGGGAAATAAACATTAAAAAGTGATCCTAAGCTAGCTGACATTATACCTATAAGTCAGCACATAATCTTGACCAAATTACATCACTAAATTCAAATGAAACTAAAAACAACAAAAATACAAAATGAATTTGGTCCTTCACCTAATGCACTGCTGTTGTAGCTTGAAACCAACTGCATGTGAGCCACAATGATCCAAGTCTGTTGTTGTATTGCAGGCCAAAAATCAACACTCCTCCTTGGCATGTATGCAACAGACACCAATGTGACTTCTCAAAGTTTCAAATCTCATAGTTCCAAGAGGCTTAGTTAAAACATCAGCAAGTTGGTTTTAGAACTGCAATGAACCAAACTTACCTCATTCGATTGTTCAGCCTCCCTAACAAAATGATATCTGATCTTGAAATGCTCAGTTTTGCCATGGAATACAAGATTCTTTGCTATGGCAACTATTGACTGATTGTAAACCTTAATTTCAGTAGCTTCAAATTACTTTTCATTTAAATCATTTAGCAATTTTCTCAGCCAAATGGCTTGGTTGACAACTACAACAGCTGCAATGTACTCTGCTTCTATTGTTGATTGAGCCATAGTTTGCTGCTTCTTTGAGCTCCAATAAAACACCCATGAGCCAAGAGTAAAGAAATATCTAGAGGTGCTCTTCATATCATCAACTGACCCTACTCAGTTAATATCTGAGTAGCCAACTAATTTCAACTCATCACCTTTCATAAACTTCACACCATGGTCCAAAGCTCCCTTGACATACCTCAAGACCCTTTTTGCTGCCTTAAAATGTGACATATTACAACAATGCATGAATCTAGAAAGAAGACTTGCAGCATACATAATGTCTGGTCTTGTTGTTATTAAGTAGAGCAGGCAACCCACAAGACTCCTATAGCCTTTTTTATCAACTCTCTCAAGGTCACAACTATTAGTCAGCTTTTCTCCTTGTGCAACTGGAGTACTTACAGGTTTGCACTTGTCCATACAAAACTTGGTTAGAATTTTGAAGGCAAATGCTTGCTGACTTATGAAAATAGCATGCTGAGTTTGAGTGACCTCCATGCCAAGAAAATATGTCATTTCCCCCAAATCAGACATCTTAAATACTTCTTGCATTTGCTTCTTGAATTCATTTATCAGCTCCATTTTACTTCCAGTCACTAGTAAGTCATCCACATATAGTGAGATGATCAATAGAGTCTCATGCTTAGCCTTCTTAACATACAAGGTAGGCTCACTTAGACTCTTTTCAAAACCAAGCCTTGACAGATAGGTGTCTATTCTGTCATACCAAGCCCTTGGAGCCTGCTTAAGGCCATAAAGTGCTTTATTAAGCTTGTATACTTTGTGTTCCTCACCTGGAACTTCAAAACCTTCAGGCTGATCAACAAAGATCTCCTCCTTAAGAAAGCCATTCATAAATGCTGACTTTACATCCAATTGGTATACCTTCCATTGCTTCTGAGCAGCCAAAGCAAACAATAATATTATTGTATCTAATCTTGCAGCAGGTGCAAATGTCTCAGAAAAATTAACTTCATGCTCCTGACTATATCCCTTCACAACCAACCTAGCTTTGTGCTTTTTTAGTAACCCATCAGCACTGTATTTGGTCCTAAACACCTATTTTACACCAATGACTTTCTTATGGACAAGTCTATTAATCAAGTCCCAAGTGCCATTTTTATGTATCATGTCCATCTCAGCTTGTATGGCATCCTTCCAACAGTCTTCCTTGGTAGCTTCATCAAAGTTTGAAGGCTCCAGAATAGCCATATCACATCTCTCATAGATGTTAGCTATTGATCTTGTACCCTTAATAGGTAGATCATCAAGGTCTTCCTCTTCATGAGCTTCATTTTCAATAGGTTCTAACTCAACATCTTGTTGCCCTAATTCTGGTAGACTTGCGTCTGTACCACTCAACTTCGAAAAATAGCTTTCATTAAACTTTACATCCTTACTCACAATAATCTTCTTTATGGATGGATCAAAGACTTTATAGCCCTTACATTTAGTCAGACTCATCAGCTTGACTAGCATATGCTCTTGCATTTAGTTGATTTACATCCAAAACAAAACATCTATCCAACACGGACACAGTTACCAATTCTTGACCAGATGGATCTTCAATCATACACAAATTATTTTTAAAGGAAAAACAATAGCCCTTTTCAAGCAATTGACCAACACTCAACAAATTCTTATCAATATCAGGTACAAAAAGAACATCAGAGATTGTCTTGTTACTTGACTTAGTGTTGATCACCACCTTGCCCCTTCCTTTGGCCTCAATGAGGTTTTCATTCCCTATTCTAATTTTAGAGGAATAATTGGTATCCAACTCCCTGAACAACCCTTCATCATATGCCATATGATGTGTACAACCACTATCAATCAGCCAATCTTTCTTCACACTGGTTGCAGTAGCAAAACAAGAAGCAGTGAGGACTTGCTCCTCTTGAGCTTGAACATCCTCAACTGTTTGTGCCTGATCCTACTGCTGTGGTAGAGCTTTCACTTTGTTTTTACAAACTTTTTCAACATGACCAAGTTGCTTACAGCTCCTGCATTGGATATCAGGTCTGTACTAGCAGTATTTTTCCAAATGTATGGTTTTCTTGCAATGAGTGCATTGTGAGAACTTCCTTCTTCCAACTTCTCTTTTGGACTTATCTTTCTTATCTGACCAAGCTTTCTTTCCCTTGTAGCTTGAGCTTGAGCTTTCTCTGCCTCTAGCATGAAAAGCACCCTCAAAATGATCCTCTAATTTGTTTGCTCTCCTCTGCTCTTGTGCATAAAGAGCATTAATCAGCTCAGTTAGAGATATAGCTGATAGGTCCCTAGAGTCCTCTAAAGAAGATATTTTTAACTCATGCTTCTCTAGAAGAGTTGTAATAACCTTTTCAACTATTCTCTTTTCAATGAACTCATCACCAAGGAGTCTGATGTTGTTAATAATCACCATTATCCTGTCAGCATATTGCTTAATGGTTTCAGACTCTTTCATTTTAAGGTTCTCGAAATCCCTTCTTAAATTTATCAACTGCTATTGCCTAGTTTTCTTTGACCCTTGGAACTCCTCCTTAAGCTTGTCCCATGCTTGCTTTAGAGAGTTACAAGCCATGATCCTGATGAAGATCACATCAAAAACACCATTCTGTAGACAAAACATTGCCTTGTACTTCTTGGCATAATCTTCATTGTGTTGTCTAATTTGAGTTATTGTAAGATTAGCTCTCAAAGGTGGTGGTTCTTCATTTGTATGAACTACATTCCATAAGTCATGAGTTTGTAAATAAGTCTTCATTTTTACAGCCCATATATTGTAATTTTCTCCAGAAAAAATAGGTGGTGGAGGAGGTGAGAAACTCATTTTTTTACAGTAACAAAATGGCAGCAACAAAAAATGCTTCTGTTTTTTCCTTTCAAACACTCAACAAGGAAAACAAACAACAAGCAAAAAGCCCTCAAAGATGACAGACTTTGGATACCATGTTAAGTTTTTAACCCATAAAGAAAGAAAAATTACAGAGCAAAACAGCAACAAAAATGATCAAAACTGATCTGATCTGATTCATTAATTCATGAAAAACTAAAAGTATACAAAAAGTTACATAGAAACGATAGGGTATGGAGCAAATCTACCCTTACATAAGCATATTTTGAACAGTACAAAGTATGGGAAATATACATTTAAAAGTGATCCTAAGCTAGCTGACATTATACCTATAAGTTAGCACATAATCTTGACCAAATTACATCACTAAATTCAAATGAAATTAAAAACAACAAAAATACAAAATGAATTTGGTCCTTCACATAATGCACTGCTGTTGTAGCTTGAAACCAGTTGCATGTGAGCCACCATGATCCAAGTCTGCTATTGCATTGTAGGCCAAAAATCAACATTTTGTGTCTTTAGATGTTGTTTGAAAACAGAATTTTCCTGGAGTGTGAGTAGGTATAAAGCAGGCAATATGAACATTCTATTTGTTGTCATGTTAGTTTGCATAAATAGCCCTCTTATTGGATGATAAACCTTGCATACACCATATTGAATAATAATAGTCAGACCTTTTTCTTGAAGCTGTCCAATACTAATTAAATTATTTTTGAGTTCAGGGATGTAATATACCTCTTTGGTCACTTGAGTTGTTTCATGAATCTAAATTCTAATATTCCCCTTTCCTTTGACATCCATTTTGGAGTTGTTTCCCAGCTTTACCATTTCTCTGAAGGACTCGTCAAGCTTAATAAACCACTTCTTGTCACCAGTCATATGATTGTTGCATTCGGAGTCTAAAAACCACTTCTCGTTTATTTTGGAATCATCTTTATCTACACATGACATGAGTAATATTCCTTCATCCACCTTAGCATAGTTAGCATTCTTGTCCCAGTAAGGACACTCATATTGAAAGTGTCCTAGCTTGTGACACTTAAAGCATTTAATGGTGGCTTTGTTAAAAGATTGTCTCCCTCATCCTCTTCCTCTACCTCTATGACTTCCACGACCTCTCCCTCCAAGCACTTCTTCACCTATGACCTTCAAAGCTTGTTCTTCGCCATTATTTTTTCAAAAATTTTGCTCATGAACCAGCAAAGAGCTCTGCAACTCATCCACAGAGAGACAATCAATATCTTTCGACTCCCCTATGAAACAAACAATGTAATTGAACTTCTCTATGAGAGTACGTAATATTTTCTCGATGATTTTCACGTCTGACATGCTTTCTCCCACATTTCACATGTCATTGGCCACCAACTTCACCCTTGATATGTACTCAATGATCGATTCACTCATCTTCATCTCTAGAATCTCAAATTCCCTACGAAGTGTTTGAAGTTGAGCACGCTGAACTCTAACACTTCCTTGATATTTGCTCTTCATAGAGTCCTATATTTGTTGGGAAGTGTTCTTTAGGATAATAGTTTTCATAATTGATTTGTCAATTGATTGAAACAGGTAATTCTTTACCTTCAAATATTTCAACTTTCGTTCCTCTAAAGCTTTCTTTTCTGTAGCGGTCACCGTTTTTTTCAGGATCTGGTTTAGTATAACTAGTTTCAATGAGACTCTAGTATTATTTTGATCTCAAAAGGTTTTCCATCAGCATACTCTAATTATCGTATTCACTGTTGAACTTGGAAATACTCGGTTGAGCAAAATTGCTATTTTCAGCTGCCATCTTACACTCATTTTTTTCACAACCACTATTCTCTCAAAATTATGCCTCTCACTCACTTTTTCACAATCACTCTCCTCTCAAAATTATGCCTTTTAATAGCTCTGATACCATTGTTGAACGCTAAACTCAGACTATTGAGAGCTCAAAAAGTACATTTATTCAAAGCCATAATAGAGGCTTTTATAAGCCATTAAAACAAAAATAACAAAGTGCATCCATGATTTACTTAGCAAGTATCATGGCTAAAATCAAAGAACAGAATTAGAGATAACAAACGTTTAAATTAACAAGCAAGACTTAATCAATTTGATCAAATTCTCAACACTTCCTTCATAACTCGATCAATTAAAATTCAACATCTCAACATTCATTTGAATTTCATGATTGATCATCTTCATCATAGATAATTGAAAAAGATTGTGTTTTGATTCTTGTACTCCTTAAAAAGTTGCTTCAATTCTTCATGAATAATAACCCAATACTAAACATAACAAAACATCTTGTAAACAATGCAACTTAAAGCAACAACAAATGACAAAAACTATACAATAATCATTTCAATACTTGAAAAATTTACTATCCATTTTTTTGCCATTAATATCATAAGACACAAGCATGTTTTAAATTTTTTCTTTTGAATTTTTTTTACACATTTTTAAAATACAAATTAGCAATAAGATAATTTCCTTCAATCAACTTTTAGATCAAGTAAAGGGTTTTACATTTACATTAAGATAAACCTCAAAATACCATGCCCTAGATTGATGGGCATAAAGGTATTCATGAGCTGGGTTTAAGTATGATATTAATATTTTTTATATTTGATTAAACCCACTCAAAGTATAAGCCTAAAATTTTGCTTATATTCACCTATATTTGTAAATAGTTAACTTAAACCCATTTTAAGTTATTCATTTATTAATAATTTTTTTAAAATGTTTACATTATAGTATCATATGTGACCATAAATTTAATTTATATGTGTTATAAATCATATAATATATAAAAAAAATCAAATATAATATATTAAAAACTTAGAAAAGTATAGTGTCGAGCTTAAGCCTTAAATGTTCAAGATCGAGTTCAATCCATATTTTAAACGAACTTAATTTTTTTTGTCCAAACTCACTTTTCGAACATATTATTTTTGTCCAAATCATTCCAAAATTTGAGCCTAGATAGTACACTTCAATCAAACATGCTTTGCCCAAGAACCCCTAAAAAGATTCTTGATTTTCATTTTTATTTAATAACCGAATCCTTGCAACCTTTCATCAATTTTGCAGTTAATCTATTGAAGCTTTGAAATATCTTTTTGAGACTGACTCACCTCCTTTCGAAGTTTTGCAGTAATTTCGTCACTCATGGTCATTTACTAGAATTGATACAAGGACTTTTCAATTCTTATTTCTATAATTCAATTCACTAATTCTCATTCTAAGTACTTCCATTAGTTTCTAGAGTTTTCAGGTTTGATAACCCAAAGAAACCGCACACCTCAATTCAAGGCTTTGAATTCGGTTCATTCTTTGGAACTTGAATTCGAGTCCAGGGATTCTGCATCAAGCCTGCTCGAACTTCTTAATGCCAGCTTCATTTTCTTTTAAACTGGTCTGGACAGAAAACTGGATCCACTGAGTTGAACTCTGCATTTTAGCCTTCAAGAATGAAACAAGTTATGTCAATGATAAGCCAAACTTGACACAATATTATCAATGATGAGTGATAATTCAGAAACAGAGATCACAGTTGAGAATAAGTAGAAAAAGTAACCATTTTGGTAATAATGCACGTTGATGTCTAGTTTGTTCCTAGCAGACTATCTCAAGACATCAAATTTGCACTAGTCCTTAATTTAGTGAAAGAATATATGCTAGCAGAGTTCAAACTTCTGGACTTCTTTCTTGCTGAAATATTTAGACTACTTAAAAGTTCTCACATAAAAGTCAATACTTAGGTTGGAAGAACTAGTTTTTCTTTAATTAAAAGTCAGTCAATGTCCCAAAACGAAGATTCACAGAACAAAAAGGTTGTGTGACAATTTTGATCAAATGTTATTTAAAAGATTAGCTATTTTAATTCCAAATCCATTGTTATGAGTAGATAGAGACTGACCAGCCTCCTAAATTTGGATAATTCTGCCACTTTAGCCCTCTGCTGGTCAGTCAGGGTAACCTGAACAACAAAAGGAAAGCAGTTAAATTTCAAATGAAACAAAGAAAGGATCGAATCTATTGAGGGGAGAAATGCTGTGATTCATCTTGCAGCTTGCCAAAGAAAATCGAGAGTATGGACTACATCCATCGAAAAGTCACCCATGGCTGCACCTATATAGCCTCTAGGAAACTGTTCTAAATGATAATACTGCTTAAGAGGCTGGTAATTAAGTGCTGGTCTAGCATCTACCTTATTATAGTAATTCATATGCATTTTGGACTTGCAGGGGTGAGGTGTGTGACTAATCTGCCAACAGCCATGGCATAAAAAGGAACCAGAGAAAGATCAAATATATTAACATATTAACCTTCACTGCAAGCCCATGGAGGTTGCTGATGCATTGCTAGACAGACAGAGAGGGGCATAGTTGTGTGGTTATGCCAGACAATTTTTTATCTATGAAGCAATAATCTCAAATAGCCAATATATACGCACTTTCTCTGCCAGAGTAACTCTAATTTTATAATGGGACTAAACAATTAGTCCTTAACTTGGCAACTTTTTCTTATCCACGTTAATCTCAAAACTTGACAGCTCCTTTTAAATTAAGGTCCCTGAACTTAAATTCCGTTAAGGTATGATGATGTGGCATTATGAAATAGTTTCACATCATTACCCAAAAGAATTATAAAGTTTTAAAAAGTTTTAGATTTTATATAATATTTTTAAATTTTCAGGTGATTACATGTCACAAGTCACATCATTATACCTTAAGGAAACCCAAGTTCAAAGACCAAATTGAGAAAGTTGTCAAGTTTCAGGATTAATGTGGACCAAAAAAAGTTCAGGGACCAAGTTGAAAGAGTTGCCAAGCTCAGGGACTAAATGTTGATTTATCCCTTTTATAATTTATATGCAACTTAATAGATTAAGGAATAACCTGCAAAAATAACTAGACCATCAGAGCCCACCCTTGCCAACTCAGGAAGAGTTTTGTTAAGTTATTTTGGAGACAAATAATCACGGGGATCTGACACACTACGAGGAGAAAAATGACTTTGCTCTACAGGGAAGAGAGAAGATGGCATAAGAAGGGATCTATATACTGATCCAACTTGAGCCAGGTTGCTTCATCACCCCAACATTTTTCATGGATTCCCTCACTCTAGCTGTTTCTTCCCATTGCCCAGCAGCTGCATAAGTATTTGATAAAAGCACATAAACTGAAGGATTATTTTGTTCTGTTTCAAGGAGGAACTTAGCAATAATTCTCGCGAGCCTTAGATTAGGGAAGAGGGAAGATGGCATCAGAAGGGATCTACATACTGATCCAACTTGAGCCAGGTTGCTTCATCACCCCAACATTTTTCATGGATTCCCTCACTCTAGCTGCTTCTTCCCATTGCCCAGCAGCTGCATAAGTATTTGACAAAAGCACATAAACTGAAGGATTATTTTGCTCTGTTTCAAGGAGGAACTTAGCAATAATTCTCGCAAGCCTTAGATTATTATGAGCTGCGCAAGCACTGAACACGGTCCACCAGATATTAGAACACGGTTCAATATGCTTGCTGTCTATTACTCTTTCAGCTTCATCAAGATACCCAGCCCGACCAAGAAGGTCAACCATGCATGAAAGATGATCTTCTCCAGGCTCAAAGCCATACTCCTTCACCATGGAATTTAATATCCAAGTGGCATCATCAACTAAACCAGCATGGCTGCAAGCAGAAAGAAGAGCAGTAAATGTTGCTTGATCAGGTTTAACCCTACCTACACCTTTCATTGCCTTGAAACAATTTACAGCTTCTTTACCTTCTCCATGCTGCGCAAAAGCAGAAATGAGGGCATTCCAAGAGATTGTGTCCTTTGCAATCATCTCGTTAAAAACTCTCAAAGACCAATTTAAAGTTCCACATTTCGCATACATTGTGATTAGAGCATTGCCTAAAGATGTTTCTGAAGAAAAATCATGCCTGAGGATGTAACCATGAAGTTGTTTCCCATTATTCAAGGATGAGATGCTGGCACAAATACTAATAGCAATGGAAAATGTATATGAATTTGGCCTGAGGTTTGATATCAACAGTTTGGTTAATTGCTCTAAGCCCTGAGTTGGGAACCCATTTAGAAAGAACCCCGATATAATAGTATTCCAGGAGATCAAGTTCTTGGGAGACATTTGAAATAATTGATAGGCTTGATTCATCTCCCCATGCTTAAAGTATGAAGAAACCAATGCGTTGGAAACCTGGACTCTTGAAATGAATCCATTTTTAAACACAAGGGCATGAATCATCTCCCCCATTTCTATGAATTCTGAGCATGACAATAAACTTCCGAAAGTGAACTCATCTGGTTCAATCCCTGACCTTCGCATTTCCATGTAGATAACAAACGCTGAGCTACTAGAGCTTCTTTGGGCATAACTTGATACCAGAGTATTCCATGACACAATATCCTTCTGCTCCAATCTCTCAAAAACTAATCGAGCAGCATTTAAGTCCCCACAAGTAGAACACATAGTTATTGCCGCATTGCTCACTGAGGTAGACCGTTCAAAACCCAACTTCACAGCTTGTGCATATACTTGATCCCCAACTCTTCGACATGAACACGAACTCATTAAACTGACAAAAGTCAGGTCAGAGGGGCCCAAACAAGCCTCTAACATCTCCCTAAACATTAACAACGCCTGTTCAACTCTTCCTACATTCAGTAAACCATCTATCATCACATTAAAAGTAATCCCATCGTACACAAAGCACTCTACTTCTTCGAAAACCCGGCACGCATTTTCAACATCTTCACAATTAAAATACATAGTAATTGCAGCATTAACCACAGAAGCTCGAAACAAAAACCCAGTTTTAACTACCAAAGCTTGAACTTGCCTCCCAAAACCCAAATTTTCAATATAACACGTGCTCAATACACTAGCAAAGCTATAATTATCATGCATCAAACCCAAAAAATGCATTTGCTTAAACAAGTCAAACCCATGGTCTTGATACCCATTTTCCATACACCCGGTAACCATCACATTCCATACTGCCACTTCTTTTTTAGGAATCTTATCAAACACCTCGCAAGCATAAGAAATTCCTCCCAATTTCGTGCACGAAGACAACATGGTAGTCCAAGAATAAACATCCGGGTGTTCAATTTCATTAAAAACCCTTTCAACGGAAGCTAAATGATGGGTCTTGGAATAGAGGAAAAGGAGAGTGTTGGAGATATGAGAGTAGGGTTTGAAGCCGGATTTGATGGCGTAGGCGTGGAGTTTAGTTCCGAATTCGAAGTTAGGAAGATTGGCACAGGCTTTGAGGGCGGTGGACAGAGTGTAGTGGTCGGGCTTAACATTGTGGTGTAGACAGTGAATTTCGTCGAATAGACGGAGGGCATCCTGGTAGTGAGTGGAGCGAGTTAGACTTGCTAGGCGAGAGTTGAGTTGGATCAAGTGATGTTGGTTAAGAGAAGCTTTAGTTATGGTAGTTAAGACAGGTTTGAGTTGTTGGGTAGAAAGGGCATGGGAGATTGAGGTGCAAGGAATAGAGCGGGTGGTAGTCAGAAAGAGGTGAAGAAAAGAATGCATGGGGTAGGGGGTGGAGATGATGGAAGAAATTCAGCGATGAAGTTAAAAGGCATTAGAGCGAGAAGCTAGCGGTTGGATTTGGGCTGCAGTCGACAAAAGAGGAGGAGCTGAGCCTGAGCCTGAGCCTATAGCCTATGAGGATATGTGGAGATTAATAATTATTTTAAAGTAATTATTATAAACTATTTATAAAATTAATAATACTTTAAATATTACAAAAATTAAAATATATTGGTGAATTACATATAAATAATTTAATATAATGATAAATAAAATATAATTTAATATAACTTTTTAAAAACCTACTTATTATAAATAAAAGATAACACTCCAAAGGCAAAGTGTACAATTATAATTGCGAAGTTAACTATTATGTCCCTCAATCATTTAATATTATATTAAATGTTCTCTAAAAAATAATTATGTCTTTAAAAGTAAACTTTTTCTTATCATTTATGTTAATAGATTTTATAAAATTTTAAAATTACATAATATTATTCATTCATGAATTTTGTTAACTGCAATTTTATTCATAAATTACCAAATGTTGAAAACTTTATAGTATAAAATATTATAAAAAAATAGTTTAAAAGTTTAAAATTTAATGACTTACTTTTTATCAAAAAAAATTAGTGATTTACTCGCGTTAATCGCATTGGTTGTTCGAGCTTTGCCCAGTTATTATAATTCACCAAAAAAATTAATGACTTAATTCTAGGTTAGAAACCATGTTCTAATTAAATTAATTATTTTTATTTTAACATATTTAAATAGAGAAATTGTATTAATATAAATTTTAAATAAATTAATTTTTATTAATTTTGAAGTATATTAATACTATGTGAACTCTATTTTTAAATATTAGCTAGTATTCTTGTAACACCCCACACTCGACTCAATCGTTGGATTCAAGATGTGAGATGTCACATTCGTTGCCAAAGCAATTACGATTCCATTTTAACATTCAAAAGACAAATCATGCAAACAATTGAGTCTTAAAACTTCTAAAGATATGTTAATTATTCAAATTCGAGTTATAAGTAGGCTTACATAAGCTCTTATGCAATTCCAATAACGAATGAGGGACTAAAACGTAAAAACAACTAATACAGGGGTGTTGTTACGACATTGAAGAATGAGTATCATGACATTGAAGAATTGGTTTGACGTCACCTTTAGCTTGCTTAATTTTGGACCAAAATGTAAAAAAAAAAAAAATTCTTTCCTTTTATGGCTAGGGATATCACAAGGATGAAGAAAAGATGAATGATTCATCTCTCCACTCACAACTTGTAATGATTCGAAAATCAGTAGTGTCAAAAATGGTGGTTTTAGGATCCCATTTCTGACGAGTGAGTTCGTAAATATTATTATTTAGTATTTACAAGATTAGTATAAGGTTTAATTAAATTTTGGTTCTTTAATTTTGTCAATCTGATAGTTAATTAAGGTACAATGACTAAATTGTAAAAGTGGTAAAAAAATAAATCACTATAGATTTTTCATTAGTTAATGGACTAATTTAGCAATTAGACCTTTTTTGCTTTGATGGTTGGTGGAGGATGATGTATGTTTCCACTAAATTAAGTTAAACATACTTATCTTTCAATAATTAAGGATTAATTATGTTAATTGAGGCTAACTAATAATTAAACTTGGTATAAGAAGAAAAATGAAAGACATTCTCTCATCTTTTTCTCTTGGTTGTTTCAAAGAAAAAAAAATAGGGCTCTTAGTTTTTCAAGTTTCGAAAACAATTGTTAAGTAATTTCCATGTCATTTTCTTGTAGTTTTTATGTTTTTGAGATCTCAAAAGCTTGATTTAGCTAACTCGGGTATCAATTCGTAAAACTATTAAGGTTTTCAAAAGCTACAACTGACAATTTCTTGAAGCTTTTTGTTCTAAATTGTTAGATTTTAAGCTTAGAAGTGAAAAATGACTAATTTGTAAAGTGAAAGTTGTTAGTTTTGAAAATATGGACAAAAGTGAAAATATTTCAAAATTTGTAATACCCATATCTCGTTTCTATTATCGGAATAGGGATACGAAAAGTTATTATACATATCGAAACATTCTCATAACATTTGATGTTTAAAAATCAATTTAATATAAAATATATTTTATACGAGCCTTAAATCAAGCCTCCAAGACCCTAAAAATAATTTAGGAACAATTAGGGACTAAGTTGGAGTAAATTAGAACATATTAGGAAAAACTAAAAAAATTTCACCTATAGAGACCACACAGCTGTGTGGCCCTATCACACGCTCAGATCACAACTCGTGTGTTAGACCGTGTAACTCTCTGACTTATTATACCCGATTATGTCCCAGATCATGTGTCAGATCGTGCGGATCATAGGATCATGTCTCAAACCGTGTGCTAAACCATGTGAACCCTGCACCTAAAATGAACAGTGTCACATGATCGTGTGACTAGACCGTATGCCAACCCGAGTACACAACAAAAAGCTCATAAAACAAGCCATTTGCTTAAACATCACTAATTCATATCCTTATGAATTCCTATGATTAAAACACATTCAAAACCTCTCCAAATCATACCAAAACAACTAAAATTACTCAATTTAGGCATCAAATTATATCATATATGTACAATTGCAAAAGACCCAACTTGACCTATTTGTCCAAGCACCAAGTTTATACAAAATTAAATTCTAAGACATAATCATACCTTTACAAAATAACATCCTAAATACATGCCAAAATTAACCAAAAAGTCAAGACATCAATATCTACCGAAGAGGAACGCATGAAGATGTGTATGCTTCGATGATCCAACCCACGAATAACACCTTAATTTAAGTTTTAAGGACTTAATTATGAAAATTATGAGTTAGAGGTTTAATTCGTAAATTTAAGAAGCTTAGGGGTTTTGTTTTTAATGGGATTATAAATTTGTGGGTTAATTTGAGCATTTTTGGATTTAATCGTGTAGTATGAAAGGTTAGGGGTCGTTTTGGGAACCCTAGAGTAAGTTGAGGACTTCTGAATAATTACTCCTTTTTGTTCAATATAAAACCCTCCTTTTCACCTTAATCGACCCTTCTTCTTCCTTAAACCCTTTGTGCTACCGATTTTTGCTCCCACTTTTCCCTCAATTTCTCTTTTCTGATCACCCTCCGATCAAGGTCATACCTTAGTCCGTTCATTACACTACCATCACCAAACTACTCCCCTTTGTGTTGCATATCAAACCCGCACTTCAAACCACCTCCATCAACCGTCGTTCATGTGTTAAGACAAGGGAACTTTCGGCTTTTGTTCATTTTGCCTTGCTCCGTCGTTCATTCCATCGTCATTGTGAGAGCAAGTCCTTAAAAAAATTGTTGTGGTTTTGAGTTGGGGGTTATTTTCGTGTTGGCTTCTTTGATTGGTCGTTGTTGGTGGTGGTGGTGTGTTGACGGTGTTGTTTGGGAAAAAGAAAACCCTAATTTTTCCCTTTATAGCAATGTAATTGCAAATTGGGTCATTAAACAACCCAAATCTGATGGCTCAAACATGTGAGCTTATGCCCTAACTTAATAAACCTTTTAACCCAAAATCCTTATTACCCAAAACCAACCCAATAACCCTAAACCCATATTTAAACCAAGCCCAATATCTAAACCCAATGAACCAAGCCCGACTCGCTCGACCCGAACCCGTTGACCCGACTTGAACCTGTTAATCGTTGACCATTGACAGTTGATCGTTGACCATTGACCATTGATAGTTGACCGATGATCGTTGACTTTTTCTAAGAAACCCTACCTTACTTTACCATTTTTTTCGATGTCCTAAGTCCGTTTCTACTGTCCATTTTGTCATATTCAAACCCAAAAGCCTCGTTTTGACTATTTTATCTTTAATTTTGTACTTAGAGTTATTCAAAGATTTAATTTGGGAAATCTAATGTGAGATATTTGTGTTCAAGTGATCGCGACTCTAAGGCTGATGATTTACCTCCTCCACCTGTTCAACCTACTCCTGCATCGATTCTGAGAGTTACATGTGAGTTATATTAGTTAGTTTTGTGTTTAATTGGTGACTTAGGAATAGTATTAAAATATGGGTTGTGTTGTAGGATCTAATCCTATTAGACCAGGTACTCAATCAGTTCGTAGTGGACGACCTCCTCGTCGTTAGAGTTTCTGCTTCCAAGAGGTGTGTTTCTGACTGTAACATAACCTATTGTATAAGATGTTGTGTCATATGTGTTTACATGTTGTGTTGAGGTATATTATTATTGTGATTATTATGTTGTGATATGAAGATGGTATGATTGAGGTTGAGCTGTGTAATGTATGTTGATAATGTCATGCATATATACAAAACATGTGACTGATTAAAATTATTGTGTTTATACTACTGTGCATTGTGAAATATGAGAAATACTATGGGATTGGGACTAAGACTAAAATTGAGATATTCACGTAATCATACCATTGTGTGTTCATGGGTTGGGATTGTATGGTGGAAGACGTGGTTATTACCTATTTAAACGGTTGATATTAAAACCACACTGCGATTGGTGACGATTAGTTGGGAAAGGGTTCTGAGGAACCTTTTCTTTGTGTTGATGTGTTGGAGGATGGGTGCATTGCATTGTGCATGTGATTGTAACATAATTTGTATTTTCTTTTTATGCATTATAAAAATTGTTGTGATATTATATACTAGGTTGTACGTACTTTAGAGATGCACTGGGCTTTTTAACTCATTTCCCTATAGTTTCTTTTACAGATACTCGAGACATATATGACTTGGTAATCGGAGGCATATTTATAGTTTCATTTTATCATATTATTTTATTTTTGGGTTTTTCATCATACTTTGTTGATTATTATTTTATTTGGGTTATAAGTTGACTTTAATTTTGAGGATTTTGGTTTTTATTCTGAAAGTTAATTATTTTTTTTAATTAAAGGCTATACATATATATGAATATATGTGAATGATTGTGGACTATCGAATTGCGTGAGAGTATAATTACATAAATAACCTAGATCCGATAATATTTCCTGGGTCGGATAAAGAGGGTTACATTTAATAATATCAGAGTTGAGTTCAACCTATGAATTGTGAGGCTTTTTAGACATGGTTTTGGAAAAAAAGTTTTTGGGTTAAATGAAGATTTTTAATAAATTAATTTGTTATAAAATAATTTACTTTTTTTGTATAAATATATAAAAGTTATGATTCATTCTAAATCTCCCGTACCAATTTTTACCTTAATACTTTTTACTTATGTAAATAGATAGTATGCCACCACGTAAAAGTGCTAGACTTACGATTTGTCGCAGCTAAGGTCGAGGTCGAGGCTGTACTACTAGGGCCGTTAGTGACCCTACTCATGTAATTGAGCCTAAGGTGAATATGAATGAATTGCCTCTTGTTGAGGAGAATGAGCTACTAGTAAGTGTTGAGGGTTAACAAGTTGTTAGGGGAGACTTACCTACTGAGGAAGCTCCTGTTAAGGATGTGCTTGACACTAAGGATAACGAGGTCGTGGAGTTGGATAGTGCTACGGTTAGTCGAGAATTATTGATATTACTTCGTAGTTCTTTTGGGAGTCAATTTGAGGGTCTAAGGAGGCCCATTTCTGTCGATTTCATAGTTGTTGAGATGAAGGTATTTGAGGGTAAGACTGGTACGGATCCTTCTGTTGCTGAGTATTAGTTGAAGGATCTTTAGAGATTGTTTGTAGAGATAAATTATCCTGCCGGGTGAAAGGCTAGTGCTATTGTTTCTTTATTTCGGGGTGAGGCCCAAAATTGGTAGGATACTGTGAAAGAGTCTACTCCTACTGGTTAGATTACTTGGGATTGTTTAGAAAGGTTTTTCATGATCGCCATGTGGGTGAGGGGTTCCTTGATAAATGTAGGGATGACTTCATGAATTTAAGACAGGGAAACATGTCTGTTAACGACTATGAGATTGAGTTTCTAAGGCTGGTCCGCTATGCATCTGGGCTGGTTACTAATGAGAAAGAGAAGTGTGATTGGTTTAGAATGGGACTACGACTCTCGCTTTAGGTTAGGGTTAATATGCATCATGATAAGGTATTCAGTGATTTAGTTAGTCGAGTAAGATTTGTTGAGAGTTTGGAAGCTCGTACAAAGGCTCAAAGGGCTCAAAATCGAGAGCGTAGTAAGAAGCCAATAGGCACACCAGTTCAGCCTATTTCTGGTGGTCTTTCTATTAAGAGGCCAAGAGAGGAGGCAGTTCAGCCTAGTTATCAGAGGAAGCTTACAGTTTCGATAGCTTCTGTGGGTAGTATTGGTGGTTTTACTAGTCTTCATCCCTTGCATCTCTATTCTTATTTTAATAAAAGACATGGAGGTGAGTGTTGGAGAAAGATTGAGGCATGTTTTAGGTGCGATTCATAGGATCATTACTTTAAGGATTATCCTCATCCTCCTACTGATTTATTTGTGCAGAGTCAGTCTCAGGCTTCGATTCAAGCTCTTATTGGAGGCAGAGGGCAGGTTAGACCGATTGCTTCGGGGTCAGCTACTAGAGATAGGTCGATTCAGAGTGGTGGAGTAGTTAGATTTGGGGCGAGACAGTCAGGGTTAGTGTATGCGACTAGGAGGCATGAGGATCATGATAAGCCTGACGTCATAGCGAGTATTTTTTCCTTTCACTCTATCCTTTATTTTGTATTACTTGATAATGGTTCGACGCATTCCTATGTGACAAGTGCGATATTGTGAGGTCTTAGGATTGCTATTGAAATGTTGAGACTGTGATTACTGTTTAAAATCCTGTGGGTATTTCTGTAGAGGTTAATAAGATAATCGCAATTGTCCTCTAGAGATCCAAGGGGAAACCTTTCCTATCAATTTATTGGAGTTAGCATTCAGTGAGTTTGATCTCATACTTGGAATGGATTGGCTTTCTAAGCACCGAGTTAATTTGGATTGTGAAAAAAATAGGGCAACTTTGAGAACTTTTGATAACTGATAGATAACTCTAATTGGTGAACATAAAGGGTTCCTTTCTAATGTGATCTCAGCCTTTAAAGTCGAAAAGATGATTAGAAAGGGGTTCATGGCTTATCTGGCTTACATCCTAGATCCAAGGCAATCAGATTTTAGGATTGAAAAGATTCAAGTAGTGAGAGACTTCCCTGATGTATTCCTAGAAGAGTTATTTGGTGTGCCACCTAAATATGACGAGGTTGAGTTTGGCATTGTGGTCTATCCTAGTACAACTCCAGTATCCATGACACCTTATCGAATGGCACCTAAGGAACTCAAAGAATTAAAGATACAATTGTAAGAGCTGTTGGATAGGGGTTTTATTTGACCTAGTGTTTCACCTTGGGGAGCACTAGTTTTGTTTATAAAGAAAAAAGATAGGACACTTCGATTGTGTATTGATTATTGGAAGTTGAATAAGCTGACGATTAAGAATAAATACCTTTTGCCTCGTATTGATGACCTATTTGATCATTTTCGAGGAGCTATTATGTTCTCTAAGATAGACCTAAGATCTGGATATTATCAGCTTAAGGTGAAAGATTCTGATGTGCTCAAAATAGCTTTTCGAACTTGTTATGGGCACTATGAGTTTTTGGTCATACCCTTTGGGTTAACTAATGCTCTTGCTGCTTTTATGGACATGATGAATAAGGTGTTTTAACCTTACTTGGATCAGTTTGTGTTGGTGTTTATAGATGATATCTTGGTTTACTCTAAGTTTGAGGCTGAGTATAAGGAGCATCTTAGAATTGTTCTGCAAGCCTTGATAGAGAAGCAGCTTTATGCTAAGTTCAGCAAGTGCGAATTTTAGCTTTCAGAGGTTATGTTTTTGGGGCATATAGTTTCTGCTGAGGCTATTCGTGTGGATCCAAGAAGATTGAGGATATTATGGGCTGGAAGCAACCTAAGAATGTTCTTGAGATTCATAGCTTCTTGGGTTTAGCTAGTTATTATCGGAGGTTTGTTAAGGGTTTCTCGATTATTGCGATACCTTTGACTAAGCTTCTGAGGAAAAATGTCTCATTTATTTGGACCGAGGTTTAAGAGTCTAGTTTCGAAAAGTTGAAGTCAATTTTGACTCAAGCACCGATTCTGATCCAACCTGAACTTGAGAAAGCTTATGCTATTTACAATGATGCTTCTCACACGAGATTGGGATGTGTGCTAATGCAAGAGGGAAAGGTTATGGCGTACGCATCTCGTCAATTGAAATTGCATGAGATTAACTACCTTACCCCTGATCTTGAACTTACCGCGGTGATCTTTGCTCTTAAAATTTGGAGGCATTATCTCTATGGGGAGAAGTGCTACATCTTCACTGATCATAAGAGCTTAAAGTATTTGCTTACTCAGAAAGAACTTAATTTAAGATAACATCGTTGGTTGGAACTACTTAAGGACTACGATTGTGAGATTGAGAATCACCCTAGCAAGGCTAATTTGGTTGTCGATGCCTTAAGTCGTAGTGTTGTGACTGAACTTAGGCTTTTTTTGGCAGAATGAGTTTGTTTGAGGATGAAAGTCTTTTAGCTGAACTCCGAGTTCTTTCCACTTTACTCTTGCAGATTAAGTTTGAGCAGTCTAATGATCTGTATCTAGAGCACCGTATGAGAGAGGTGGAAGAAGGTACATCTATGGACTTCTCCATGGATCAGAATGGTATAGTATGCTTCCGAGATCAATACCATGTTCCGAAGGATTTTGGAATTAAACAGACTATTCTTTGTGAGGCGCATGATAGCCTTTATTCCATGCACCCTGGCGGGGATAAGATTTATAAGAATCTTCGTGATAGGTATTGGTGGAAGGGTTTAAAGAGAGATGTTATTGACTTTGTGTCAAAGTGTTTGACTTGTCAGAAAGTCAAGGCTGAGCGTCAATGCCCCTCTGGGTTACTTTAACTGATTGAGATACCGTTGTGGAAATGAGAACGTATGACTTTGTGAGTGGTCTTCCCTTAACACCGTCTAAGAAGGATTTAGTTTGGGTGGTTATGGATCGACTCACTAAGTCCGCACACTTCATTCCAATTAGGGTTGACTATCCTTTGGGCAAATTAGCCTGACTCTACATTTCGGAGATAGTTCGCCTTTATGGGGTACCTTTGTCTGTCATTTCTGATCGAAATCTGAGGTTTACTTTGAGGTTTTTGGAATCTTTGCATCGTGCTTTGGGAACTCGATTAAACTTCATTATTACTTACCATCTGCAGACTAATGGTCAATCCGAACGTGTGATTCAGGTTTTGGAAGACATGTTGAGGGGTTGTGTGATTGAGTATCAAGGTAGTTGGGAGGACTTTTTGCCTCTGGTAGAGTTCGCTTACAATAATAGTTATCAAGTCAATATTAAGATGACTCCTTACAAGGCTTTGTGTGGGCGCAAGTGTCGCACCCCTATTGGTTGGAAAGAGTTTATTAAGCATCGATTGTTGGGATCAGATATTGTTTAGGAGTTTGAGGAGACTATTAGATTGATTTGTAAGAGACTTAAGGTTGCTTTTGACAAGAAGAAGTCTTATGCTGATCTAAAGCGCCGAGATATTGAGTTTAATGTGGGTGAAGAGGTTTTCTTAAAAGTATCTCCATGGAAGAAGTTGCTTAGATTTGGACGAAAAGGCAAGTTGAGTCCTCATTTTATCGATCCCTATTGGGTACTGCATCGAGTGGGATCGATTGCCTATCAACTTGAGTTATCGCCTAAGCTTAAGTGGATTAATGATGTATTTCATGTCTCTATGTTGAGGCGTTATCAGTCGAACCCATCTCATATTGTGCTTATTGAGGAGATTGAGGTTTGTCCTAACTTGAGTTTTGAGGAAGAACCGATTGAAATCATTGCTTAGGATGAGAAGGTTCTTAGGCGGAAGACCATTAAGATGGTTAAGGTCTTGTGGCATAATCATGGTTATAAAGAGGCTACTTGAAAGCCTAAAGCCGTCATCAAGGTCTAATATCCACATCTCTTTGGTCCAAGTAAATTTCAAGGTCGAAATTTTCTTTAAGGGAGGGAGAGTTGTAACACCCTAATTTAAGTTTTAAGACTTAATTATGAAAATTATGAATTAGAGGTTTAATTCATAATTTGAGAAGCTTAAGGGTTTTGTTTTTAATGGGATTATAAATTTGTGGGTCAATTTGAGCATTTTTGGACTTAATCTTGTAGTATGAAAGGTTAGGGGTCATTTTAGGAACCTTAAAGTAGGTTGAGGACTTCCGAGTAATTACTCCTTTTTGTTCGATATAAAACCTTCATTTTCACCTTAGTTGGCCCTTTTTCTTCCTTAAACCCTTTGTGCTGCCCATTTTTGCTCCCACTTCTCCCTTAATTTCTCTTTTCTGATCAAGGTTGTACCTTAGTCCATTCATTACACCCCCATCACCAAAATACTCCTATTTGTGTTGCATATCAAACTCGTACTTCAAACCACCTCTATCAACAACTGTTTGTGTGTTAAGACAAGGGAACTTTCAGCCTTTGTTCATTTTGCCTTGCTCCACCGTTCATTCCGTCGTCATTGTGAGGGTAAGTCCTTAAAAAAATTATTGTGGTTTTGAGTTGGGAGTTATTTTTGTGTTGGCTTTGTTGATCGGCCGTCGTTGGTGGTGGGGGTGTGTTGATGATATCGTTTGGGGAAAAGCAAACCCTAAATTTTCTCTTGTAACAATGTGGTTATGAATTGAGTCATTAAACAACCCAAATCTGATGGCCCAAACATGTGAGCTTATGCCTTAATCCAATAAACGTTTTCACCCAATATCCTTATTACCCAAAACCAACCCAATAACCTTAAACCCATATTTGAACCAAGCCTAACATCCAAACCCAATGAACCAAGTCCGATCGGCGCGACCTGAACCTATTGACCTGACCCTAACTCGTTGACCCGACTTGAGCCCGTTGATAGTTGACCTTTGACTGTTGACCGTTAACGGTTGATCGATGACCGTTGACCATTGAATGTTGACTTTTGGGTTGATCGTTGATTTTTTTCGAGAAGCTCTATCCTACCATTTTTTTTGATGTCCTGAGTCTGTTTTCGCTGTCCGTTTTGTTAAATTCAAACTCGAAAGCCTCGTTTTGAATGTTTTATCTTTAATTTTGTACTTAGAGTTATTCAGAGATTTAATTTGGGAAATCTAATGTGAGATATTTATGTTCAAGTGATCGCGACTCCGAGGCTAACGATTTACCACGTCCTCCACCTGTGCAACTTACTCTTGCACCGGTTTCGAGAGTTACATGTGAGTTATTTTAGTTAGTTTTGTGTTTAATTGGTGGTTTAGGAATAGTATTAAATTTTGGGTTGTGTTGTAGGATCTAATCTTGTTAGACCGAGTACTCTATCAGTGCGTGGTGGACGACCTCCTCATCATTAGAGTTTCTATTTCCAAGAGGTGTGTTTCTAACTGTAACATAACCTATTGTATAAGATGTTGGGTCATATGTGTTTACATATTGTGTTGAGGTATATTATTATTGTGATGTGAAGATGGTATGATTGAGGTTGAGCTGTGTAATGTATGTTGATAATGTCATGCATATATACAGAGCATGTGACTGATTAAAATTATTGTGTTTATACTACTGTGCATTGTAAAATATGAGAAATACTATGAGATTGGAACTGAGACTAAAATTGAGATATTCATGTAATCATACCATTATGTGTTCATGGGTTGGGATTGTATGGTGGAAGACGTGGTTATCACCCATTTAAACGGCTGATGCTAAAACCACACTGCGATTGGTGACAATTGGTTGGGAAATGGTTATGAGTAACCTTTTCTTTGTGTTGGTGTGTTGGAGGATGGGTGCATTGCATTGTGTATGTGATTATAACATGATTTGTGTTTTTTATGCGTTATAAAAATTGTTGTGATATTATATAATAGGTTGTACATACTTTAGAGACGCACTAGGCTTTTTAGCTCATTTCCCTACAGTTTCCTTTATAAATACCCGAGACATAGGTGACTTGGTACCCGGAGGCATATTTATAGTTTCATTTTATCATACTATTTTATTTTTGGGTTTTTCATCATACTTTGTTTATTATTATTTTATTTGGGTTATAAATTGATTTTAATTTTTTGGGATTTTGGTTTTTATTCTGAAAGTTAATTATTTTTTTAATTAAAGGTTATATGTGTGTGTGTGTGTGTGTGTGAATGATTGTGGACTATCAGATTGTGTGAGGGTATAATTACATAAATAACTTTCTGGATCCGATCATATCTCCTAAGCCGAGTAAAAGGGGTTACACGAATTCTCAAAAAGTTCAAAATTTACAAAGGACATAAAAATTAAGGTAAGTATAAAAATACTTAGTAAACCCTGCACCTAAAATGAACAGTGTCACATGATCATGTGACTAGACCGTATGCCAACTCGTGTACACAACAAAAAGCTCATAAAACAAGTCATTTGCTTAAACATCACTAATGCATATCCTTATGAATTCCTATGATTAAAACACATTCAAAACCTCTCTAAATCATACCAAAACAACTAAAATTACTCAATTTAGACATCAAATTATATCATATATGTACAATTGCAAAAGACCTAACTTGGCCAATTTGTCCAAGCACCAAGTTTATACAAAATTAAATTCTAAGACATAATCATACCTTTACAAAATAACATCCTAAATACATGCCAAAATTAACCAAAAAGTCAAGACATCAATATCTATCGAAGAGGAACGTGGAACGTAGGAAGATGTGTATGCTCTGATGATCGAACCAACGAATTCTCAAAACGTTCAAAATTTACAAAAGACATAAAAATTAAGGTAAGTATAAAAATACTTAGTAAATTTCCATGAAGTAAATAATACTACTCAACATATACATTCATTGTCAATGCATAACAAATCCATATGAACCACCAATGTTCGACATAAATCATTAATTTAGAGTCAATATTATTTAACTTCTAAGTGTTTATACTTAGAAGTCTAAACACTCTTTTTGGGCCTTATTATAATAGTAGCTTTTGTTATCTCGATGGATCCTTACGAAAGTATTCAATACGTGAGTTTAGAAGGTTTACGCTTGTCAACTAATCAGATTCAAAAAGATCGTGTCAAGTTATCCTTTCGGATTAAACTAATGATCGTTCATATGACACTAGCTTGGCCAAAGCTAGGTAACAGTATAAAACAACTACGAATAGCTACTCTTAGCTAAATCCGTGTCTCAATTTAATATTGAGTCCGCAACACATGCAGGAGATTGGTCCGAACGTTTACGCTCGTCAGTTATTCAAATAAAAAATATCACGTTTGAAACTCTTATTTGATCTATCAAAAATCACTTCATTTACACATCTCATAAACTATTTACTTTCTAATATGTAAGCTCCACATGTATATTGGTAACTCAACAACATCAATTTTGAAATAAGATAAACACATAGTTAGAAACTTACCTGTTGAGTGATTTAACCAATTAGGATTATTCGATGACTTTTCCTTTGCCTCGAACGTCCTCCACACGTCGCGATTCTTGATCTAAACAATAGTTTTCAATTAATTAAATCCTTCAAGTCAACTTAATTAAACTAGTTCATTCTCGTAATCCTTTTTAAGGTGATTTTACAAAATCATCCTCAATACATTAACTTTCATTCAAATAAGCCCTTAACTAAAAACTCACAATTTAAATACAAGTGAGAAACTAAATTGGCTCATTTTCTTATGATTTCATCTCATCCATATTTCCGTTATTTCATCTTATTTACATCACTTTTTACTATTTTCTCAAACAAGTCCTTAAACACCAAATTATCAAAAGTCACTTAAGAAAATACCTATGATTACCATAAAATACAAAGATCTAACTACCAAGTTCATAAATACAACTTTTTGATTCATGGTAAGTCCCTATACTTTTAATAATTTTACAAATCAACCACAAGTTGACAAAATAGAGTTATAATCAACTCAAAAACATGAAAATTATTAGAAACAAACCTCAAAAATTCTTCCAAGCAAATAAATAACCCAACCAAACCTTCCTTGTCCCTAAAATTGGATTCTCGCGATTTTTGGAGAAGAAAAGTAAAGTATAAACACAATTTAATTTCTTTTCCTTTCACCTAAACCTACCATTTCATTTTATAATTGATATTTTAACTCAAAATATCAATAGTGGTTGAGCTTTTCCATACACAATCTTGGACATGACATAATTACTATTTTAGTTCACTTTATTCTCCTTACTTTATTGTTAGACACAATTAATTAATAGAATTCAACTTTTGTAGCTTTTACAATCTAGTCCTTTTTATTTAATTAGTTAACCAAACATTTAAATTTCTTAACTAGAATTTAGAATGACAAAACACCTTACTCATAAATATTAAATTAATAATATTTCCTGACTCTTTTGTTGGAAAAAGTGGTCCCACCCATTGTTTTCCAACACCATTGAAATCGAGATGTTACAAAAATGGTATAAAACTTCTGTAATTTTTTATAATATACGGTTGTAGAAGGATGTAATTGAGATTAGTTTCAAAATAGAAGCTCAAATTTGCAAGTTATAGCAATTTCGATTATAGGGACTAAATTGAATAAAATGTAAAACTTTAGGAAACATTCAAAAAATGAAATTGAATTGTCATATGCATAAAATAGAATGTTATAAAGTATTTTCAATTGATAATTGAAATGGATCATTATTATAGATCGAGAAGTGAAGCAACCGGAAGATAATCGAGGAAAAGAAAAAATTGTAAACTAGTCCCTGACTTATTGTTATTGCAGTTTCTACCAGATAAGTTCATAAGGTGTATTTATGTGTCATGTTAATATAATTATGTTTGAATTATGAAATTGCTTCTGTGTAAATGTAATTCCGAGTTTGTTACGATTTAGTACAAAAAGGTGAGACATAGATTGAATTGTAAAGAAATAATCTATTATGTAATAACATGTATATGATGACTCTACAATGATTTAAATGATACGAATACAGTGTATTTGATTTTATTTGCTAGAGTTCATCGAGCTAGTTGAACAATGGAAAGTGAATTGAAAATGACATGTTATGAGTTAGATGCTCAAATGGAATATGATGATCCAATAATGTATATGGTATTGAAACGTGAATTATATGTGAATGATACTAAATTGAATAGCATTATAAATGATGAATTGCCATGAATTGATTTATGATGAACTCGCCTATTTAATGTGAATATGCTATGTCAGGTATATTGTGTCATGTTATTTATTTTAATACGATTAATTGTATATCGAGGTAAGTTATTATTTAATATGATTTATGGCAGAGACAAACTCTTGTTCGAGGATGTGAAGGGTCATTCGTTGAGTAAAGACAAACTCAACAATGAGTTTGGTTCGGATAATAAAGGAGATAGGCAAGCTTTCGTTTTGGTAGCATCAAAGAAACAATACAAAAGGTGTCACTATTGTAAAAAGTTAGGTCATAAAATAGATTGTTATAAACTACGAAATAAAAGGGTTGTTGAGAATAATGAGGAAGATGTAGCTGGTTATAATTTGGTTAACAAAACAGTGATGATTTCTTGTTAGTGTTAATGAGTGAAAGCTTCAAGCTTACGTCTAAGTGGATCCTAGATTTGGTATGTTCATTTCACATGTGTCTCAATAAATAATGGTTCTCCACACACAGTTTGGTTGAAGGTGGAGTTATGTGCATGGGAAACAATTCACCTAGTAAGGTAATCAGTATTGGTATTGTTAAAATTAGGAGGCACGGTGGGACGATTAGAACACTTTCAGATGTCAAGTATGTACCTAATTTACGAAAAAATATCATTTCTTTAAGTATTTTAGACTCAAAAGGTTACAGGATCAACATCGAGTCTAACGGTATTAAGGTGTCTCGTGGGGCTTTCGTTTTGTTAAAAAAGTAAAAGGATCGACAATCTTTATATTCTGAAAAGTTCTATAGTGACCGATGAAATCAGACATCCCTCGTCCGTTACGAAGTTGAAGTCAACTCGTTTGAAACAGAGGCAACTTGGTCATAGGAGGGAAAATGGTATGACCATTTCATTGAAGAGAGATTCTCTTTTAGATGCAGGTTTTGAAAAGTTAGGGCATTATGTTCGTGAAAATCATACCCGAGTTAGTTTTGATTTTGTAGTGCACAAGTCGAAGGCTAGAAGTCTTCCAGCTTCTAAGCACAGATTCGACTCAATTAATTCCCTACATAGTTCAAGATAGGCCCGTGGTGAGCTTTGGCAAAGATGGCGTTGTGGAAATACGAGTCAATGTGGAGATTTGTTGAGTATGACTCATATTTCAGTCAAATTTGAGAAATAATCTTCCAGTTAAATTCTGTTTATTTGTTTCAGTCAAACTCTAATTAGTTTAGATTATTTTATTATTATTTCACCTATGAATTTAGCCTATAAATTGGCTCTTTTACAATATTAGAAAACACACTCATTAAAGATTAGAATTCATAACACTTTTGGAGAATTTTGTGTTTACATTTTGAGGGTTTTTTGTTTTCGAGTTTTAAGGTTTAGTTTTTATCTCCATCTGTCGTGCTTTTCTTCTTTTGTCATTATAGTAAAATTATCTTTACCTATGGTTTTTTATCCTCTTTGGAGGGATTTTTCCACGTTAAATTTGTGTGTTCAATTTCTTAATTTCTTCCGCTATTTTTACTTATTCGTTGCTTAATTGGGTTGATCCCCAACATATTTTCTATGAGTTTATGTGAAGTAACAAGGATGGTTTAAGTTTGAAACAATTTAATCACACAACCCTAAAAGTTATGCAAGGTAATAGAGCTCTCTTGAGTTATTACGAACCTTTAATTTAATTGGGTTAGGATCTAAATTAAGCATGCACCTTTCAATTATTGCGTCTATTAATCATCATCTGGCTAGGATTGATCAACTAATTCTAATGCATTCAATCACATTTTAATTAATGAAATACATGCATGATTTTGATTAAAAACATGAACAATTGAGACACAAAACATCATGAACATAAATCGAATGAACTTCATTAAATTAATGTAATCATTCAAGCAACACAAAATTAAGTTATCATCGTTAATGAAAAAATAACGAAGCAAATTGCAAACATGTTGAATAACAAAGAACAAAATAGAGATAAGAAAGAAGAAACTCTGAATGATTTCGACAGTCTTTCGAAAATCAATCGCAATGGCTTCCTCCAATCCTCATAATTGCTCCTTCGCAAAGTGCTCCTCAAGGTGGCCGACCAAGAGAGTATTTTCTCAAGGAATTGCTAGCTAAATTTAAGGGGAAAATGGATGACTTATGCATGAGAGAGAGGAAAAGAGATAAGAGAAAATATGATAGAATGTGGAGTGAGGGATGATGGACGTTGTGAAATAAGAGACCTATTTATACTTGAAGGGAGGCTTAGGGATTTGCTAAAAATAGCCGAACCATCCCTTCAATATCTCTCACTTGGCCGGCCATGAAATGTGGAGAGGAAAGTTGATGGTTGCTTGACTCATGCATGAACCAAGCAGGGGATTGGATGATTTCATAAGTGTAAGTTGGGAGCTGATTTTTTCTTCTTTCACAAGTGCAGGAACCTCCGAATAAATCTTCCAAAGGTTGATTTTGGGCTGCTCATATGGCTTTGCAAAATTGGGCTCCTTTCCCCACTACTGCTTGGACAATTTTGTGACCCAAATAATTATCAGACTTGCTTTTCAATTAAAACAACTTTAACTGGATCAAAGTGGCTTAATTTGACCCAATTTGTTTGCCTTTGCTGTCCATATGACTTGTTCATGTGTGACATTTAATTTGCTCCTACGTTAGTCAATTTCATAGTCCCACTACAATATGTTAAACATTTTATTAAACATTAGCAATATAACTTAATTTTATGCAAATTAGCTCTAAAAATTAATAAAATTATAAACTTGCTAAAATCATGCTCAATGTCTTAATATGAATTAAATTTATATAATTTGCTAACAATATACTTGAAATTTGCTCACATATTAAGGAAAAATATGCAAGATAAGTCTATATAATTTAGACTTATCACTTATCAAAGAGTTCAATCGAGGTAAATTTTCAATGCCTTACCAATTTGAGCTAAGTTTTCATAGTGGAAACCCTTAACGAGAAAGTTGAATAAAATTAATTGTAAGGAGTGGGACTATAATTAATTAAGTGAGTTGAGCTTAAATAATTTTTTTGTACTGGTGAATTATACTGGGTAACTTTTTAAGAAAAGCCTCGAAAGAGGTTTTGAATTACATAATCAATTTGTGTGTTTACCCTTTTTTTTTTAATTTCAATTGGTTTTTTAGTTGTAACTTAAAATACAAATGAACCAGCAATTAAACAGTATGAATTTACGATAAAAGTACTATGGAAGTATTTGTATTAGGAGGCGGATTGCATTTTGTCCCCTTTATTTAAAATGGGTAAATTAATCTTTGTACGTTAGATGAAAGAGTAAACTAGTGTTTTTGTTAATAATTCCATCCATTTTTACTGTTAAAAATTAGTCCTTGTACGGTGGCATAAGGTACATGTGGCATGCCATGTTTAACTGTCTGATTATTTCGTCAATCAGAACAGTTTTCAACAATAGAAATAAATGAAATTTTTAATAAAAATAATCATTTTGTTCTTTAATCTAACGTACAATAATTAATTTACCCAATTTTTAAATAAAAAAATAAAATACAATTAGACTCTTAGTACAAATACTTCTATCATTTTTTTACCAAGAATGTAGATATTTTTTAAATCAATTTTCCAAACACCACCAAACTTAGAGTCCAGTTTGGGCTTACAGAACTTCCTTGAGTCCACATGTTTGTCCCCAGCTCAACCAAAAAGAAACGTTAAATCCCCTTCATATCAATATGGTAATAAGAACATTCAGAGTAGAAATTGGGCTTACAATGAATAGTGGCCCAACATATTATGGATTACATTAGATTGGGTTCTACCTAACCTACATGAATTTTGATATGCCCCCACTTAACTTTTTTAATATAAAAATATATTAAATAAATAAAATAAGATAAAATTGGCAGAGTTATTGGTAAATAAAAGAAACCAACATTAAAAATAATACACAATAAGTTTTATTTTTCAGCTTTGTTTTAAAATGTAAACTATATATTATAAACTCATAAATAAATGCTAAAAGAAAGAGAGAAAGACTTCATGTATTGATTTTATGGTTAATGATGTTTATTATTTCAAATGTGATCTAAATTCGAATCATACTAAGCATATTACTGTTAAAGCTTGACTCCTTCGATAGAAGATGAAAAGTATGGAGTGGGTGAATGGCATTGAAGCCAAACCCCCAACCCTTGTGAGTTTGAAAATTAAAAAAAAAAAAATCATAATTAATTAGGGTTGTGATGTTTTAAGCCAACAAATGGGGACCAGGCCATGATGATATGCATGCCATTCTCGGAATCCCCATTAATTAGGGGGTGAGACACACTCCCAAACAAAACTTTGCTATGCTATTTCTTTCTTTTGACCATCTGCTTTCGGCGTCTCCCTTAATTTTCTTCAATCCTTTTCTCTCACTCAACTAAATAATTTTAGGGTTTTTCTTGGATAAATAACATAGTTGTAAATTCCAAATAAATTCGATTATGTTCATAATTTTAAAAAATAGGGCTAAGCTATGGAGGCTGTCTTGAAAAAAGACAAGAACTGGTTACATCTTTGGTCATTTTAGTCTCAATTTAAAAAAAAAATTAATAAGTTCAGTCTCAACTTTTACACAAATATCGTGGGATAAATTTGTTAAATTAAGATTAAATTGACAAAATGTATAAACTTTAAAGACTAAATTTGATATTATACCAATCAAAATCATATAGATGAAAAATATTAACATGTGATTAGTTGTCCTTAATTTTTCACTTTTGAAATAAATAATGATCAAATTATTCTTATTTTCTTTTAGAAATGCTCAATTTTGAAATTGAGAAAAACCAGACATGATCTTTTTACCTTTCAAATTTATAGAAAATTATAAGATAAAATTCATTTTTCGCAAAATAATATTCAATAATCAATTTCCCAAAGACAATAGAATATTGATTGAAGGAAAAGGAAATCCAAGTCCCTTAAAGCAAAACCCCACACACCATAATTAGGGATGTATAAATTTTGGGTAAAATCGAATTAATTCGATTAACCGATCGGTTAACTGAATTAATTTAATCGGGTCGGTTAATAATTTTTAAAAATTTGATTAACGGTTAATTCTATTCAAATCGATCGGTTAATCAAATTAACCGAACTTAATAAATAATATTATAATATATATTCAATCGGGAGTCGACTGGTTCAGTTAGTTTTTTGAAAGTATAAATTAATTGATTGATTGATTCGATTAATATTTTATATTTTTTATACTTGTTTTAACAAAAAATCAAAAAACATATAAATTTCGATTCGATCAATTGATCGAATTAACCAAAAAATTTCAATTCAATTAATTTTTAAAAAAAAAAACCGATTCTGTCAATTAATATTGATTGAAGGAAAAGGAAATCCAAGTCCCTCAAGCAAAAACCCACACACCATGATAATGCAAATCACTCATTTAATTGATTCAAGATAAGTGAAATGAACTTTATGTTGATGAAAAGTAGATTCCAATTTTCCATTTATCTCAAAGACTAAAAACAAAGGTTAATCATGAAGTAAACATGGGGTTGTCTAATTAAAGTAATGCCACTACTTCATTAATTGAAGTTTCCCAAATCTAAAATTCAAGTACAGAGTTTGTTAAAAGCATTCCAATTTGATTTCAATTTATGATTTAGGTCATCGTTATTTCTTTTTAATAATAAATCAAAATTTTTTATTAAATTTTTAAGAATAATAATAATATAAAATCACCGTCCGTTTTCAATACAAATAGTCATATGATGTGAAGATGTCTCCCACCACCTCACAGTAGCAAAGCACGAGAAAAAGAAACCCCAGTAGGTTCAAGTGCATATTTTAATAAATGCAAGGATTTTTTTACAAGCAGAGTCCCCACCATTTCTTCCTTCTTTTATCTATAATTTAGTTTAAGCCATTGCCACCAGCAGACAAAATTCCAGGGCGCAGTTCTTTCATTCATCATCCCCACTGATTCTGCAAGTTATGCAGACTAAAGCAAAAAAACCCAACAATTGGAAAGCGTATACAGTAAAGAAATAACTGCACTATTACGAATCATTGTTTGAATTGCTTTATACATTGGTGGATGATTGTTGAAAGTAAAATTTATAGAGAATATCCTAATGAAATTAAAACCCAAAAAATTCTAAAGAAAGAAAACAGAAAGCTCTCCAAAAAGGAAACAAAAATAGGAAGAAAAAAAGAAGACAACTTCCCTAAATAAGACATACCTGAAAGGCTGGAATTTTTCGAGTTTTTTTTTTTTTTGGAAGCATTTGAGCTGAGTGGTGTTGAATAACATGTTAAACCCAGATTAAGGTTTCAATAATCAGGCATATATTGACTAACTTTGCCTTCTTCGGCAGCCATTTTTTCCTCTGTAATCTTCAACCAAATACAAACCCCAGTAAAACTTAGCACCAAACTAGCAAGTCCACTTCCCAATCCGATTCCAACAATGGCTAAAACAGACAACCCTTTGGTTTTCATAGGTGGCAAAGGGTACCCATAAAGATCCTTATTTCCTTCAAAAGAAGTAGCATTGAACCTTGGCAAAGTCCCACTCCTGTTCCCTAAAGAAGCTGGTATTGGCCCTGAGAGCTTGTTGTAAGAAACATCAAATGCCGACAAACGTGCTAGAAGGCCTAATTGTTGAGGAATCTGACCGGTAAGTAAATTGTCATGAAGATCAATGACGTTTAGATAAGCGCATAAGGTAAGCTGCGGTGGGATCTCTCCTTCGAGACGGTTTGATGAGAGATTGAGCACTGCCAGGTTGACTAAATACTGTAAATCTTGGGGGATGGTACCGGAGATGGAGTTCGAAGATAAGTCAAGCGATTGAAGATTGGTACAGTTGGAAAGAAAAGGAGAGATGGAGCCTTGGAGGGAGAGGTTGGTGAGGGAAAGCTTGTAGATTCGACCATTGTTACAAGTGGCACCAGGCAGATAGGAAGTGAAGCCGCTACAAGGGTTTGCGAAGGTGGATTTGGTCCAGTTTTGCAGGTTCTTCAATGGGTCTTTCAAAGTTTGGCTCAAGTGAGTCAAACACGCCTCGTCGCTCGGATCTGATGAAGCCCATGGAAGTCCAGCGCACGTTAGGAGCAACACAATTAGCAAACCCATTAAACAGAAATCAAAAGACACAGCAAATCTTGGGTGAAAAATAATCTAAACTTGGTGTTGAAGGAGGATTCCTCGTTCTTTTTTTTTGGTGGGATTTTCACCTACTCCTTGTGTTGTTCACTATTGTAATGGTACAATCATATAGACGGTAAAAGCAAAGAAAATTATAGAAACAGGGAAGAACAGAGAGAGAAGAAGCAGCAGCAGGGGGGTTTGCATAAAATTCCCTGTTGTTGTGTTTATAATTTATAGGCGCAGGTTAGAAATCCAAAAGGAGAGAGAGAGAGGTTGAGGAAGGGCTTGGTGAAAGTGAAAGAGTGTTTAATAAAATATTGAGGCCTAAGCCAGACGGAGAGAGAGAATGGGAGGGTGGGGCTGACAGAGCTGCGCAACTGAGGCCTAAGGATAATGACAACACAGATTATAAAGCCATTGCTTAAATATTATATATAATATACATACAACAAATGTCAATTTTTATGTAAAATAATTTATACAACTTAAAATAAAATTATTTTAAATTATAGTATCGTTACAGTATTTAATTTAATCGTTATGATTATTTTTATATTAATCGTAAGTAAATGTATTGTCCATCCAAACTCACCTAAGTCTGCTTGAAAAAAAATTAAACCTAAGGTGGAGTTTAGTTATTTCTCAAAATTATTTTTGAATCAAAAGCACTTTTTTTTTTGAGTAAAAGTTAAAATTTCTTTTCTACTTTTGGTTAAGAAAATGTTTTCAAATATTTTTTTTGTCCCATAAGTATCTTTGAATAACTCAACAATATCTTATTTAGCAATATTTTTATTTAAAATATATATTTTATTTCAAAAGTGATTCTTAAAAATAATATTAAACGTACCTTACATAAAAAGTTAAAAAATTTGTTTGACATCTAAATGATATAGATTCAAAGTCTAGCATTTTCAATTATTAAGTATTGTTGTTGTAGTTGTTTACCTCATATCTTAACCATGTGGTCAAAAGTTTGATCTTTACTCACAAAAATATTTTCATGATCAATCGTTTACCTCTTCAAAAAAACATCTACGATGAAGTATTAGTCATTACTGTTGTCAATTCTACTTATAATCTCTTCATAACTCTTAAATGAAAAGAAAAATACATTCAAACCCATATCCACTTGATTGTTGTAATAATAATTGTGATAATTCAACTTTACTCGATAGGGAAAAAATTAAATAAATATTTAAAATGAGTGGGCTTTGTGTTGTAGGGATCTTGTAATAGGGAAAGGAAAGGAAGGAAGAGGAGAGAAAAGTTTGGTAGCTAAAGATTGCTCTCCATTTTTCTTACACCACTAATTTGTAATTATCAATCTTATCATAATCGAATCATATTAGTCAATTGAATTGGGTGTATTGAAAATTGAAGCTCCACCTAATTTAAAATTGTTTAAATATAGTTTTTTTAATTTTTAATAATAAATTGAAAAAAATTTATTATAAATCGTAAAAAAATTAAATTTCAAAAATTTGTAAATGATATATATTTATTTGAAGAAAGAACAATATTTATAAGTGATTAATTTTTGCGTTGAAAAAATAGTTAAATGAATATATTTTCTATTATTATATTAAACCGCAAAAGCACTAATAAAATTAGCTTTTCTGGTTGACTTATTTTTTTGATAGTGAAAATGAGTTTTGCACATCACTATGTTTAAGAAAAAAAAGCTTCATTTCAATGGCGAAAAACACAATGACAATACCATCCCATTTTTGGTCAATAGACAATATTATCATATGTTAGAAATGGGGAAAAGTATGTACCAAAAGAAAAAAAAAGGGAAATGGGAAAAAAGTATGTGCTTTTCTTTGTCAAATTGACTCACTGTCATGAGCCATTTTTGGTCAATGCTTTGCTTATTAGCATGTATTAATTTTATGAATTATAAAAAAAGGGAAAAGCTTTAACAACAACGTGATTAGCGCGATTTGAACACAAATCACATCTCGAACAATAAATACCCTTAATCATCAGATCAGCACACGAGGTTTAGCATGTATTAATTTTATTACCACACACATGGAGTAACAACAAAATTAGTTTAGCACCTAGAAGGGACATATATGTTGGTACTTCATAAGAATATCATATTATAATCCTAATTTCGAAACAAAATTAGTTTAGCGAGTATTATTTTTTTAATCATGTTTTAGTATATAAATAAGTAACAAATTAATTCAATTGGTAATATTTAGTCACTTTCATGATTTATTTTTAGTAAAGAGTATGAAAATTTTTCGTTTTTTTAAGAGATCTTATTTTTTACAAGAGTTATTACTCATCTTTCTAATTTCAAATTTAAAATTATTCTAAGTATTCTTTATTTAATGTCTAACTAAATTAATACATATGTAATAAATAAGTTTTTTTCTCATGTTATTACACTAATAACCGAATGAGGCATTAGAGTTTAAAAACAAATTTTCTCTATTGTTACAAATAACAATATAATTCAAAATTTTAGTCTAGCTTAATTAGCTTTGTTCTAGCATGAAAGGCAAAAGGAACCAAAGTTAGATGGTCCAAACTTTGTTTGCCTAAGAAAAAGACACATTGTGTTGGACCCGAGCATGTATCATGAGGAATTTATGGGAAGTACTTATCCATGTTGGTTCATTCTAAATAGTATGTGTTAGTGTTAATGTAAGTTATAAGGGTTAAATGTAACATCAGTTGCAACTCAACCAACATCCGGAAGATATTATAGTTTATTTTATTTGTTTGGCATATTTTGAACAAAGCTATTTGAGCTTTTTATTGCTTATATTTGAGGATTTTTAGTAATTTATTATTGAAGATATATCATGCAAGAATCAAGTCAAGTAAATATTGCATCGAGACTTTCAATGTGATTGAAATTCTTATAAGAGATTTTCTTTTTTAATAAGTATAATGTCGACAAAATCTCTACTCATGAAAATATATTTGAAGGCTACTTTTGAGGAATTATTGATGTATTTTAACATGCCACATTACATGTATATATAGGATGGCTTGTTTAGGTTTAACGTGTGCATATAAGAGCACTTGTTTATTTGAGGAACATATTCTGGGTGCATATTTTGTAAATAAATTGTTCTTGTTTATCAGTTTACAACTAAGGTTTTAGGAGAAAATACTTGAGGTCAGTTTACCATTAAGATTGAAAAGTGCTTTTGAAAAGTGTTGTGAAAAATACTTTTGAAAATTTGATAGTGTTTACCATTGTTGTCTATAAGTGCTTTTGAGAAGATAAAATGTCTATTTTAGATATAATGTTGTAAAGTAAAAGATTTAATGAGGGGATTAAAAAGTAATTTAATTGAAAAGCACTTTTCTAAAAGCCAAAAGCTAGCTTTTTGGCTTGGCCTAAAATTGAGGTTTGGTTTGAAAAGCTACTTGTTTACCAAATTTTTTGGTTTGAAATCATGGTTTGGGTTGAAAAGTGCTTTCCAACCTCAATGGTAAACACACCCTAATGGGAATGTGGTCTAGATTAGATTATAGTATTAATGTTTCAACTTAGAGAGTTAGTTGAACTGAAATAACATTTTATATTTTTTATTTATAATGGATTACTCTTTGGGTAAGACCTTATAAACCTAGGACATTTTTAAACTACATAATCAAACATTTGTGTCTATCTCTTATTTTATAATTGTTAGTTAGTTCGTTTGGTCGCAACTGAATGAAAAATTGAAAGGAAAATTCAACAAGTTCATAGCATGGTTGAAGGAGGAAGAGATTTTTATTATATCTTTATCCCTGCAACTAGCAACTAGCATTTGAGGAAGGTTTTATAGCTTAGGCAAAGGGTAAAAGGTTTTTTTGAGCATGTAAATGGTAGGAATACATGGTCTCTCCCAGATAGTAATTATTAAATTGCTGTGGCTTCAAATTCTATAAGCCCAAAGTGTAACGCTTGGTGCCATTAATGGAAATGTTTAGGGAATGAAGATTGTAAAATTTTAATAGGAAGAAATTAGATTTATTTAAAATATTTGTGGAGTTAATTAGACAACAGAAAATAATATTAAAAGTGTTAAAGTATAATTTTATTTTGTGATGATGGACTAAATTGGAAAGTAGGACTTGTTGAGCTATTTTTCTTGATTTAGAAGGTTAAGTAATTTATAATAGAATAATTAGTAAAACGTCGATAGAATAATAATTCATATGCTAAGTGATGAATTTAAAAATTGGAAAGAAAGAAAATACGAGAAAAATATGGGTTTATGAGAGCCATTGGATCAAAGCTCGAAATTTAATTTTAGCCCTTAAAGCTCATTAATGGTAAAATGGTAATTTTTCAAGAGAATGTGTGTAGGAGTTAATTTAAGCAATAGAATTTAAAATTTTGTATGCCATCTTGGACAATTGATTTTGGAAGGTTTTGGACATTTGTAAGAGTGAAATCTAATCCTTAGATCAAATGAATGAAGCCTTTTGCAACCATTGGATTTAGGGGCACATTAAGGAGACTTTATATATGACCTTATGAAATGAAAAATGAAGAAATTCCCTCATTTTCTCTAATTGAATTGTAGCCGTAACACTCATAACCCGTTTCTGTCATCGAAATAAGGTTATGGAGCATTACTGTTTATTTTGAAACATTTCATAACAAATAGCATCAAGTTTATCAAATCAATTAACAATATTCATAATAATTCAGTATGAAGTAAAACATACGTTTACGGACCTTAAGTTGAGCCTATGAGGCCTTAAAAATAAGTTAGGAATAATCATAGACCAATTCGAAACAAATTAGAAAATTAAGAGAAAAAATATGAGGAATTTATGGAACGTACTTATCAGTGTTGGTTCATTGTAAATAGTATGTGTTAGTGTTAGTGCTAATGTCAGTTATAAGGGTTAAATGCAACATCAATTGCAACTCAACGAACATCCGGTAAGATATTATAATTTACTTTATTTGTTTGACATATTTTGAAAAAAATTATTTGATCTTTTTATAACTTATCTTTGAGGATTTTTAGCAACCCATTACTGAAGATATGTCATGCAAGAATCAAACCAAGCAAGGATTACATCGAGACTTTCAATGTGATCGAAATTCTTATAAGTAAGAGATTTTATTTTTTAATAAATATAATTTCGACAAAATCTCTACCCATGAAAATATATTTGAAAGCTACTTTTGTGGAATTATTGATGTATTTTAACATGCCACATTACATTTATATATAGTCTGGCTTGTTTAGGTTTAATGTGATGGCTTGTTTAGGTTTAATGTACGTGTATGAGAGCACTTGCTTAGTTGAGGAACTTATTCTGAGTGTATATTTTGTAAGTAAAATGTTCTTGTTTATTAGTTTACAACTAAGGTTTTAGGGGAAAAGACTTGGGGCCAATTTACCATTAAGATTGAAAAGTGCTTTTGAAAAGTGTTGTGAAAAATACTTTTGAAAAGTTTGACAATGTTTACCATTGCTGTCTATAAGTGCTTTTGAGAAGATAAAATGTCTATTCTAGACATGATGTTGTAAAGTAAAAGATTTAATGAGGGGAAAAAAGTAAATTAATTGAAAAGCACTTTTCCAAAAGCCAAAAGCTACCTTTTTGGCTTGGCTTAAAATCTTAGTTTAGAATCAAGACTTGGTTTGAAAAGCTACTTGTTTACCAAAATTTTTTTGTTTGTAATCATGGTTTTGGTTGAAAAGTGCTTTCCAACCTCAATGGTAAACACACCCTTAGTGGGAATGTGGTCTAGATTAGATTATAGTATTGATGTTGCAACTTAGAGAGTTAGTTGAACTTAAATCACAATTTATACTTGTTGATTTATAGTGGATTACTATTTAGGTAAGATCCTATAAATTTAGGAAATCTTTGAACTACATAATCAAACATTTATGTCTCTCTTATTTTAAAATTGTTAGTTAGTTTGGTCGCAACTGAATGAAAAATTGAAAGGAAAGTTCAATGAGTTCACAGCATGGTTAAAGGAGGAAGAGATTTTTAGCATATCTTTATCCTTATAAGTAGCAACTAGCATTTGAGGAAGGTTTTATAGCTTAAGCATAGGGAAAAGGATTTTTTTTAGCATGTAAATGGTAAGAATACATGGCCTCTCCCAAATAGTAATTATTAAATTGCTATTGCTTCAAATTCTGTAAGGCTAAAGTGTAACGCCTTAAAAGTTTTTATTGCATTAATGGAAATGTTCAGGGAATGAGGATTTGATCACGCTATTAACGTCACAGCAAATATGTGCAAGTGTACACTGTCGATGCAAGTATAGTAGACAGATGTAAATCTATCGGATATCCATCCCACGAGGATGGCTGTCTTTCATTTATTAATGTCAATGCAATGAACATATAAAACAAGATAAATTGTGATAATAATTGTCGGAGCAATAATGTAAAATTAAATATAAAATGCAATACTAATGAAATGGGGTCCCCAACGTGGATAGTCAGCAGAATACTAAGTGTGGCTCACAAGGTGTAAAATACTAGGTGATTGTCGCTGAAAATAAGCACAATGAATATCTTACTAAACTTGGCTTCTCTATTAGATCTAAGACTTAAACATGCACACTAACCACACCTTCCAATGCTGGCAATGCAACACATTCAATAACAAATGGATTAAATACCTTTAATCCCCAAGCAACTTCTATTGTCTTGCTTGTTAATTTAATTTGCCGTTGCATCTTCCAGTGACAGTGACTGCAATCACATTTTCGTAGTCAAAACAATCAAACCCAAAGATTAAACAGTAAAAGCAAGCTTGAATAAGATATCATTTAGTCTAATAATTAAGAGTACTTCATACAAACTTGAAATAAACATGAATCACCAGCGTTTAAGAAAGGAAATGTAAAAGAATAAATGGAGAATACTATTCCTAGGCTACTCGACTTGCTCCATTACTTCCCTTTTGCGTCGCACTTAGGGCTCCTCGTCAAGAGCAGATCTGCATCCCTTTACGTTGGTTCACCCATGGAGGCCTCAAGCCCTCTAGCTGAAAAGCTTCAAAAGCTTGGTTGAAGAAGAATATGCACCAAAGGAGACTAAAGGAGAGAGAGAGAGAGAGCTTTTTTTTCTTTCTTTATGAGTATTTATATCCCTCCAAATTGTACAGGTGTCTCTTTTGCAAAATTAAGCTGTCTATGGTCGTACCAGTTGGTTATACCAGACTGGACAGCTCATGCAATTCTATTCTTATCCAAACAGCTGTCAGGTGCGACGATAGTTCTAGGCGCAATTCTAGACATGATTATACAGCGAAAACTTTGGACATATTCACACAGCGATAATTTTGAACGAGTTCCTGCAGCGACAATTTTGGGCATGCTCATACAGTGACAATTTTGGGCGCAATTTTGGACATCATCATGCAGTGACAATTCTGGGTGCAATTCTGAATAAACTCATGCATCGACATTAGTAGTAAAATATGACAAAATTAAGAGCAACTAAGCTAAGGTCCATTGAGTTAGAAAATGCAATAAACTAAACTAAAAAATGCTAAAATATGTGCTAAGGATGACTAAATGGGAACTACATAAATAATAAGTAGGGAGAAATTAATGGTTCTTTCTAGTATTATCACACCCTAACTTAAGCTTTACTTGTCTTCAAGTAAAAAAAGAAACTAACAAGGTTATAGAAAAAATTATCAAGGCAATAATCATTCTAGCAACTTGAATCACCTAAAATCCCAATGAATGAATCACATTCAAATGGCAGAATTTTTGCGCTGACAATTCATAAGCATGAATAACTAAGATTGCAACTTCATCAAAGTCAGCATCATGCCTCAAATCTTAAATTCCATCTACCAATACAACATTTATTGTACAATAATATATACATATATTATTTTTTATTTTATTTTTTTAAATGTGACTAAGGGATATCGTTGCATTACTATACCCTTATTCCTGAGAAGTGACGATGGAGTGCAACAAACCCCCAAGGAGTATGTAATTGCACCGACACACACTCTTGCAGTGACAACCTTTTGCTAGATTACTTTTTTTTAACACTTGCATTGGAGTGTTCCCCCTTGAGCAATTCACAATACACCTACATTGGAGCGTCTTTTATTTATAAATATATATATATATATACAAGCAGCTGTAAATGGCAGATTTATTCAAAATTCAAAGAGTGATACTAGTCATCCATTACTAATGCAATCTAAATCATTCATCAAAGAATTGAAGATACAACATTCAATCAAGTTTATCCAACTCATTCATTGATAGTTCACATGATTCAAGAATTAAGCTTCGAATGTAAAAAAATGTAAACACAATTACAATATCTATTCATAACCTTGCATGCTTCATTAAATGCAAAAAAAAATTGAAATGTGGGTGCATCTCCAAACCCCAAATGCATTCCCCCAAACTTAAAGTTTGAATTGTTCCCAGTGTACTAACACTAAAATGCAATGACAATGAAAATGCATGAACACTACAGCCACATGCAATGCATGAACACTACAGCTAAAAACTAAAATAAAACTAACATTACAACTAAAAACTGAAATAAAACTAACTCAATTTTCCACAGTCATCGATGTGGCTGCATAGTACTTTTTTTCCTTCTCTTATTTTCTTCTTTTCAGTGCTTCTTATCCTTGGAGCGCCTTCTCTTCCTTTCTTTGGGTTTCACCCGATCCTCGGATTGCTCCTCAGCATTCGACTTTACCTTGACATCATCAGCTGTGACTTCTGTCGAATGGATCACTTCGAGTGGTCCAGTGTAGACCACAATAGCCAAAGGATTGTGATCCTCATTAATTACAGTAACAACCTCCGTCTGACTTGCTCCAATTTACGCCAAACCCTTAGTTGTTGCACCGACCACTTTGGGTGCAAGGACAAATACTTCAGCTAAATTTGTCTCATCATTTTTTTTCATCTTTTTCTTCCTCTTCTTCAACTTGGGTTTCCTCCCTTTCAGTAGGGATTTCCTCTTCAGTAGGATTTGCCTCCTAACCAACAATAACTCATCCTCAAACAAGCTCTTAATAGTTAGCAAACATTCCTCCACCTCCCTTGATTCTGCCTCCTTCTCGTCATCAGAGATGTGCACCATTGGAAGGGAAGCCACTAATTGGTCTTTGTCCCTTAAGTCAGCCTCCTCAGTTGAGGGCTCATACTCTCTGATAATTGGAAGAAATACTCGGAATTCAGGGAGAAGGGCTTTTCTCATCCGCCTTAATATGGTCACAATAGCATTATTCCAAGCCTTCCAAGCCCTAGTGTAGGCATAGAATAAATTCTATGCTTTGTTTATGTCTTCTATTGGAGTGACAAGCTTGATTTGTCTATTGTTGATGGAATTGGCCAACTTCTCAACAGCTTTCATTTTGTGCAATAAGGTTATCTCAGTAATTTTCGGTGGATTATTACGCCGACATCGATCTTCCTACCCTTGATAACAGAATGTATCAGGCATATTCTATCAAGGGTGATTGTGGTGCTACGCATGGAGGGCTTCAGTCTGTAATTTACAAAATGTAACCAAACAGCTGTATGAATTGCATTGACAATGAAGTCCAAATGCGGCGATAATGGTACCTAATTATTCTGCTAAAGCAAAACGTAAAATAAACTTGAACAAAAAAAAACAAAAACAAAACAAAATAAACACCTGAAATAAGATGTGAAATCAACGACAAAAAGAAAAACAAGTTAGAAGAAACTAAATATTATATAATAAAAATAAAGTGCAAAAACAAAAACAAACATCAAACAAACGCCATCCTCGGTAACGACGCCAAAATTTGATCGCGCTATGAACGTCGCAGCAAATATGTGCAAGCGTACACTATCGATGCAAGTATAGTAGACAGATGTAAATCTGTCTGATATCGATCCCACGAGGATGGTTATCTTTCATTTATGAATGTCAATGCAATGAACATATAAAACAAGGTAAATTGTGATAATAGTTGTCGGAGCAATAATGTAAAATTAAAGATAAAACGCAATACTAATGAAATGGGGTCCCCATCGTGGATAGTCAACAAAATACTAAATGTGGCTCACAAGGTGTAAAATACTAGGTGATTGTCGCTGCACATAAGCACAATGAATGTCTTACCACTTGCCTTCTCTATTAGATTTAAGACTTAAACATGCACACTAACCACACCTTCCAGTGTTGGTAATGTAACACATTCAATAACAAGTGGATTAAATTCCTTCAATCCCCAAGCCCCCAAGCAACTTCTGTTGTCTTGCTTGTTAATTTAATTTGCCGCTGCATCTTCCAGTGACAGTGACTGCAATCACATTTTCGTACTCAAAACAATCAAACCCAAAGATTAAACAGTAAAAGCAAGCTTGAATAAGATATCATTTAGTCTAACAATTAAGAGTACTTCATACAAACTTGAAATAAACATGAATCACCAGCGTTTAAGAAAGGAGATGTAAAAGAATAAATGGAGAATACTATTCCTAGACTACTCGACTTACTCCCTTACTTCCCTCTTGCGTTGCACTTAGGGCTCCTCGTCAAGAGTAGATCTGCATCCCTTTACGTTGGTTCACCTATGGAGGCCTCAAGCCCCCTAGCCGAAAAGCTTCAAAAGCTTGGTTGAAGAAGAATATGCACCAAAGGAGACTAAAGGAGAGAGACAGAGCTTTTTTTCTTTCCTTGTGAGTATTTATATCCCTCCAAATTGTACAGGTGTCTCTTCTGTAGAATTGAGTTGTTTATGGTCGTACCAGTTGGTTATTCTAGACTGGGTAGCTCATGCAATTTTTGTTCTTATCCGGACAGCTATCAAGTGTGAGGACAGTTCTAGACGTAATTTTGGACATGATTATACAGTGAAAACTCTGGACGTATTCACAAAACGATAATTTTGAACGAGTTCCTGCAACGACAATTTTGGGCATGCTCATAAAGTGACAATTTTGGGCGCAATTTTGGACATCGTCATGCAATGACAATTCTGGGTGCAATTCTAAATAGACTCATGTAGTGACATTAGTAGTAAAATATGACAAAATTAAGAGCAACTAAGTTAAGGTCCATTGAGTTAGAAAATGTAATAAACTAAAATAAAAAATGCTAAAATATGTGCTAAGGATGAGTAAATAGGAATAACATAAATAATTAGTAAGGAGAAATCAATGGTTCTTTCTAGTATTATCACACCCCCAAACTTGAGTTTTTACTTGTCCTCCAGTAAAACAGAAACTAACAATGTTATAGAAAAAATTTATCAAGGCAATAATCATTCTAGTAACTTGAATCACCTAAAATCCCAATGAATGAATCACATTCAAATGACAAAATTTTTGCACCGACAATTCATAAGCATGAATAACTAAGACTGCAACTTCATCAAAGCCAACATCATGCCTCAAATCCTAAATTTCATCTACCAATACAGCATTTATTGTATAATAATATATATATTATTTTATTTTTTAAAATGTGATTGAGGGATGTTGTTGCATTACTATACCCTTGTTCCTGAGAAGTAACGATGGAGTGCAACAAACCCTCAGGGAGTATGTAATTACGTCGATCGACACACTTGCAATGATAGCCTTTGGCTAGATTACTTTTTCTAACACTTACATTGGAGTGTTCCCTCTTGAGCAGTTCACAATACACCTACATTGGAGTGTCTTTTATTTATAACTATTTATATATATATACAAGTAGCTGTAAATGGCAGATTCATTCAAAATACAAAGAGTGATACTAGTCATCCATTACTAATGCAATCTAAATCATTCATCAAAGAATTGAAGATACAACATTCAATCAAGTTTATCCAACTCATTCATTGACAGTTCACATGATTCAAGAATTAAGCATCGAATGTAAAAAAAAATTTAAACACAATTGCAATATTCATTCACAACCTTGCATGCTTCATTAAATTCAAAAAGAAAAATTTTGAAATGTGAGGGAATATCCAAACCCCATATGCATCCCCCCAAACTTAAAGTATGCATTGTCCCCAATGCACTAACACTAAAATGCAATGAAAATGAAAATGCATGAACACTACAGCTGCATGCAACGCATGAACACTACAGCTAAAAACTGAAATAAAACTAACTTAATTTTTAGCAGTCATCGATGTGGCTGCATAGTGCTTTTTCTTCCTTCTCTTATTTTCTTATTTTTCGCGCTTCTTGTCCTTGGAGCGCCTTCTCTTCCTTTCTCTGGGCTACGCTCGATCCTCGAATTGCTCCTCAGCATCCAACTTTGCCTCGATCATCAGCTGTGACTTCTGTTTAATGGATCACTTCGAGTGGTTTAATGTAGACCACGTGTAACACCCAAAATCTGAACACCGTCGTCGATTAAGATTTTTGGTGTTTTACTGTTCATTTATCATTGTTCATCTTATCATTATATTATACAATTTTATTTATTAAAATATTTCACTTCACATGTTACACATCGTCATTTAAATATAAATACAAATCAACAAGGGTAAAAATGGAATTTCTAATATTTTGGGAGGCTATCGGTACTTGATGGTTAAGTATCGGTATTAGCCTTGTCAATAAACAATTTTAAAATGGTGCAGATTTCTACCGGTACTTGTGCTAGTTCTATCGGTACAAGTATAATTTCTACCGATACATGTCATGCATCTACTGATACTAAAAACTCCAGAGAGCTATAATTCTCACCCTATATCTTTTACCGATATAAGTATGCAAACTACCCATACTTCTGTACATATAACTACCGATACACATAATTAAACTACCAATGCATCTCAAGTCAGTGAACAACCTCTCTTCTACCCTGTACTTCTACCGAAACATACATGAGTTCTACCGAAACAAGTATTCAGAATCTCAAGATTTTATACCAAACACAAGTTCATTAACTTCATTCATACACAACTTTAATTATGCATTTAAGTCAACACAAATACATGATTTTTATGTCAATACAAGGTACTTAAAGTCTACTTTCAACATTTCATCAAACATAGCAAGGTTTTTCACAAACTCATTTACATAAGCAAAAGGTAACATCATCCTAGTACATGCCATATAACCAAGTGATGTAAAAATCTACCGAACAACTTCGAGATAGTGTGATGCTCCAAGATGATCTGATCTCCGAACAACAAAATTGAATCTACAAAACAATAGCAATTTCACAAGTAAGCACTTTTTGCTTAGTAAGTTCATAAAGTTAAATAGATTCACCAACTTCAAGAGTTGTAAATCAAATCAACTGAACTGATTAAACCGTATACATTACGGTAAGTTTCAATTCGCATTTGATACTCACGATGACACAAAGTCATCGGACCTTTAATCCGCAATGGATTTCACTTCATTCATATACTCACGATGACACATAGCCACCGAACCTTATAATCCGCAAGGGATTCATATATTCACAATGACACAAAGTCATCAGACCTCTTAATCCGTAAAGGATTCATATACTCACGATGACACTTAGTCATCGAACCTCTTCGTTTATGGCTCAAAGCTCGTTTACCTTCTGTTTTTCCTTCATTCTCGTCTTCCACAAATCTGATTATCATTTCATCTCAATACAATAGTTTACATTACAAGAATATGCAATTTAAATTAGAATTTAACCATAAGAACTTACCGAACTAGATTGCAGTTGTGAATGGATTCCAGGGACTACGCTAATTTTTCTTTTCCACGACCGGTGGCACGGTTGTAGCTTACATTCACAAATCATTCAATTTCTTGCATTAAAGCACACAATCAATTCAACACAATAAAACCTCTTTTTGGTAAAATTATGATTTTATCCTTGATACTTTCTTTTTATTCAATTTAATCCTTTCAACACAAAACATGCAAAATACTCATTTTCTCCCAAACCCATACTAGCCGAACACTGATAGTCCTCATATAAATCCATGCAAATCCATTTATTACACAACAAGTACAATAATATTACCATTTTAATATTTTAGTTTTGAAACCCTAATTTCATCAAAAATCAATTTACAAAAATATCTAACCCAAGCATCAAACACTCAAATATATCAAAAGATTTCAAGAACAAGCATTTTCAATAATGGAAAGTTACATAACATTTGATAGATTCACAAATTAGTCCTTGCATAAGCTAGATTAAGCTAATACGGACTCAAAAACATAAAAATTACTAAAAACGATCAATATTTGCTTACCCAAATCAAAGCTCAAAGTTTGAGTTTAAAAACCTTAGTTTCTTTCTCTCTTAGCCAAATGGGGAAGATGATGAAGTGAAAATGATAAAATTTTCACTTAAAATTTCTTTAATTAATATATATACTAATGTTAATTTTGTAATTTTTAAGACTTTCATCATTAAGCTTTAATTAAAATTTTTTAGTCTTAATTAAGCCTATTTATAATTAATATAACTTATGCTAATCCACCCACTAAAATACCTTTGGTTAATTTGCTCATTTGGTCTTTCTAATTAGCCAACTCTACTTTTGTAGTTTTTACAATTTAACCTTTTCTACTCAATTAACTATTTAAACATTAAAATTTCATAATCCAAATTTAATACGATGCTAACGAAGTCATAAATATTTAGATAATTAAATTTACGACTCTACTTGTCGAATATGTAATCCCGAAATCACTATTTTCGACACCATTGAAAATCGGGCTGTAACACCACGATAGTCAAAGGATTTTCATCCTCATTAATTGCAGTCACAGCCTCCACCTGACTCTCTCCAATTTGTGCCAAACCCTTAGTTGTTGCACCCACCACTTCGGGTGCAAGGACAAATTCTTCAGTTGAATTTGTCTCAGCATTTTTTTTCTTCATCTTTTTCTTCCTCTTCTTCAACTTGGGTTTCCTCCCTTTCAGTAGGGATTTCCTCTTCAATAGCATGTGCCTCCTGACCAGCAGTAACTCATCCTCAAACAAGCTCTCAATAGTTCGCAAACATTCCTCCACCTCCCTTGATTCTGCCTCCTTCTCGTCATTAGAGATGTGCACCATTGGAAGGGAAGCCACTAATTGGTCTTTGTCCCTTAAGTCAGCCTTCTCAGTTGAGGGCTGATACTCTCTGATAATTGGAGGAAATACTCAAAATTCAGGGAGAAGGGCTTTGCTCATCTGCCTTAATGTGGTCTGTCCATGTCTTCTATTGTAGCGACAAGCCTGATCTGCCTATTACTGATGGAATTGGCCAACTTCTCAACAACCTTCATTTTGTGTAGTAAGGTTGTCTCAACAATTTCTAGTGGATTATTGCACTGACATCGATCTTCCTACCCTTGAGAACAGAGTATCAGACATATTCTATCAAGGGTTACTGTGGTGCTATACGTGGAGGGCTGCAGTCCGCAGTTTACAAAATGCAACCAAACAGCCGTATGAATTGCGTTAACAATGAAGTCCAAATGCAGTGACAATGGTACCTAATTATTCTGTAAAAACAAAACGTAAAATAAACTTGAACAAAAAAAACAAAAAAAATAAAATAAACACTTGAAATAAGATGTGAAAACAACGACAAAAAGAAAAATAAGTTAGTAGCAACTAAATATTATATAATAAAAATAAAGTGCAAAAACAAAAACAAACATCAAACAAACGCCATCCTCGACAACGGCGCCAAAACTTGATCGCGCTATGAATGTCACAGCATATATGTGTAAGCGTACACTGTCGATGCAAGTATAGAGACAAATGTAAATCTATCTAATATCGATCCCACGAGGATGGTTATCTTTCGTTTATTAATGTCAATGCAATGAACAGATAAAACAAGATAAATTGTGATAATAGTTGTCAGAGTAATAATGTAAAATTAAAGATAAAACACAATACTAATGAAATGGGGTCCCCAACGTGGATAGTCAGCAGAATACTAAGTGTGGCTCACAATGTGTAAAATACTAGGTGATTGTCGCTGCAAATAAGCACAATGAATGTCTTACCAAACTTGACTTCTCTATTAGATCTAAGACTTAAACATGCACACTAACCACACCTTCCAATGCTGGCAATGTAACACATTTAATAACAAGTGGATTAAATTCCTTCAATCCCCAAGCAACTTTCGTTGTCTTGCTTGTTAATTTAATTTGTCACTACACCTTCTAGTGACAGTGACTGCAATCACATTTTCATGGTTAAAACAATCAAACCCAAAGATTAAACAATAAAAGCAAGCTTGAATAAGATATCATTTAGTCTAACAATCAAGAGTACTTGCATACAAAAATGAAATGAACAAGAATCACCAGCGTTTAAGAAATGAAATGTAAAAGAATAAATGGAGAATACTATTCCTAAGTTACTCGACTTGCTCCCTTACTTCCCTCTTGTGTCGCACTTAGGGCACCTCGTCAAGAGCATATCTACATCCCTTCACATTGGTTCACCCATGAGGGCCTCAAGCCCTCTCTAGCCGAAAAGCTTCAAAAGCTTGGTTGAAGAAGAATATGTCCTAAAGGAGATAGAGAGATAGCTTTTTCTCTTTCCTTGTGAGTATTTATATCCCTTCAAATTGTACAAGTATCTCTTTTGCAGAATTGAGCTATCTATGGTTGTACCAGTTGGTTATACCAGGCTGGATAGCTCATGCAATTTTTATTCTTATCCGGACAACCGTTAGGTGCAGCGATAATTCTGGGTAAAATTCTGAACATGATTATACAGCAACAACTCTGGACATATTCAGACAGTGATAATTTTGAACAAGTTCCTACGGCGACAATTCTGAGCATGCTCATGTAGTAACAATTTTGGGCGTAATTCTAGACATCGTCATGTAGTGACAATTCTGGGCGTAATTCTGAATAAACTCATGCAATGACATTAGTAGTAAAATATGAAAAAAATTAAGACCAATTAAGCTAAGGTTCATTGAGTTAGAAAATGCAATAAACTAAAATAAAAAATGCTGAAATATGTGCTAAGGATGACTAAATGCGAACAACTAAAACAATAAGTAGGAAGAAATCAATGGTTCTTTCTAGTACTATCAGGATTGTAAAATTTTAACAGAAAGAAATTAAATTTATTTAAAATATTTGTGAAGTTAGTTAGACACTAGAAAAGATTATTAAATGTGATAAAGTATAATTTTATTTTGTGATGATGGATTAAATTGAAAAGTAGGACTTGATGAGCTATTTTTCTTGATTTAGAAGGTTAAGTAATTTATAAGAAGAATAATTATTAAAGGGTTGATAGAATAATAATTCATGTGCTAAGTAAAGAATTTAAAATTAGAAAGAAATAAAATATGAGAAAAATATGGGTTTATGAGAGTCATTGGATCAAAACTTGGAATTTAAATTTAGCCCTTGAAGCTCATTAATGGTAAAATGGTAAATTTTCAAGAGAAAGTGTGTAGGAGCAAATTTAGGCAATTGGCTTTAAATTTTTCTGTGCCATTTTAGATAATTGATTTTGAAGGGTTTTGGACATTTGTAAGAGTGAATTGTAATCCTCAGATCAAATGATTGAAGCCTTTTGCAACCATTAGATTTAGGAGGTACATTAAAGGGACTTTATATATGACCTTATTAGATGAAAAATGAAAAATGTAACACTTTTTACTCGATCCGATCATCGGACCTGAGCAAATAAGTGTTACAACTATTTTACATAATACGAAACTAATTTTAAAACCTTAATATTTACTATTAATATTATTATTTCTATCTATATATATTTTTAAAACACTGGTAATATCGATCCTTGAAAACAATTCAAATTGATTTGGTTTTTAAAGAATTTTTCAAGGTTGAGAAACTTCTACCGATACTTAAGTGAGTATGTATCGGTAGAACTCAAGTCAGTAAAGACTAAAAAAATAACTGCAAAATCCTATCGATAAAACTGGATGATCTATCGGTACAACTCCAAGTTCTATCGATACTACTTATCCTTCTACCAATACAACCAATTATGGAGAGCAAAGTAGTTTTGGTCTGGGACTTTTATCGATACCCAAAAATAATAGAGTTCTACCGATACTAGAGTACATCTATCGAAACAAGTTAATAATTTCATGACATATACATTACCAGATTAGGCAAACATCAACAATTCATCAAATAATAATTTCCCAATGATACTAAAGATGTTCATTACACCATGAGCTAACAAAATACATGACATCCTTAATCATGACTTTACACTACACATACCCGACTTTTCCTAGGTACATGCCAACTCAAAATAAAGCAAAACCACTAACACTTGAGTGTGAGATTGTCTTTGGATATCAAGTCGTGAATAAACCCAAAAGAACCTAACCTGTGCACAGAAAATAAATCATATGCTAAGTATAACTCAGTGGTATTCTCATAATCTAAATATTAAAGCAAATACAAATACATTTAAAGATTTAGTATCATAGTAGTTCATACTATATCAACATCAACTCTATGCTTTCATATTCATAAGGACTTTAATTACCTTATACATTTCATCAATATATGTGTACGCATGTCATAATATCATTATACATGTTCACATCTCATTTTGCTTCTCAATACACATTTCATATCATTTTCATTTTATATCCATCATTTTCATTTCCAATAAGCATTTTATCATTGTACATATTTATATCTCATTTCTTTGATTCTCAATACTTTTATCATTACATTTCCATTTCAAGTATGCACATTGATCATCATTTTTTTAATTCCCCATTAACACGACTCGGGCTTTGACAAATACACGAATCTAACCAATACACCTGTTTGGCACCTAGTGCCTTATCAAATAAATTCGAAGAAATAATCACCCCCAGCGCTATAATAAAGTTGACACCCAGTGTCTCATCGGTTAAACCGAAGTAACTTGGCACCCAATGCCTTATCGACTCATGATGGAAGTAACCCTGTACTCTTCCTATCTTATGGCATGCCATCTATATCCGATTTGGTCCGAATAGTTAATAGGGTGATCATTTCACTTTAATACCAAACAATATACTTTAACTTATGCCTTCGATCACAATATGAATGCATATAAATTCAATTTATTAATTATCATATGGTTTTTCTATATCATAAATTAAATTCATACATTTATTCATAAAAGAGTATACATTTGATCCTCATATTATCATTTGATTCAAATCAACCCAATTGAGTAGAGAAATTCTTACCTTTAGTATTTAATTATGTAACAATTTATAACTAATTTAGGTTATAGAAATACCAACCGTAAATTCTGAGCTACTCGTTAACGACATTGTCTGTAACACCCAAGACCTGACACCATTGTCGATTAGAGTTCTGGGATCTTTCATATTATTTATCATTATTTAAAACCTCCTATCTCAATAATACAATATCACAAAAATATACATGTCATTAAGTTTGAGCTTTAATAATACATTACACCAATAAGGGTTGAAAATGTCATTTTATAAAATCTGGGGGACTTTTACAGGTACTTGTTGGACAGGTATCAGTAGAAGTTAAAACAGTAAGTCTTTGAAAATTAACTGCGGATTTTGATCGATAGATGTCGAAACATTTATTTTTGGGAAAACAAACAGGTCTCGAACAATATTTTAAAAAAATCAAAAATTTGGAAAACTGGAAGTCGCCACCAATCTTTTTTATTTAGTGTGATTGGATCACCATAAAACGTTTGAAATCCATTTTGAAAAAATATTTTGGTCTTCGAAATCTAAAAAACGAGTTCGGGAGTCGGTTACGTGAAAGGAAGGATTAGCCACCCTCACACGCCCAAAATTGGTACCATATTGATTATTTTAGGGTCTTGTTTATAATATTTTGAAAAAACTCGAGTGAAGTTTAAAAATACGATCCTTAAATGCATAAGTTATTTTGATGTACATGTTTAAGAAAGAAATTGATTTTTGTTTAGAAGTCTCGCTATTTCGAGGTCATCGAGAAAGAAAGTCACGTCCAGTGAGTTAGGACATAACGTTTCGAGATTTGGAAATAACGAGCTTTCCTTTGTTGCAAGCTTTTAAACTTTGCAAAAGGGTATTCGATTATCCCGATTTGAAGAAAAGTCGCGTCTAGTAAGTTAAGGCACAATTTTTCAAAACCAAAGATAAAGAAACATTGCCTCGATTTAAGGGTATTCGATTATCCCGATTTGAAGAAGAAACGCGCCTAGTAAGTTAAGGCACAAATTTTCAAAACCCGAAATAAAGGAATATTGTCTCGATTTTAAATATTTTGGAGAAAAATAAAAAAATGACTTTAAAAAAATAGAGATAAAAATGAGCATGCAAATTAAATACGAGCTATGCAATTAACGATAAAGTTAAATAACATAAAGAATGAACAAATGTATGAAAATAAATATGAGAAAAATAAAATACGAATTATGAAATAAATAAATGAGAAAATACGAAATTAATTTAAAAAAAAGTTAAAGAATTATATATGAAAGTCGAAGAAAGAAAAAAACGGGGTCAAAAATGAAGTTTCAAAGAGTTTAGGGTTAAAATGTAATTTTAGAAAGTTTTAAGGTTAAAAATGTCATTTTAGGAAAATTCGAGGTAAAAACATGGTTTTAGGAATTTCGAGGAAAAATATGATTTTTAAAAGTTCAAGGGCAAAAATATGATTTCTAGACAGTTCAAGGACCTTCTGGGTAATAAAATAAAAAAGATGGGACACGTGGCAGCTTCCGAAGAATTCTAGAGTCAAAGGACCAATTTGTAAATCTTTCAAAATTACTGGGCCAATTTAAAATAAATCAAAACTTGATTTAAGGATGAAATTAAAACAAATCAAAAATAAAAAGGAATATTTGCACAAATAACCCAAAAATTGACACGTGGCAGCTTCCTGAACTTTCAAAAAGGTCAAAGAATTAATTTGAAAATGAAATGAAATTCATGGGTAAAATTTAAAATTAATTAAAAGTTTAAAAAGGACAAGATTGTAAATTTAAAACAAAGGGGAAGGACCAATTTCATAAATATACCATTTCATAAAAACACGCGGATCCTCTTGAGTCAAATCGGGTTGGCCAAAATGACATCGTTTTAGAGTATTTTGGCCACACCGAAAACGGCGCCATTTTGGAGGGCTATAAATACCCTTATTTCTTCAAAAAAAAAACTCATTTTAACTCCTTTTCTCAAAAAAATAGTTTTCCTCTTTCAAAAAAGCTCTCAAATCTCCCTTGGTCAGATTTGCTCCGACCGATCGTCCAGTCACCGTCTCGTCGCCGGCCACCGTTGTTTGTTGCTGTCGTCGCCATGCACGACGGTCTTTAGGTAAAAAAAACTTCCCTTTTTCATTCTCTCTCTTTAAAAACGTAGATCGGGTTCGGATCTATCAAGATTGAGCCTCGATCTTAAAAAAAAGTTTGTTTGTTGTTTTTGATGATTTTCGAATTTATTTGCTTTTCTTAAAAAACCATCTTATTATTTATTCTTAAAAAAATGAAAATGGATCTTCAAAACTTTTCAAATTCGTTCGATTTTACTGTTATTTTTTTGAAAACAACCCATTGTTTGTTTTTTTTTCCGAATATGCTTCTTTTCTTGTTTCCTTTTCATTCTTTATAAAACAATTATAAAACAGATCTTGAAAACGAATCTGACTTTTTCACTTTCTCTAAAAAGGATCCAAAAATCCTTTTGAATTTTTGGAGATAATAAGAAGGATATTTTGAAGTTTTATTTTTTCATTATTCCTCTTTCAAATCTGATTTTTTTTGGTATTATTTCTTGTTTGTTTGTTCCTTTAGAAATATGTGAACAATGGAGTCCCTCGTGAACATGGAATGGCTCGGAAGGACTCCGTTCAAGGTGGTCGAAGGTGGTGGCAGATCAAGTTCGGGTATGTCTCTTTGAATTTCCTTTTTTGTCTATTAAAAATATTTATTATTATTCATTATGCATTTAATAGCATTTAGTGTACTTAATTATCAAGTTTAAAATAAATACTAATAGTAATACTAATGGCAATATAATGATAACATATATATTTAAAACGTATTACATTTTAAACAATAAATGAGCAATAACTAACCATACCTCAAACAGATATTAGGATGATGTTGAATCTGCTTTTGAATCTTGGTTTTAATTGCTTATCTGTCTATTTGATTTAAAATACTATCTGCTTGTATTGATTTCTTTGAACGTGAAAAAAAAAGTCTCGTACATGCAAAATTATTTCGGCTTTTATAGCCTTATTACAATCATTTTCTTTTGTCTTTCTCAACTAAATGTGAGTCTTGTCTTCTCTGTAGATTCAGCTTGCAGTGGCGGTGGTGGCAAGTTGGCCATGACGATGTTGACGTGGCGGATTTTGATTGGGAAGGCAAGGGTGGCAACAACAAATTGCCACAGATCGGGATTTTTCTTTTTCTGATATCTTTTGTAATATTGGGCTTATTGGGTTTAGGGTGTAATTAGGCTTAATTTTGGGGTTTATAATTGGGCTCAAAGATTTGTAATTGGACATTAATAAATTTAAGTAAATTTTAACTTTAAATTAACAATAAATTTAAATTTCAAATGAATTTAAACTTAAAATAAATTTAAGTTTAAAATAAATTTAAATTTAAATCCTATTTGGGTCAAGTTTGGTTTGAATTTGAGCCCGGATAAATTAGGTTTCAACAGCTGCCCCTCTTTGCTCGTTGTTGTGTAACAGGAACGGAGCAAAGACCAAAAGGAAACCCAATTTCATCAGGTCTCACTTCTTCGACGCTCTTTCTTCAATTGGTCCACCCTTCGCTCTGTTGGTCGTTCAATTTCGCTGCTTCCGCTTCTATAGCTTCAAGCGTCATGGCTCCATCTTGCCTTAAGGTAATTTCAAAGAACAAAATTTGCTACGATAGCTTCCCCTAATTTGCCTGCAACTTCAGGGGTTTGGTGTTGTAGCTTCATATCTTGATCTACTTCTTTGTACTTCACTGGGAAGATGAATTTGGTTCACTTTTTTTGCATCTCATTAAGAAGATGACCACTTTATTGCTTCGAATGACTACAATCTGTCCCATGATCGGGGTAAGAGATTGGCTGATGGTGATCTGCCCCAGGCTCGGGGTAAGAGATTTGCTGATGATGATTTACCCCAGACTCGGGGTAAGAGATCGGATAGTTGTAATCTGCCTTAGGCTCGGGGTAAGAGATTTGCTGATGATGATCTGCACCAGGTGTGGGGTAAGAGATCGGATGGTTGCAATCTGCCTAAGGCTCGGGGTAAGAGATTTGCTGATGATGATCTGTCCCAGGCTCGGGGTAAGATATCGGATGGTTGTAATTTGCCTCAGGCTCGAGGTAAGAGATTTGCTTATGATGATCTGTCTAGACTCGGGATAAGAGATCGAATGATTGTAATCTGCCTTAGGCTCGGGGTAAGAGATCGAATGGCTGTAATCTATCCCAGGCTCGGGGTAAGAGATCGGATGGTTGTAATCTGTCCCAAGCTCGGGGTAAGAGATCGAATGGCTGTAATTTGTCCCAGGCTCGAGGTAAGAGATTTGCTGAAGATGTCTGACTTAGGCTCGGGCTAAAAGATCAAATGGCTGCAATCTGTCCAGACTCAGGGTAAGAGATTGGCTGATGGCGATCTGCCCCTGGCTCGGGGTAAAAGATCAAATCTTCAATCTGCCCTTTTTGATGAAATGATGTAATTTGTTTCCAACTTCACTGCCATTTCAGGAAGATAAGATTTGATGTCAAAATTTTATCTTTCTCTTACTACGACTTGGTATCGTAGTTTGATCTGATCCACTGTAACTTTGAGGTAAAAGATGGCTTTATTCTATCCTCTTCGTCTTTAGAGTATCAACTTTAATGTTTTCTTGGTTCATATTGCTATTTTGCGGGGATGTGTATTGTAAAGTACGCTTCTATAGACCTCTATGTAGGCCCTAATTACCAAGATGCAATGATCAGAATGAATCAAATGCTCCTAACTACATGAATGCAGATGATGAATGTCCATTTATTATTTGGGTTAACATAGCCTGTCACTTGTCCAAATTCTGTCATGGGTGCGTTGTCCTGTCTCCTTCTAGGCTCAACCTGAACTGCTTGTTTTCGAGTTTGTTTTCCAATTTGGTAACCCTATTTCGAGCCCTTGTACCATTTAGGAAATTCCAGAGTAATGTTTATGAATCTTTGTATGATTCATATTATTAGTTGATTATCTGTTATTTTAAATGCAAGATGCTTGAACTAGATTATGAAAGAAAAATGTTGAAATTTATTGAAGACAAAATTCAAAAGATCAATAGGAGGCAAATTTTAGTCAAAAAATTGCCAAGTGTCCAACAAAAGACAATTGGATGCCCCGAATATCGCAGGATGAGCTTCTTTGAGCTAACTTGCTTAGAATCATTCTGAGCCCAAATATGTGTCTAGAAGACTTGGAGTGCTTTGTTGGTGCTTCAAGCTGTAATCTTCTTCCATCCTGTTATAATTGAGGGAGAAACGATCACTTCGAACCCATTTTTGAATTTGAGCTTGTGGGTTTTCAACTAAAAATTCCTTTCAGTTTCAAGACGCCCTTTGTGGGTTTTTTTTATTATCTTGAACCTTTTTTTTTGGAGACGCCATTTATGGGTTTTCATCTCAATTTTAGGTAAAATATTTTTTCACCGAGTCTGAATTGACGAGGTTGTGCAAATCTTTACCGTCCATTTCTGTTAGAATGAGAGCTCCTCCTAAGAAAGCTTTCTTTACCACGTAAGGTCCTTCCCAGTTGGGCATCCATTTCCCACGGAAGTCTTTATGTGTGGGAAATATCTTTTTCAAAACTAGATCTCCCTCATAAAATTCTCTAGGATGGACCTTTTTGTCATAAGCTCGCATCATTCTTTTCTGGTACATCTGACCATGGCGAATAGCTCTTAACCTCTTTTCTTCGATTAAATTTAATTGATCGTATTGAGCTTGGATCCATTCTGCCTCATCTAATTGTAGCTCAGTCAGGACTCGGAGAGAAGGTATTTCAACCTCAATTGGTAAGACAGCTTCCATACCATATGCTAGCGAGAATGGTGTTGCTCCAGTAGAAGTTCTAATTGAAGTTCTGTAAGCAAAGAGGGCAAATGGTAGTTTTTCGTGTCAGTCTTTGTAGGTCTCAGTCATTTTCGCAACGATCTTCTTGATATTTTTATTAGCTACCTCCACAGCTCCATTCATCTTTGGGCGATAGGGAGAGGAATTGTGATGCTTGATTTTGAATTGCTCGCAAACTTCCGCTATTGTACTATTGTTCAAATTCAAGGCATTGTTGGATATGATCCTTTCTGGCATCCCATATTGACAAATGATCTCCTTTTTTAAGAACTTGCTAACTATAGACTTTGTGACGTTGGTATAAGAAGTTGCTTCTACGCATTTGGTGAAATAGTCGATGACCACGAAGATAAATCTATGACCATTAGAAGCCTTTGGAGAAATTGACCCAATGACATCCATGCCCCACATAGAAAATGGTCAAGGAGAAGTCATGACATGAAGGTGTGATGGAGGTACATGAATCTTGTCTCCATAGATCTGACACTTATGGCATCTCTTGGCATAATTGATGCAATCGCCTTCTATAGTAGACCAGTAATACCCAAATCTCATTATCTGCCTGGCCATTGTGAAACCACTGGCGTGTGTCCCACAAATGCCTTCATGAACTTCTTCTAAGATCTTTCTAGCTTCAACTGTGTCGACACATCTTAACAACACCTGATCTTTTCTCCTTTTGTACAAGATTTCCCCATCCAGGACATATTCATTGCCTAGTGTTCTCAATGTCCTCTTTTCATTTTCATAAGCTTGCTCGGGGTATTTGCGATCTCTCACATACTGAAGAATATCTTAGTACCATGGGCGGTCATCCCTTTCTTCTTCTTCTTCTTCTTCTTCAATATCATAACAATGAGCCGAAGCCTCATAGATGCTCATTTGAATAGGTTTCATATCTTCTGGTCTATTTACTTTAATCATCGAGGCCAACGTGGTAAGGGCATCAACCATTTGGTTTCTTTCCGTGAGAGATAATGGAATGTAATATCATCAAACTCATTGGTTAACTCGATAATCAATTTTCGGTAATCAATTAGCTTAGAATCTCTCATTTCCTATTCTCCTTTGAGTTGGTAGATTACTAGTGCAGAATTTTCATATACCTCCAAAACTTTGATTCCCCGTTCTATGGCTTCACGGATTCCCATGATACATGCTTCGTATTCTGTCGTGTTATTTGTGCAATCAAAATCAAGTTTACTGGTGAAAGGATAGTGGTCTCGTTCTGGTGATACCAAGACTTCTCTAACTCCATTATCCATGACGTTTGAAGCTCCATCAAAGTTCAATCTCTAAGGATGTTCCATTGTGGTTACCTCTTTAGTGGTCGCAACATACATTAAATCCTCGTTCGGGAAGTCGAAGTTTATTGGCTCATAGTCCTCTAAAGCCCTGCTAGCTAGGATGTCCACTATCGCACTCCCTTTTACTGCCTTTTGATTGACATAGACTATGTCGAACTCCGAAAGCAAGATCTGCCACCTAGCCAATCTTCCATTCAATGAGGCTGACTCCATCATGTATTTTAGAGCGCCTAATTTTGAGATTAACCAAGTAGTATGGTACAACATGTATTACCTTAATCTTCGCGTGGTCCAAACTAGAGCACAGCATAATTTTTCAATTGGAGAGTATCAAGTCTCACAATCGGTGAATTTCTTGCTGAGATAATATATCGCCCTTTCCTTCTTTCCAGACTCATCGTGCTGGCCTAGTACACATCCCATAGAATTTTCAAAGACTGCTAGGTACAGGATTAACAGTTTATTAGGAATTGGAGGCACCAAGATGGGAGCATTGGACAAGTAATCCTTGTTCTTGTTAAAAGTTTCTTGACATGCATCATCCCACACACCTGGGTTGCGCTTCCTAAGCAAACGAAAGATAGGATCACATTTCTCAGTCAATTGTGAAATGAACCGAGCAATGTAATTTAGTCTCCTTAAAAACCCTCGAACTTCTTTTTGCGTACAAGGTGGTGGTAGCCTCTGTATGGCTTTAACTTTATCTGGATCTATTTCAATCCCTTTTTTGGGTTGCGCTTCCTAAGCAAACGAAAGATAGGATCACATTTCTCAGTCAATTGTGAAATGAACCGAGCAATGTAATTTAGTCTCCTTAAAAACCCTCGAACTTCTTTTTGCGTACAAGGTGGTGGTAGCCTCTGTATGGCTTTAACTTTATCTGGATCTATTTCAATCCCTTTTTTGTTGACTACAAAGCCCAACAGCTTTCCTGACGTGGCTCCAAAAGTGCACTTTGTTGGGTTTAGTTTTAATTGATATTTTCTCAGCCTCCTAAATAGCTTTCTCAAGATCCTTACATGCTCTTCCTCTGTTCGGTACTTCGCAATCATGTCGTCAACATAAACTTCAATTTCTTTATGCATCATGTCGTGAAACAAAGTCACCATGGCCCTTTGATAAGTTGCCCCTGCGTTTTTGAGTCCAAAAGGCATCACCTTGTAACAGAATGTTCCCCACAGCGTGACAAACGCGGTTTTCTCCATATCCTCAAGATCCATCTTTATTTGGTTATACCCGGAGAAATCGTCCATGAATGAAAATAAGGAGTGACTTGCTGTATTGTCTATAAAGGTGTCGATGTGAGGTAATGGAAAGTTATCTTTTGGGCTTGCTTTATTTAAATCCCGATAATCCACACGCATACGCACTTTCCCATCTTTTTTGGGAACAAAGACTATATTGGCTACCCATTCTGAGTATTTAACTACTTGAAGAAACTCAACGTCAAATTACTTTCTGACCTCCTCTTTTATTTTCAACAACACATCAAGTCTCATCCTTCGGAGCTTTAGCTGGACAGGTTTGGATTCTTCCTTTATGGGGAGTTTATGTACCACAATGTCAGTACTCAAGCCAGGCATGTCTTGATAAGACCATGCGAAGACATCTTGGAACTCTTGAAGCAATTTGATAAGATCCTTTCTAGTTTCCAGCGAGATGCTTGTCCCAATTTTCACTTCTTTCTTTTCATCTTCGTTTTTCAGGCTTATAACTTCCACCGGGTCTGGATGAGGCAGGATTTGTTTTTCTTCTTACTCCATCATTCTTAATAGATCAGGAGACAAATTACAATCTTGATTATCTTTGAAGTCCTGAAGTTCTTCTAAACACATATCTTGCTTGAAACGAGGCTCTAAGTTAGCATCAGAGTTACTCATATTATTGATATTTAAGGACTTGTCAAAGGAATAAAAAAGAGGTCCAAAGAATGATTATATGGTATGAGTATGAGTATATTTGTCAAATTAGACAAGAATGTATGTATTAAAGAATGATTAATTTTGTTTATTGGACATGTACGTATGGTTCGTTAAATTGGATTAAAAATGAAAGAATAATTAGCGAAAGATTGGCCATATAAGATAAAAGATGCATTTTCATTCAAATTAACTAGATAATGATCATGGGCCCTTTTACAAAAAGATCCATATTACTTTCGAGCCTAAAGCAATAGGTGTGTTTTGAGCATTACTCTGAAGAAGCCTTAAAGACTACAGGGAGTTCCTCTACAGTCCAATTGTCGAGAGTACTTCCAAGGGCAAAAGGACGAATTTTTCATGGGTTTCTTCCTTCATTTCCTAACTCTGATACAGCATTGATGTTCAAACCCTTTATTGTCCCCATTATTTCAATTAGTCTCCCTCTTCTCTCTTCTTCCTTCAGCCTTGAATTGATTATTTCTCCTGATATGAACGTTTTTGATATATGAGGAAAAATTATTGGCTCCTATTGAATCTCCTCTCCAACTAGTCGAGCTCTCCTTTGTTCTTGCTTCTTTTCCAGCTCTTTTCTTTCCCTTCGCGTTTGGTTTATACCCTAGGCCAAAGCGATATTATTTCTCTTCCAACGTTGGCACCTTGATTCTCCCTTGGAGAAACCTTCCTAATCTTTTTCCAGCTAGGGCTCCTTTGCCAATTGACATTTGCAAGGTCATCTTCGTGATTTTTGATATTTTGGGTACAAGGATTCTACTTCATTCGACAATGAAAGTTGCATTAACAAACTCCAAGAACCGAAAAGAACATTCCAAAGCTTCTTCATCTGCACCGATGTATGGCGCTTCATTTGTTATTGAGCTATTAAGTCCTCCTCAGCATTGATTGTGACTAAATGTCCTTCGGTCACCAATTTTAATTTTTGGTGTAATGATGACGGCACTGCTCCTGCTGAATGAATCCATGGTCTTCCAAGCAAGTAGTTGTAGCTTGGTTTGATATCGATTACTAAGAAATCTACTTCGTATGAGTTTAGACCAATTAACAATGGTATCTAGATCTGACCCATAACTTTCCTTTCTGTTCTATCAAATGCTCTTACTACATTGTGGCATGTCTTCATGTGAGAACTATCGATCGGTAACCTCTTTAAAGTTGCTAACGGCAGAACGTTCAAGGTTGAACCGTTGTCAATCAATACACTAGGCAGTGTGTAACCTTTACAGCGGGTAGTGATATGCAGCGCTTTTGTTGACCCTATACCTTTTGGGGGTATTTCATCATCATTGAAAAAGATGAAATTATTAGCGCTGACATTATTGACCAAGCGTTTTAATTTGGTTACTGAAATGTCCTTAGCTACATAAGTCTCATTTAACACTTTTATTAGTGCGTTACGATGTGCTTCTGAACTTTGTAACAGTGTTAAAATGGATAAACAAGCCGGCTGCTTGTGTAATTGCTTTACCACACTATATTCGCTATGCTTGAGGAACTTCAAGAATTCCTTAGCCTCCTTTTCTATCACTGGCTCGTTAATTGGTGACTTTGGTTCACTAGTGCTTCCTCTCTTCGGCTCTTCTAGGTTCTTTCCAAATGTTTCATTTGCAGGGCCATAGTCTTTCCCACTATGCGTGATGAGACTTACGTCTTGAGTTCCTTCTGATTCAACCTTGGAATTTTCTCCTCTTGATATCGTTACATTGCAGTTGTAATTTCAAGGTACCCTTTTGCTATCCTTGTAAGGGAAGGTCACGAGTTTTTAGATTATTATTGTGGGAGTAACTCTTGCTTTAGTTTCGTCATTTCTTGGCCGTGAGATGATTATCATTGGGTTATTAACCCCAAAAGCTTTCTTAACTATGCCCTCTTCGGAGGCATATACTTCTTCTACTTCTTTCTCCCCGAAAAATTCCAACTCCTTATTGTCCATCAATCCCTGTACCACAGTTTTGAACTCGTCCCATTCCTAAATCTCATGCCCTTCGTTATTGTGGAACTCACAGTAGCGTCCTTTTCTCACTGTTTTTCTTGAATCCTGAGCAATTAAGCCCGCTTTTATCCTTTGATGCCATACCCATCTCATGGGTGACCTTACTTCCTCAATGCGAGTTTTAATCTTCCTTCTTTCTTCTTCGACTATTGCATTCACCCCTTGATCAAGATGTTTGGGTAGCGGATTTCCTAATACATTGGATTCGTAGGGTCCTCGAATATCAGTGCCTTGGCATCAATAAGCTGTTGTACATGCCTTTTTAGGGCTGCGCAGTTCTCAATTGAATGGCCTGCTATCCCTGCGTGATATTCACATCGTGCGTTCACGTTGTACCAACTCAGGAATGGTGGTAGTAATGGCTTTACATGGATTGGCGCCACGAGACGTTCCTCATACAATCTCGAATAAAGTTCTCTATATGTCATGGGAGTAAGAGTGAATTCTGTTTTTGGTCTTGCACTAAACCTCTGCCTTGGATTTCTTTGATAATTTCCTTTCGTGGTTTTGGGCGATGCCATCATCATTGGCTTTGAGTAATTTGTCTTGTAAGAGTCCGTGTAGTTGATCTCATTTTCCTTTTTTCTGGGAGCGGTTCTCCTAACGCCTTCTCCCGCCTCAATTTTTTCGCTTCGGATTGTGTTCTCGACCATCTCCCCTGACATAACCATGTCAGAGAAACTTTTGGTAGCACTCCCCAACATATGGTTAATGAAAGGGGCCTTCAGAGTATTAACAAACAACATAGTTGTTTCCTTTTCTAATAATGGTAGTTGTACTTAGGTTGCCACGTCCCTCCATCTTTGAGCGTATTGTCGGAAGCTCTCATTTGACTTTTTCTCCATCCTTTGCAGTGTTAATCTATCGGGTGCCATGTCAATTACATGACTGTATTGCTTCATAAATGCTTGTGCCAGATCCTTCCATGAGCTTATCTTGGCATGACTCAACTGATTATACCATTTGGCTACAGATCCTGTTAAACTATCTTGAAAGCAGTGTATTAATTACTGGTCATTATGAACATGCTCAGTCATCTTCCTGCAGAACATGGTAATGTGTGCTTTGGGGTAACTGGTCCTGTTGTATTTGTCAAAATTCGGTGTCTTAAATTTCGGGGGGAGTACTAGGTTTAGGATGAGGCTCAACTCCTTAGCGTCAATGCCATAGAAGGTATCAGCTCCTTCCATTGTTTTCACTTTTTCTTCTAGCCACTTGGATTTGTCCTCCAGCTGTCTAGGGATCTCAAGCCTTACTCTTTCTATCTCCTCTACTTCATCTAAGTCGTGAACGACGGGAATAACTACATTATCTCCAAAGTTGGAACCGGATCCCATCTGAAAATTTGTCGGCCCTGACATACCGCTTGGGTGTTGTTGTGCTCTTATTGTTACAGGTACTCCACGTGGATATGTTTCCTGCGGTACTTGAGTATGCATAGAAGCATAGCCTGGGAGATATCTAAGCTCCCTACTCTCCTCCCCTGGGCTTATAGCAAGACCTTTTCCTTTATCTGCCCCCGCTCTTATCAGCTGTGTTAGCTCACTTATAATGCTCTTTTGAGATTTTATAATCTGGTCTTTTATATCTTGCTGTACTTTCGCCAAATGGTCTTGCAACTGCGCTTGCACTTGTTCTTGCATTTCCTTTTGAATTTGCTTTAGCCTTTGCTCCATAGCTTTGGTTTTTTTACGAGTGTTATAGTGATGTGAGTTTTCAATGATTACTGATGTAACTGTTAAAGTTTTAATTAGTTAGAATTATTAAGCTAAAATATGTGAAAATGCAATGCAGATGAATGCAAAAGAAAGGTATTGACTTATAATTCAATTTCCATTAAAAAACTTTACTATATAACAAGTTCCTTTAGATAAAGCAAATTACATAAACGGTTTTGCCTTAATGCTCAGAGCTTTGATTTTCTTGAGAAGTCCTACTAGCTTTTGACCCCATTCTGTCTTCATCTCATATTGTATGCTTAACTCATCTGCTTCGACTGCTAGTGTTTGCACGTGGTCGGCTACTCCTCGTATTTGATTCAAAGCCTCGCCCATAACATAATCCCTGTCTCGAACTTGCTTCTAAGTTTGCTGAAAATGCTAATCATTTGTTTCCATTGTCCTCTTCAGAATCTCGATTCGTATTTCACTATTTTGCAACGAGGATTCCAATTCTTCCACCCTCTTATTCAATCTCTCGATCTCGACTCGACTTGCCTTCAGCTCTACCACTGAATTTCGGTTACAATGTCTATACAAGGATTCCTCACTGAATTTCGACTTGCCTTCATTTGTTTCCTTTATTCGGGCCTTTAACACAATCATCTCAGCTTGACTTTCCAACAGGCTGCTCTTCATGACATTTTCTTGGATCTAGGCATCTTGAAACTTGTTTTTCCACTGACTCGTTCTATTCTTCTCCTCACAGATTTTCCATTGCCATTGTTCCGACGTCTTACTTAAACCGACAGTCCTCATTGACAAGCGAAGCTTTTTATAGTCTTTCTTTAAGCTATTAAGATCTTCTTCAGCCTTATTCTTCCCTTTTCTCAATTTCTCTACCTCTAGCTTCTGGACATCAACGTCTAATCCTAAAAGCACCTTTTCTTCTTCTTCCAGTTTTTCTATCATTTTTTTCATCTCAGCATTCTTCCTCTCAAAATCTTTTTTAATAATTTCTAGTTCAATCGGGTCAACCCGCAAGTGCTCCTCAATTGGGTGAACAACCTCCGAGATTGGCATAGGAATGTTGTCATTGATCCTTCTCTTTCTCCACCAATCATATTCTACAATTATCATGGGATTGGCGCCGAACACTTTCATCCTTCGAGCTTGGTTCCATGCATTCGAGATCTCTCGAATCCTCTTCTTATTATTTTCTCCTCTATATGCAAATTCACATTGAGCTAACCCTTGAGTTGCTGGTATGAATTATCTCGACCTGTATTGTCTTGAAACCAATAAAGGTACGTATCCTATTGCTCCCCAAATTCCGGCCAATAGGACCCAGTCGAAGTCTCTGCATCAATACAAAATTTCATCGGGAACAAACCATGTTGCTCGCCATTCTATGTCTTTGTCTCAGAGACTTTGAAGTACTGCCATCCATTTTTTTCTGAGAAGTTTTCTTGTCTTTCAGAGGAGAATAATCTTTAGATAAGTACTGATAGGAGACTTTTTTGTTTTCTAAAAGTGACTATGGAACCATACCGTCAACAACGGTGTGCAACTGATAAACCGACTTTCTCCCTTCTTTCTGCACGCATTTAAGGATTTGAAAGTTTCAGCCAATATTACCGGGATCAGTGTAACCTTTTTACTCAATCGGTCAAACAAGTTTGTCACTGCATCTTCTATATGTCCCAAAGTCTTAAAAAATAATAACTCGTATATACTTAGAGCCAGGATGTCAATCTTTTTCTTCGCCTCTGGGTGGGCCAGGATAAAATCTCGTAAGCTCTTCCACGTAATGCATTTGTTGTCACCTTTCACCTTAACCCGAGCTGCAACCCATTACTCACTCATGCCAGTGATGTTTATTAATCTCTTGACAAAAGTCAGGACACTAGGGGCTCTAGAATAGGCTCTATCTACTGAGATCTTCGGACAACGAAGTAAAGTGGTGTATTTTTCTATCGTCGGTGTCATGTCCACATTCTCAAAAGTGAAGCAACTGTAGGCTGGGTTCCAATACTGCGCTAAGGCTCGTAAGAGTTACTTATCCACCTTAACCTCGAACAAGTAGGGTAAATCTCCGTACTTTTGGTAAAAGGTTTGCTTCGTGTCATTGTCCAAACTGTCCCACATCTCTTTCAATTCTTGCACACTGTTTTGAGCTGTACTAATCCTTGTATAATCCCAAAAGTCTGACTCATACCCTTCTACTAAGCTATCCCCTTTTTAGCGTTGATTTTCCTCTAACCACATACGCATAACCATGTTATCCTCCACCTTATCAAGGTACTTATTTTCCATGATCAATTCTCTTATCAGTAATTGAGTTTGAATCAATATCTTTCCTTGTATGATGATGAAATGTAATGCAAAAGAGACAAAACAGAACAAGTTAGCAAAATACATCAGTATCAATATACAGGTATAAAGCAAAGAACCTAAGAATTTGTCTTGTATAGTTGCTATAAGGTTCGGTATAACTCCTTTTAAGGCAAGTACTTATGGCTCATTACATGTGGTTTAATCTCTAGAGTAAAGGGTACCTAAACTAGTAGATTCCTCGATCTTCACCCATTACAGGCTCATACGGATGAGTTCGGTTTAGGGGGACACATTTCCTACATGTTTGCACGGAAGTGAAAACTTCACGAAAACATGGGTACGGATGTAATCCCGAAAGCGATCCACTATCCTGCATGGAGGTGAAAACCTCACGAAGGAGTAGTTTTTCGCTTCCACTTAAGAAGGTAGTAGCAAAATGCATATGAATGCAAAATTACACTATCAATATCAACAGATCATAGCGTCACACAAAAATGAAGGATCGTATATTAAACAAAATCGAGTATTGAAAGTTTTAACAAAAAGGCTAGAAAATAATCAATTTTGGCTTGACTCTCTTTTATTTTAAAATTCCCCAGTGGAGTTGCCAAGCTATCGAAACGTTTATTTTTGGGAAAACAAACAGGTCTCGAACAATATTTTAAAAATATAAAATTTGGAAAAATGGGAGTCGCCACCAATCTTTTTATTTGGTGTGATTGGATCACCATAAAATGTTTGAAATCCATTTTGAAAAAATATTTTGGTCTTCGAAATCTAGAAAATGGGTTTGGGGGTCGGTTACGTGAGAGGAAGGATTAGCACCCTCACACGCCCAAAATTGGTACCACATTGATTATTTTAGGGTCTTGTTTGTAAAATTTTGAAAAAACTCGAGTGAAGTTTAAAAATACGATCCTTAAATGCTTAAGTTATTTTGATGTACATGTTTAAGAAAGAAATTGATTTTTGTTTAGAAGTCTCACTATTTCGAGGTGATCGAGAAAGAAAGTCACGTCCAATGAGTTAGGATATAACGTTTCGAGATCCGAAAATAACGAGCATTCCTTTGTTGTAAACTTTTAAACCTTGCAAAAGGGTATTCGATTATCCCGATTTGAAGAAAAGTCGCGCCTAGTAAGTTAAGACACAAATTTTCAAAACCAAAGATAAAGAAACATTGTCTCGATTTAAGGGTATTCGATTATCCCGATTTGAAGAAAAATCGCACCTAGTAAGTTAAGGCATAAATTTTCAAAACCCGAAATAAAGGAATATTGCCTCGATTTTAAATATTTTGGAGAAAAACCAAAAATAACTTTTAAAAAAATAGAGATAAAATGAGCATGTAAATTAAATACGAGCTATGCAATTAACGATAAAGTTAAATAACATAAAGAATGAACAAATATACGAAAATAAATATGAGAAAAATAAAATATGAATTATGAATCAAAATAAATGAGAAAATATGAAATTAATTTTTAAAAAAAGTTAAAGAATTATATATAAAAGTCGAAGAAAGAAAAAAAAAAGGGTCAAAAATGAAGTTTTAGAGAGTTTGGGGTTAAAACATAATTTTAGAAAGTTTTAGGGGTAGAAATATCATTTTAGGAAAATTTGGGGTAAAAATATGATTTTGGGAAGTTTGAGGCAAAAATGTGATTTTTGGAAGTTTAAGGGTAAAATGTAATTTTTGAGAAGTTCGAGGTAAAAATTTAATTTTTGGAAGTTCGAGGGTAAAAATATGATTTTTGGACAATTTAGGGACCTTCTGGGCAATAAAACCAAAATAATGGGACATGTGGCAGCTTCCCAAGCATTCTAAGGTCAAAGGACCAATTTGTAAATCTTTCAAAATTACTAGGCTAATTTAAAATAAAAAAAACTTGATTTAAGGATGAAATTAAAAAAATCAAAAATTAAAAGGACCATTTGCACAAATAACCCAAAAATTGACACGTGGCAGCTTACTGGACTTTCAAAAAGGTCAAAGGATTAATTTGAAAATGAAATGAAATTCATGGGTAAAATTTTAAATTAAGTAAAAGTTCAAAAAGGACAAGATTGTAAATTTAAAAAAAAACGGAATGACCAATTGCATAAATATACCATTTCATAAAAACACGCGGATCCTCTTAGGTCCAATCGGGTTATGGATCAGGTCGACTAAAACGACGTCGTTTTGGGGTATTTTGGCTACATCCAAAACGACATCGTTTTGGAGGGCTATAAATACCCTTATTTCTTCAAAAAAAAACTCATTTTAACTTCTTTTTTTTTAAAAAAAAGTTTTCCCCTATCAAAAAAGCTCTCAAATCTCCTTTGGTCGGATTTGCTCAGGCCAATCGTCCAGTCATCGTTTAATCTTTGGCCACCATCATCCGTCGCCGTCGTCACCGTGCACGACAGTCCTTAGGTAAAAAAACTTCCCTTTTTCATTCTCTCCCTTTAAAAACGTAGATCGGGTTCGGATCTATCAAGATCGAGCCCCGATCTTCAAAAAAAAAGTTTGTTTGTTGTTTTTGATTATTTTCGAATTTATTTGTTTTTCTTAAAAAACCATCTTATTATTTATTCTTAAAAAAATTAAAAAGGATCTTCAAAACTTTTCAAATCCGTTCGATTTTACAGTTATTTTTTTGAAAACAACCCCTTGTTTGTTTTTTTTTCAAATATGCTTCTTTTCTTGTTTCCTTTTTATTCTTTATAAAAAATTATAAAATAGATCTTGAAAACGGATCTGACTTTTTGTTTTTCTCTAAAAAGGGATCAAAACATCGTTTTGAATTTTTGGAGATAATAAAAAGGATATTTTGAAGTTTTCGAAGCTTAGTAAGTTTGCAATAACATTTAACTTACAGAATAACCAATTTGGTTACAGAATAGTAATGATCGTCTTCGAAAATACAATGATAATGCATCCGGTTAATCTCTTCAGTATTCCAGAATTTTTAGCTCATACGAGCTCAGACAGAGTTTAGCTCTTACGAGCCTAGACAGAGTTTAACCAGTAAACAATGCTGCTCACATAAGGTGATAAGAATCCACAATGTATGCAGGACCTCAACCATCGATACGGTCCATATTACTCACTCATGATGCTGCTCATACAAGTTGATGAGAATTCGTAACGCATGTAAGAAACTCAGCCGTTGCTACGATCTATGCTACCCACTCACGATACTGCTCACACAAGCTATCAAGAATTCGTAACATATGCAGGATCTTAGCCATCGTAGGGGTCTATACAGTCAGTGTCCAGTATTCATTCAAAATTCATCAACTCGTGATGCTGCTCACATAAGCTGTCAGGAAATTGCAAGATATGTAGGATCCCAACCATCGCGTCGATACAGATCATTGACCCAAGGCTTAACATTTCTTTTCTTCATCCATTTTCTCAAATTTCTCGAATCATTAAGCATATTTAATTTACTACAAAAACAATAGAGTATAGGAAGGTTATTACAATATAGAAAATTATAGTATGAACTTATCGAATGAAATTGCAGTTAAAACGAAACTCTAAGGACTATTCTGTAATTTTTCGTTTTTCACGATCGGTAGCACGACCTTAATCTAAATCAAGCTCCAAAGTACAACAATGGAAACCCTAAGTTTTCTTAGGTTTGGCCATGAGAGGAGAAAGACAAAGAAGAAGATGATCAAAATCATCTTTTATTTCTTTTATTTTTCATTTATATACCTAGGTAATTTTGTAATTTTTTAGTCTTTCACCCTTAGCTTAATTAATCTTTCTTTCTCATAATTAACCCATTATTTATACAAACTAATATCATGGCAATGCACTAAATTAACCTCTATTGGTTAATTTGTTTAGTTGGTCCCTCCAATTAAACAATCCAACTTTCACAACCTTTATAACTTAGCCTTTTTTACTCAGTTAACTATCTAAACGACAAGATTTTCTAACCAATATTCAATACGATGCTAATAATATCATAAGTATTTAATAAATAAATTTTATGACCCGACTCGTCGGAGTTATGATCCCGAAATCACTGTTTCTGACACCACTAAAAACCAGGCTCTTACAACTCTTTCCCCTTAGAAAATTTCGTCCCAAAATTTCTTAATAGTAAACTGGTTAGGGTATTGTGATTGAATTGATGTCTCAGTCTCCCATGTAGCTTCTTCTAACTCGTGACGATTCCATAAGACTTTTACCAGCGGTACTCTTTTGTTTCGTAACTCCTTTACCTCACAAGCCAGAATTCCAATCGGTTCCTCTCAGTACGATAAGTTTGACTGTATCTCAACCTCACAGGGAGTTACATGAGAAGGATTTGATCTATAACATCTCAGCATGGACACATGAAAGACATTATGAATATTCTCAAGTTTCAAAGGTAAAGCTAGCTTGTAGGCTACAGGACCTACCCTACCCTCTCGTTGATCTCTTACGACAAAATAAATCTCAAAAAATCTCGATCTCCAACTGCAAATTTTATATCTTTTCTCTTGAGATCTGCATAAGACTTTTGATGATCAGATGTTCTTTTAAGCAACCACTAACTATCCGAATTTTATCCTCTATCTCATGAATCAAATCCATCCCAACCAACTTAGATTCACTCAGTTCTGACCAATACAGTGGTGTTATGCACTTTCTACTATACAGAGCTTCAAATGGTGCCATTTTAATGCTGGACTGATAGCTGTTATTATATGCAAACTCTACCGACGGTAGATATCTTTCCCATCTATACTCAAACTCTAGTACACAACATCATAACATATCTTCTAAAATCTGTATTATCCACTCGAACTATCCATCTGTTTGTGGATGATATGCAATACTAAAATTCAGTCTGGTGCCCAAAGCTTCATGGAGCTTACCCTAGAATCTCGAGGTAAAACGCAAATCCCTATCAGAAATAATAGCTACTGACACCCTGTGCAGTCGCACAATCTCAGATACATACAATTTAGCTAACTTTTTAAGTGTGAAATCTACACGAACAGGAATGAAGTGAGCTAACTTAGTCAATCTGTCAATTACAAACCTAGATAGAATCCTTTTTCGTCGGATTTACCAATAACCTTGTAACAAAATCCATAATAACTCGTTCTCACTTCCATTCAGGAATGGTAATAGACTACAGTAAACCAAACAGTACCTGAAGCTCAGCTTTTACCTACTGGCACACTAGACATTTAGTTACAAACTTAGAAATCTCACGTTTCATACCTGGTCACTAATACATTTTCACACTCCTCGAATGAATGGAGTAAGTGCTACTATGAGCCTTTATCAAAATATCTCGCAAATCATCAAGAATACATACTCTGTTTTGGTAGTACATCATGCCTTCAGCATTCACAGTGAACTTTGTAGTAGAATCACTCTGAACATGTTCTTTCTTGGCTACGAGTTGCAAATCATCTTTTTGCAGCTCCCGAATTCTTTGTAGAAATAATGGTCTCGTTCTAAATTCAGCTATCATAGAACCATCACCCTTTAGAGATAAATGTGCATTCAACGTCCTCAATGCAAATAATGATTTCCTGCTTAGGGCATCTGCAATGAATTAGCCTTTCTATGATAATCAATCACAACATCATGATCTTTCAATAGTTCTAACCATCATCATTGTCTCAAATTTAGTTCTTTCTGGGACATCAAATACTTCAAACTCTTATGATCTATAAATATGTGACATTTCTCACCATAAAGATAATGACATCAAATCTTCAATGAAAAAAACTATAACAGCTAACTCTAGATCATGGGTCGGGTAATTCCTCTCATGCTTCTTTAACTGTTGGGAAGCATAAGCTATCACTTTCCCAGCTTGCATCAATACACATCCCAATCCATTCAGTGACGCATCACTGTAAATAATAAATTCTTTTCCTATCTCAGACTGTGTCAAAACTAGAGTTTCTGTTAACATTTTCTTTAGCTGATCAAAACTCTACTGACACTTTTTCGACCAAACAAACTGAACATTCTTCTGAAGTAATTTTGTCATCGGTAAAGCTATGATGGAGAAATCTTTAACAAATTGACAATAATAATCCGCCAATCTCAGAAAATTACATACCTTAAAAACATTCTTCAGAACTTTTCAGTTGAGAATAGTAGAGACCTTACTCGGATAAACCCGTATTCCTTCAGAAGATATAACATGACTTAGAAATCCAATCTCTCTAAGCCAGAACTCACATTTACTGAATTTTGCATACAGCTGCTTCTTTCACAAAATTCGCAGCACCTCTCTTAAATGCTGAGTATGCTCTGACTCTGTCTTAGAATAGATTAGTATATCATTAATAAATACCACTACACATCTATTCAACTGAGGCTAAAAGACTCAATTTGTCAAATCCATAAATGCTACCAGTGCGTTAGTCAACCCAAACGACATCACCAAAACTTCATAATGTCCATATTGGGTCGTGAATGCAGTCTTTGACACATCACAGTCTTTGATCCGCATCTGATAATAACCTAACCTGAGGTCTATTTTAGAAAATGCTGTTGCATTTTTCAATTAATCAAATAACTCGTCAATACGAGGCAACGGATACTTATTCTTCACTGTAACTTTGTTCAGTTGCCGATAATCAATGCACATTCTCATCCAACCATCCTTTTTCTTTACAAACAACACTGGTGCACCCTAGGGTGATACACTCGGAAGGATAAAGCCTCTGTCCAATAACTCTTGTAAATGTGCCTTAAGTTCTTTCAACTCAGTTGGTGCCATTTTATACGGTGGAATCGATATCGGAGTAGTGTTAGGCATCAAATCAATGCCAAACTCCACTTCTCTAATCGGTGGTAATCTTGATAACTCTTTAGGAAACACATTTGTAAACTCATTAACAACTGATACCTGATTTATTTCTGTTCTTGACTCCCGAGTATCTAGTATATATGCTAGAAATTCTTCACAACCCTTACAAACCATCTGTTGTGCAGAAATAGCTGAAATCATTCTAGCATCATTGTTTAACTTGTCAGACTCAATTGTAATCATTTCACCTATCGAACATTTCAAATCAATCTGTCTCTGTTTGTAGTTAACCACCACATCATGCTCAGATAACCAATCTATACCCAATATCGCATCGAACTCGATGAAGGGTAATAGCATTAGATCAGTAGGAACTTTTAGTAGACATTTAGGACACACCAAATTAACTATGACATTATGACCCAACAAGTTTGTAACTTGAACATCAAATTCAGTCGACTCAACAGACAAGTTTTTATCATTTTTCAAAGCAGTACAAATATAAGAATGAGTTGATCTAAGGTCTATCAAATCACACACAATATCATATGTTCTTATAAATTCTGAAAATATTGGCCTATCAAGCTAAAGAACATGTTCTTCGCCTCATTTTCTGTCATTGGTATAATCGATACTCCTTGACTCGCGCCAAAATCAGAAGTCAGGATATTTTTGTTTACCTCATTCCTCGTTCAAAATCAGACATTTTCACTTATCTGCAAAAATTCACGATCATATAGGATCTATCATAATCACACTATCATAAGTTCATATGACATGTAATTCTAAGCTTTGGAATTCATAGTTTCGGTCTAAGAATCGGCTAAATCGTAAGCTTTGATATCACTAAATGTAACACTTAAAACTTGATACCGTCGTCGTTTAAAGTTCTAGGGTCTTTCATATTATTTACCGTTATTTAAAATCTCATACCTCAACAATACAGTATCACAAAAATATACACGCCATTAAGTTTGAGCTTTAATAATACATTACACCAATGAGGGTTAAAAATGAGCTTTAAAATGTCGCCCAGATTTTATAAAATGACATTTTTAACCCTTATTGGTGTAATGTATCAAACATAATGGCATGTATATTTTTGTGATACTGTATTGTTGAGGTATGAGGTTTTAAATAACGATACATAATATGAAAAACCCCAGAACTCAAACTGGCAACTGTGTTGGGTTTTGGGTGCGACATTTTCTTTGCCCTTTCTTTTTGAGAAGTTCGGGTTAACATTAGCTACGAAATTAAATACACAACATATTTCATCAAAACATAACAACTTTTATTCTAACTAAACTTAACTCCCTATTTTCTTATTTTTGCATTAAGTTACCAAATTTCCAAATTTAGTCCTCACTATTTTAAATCAACAATTAATTTCACCATTTAGTCCCTTTTCTCTTCTAACCCAAAATATATCCAAATAAATCCTTAAAACTTTATCTACTCAACAATGATAGTATTTAATATCTTTGACAAGAATGAAAAATATGACATGCGTTGGCTAGCTTAAGGTACCGAGATTCCAAAAAGATAAAAATTACGAGAAAATGACTAAATTAAGCTTACCAAAATGAAGCTTGAACTTAAGTAAATCCTAATCTCTTTCTTCTCCCTTCTCTGTTTCGAACTTGGTTGAAAAAGAAAGAAAAATATCATTCTTTCTCAACCACTTTCATTATAATTTAAATTATTTCCTTTCTTTTCTTTTATTTTTATTTTTCTCAACCACCTTCATACCTAACGGCACTAAGAGTGTAAGTGGGGAATTTGCCCCATTGGTCCTTTTTTTAATTTCAAATTAAAATCTTTTTTATAAATTGCACTTTTATCACTTATGCAATTTAATCCCCGTACTTAATTTAACACAACACAATTAAAATTACTTATTCGATAAGCAATTATTCTACAATTTATTTCCATAAATATTTTTATTAAATATTTATGGGTTCGATTTACAAATACAAAGTCTCGAAAATATATTTTTCGACACCCCCGAATTCAGGTCGTTATAATGAAATTCCCTCATTTTCTCCAATTGAATTATAACTTCCATTTTCTTGAGAAATCCTTCTTTCCTTTCATTTCTTTCATCCTCTCTCTTTTCTACCTAACCTCATTTGAAATCTTAATGAATCTTAATTAATTTCTTGTAAAATCATAGAAATTACCACCCTTTTAAGACTTTCTAAAATTGATTTTAGCCCTAGAGTCGAAAGTTAAGGAAGAAAATGTGGAGAAAGTTTAGAAAGAGTGAGAAGATTAATGAAGATACATTTTGTTTGAGATAATAACAACATGGGGTAATTTTTTAAAATTGTTGGAAATGTTACAATTTGAATTCAAAATAGGGGTAAGCTACAAAAATAATCCTGTTGATTACTTAGTGTTGAAAATCAAGAATTCTAAAAGAATTTAAAATGCGACCCTTAAAATAGTGTTATTTGATGATATTACTAAAAAATTACTATTTAACGAAGAAAGCTCTTTTATTTCGAATTAATTGAGAAGGAAAGTCATGTCCTGTAAGTTAGGGATATAACATCTCGAATCCTCAAAAAAAAAGAACATTTATCGGCTAATTAAATCTTGCATATTTTTAATTTTAAATAGGGTATTCAGTTACATAGGTTCGAAGATAAAGCCGTACCCCATGAGTTGGGAAACAATTTTCTTGACTCCTCTAAATAAAAAACATTGCCTCAGTTTTGGATATTCCGTATACATTACGTGAAAATCGAATACAACATTTTAATGTGACATGCGATTGATTTATTCGAGTGTGGCATGAGAATGAATGAATATATGCAAGCATAATGTACAATGTGATGATTGGCAAAATAAAATAAATACATGGATAATAATACTAATAATAATACAAGTAGTAACATCAATAAAATAAAATTGTAATAGTAATGATAATAAATAAAAATGATAAAGTAACTATGATAATAATAGCAATAAACATTTATCAATAATTCTAGCAATAAAACGTAATTAAATCAAGGATAAAAATAAAATGCGTAATTCAAAGGGGCAAAAATGTAAAACATAAAATAAAAATGTTGGAAATAATAAATATAAATAAAAAATAAGCAAAAGACCTAATTGGAATTTAAAAGAAATTTAAAGGGGAAAAATAAAAAGATAAATAAAATTTAAAGTGCTTGAAATAAATAAAATCAATAGAACATTAAAGGACAAAATTGAAACTTAAGGAAAATTAAAGAGACAAATTAAAAAAATAATATTAAGGATCGAATTAAAATAAAATAAAAATTACAATGATCAAAAGGATAAATATCTCAGCTTCTGGCACGTGTCATTCCCAAAAGGGGTCAACGATCAAAAGACTAAGTTGTAAAGAAAACAAAATTAACAAGAAAAAATTAAAATAAAATAAAAGGACTAAATAAAAGAAAGATAAAAAGCGGAAGGACCGAAAGGGTAATTAGACCCAAAAACACGCGAATTCTTTTTTATTTTGGGAATTTTAAAACAATAAAAATTATACATTTGAACTTTTTTTTTTATTTTTTTCTATTGCATCCGTTGTCTATGTGTAAAAAATTAAAAATAATTGGCGCGGTTTTTATAACCGCAACAAATTACATATTTTGTTTAATGGTATAATTTGAGGTGAGGGTCTATAGCTTTTTGAGGTATAATTTGAGGATCCGCATGTCTTTGAGGTGAAGGTCTAATTACCCTTTCGGTCCTTCCGTTTTTACCTTGTTTTTAATTTTGTCCTTTTAATTTGCTCATCGAGCTCAAATTATACCTAAAAAACACAATGAAGAAAATTTTGGTTTGTTTGTTTGAGCCGGATGAAATTGAGGTTCTACAATTGTCCCTCTTTGCTCGTTGTTGTGTAACGGGAAAGGAATAAAGACTCCAATGAGGACCAATTTCGTCTGGTCCTGCTGAATTTCGACTTTTGGTGCTTCTCTTTTTCAAGTAACCCAGTCTTTCATTTCATTAGTTACTCTATTCCACTATATCTGCTTCGCTACAACTTTAGGAAGACAGAATTTAGTGTTGCAGCTTCATCTTACCCCATTGCAACTTCAAGGAGATAAGATTTGTTGTTGTAGTTTTATTCCAACCCACTACAATTTTAGGAGGACTGGAATTGTTATTTCATCCACTTCATTGCAACTTCAGGAAGACAATATTTGACATTGTAACTTTATCTTGCTTCACTGCACCTTTAGGGAGATAGGACTTCCTAATGTAGTTTCAATCCGATCCATTACAACTTTAGGGAAATAGGATTTGATGTTGTAGCTTCATCTTGCTCCACTGCATCTTCAGGGAGATAGGACTTGCTAATGTAGTTTCAATCTGATCCACTGCAACTTTAGGGATATAGGATTTGATGTTGTAGCTTCATCTTGCTCCACTACATCTACAGAAAGATATGATTTGCTTTTGTAGCTTCAATCCGATCCACTACAACTTCAGGGATACAAATTTGATGTTGCAGCTTCATCTTGCTCCACTACATCTTCAAGGAGATAAGATTTGCTACTGTGGTTTCAATCCGATTCATTGCATCTTCAAGGATATAGGATTTGATGTTTCACTGATCCATCATGCAATTCTATGGGAATAAGACCTGTAGAATCTGTTTTATGGACCTCTGTCTAGGCCAAACAATGATTGAAATGAACCAAATGCCTCTAACTAGATGGGTACAAATGATATTGGTAGAATGCAAAATGTCATATTTGTCTTTTAGTCCTTAGGTCGACATTGTTCGACGTTTATCTAAGTTCTATCACTGATGTGTCACCATGCCTTTCTTTCAAGTCTAGTGTCTTTGATATGAAATCTAAAGAGGTAGTCATAGTCTAAACTACTTGTTTCAGAACCCCTTCAACCCTCAGGTTTGGTTATTTCTAACTAGTGATTCTGTTTCAAGTCACTGTACTATTTAGAAATTTTCAGAGAATGTGGAGAAATCATTTTATACTTCATAACATTGTCACTAATCGTTATTTCAATGTAAAAATGCTTGAACAAAGTCGAAAAAATGGAAAAGACTGAATTTCATTGGAGAAAAAGCTCGAATGAAGAAAATGAATGAAAATATTAAAAATATCAAACATTAGTCAAAAATTGCTAAACATAAAGTGAGTAAAAACGAAATTAGGTGCCCAAGATATCAAAATATGAGTTTCTACGAGCAAACTTTTTTAGGACCATTTTGAGTCTGATATGTGTTCATGAAACCTGGAGTGCTTTGTCGATGCCCAAGATGTAAAGTTCCTCCACCATGCTACTTTTGAGAGAAAAGACCATTACATGCCCATTCTTTTATTTAAATTTGAGTCATCCGTTCGGGTTTTTGACTCAAAAATCTTTAGGTTTTGAGACGCCCTTTACGGGTTTTCGTATCAACCTCTCTCTTTTTTAAGGAAACGACCATCACATGCTCATTCCTTGGTCCAAATTTGAGCTGTCCTTTCAAGTTTTTGACTCAAAACTCCTTAGGTTTCGAGACACCCTTTATGGGTTTTCATCTCAACCTCTTATTTTTTTAGGTGAAATGCATCTTTACTGAATCCGAGTTCACGAGGTTAGGCAGATCTTTATCGTTCGTCTCGGTTAGAATCAGAGCTCCTCTAGAAAAGGCTTTCTTTACCACATAAGGTCTTTCTTAATTTGGCATCCATTTTCCTCGAAAGTCCTTTTTTATGGGAAGGATCTTTTTCAACACCAAATCACCCTTATTGAATTCTCTAAGGTGGACCTTTTTTCATAAGTTTGCATCATTCGTTTTTGGTACATCGGACCATACCGGATAGCTTTCAGCCTCTTTTTCTCGATCAAGTTTAACTAATCATATCTGAATTGAATCCATTATGCTTCATCTAACTTCACTTCTGACAAAATTTAGAGGAAAGGAATCTCGACTTCAATGGGTAAAATGCCTCCATTCCATAAACCAATAAAAAGGTATTGCTCCGGTAGAAGTCCTGACAAACGTTCGATAAGCGTAGAGGGCAAATGGTAATTTCTCATGCCAATCTTTATACGTCTCCGTCATTTTCCCAACGATTTTCTTAATCTTGAACTGACTGTAGACCTTTGCTATAATGTTATTTTTTAAATTCAATACGTTATCAGATATGATCTTTTCTGGCATTCTATACCGACATATAATCTCTTTCATCAAGAATTTATTAACCACTGATTTCGTGACATTGACATAGAAACCAACTTCTACCCACTTGGTAAAGTAATCAATGGCCACGAAGATTAATCAATATCCATTGAAAGCCTTTATCGAAATTGGCCTAATGACATCCATGCCCCACATAGAAAAAGACTATGGAGAAGTCTTGACGTGAAGATATGAAGGAGATACATGGATTTTATCTCCATGAATTTGGCATTTATGATATCTCTTAGCATAACTGATGCAATCTCATTCCATGGTGGATCAATAATAATCATATCTCACGATTTGCCTGGCCATTGTAAAACCATTAGCATGTGTTCTGCAAGCACTCTCATGGACCTCTTTTAAAATTTTCCTAGCCTTGACAGAGTCGACACATCTTAACAACACCTAATCCATCCTCCTCTTGTACAAGATCTTTCCATTTAGGACATAATCATTTGCAAGCCATCTTAGTGTCCTTTTATCATTCACAATTGCTTGCTCAGGGTATTTATGATCCTTTACATACTGTAATATGTCCTGGTACCAAGGGTGATCATCCCTTTCTTCTTCATCAATGTCATAACAATTGGCTAGAGCCTCATAGATGCTCATTTGAATGGGCTTTACGTCTTCTTGCTTGTTGACTTTAATCATGAAAGCAAGGGTAGCCAAGGCATTGGTCATCTGATTTTCATCTCACAAGAGATAATAGAAGGTGATGTCCTCAAACTCCTTAATTAACTCGAGAACCAGCTTTCGATAATCAATCAACTTGGAATCTCTCGTTTCCCTTTCATCCTTGAGTTGATAGAGTACTAATGCAAAATTCTCGTACATCTCCAAAACTTTGATATTGCATTCAATAGCTGCATGGATACCCATGATACATGTTTCATATTTCTCCATGTTATTTGTACAATCAAAATCGAGTTTTCTTATGAAAGGATAATCATCTCCTTCTGGAGATACTAAAACCACCCTTACTCCCTTACCAGTGGCATTTGAGGTGCCATCAAAATTTAGTTTCCAAGGGTGTTCTTCTGGAGCTCCTTCTTTAGTAGTTGTAACATACATCAGATCTTTGTTTGCGAAATTGAAATTTAATGCCTCATAATCCTCTAGAGCTCTGCTAGCCAGAAAGTATGCTATTGCACTCCCTTTTACTGCCTTCTAGTTCACTTAGACTATATCAAATTTGGAGAACAGAATTTACCATCTAGCTATTCTTCCATTCAATGCAATTGACTCTATCATGTATTTTAGAGGATCCAATTTTGAGATTAGCCAAATCGTATGATACAACATGTATTTCCTCAACCTTCGAGTGGCCCAGACCAAGGCGCAATATAGCTTCTCAATTGGCGAATACCTAGTCTCGCATTTAGTGAACTTCTTGCCAAGGTAATAGATTGCTCTTTCTTTCTTTCCCGATTCATCATGTTGGCCTAGCATGCATCCCATAGAATTTCTAAATATTGCCAAGTATAGTATCAATGGCTTATCTGGACTAGGTGACATCAGAATTGAGGCGTTGGACAAGTAATGTTTGACCTTATCGAAAGTCTTTTGGCATTCATCATCCCATACACCTGTGTTATGCTTCTTGAGAAGACGAAAGATAGGATCAAATTTCTCGGTTAGTTGTGAGATGAACGAGCAATGTTATTCAATCCCTTAAGAAACCTCGAACTTCTTTTTAAGTACGCGACGGTGGTTACTCTTGTATAGCCTTGACTTTATCGGGATCAGTCTCAATTCTTCTCTCGTTGACTACGAAGCCTAACAATTCGGTTAAGGTAGCCTCGAAAGTGCATTTTATTGGGTTCAATTTCAACTAGAATTTTCTTAATCTCAAGAACACTTTCCTCAAAACCTTCACATGCTCTTCTCCTGTTCGGGATTTCGTGATTATATCGTCGACATAAACCTCTATTTCTTTATGCATCATATCATGAAATAAAGTCACCATGGCTCTTTGATATGTCGCTCCCGCATTTTTCAGTCCAAACAACATCACTTTATAGCAAAATCTTCCTTACATAGTGTCGAATGTAATTTTATTCATATATTTAGGATGCACATTTATCTGGTTATATCTAGAGAAACTATCCATGAAGGAGACTAGAGAATGACCTCTCATGTTTTCCATTAAGGTATCGATGTGAGGTAACAAGAAATTATCCTTCAGGCTGACCTTGTTTAAATCCCGATAATCTACACATATTCGCACTTTCCCATCTTTCTTAGAGATAGGGATTATATTGGCTACCCACTTCGAATATTTTAGCACTTGGAGGAAACCAGCATCAAACTCTCCTCTCTTTTCTTGACCTCCTCTTTATTTTTTAATAGCACGTCGGGTCTCATTCTTCGAAGTTTCTGCTGAACCGAATTGCATTCTTCCTTTATAGGGAGCATGTGTACTATGACATCAGTAATTAACCCCGGCATGTCTTGATAGGACCATACGAAGACATGTTTGAATTCTCGAAGCAACTCTATGAGATCTCACCTTTTTTCTGCAAGGATACATGTCCTAATTTTTACCTCTTTCTTTTCATTTTCATCTCATAAACGCACAACTTCTACTGGTTCTTTGTGAGGCAAGATTTGTTTCTCATCTTACTTTATCATCCTTAACAGATCAGGAGACAAGTTACATTCTTGATCATCTTCAAATTCTTGAGGTTTTTCTAGACACATATCTAGCTCAAAAGGAGGCTCTGAGTTAGCAGTAATGTCACTTATATCATTGATATCAAGGAACCTGGCATAAGGACAAGAGGAGATCCAAAGTGTTTACCAAAATGTTTGCCTGAAATGATTAACTGTATGGTATGAGTATGGTTGAAAAATAATAGTAAAATGTTTGCCAAAATGGGACACAAAAATGCGTCGTTTTCATTGAAATAAAGGATAATGGTCATGTGCCCTTTTTACAAAAGTATCTCTATTGCTCTCGGGCTTAGAGCAATGGGTATGTTCTGAACATTACTCTAAAAAAGTCCTAAAAACTACGGGAAACTCCTCCATAGTCCAATTGTTCAGAACACTTCCAAATTTTCGATAGGTTTCCTTCTCAATTCCCTTTCTCAGATATGGCGTTAACACTCCTATCTTCGACTATTGTATTTACCCCTTGGTCAAGATGATTGGGTAATATAGTTCCAACCACATTAAGCCCCACAGGATCATCAAACCTCATGATTTCCATTTTGATAAATCTCTCGACCAATTTCTTGAAGGTAATGCAACTTTCGATCGAGTATCCAGTTATTCTAGCACGGTATTCACACTAGGCATTTGCATCATACCACTTTGGCAATGGAGGTTGCATTGGCTTTAGGTAGAACAGTGATACTACATGAGCGTTGAGCAGGTTTTGGTACAATATCCCATACGTTATTGGGATGAGTGTGAACTGAACCCTTTTTATATTCGTCCTCGAACTAGATTTCTATCTCGAGGCACATTGATGGATGGTCGTCATGGTCCTAGACTGCGCTATCATAACCGGCATTGAGTAGTTTGCGTTGTATACGCTTGCAACATTTACCTTATTTTCTAGGGGTTGATTTCTTAACACATTCCTTTGCGTCTATCTTCCCACTTCTTATTACGTTTTCAATCATTTCCTCAGATTTGACCATATCTGATAAACTCTTGGTAACATTGCCCATCATGTGATTGATGAACAGAGCCTTCAAAGTATTAACGAAAAGCATCATTGTTTCTTTTTCTAACAGAGGTGGTTGAACTTGTGTTGTCACATCCCTCCACCTTTGGGCGTATAGCTTAAAGCTTTCATTTGACTTCTTCTCCTGATTTTGTCAGGCGTCATGTCAATCACGTGGTCGTACTACTTTATGAAGGCCTGTGCCAAATCTTTTCATGAGTTTATCCTAGCACGGCTTAGCTAATTATACCATTTTGTAGCTGATCTAGTTAAACTATCTTGGAAACAATAAATTAGTAAATGATTATTATTGATGTATCCTATTATTCTTCTACAGAATATCGTAATGTGTGCTTTAGAGCAACTAGTTCCATTGTATTTCTCGAATTTTAGGGTCTTGAATTTCAGCGGGAGCACTAAGTTTGGGACCAAACTTAATTCCTTGACATCAATTCTGTGGAAGATGTCAGCTCCTTCTATGGCTTTGAACTTTTCTTCTAGTCATTTACATCGATCTTCCAACTTTTTGAAAGTTTAGTCTTAGTTTTTTTCGTCTCCGTTATATAATCCAAATTGGGGACAACAATGTTGGTTAGGTTGTCTCCCGGGTTGGAACCAATAACCATAGGGTAATTTGGCTGTCCTGAAGTGTTAACCTGGTGTGCTGTGTCCTTATAGTGACAGGTACTCCTCGTGTATACGTCTCTTGTTGAGCTTGGACGTTTGTTGGGGTAAAAGTTGGGGGTATGCAAGTTCTTCACTCTTGTCTCCATGTTTTATCGCAGTGTGCTTCCCTTTGTCAACTCCTCCTGTTAGTAATTAGGTTAACTAACCTATTATATTCCTCTGAGATTCTATTATCTGATCCTTTATATCTTGTTGCACTTTTGCTAATTGATCTGGCAATTGTGCTTGCAACTGGTCTTGTATATCCTTCTAGATTTTTTCTAGCCTTTCTAATCTTTGATCCATGGCTTTAGATTTACCACAGGTATTGTAGAAATGTTGGGTTTGTAGATTCTCAATAGTTTCCAAGCTAACTGTCACAATTTGGATTAATTAGGTGATTTTCTTAGAAGTTAATACATGTAATGCAATGCTAAAGAAAGATAAAAATGCATGCAAAAAGGTATTTATTCTAGTTCAATTTCATTAAAACAAATTTATGATAAAAAAGTTTCATTACATAAGGCAGATACATATATGGTCATGTCTTAATGCTTAAACCTTAATCTTACTAAGAAACCAATCTAATTTTTTGCCCCGATCCATCTCCGATTCATATTTTAGGTTCAGAACGTTAGCTTCAATGGCTAAAGCCTACAAGTGGTTAGCCACTTCTCGTACTTGGGCCGAAGCCTCGCACATGACATGGTCCTTATCTTTGATCTGCCCCTCTAATAGGCTGTCACCTTTCTCTTGTTGCCTTTTCTCTAACCATAATCGCACGAACACATTATCCTTTACTTTTTATTAAGAAACCCATTTTCCATGATAAGCTCTCTATCCAGCAATTGAACACGAATCAACACATTTTTTTTAAGATGAAAATGCAGTGCAACCAAAGCAAAAACGAAATGAAGTAAGTTAGTATAATTAATACAAGAGTAATTAAAACAAAGAACAAAGGTTAAAAGCGTCTCTCCCTTAAACTCTATTCAGGTAATCACTAAAGGTTCGGCACGGTTCTACTTAAGGCTAGCTTTTATGGCTCATTACATGCAGTTGGGTCCTAAAGTAAAGGTACCTGAACCGACAGATTCCTTAATCCTCACCCATTATAGGCTCATATGGATTGAGTTCAGTTCAAGGGATACATTTCCCTATGTTTGCACGGAGGTGAAAACCTGACAAAAACATAGGTACGGATATATTTCGAAAGCGACCCACTATCCTGCACGAAGGTGAAGACTTCACGAAGGAATAGCTTCTCATTCCCACTTAAGAAGGGTGGAGTAGAATGATAATGTCATGCAATACGTGTGCAAGTGTACGAAAAGCAATGTTGGAGCCCAATTTTGACCGGGCTTGGACTTTTGAGTTAAATTAATTTTAAATTTATTTAAATTTAAATTTAGATTTATTTTAAATTTAAATATCTAAATTTAATTTGAATTTAAATTTAAATAAAAAATTAAAATATTAAATTTAAAAGTCCAAATGTCCATGGCCCACGGCCCAATTACAATGGCCCATTTACAAGGGCCCAATTAAGGGCCCAATCACAATAGTCCAAATCAGAAAAATCTGATCTACCCACGTGCCTACTGCTGCTGGCCACCCGCTCCATCTGCTGACCACCAGCTCCACCCACCAGCTCTGCCACCACCATTGAACCTGCAACAAGCAAGGGAGATTAGACAGACATTAAATTGTAAGGAAACAAAATAGAATTATGAGAAATTTGGCTATAAAAAGCCGAATTAAATTCTAGTGGGGGATCTTTTTTTTTGTTGTTTTTTTTTGGTTTTTTTGAATACTCTTGATCAATACAAAAAGAAACAATCCAGGCTTCCCAATATTCTGCAGTAAATACTCAGGCGTTGATAACCAAAAGACTTATAGTCTTCTCATCCAGGTACACAGAACTCATATTTATTACCATTCATATTCCATTCTTAACCCTATCAGTTTCCAAGCATGTGTTAATGTCAGCATTAAATACCGCTGTTACCATTTATTATCCCCTTTTTATTGATTATTTGCTTAAATGAGGGAACAGACATATGTATTAAATGGTTTTAATGACATTAATGATAATAATAATAATTAATATTAATTAATATTAATTAATAAATCTTTTAAGTGAAAAAGGAAAGTGAAAGATCAGGGACTTATCTGCTCCCACCGAACCACCGTACGCCGCCGTGACCGCCGCCGGAGCCCCTGAGCCGCCGTCCCCCGCTCCACGACGTTCGAATACCCGAACAGCACCAAAACGAGGGATTTTAGAAAATAAAATAAACTTTAAAAAATAAAATACTAAATCAGATCTGGGTTTCAAAAAAAAAACATTTAAATCCTAGATCTGGAAAAATCCAGATCTGGTCTGTTATTCAAGATAACTAAAAAAAATATAGAGAAGATCAAGTAACAAAGAAAAGAAAAGCAAAGAGAAAGAGAGAAAGTTATCAGAGAGGGGTTTTTACCTTCTGACGCCGGCGACCAGGCGGCCCAGGAGCGGCGCGTGGCTGGACGAACCGATAGAGGGCACGGCGACGATCGCACGGCAGCGGCGCGTGGCGCTGGACGCGCGCCGGACGGCAGGCTGGGGCCTTGCCAAAGTCCGACCGACAGCAAGCTTCAAAAGAAAAAAATGAAAAGGGGTGGGGGGGTTTTAATTTTCAGACTTTTGAAATGAGAAATGAAAAAAATTCTGAAATCAGCTATATATACTGACCCGTTTTGGCCCGATCCGACCCGACCCGACCCACCTAGGATCCGCGTGTTTTTGATTAATGGTCTATTTGCACAATCGGTCCTCCCGCATTTTTATTTGCTTCAATTTAGTCCTTTTGCATCATTTTAATTATTTGCAAATTTGCCCTGTAATTTTAATTGGTTTATACTTTAGTCCTTTGACTGTTTGATTGCACCAGAGGTTGCCACGTGTCATCTTTTTGGATTATTTCTGTATTTAGTCCTTTTATTTTTAATTTGTTTTAATTTAATCCTAAATCAACTTAGTTTTAATTACGAAATTGGCCCAATAATTTTTCAAGGTTTATAAACTAGTCCTTTGACTGTTTGACTGCACCAGAGGTTGCCACGTGTCATGTTTTTGGATTATTTCTGTATTTAGTCCTTTTTATTTCTAATTTGTTTTAATTTAATCCTTAAATCAACTATTATTTAATTACGAAATTGGCCCTAAAATTTTTCAAGGTTTTCAAATGGGTCCCTTGACTGCTGGATGCCTGTGGGGCTGCCACGTGTCACCCACTCTTTGGTATTATTGTTTACAGGTCCCCAAACAATCCAGAAATTATATTTTAACCCCAAAACTTTTCCAAAATTATATTTTAACCCCCGAATCTTCTAAAATTCCATTTTTGACCCCGATTTCACCGAAAATTACCATTTTACCCCCGAATCTTCTAAAATTCCATTTTTAACCTCGATTTCACTGAAAATTACCATTTTACCCCCGAAACTTCCAAAATTCCATTTTTGACCCCGATTTCACCAAAAATTACCATTTTACCCCCGAATCTTATAAAATTCCATTTTTAACCCCGATTTCACCAAAAATTACCATTTTATCCCCGAAAATTCCAAAATTCCATTTTTAATCCCAATTTCACCGAAAATTACCATTTTACCCCCAAATCTTTTAAAATTCTATTTTTAACCCTGATTTCACCGAAAATTACCATTTTAACCCCCGAATCTTCTAAAATTCCATTTTTGACCCCGATTTCATCGAAAATTACCATTTTACTCCCGAATCTTTTAAAATTCTATTTTTGACCCCGATTTCACCGAAAATTACCATTTTACCCCCGAAGCTTCTAAATTCCGTTTTTAACCCTGATTTCACCAAATTACCATTTTACCCCCGAATCTTTTAAGATTCCATCTTCAACCCCGATTACACCAAAATTACCATTTTGCCCCCCGGGTATCCATAAGTCTCATTTTTCACCCCGATTTATCTATTTATACTTCGTATCTAATTTCTATTATCAATTGCTACTCGTGTTTTTTTTTAAAAAAAAAATATACGCTTTCATTTATAAATTGCTTCAAAAAAATCAAGGCAATGTTCGATTCGAGCGCAAAGTCGAAAAATCACGCCCTAACGTGTCGGGTGCGATTTATTCGTATAATTCGTGCGGATCGAATATCCTTCTCAAGTTTTTACGCTCGTTCACTTCGAGGTTCCAAGAATGTCGTGTCCTAACGTGTTGGTCGCGACTTTAATTCTTCGTGAAAATCGAAGTGAACGAGTATTCTTTTAATCTTTCAAATCATGTGTTCGAGGATTGCATTTTTACCTTCATACGAGATTTTCAAGTTCTCAAAATATATATATATATGAAAGATTTCCACGACGAAAACGAGGGAATGTTATTTCGTGTAAAAACTTCGAAAATCATGCCCTAACGTGCGGGGTATGATTCTCGTAATTCGCGCGAAAGAAATATCCTTTTCAAAAAGGGTTTTCAAACACGCCCTATCCATATCCAAACTTTTAAGTAAACGAGACAATGATCCTTCATGTAGAAACCTCGAAAACTCACGCCTTAACGCTCTAGGTATGATTTTCGCACAAATCACGCGAACGAATACTCTCTTCAAAAGCTTCTTAAACGTCCATCAGTTTTGAAACTCCGAGAACATAATGCCCTAACGTGTTGGACACATTCTCTTAAGAGGATCAAAATGCGGGGACGAGTTTTCCCTAAAAAGGTCTCCTTTAAAATCACACAGAGCCTTTCAAAATAAACATTACGTTTTCAACTTAACTCGAGTTTTCATTGTTTTCATAAAGCAAGACCCGAAAATGATCATATGGTACCAATTCTGGGCGTACGAGGGTGCTAATCCTTCCTTGTGCGTAACCGACTCCCGAACCTATTTTCCCTGGATTTCGTAGACCGACTTTTTAAAACGTTTTAAACGTTTTGTGGTGATCCAATCACACCCGAAATAAAAGATTGGTGGCGACTCCCTTTTTACTCCTTATTTTCCAAATTCTAAAACAAACTTTTTTCGAAACTTTTCGTTTTCCAGGTGGTTTCGACAGCTTGGCGACTCCGCTGGGGAATTTTCAAAATAAACGAGAGTCAAGCCAAAATTGTTGATTTTCGGGTCTTTTTCCTTTTGAGAACTTTTAAACTTTGATTTTGTTTAAACATGCAATCCTCGACATCTTTTTGCTAATATTGTGCTCTGTGATATTTCTAGCCTAATTTGGCATCATGTGCATCGCGATATTACCCTTTTAAGTGAAAGTGAGAAACTACTCCTTCGTGAGGTCTTCACCTCCGTGCAGGATAGTAAATCGCTTTCGGGATTACAAAGTACCCTTGTTTTCGTGAAGTTTTCACTTCCGTGCAAACATGCGGGAAATGCGTCCCCCTAAACCGAACTCGTCTGTATGAGCCTGTAATGGGTGAGGACCGAGGAATCTGCTGGTTTGGGTACCCCTCACCTTTTAGAACTTAAAACTACATATAGTGAACAATAAGTACTCACCTTAGATGGAGTTAGGTCAAGCCCCGTTAGTATATGCCCGAAGTATTTTTAGGTTCTGTGTTATGTATATTTGAATGCTTTTCTGCTATTACATGTTACTAACTGCGTTTGTTTTGTCTCTTTCTACTTGCATTTGCATCATTATGAACGAAAAGGTTTGATTGAAGTCCGTTTACGAATTAGGCAGTTTATCATGGAAGAAGGATTTTTAGATAAAGTGGAGGATAATATGGTGGCACGCCTATGGTCCGAGGAACAACAGCGTGAAAAGGGTGACAGCTTGAAAGACGGGCATCTGTCAGAATTATGGGACTACACTCGTATTAATGTAACTCAGAACGACTTGCGAGGGTTGAGAGAGATTTGGGGGCAATGGGATGATGAAATGAGGCAGATGTTTTACTGAGATTATGGGGATCTGTCTTACCTACTCGAGGTAAGAATTGACAAACACCTATTTCGAGCCCTCTCCCAACATTGGAATCCTGCCTATAGCTGCTTCACCTTTGGTCATTTAGACTTGACACCGACAATAGAGGAATACACCACCTTAGTCCGTTGTCCTAGAATCCAAGCCGATAAAGCATTTTCAAAAGATGCAAGTGTTCCGACATTTTTAAAAAGACTGATGAGTGTCACAGGAATGAGTGAGCAATGGGCTATTTCCCGAATTAAGGTGAAAGGAGATAACAAATGTATTAACTGGAATAGTCTGCAGGAAATAATTGCAACTCATCCAGATATGAGAAAACGTGTTGATATCTTTGCCCTCGGCATATATGGTTTGGTCTTATTTCCAAAGGCGTTGGGGCACGTCGAGGACGCGGTAGTAGCACTGTTTGACCGATTAAGTAGGGGAATTACACCTGTCCCTGCTATTTTGGCAGAAACCTTTCGCTCGCTAAGTGCTTGCCGGAGGGAAGGAGAAGGGAGATTCATTGGTTGTGCTCAGCTATTAATGGTCTGGTTTCACAGTCACTTCTGGAAAGTGGAGAAGTTCTCTTATAAAGTATTTTCAACAGAGTTCTCGCCCCTAAAGGACTTTGTGGCCACGCAACGTGAGCAAAATATATCCGAAGAAAAGTGGGCAGCCGTTCTCCAGAATCTTCAAGATAAAAATATTGAATGGTGTGCGCCTTGGTTCCTCCCAGATGAGATTCTCTACCGATGTGGTGATTTTGATTGGGTCCCATTACTCGGAGTCTGGGGTGCTACTGGATATGCTCCGTTGCTTGTTCTAAGACAATATAAGACAAGGCAGTTTATCCCTGTTACACACGGCCTGGCACATTGCGAATTTTCTTACAAAGGGAACGACTATAAGAAGAAGGTTCGGGAAATAGCGAACTCGTGGAAAAGGGTACAAAGAATAAAGAAGTTCAGTGCCAAACCATTGACAACCCCGAATTATGACTGGTGGAGGAGCAAGAAAGTAAATGACAACATCCCTGCTCCTAATCCAGAAAATGTTCGCCCTTTAGAGGAATATTTACAAGAGGTCCCAACAGAGATAGACATCCTCAAGCATGACTTTGAAAGTAAGAGCTCAGAGTTCAAAAAGAGAATAGGAGTACTGGAGGAAGATAAGATGCGGCTAGGACTAGACGTGGATTTTCACAGATTAGAAGCCGAAAAGTTGAGAAAAGGGAAAAATAAGGCCGAAGAAGACCTTGAAGACTTGAAGAAACACTACAAGAAACTTCGGCAATCCATGAGGACTGCAGGGTTAGGGAAAACTTCTGAGCAATGGCGTCAAGAAATTCAGGAACAAAGAGACCAAACGGAGCATTGGCAAAGAAATTTCCAAGATGGTCAAGCCCGAGAAAACGCCCTGAAGGGAGAGCTACTAGAAAAACGGGTCGAGGAGGCTGAGTTGAAAGCTCAGATAGCCAGTCTAGAGGCAAGAATAAAGGAGTTAGAGGAATCGTTATGGAGGCACCGAAATCGAAACACAGTATCGGAACTAAAAGCCTGCATGGCCGAGAAGCAAGAATTAAAAGGAAAAGTGCAAGAACTGGAGGCTACACTACATAATAATGAGATCCGATTTGAGATCATGGAAAGAAATTTAGAAACCAGTGAATGGCACACCCGTCAAGCCCAGAGAGAAGTCGAGGAACGAGATCATGTCATGGGTAAAGCACTAACTCAAATGAGAGAAGCGGCCGATCACGTGCAGGAGCTAGCCGTTGAAGCCGACGTCTTGAGCCTTCAGTACGAGTCAAAATCAGAACGAGGAAGGAAATTAGCGGGATTGCTAGGAAAGATTAAGGATTTCGGTCGAAAGGCCAAACCATTTGTATAAACTCTCTTATGAAAAGAAGTTTTTCTTCTCGAGAAGTTGCTCTAAATGAAAATGGACTTTAGAATCAATGCCTTTTCTCACATTCGCATACATGCATTTTGCATCATATCTTGCACATTATTGACATGACATATCCAAACTAATTAAAATTAATTATAACAGTTAACATCGGTAAACATTGAAAACCCACATCGTTATTACACGCGTAAGAAGGCAAGAGCGATGGATCAGAGAATAGAAAGGTTAGAACAAATGCAAAAAGAAATTCAAGAACAGATGCAAGCTCAGTTGCAGGACCAGTTAGAGAAATTTCAAAGGGACATGAGAGACCAAATAATTGAATCTCAAAGCAATATAATTAATCAGCTAACCCAGTTGTTACGGGATTCGAATAAGGGAAAAGGACCTGTTGAAGACCCAAGAGAGGAAAACGAAGATCCCCAATATCCTCCTGGCTTCACACCCGTGCATCATCAAGCCCCACCAGAAATAAACCCGCGAGAAACACCTGTCTTGATTCGAGCGCAACCTCAGCCCATCGGCACATCAGGCCAAGCAAATTACCTAGTCGGGTCAGGATCGAACCCGGGAGAAATCGCTGCGAATCCCATCAACCCCGACCTCGATGATACGATAGAAGCGGAAAGAACCAAAATGGAAATATCTAAACAGATAGAAGAAAAGTACAAGTGGCTGGAAGATAGGGTTAGAGCAATGGAAAGGATTGACGCTTACGGTGGAATCGATGCCAAAGAACTAAGTCTGGTCCCAGACCTAGTGCTACCCCCAAAATTCAAGATGCCCGAATTCGAAAAATACAACGGGACCAGCTGCCCAGAAGCGCACATTACGATGTTCTGTCGGAAGATGACAGGGTACGTCCACAATGAAAAATTATTAATTCATTGTTTCCAAGATAGCTTGGTTGGATCCGCTGCCAAATGGTACAACCAACTAAGCCGTGCAAAGATCAATTCCTGGAAAGACTTGGCCCAAGCTTTTATGAAGCAATATGGCCACGTTACTGATATTGCGCCAGACAGAATTACCCTGCAGAACATGGAGAAAAAAACAAGTGAAAGCTTTTGACAGTATGCTCAACGTTGGAGGGATTTAGCCACTCAAGTACAACCGCCCTTAACCGAAAAGGAAACAACGATGCTTTTTGTCCACACACTAAAGGCGCCATATCTCGATCGCTTGGTGGGTAATGCTACAAGGAGTTTCTCCGACATAGTAATGTCAGGAGAAATGATTGAGAGCGCGATTAAAAGTGGAAAAATCGACGCGGGGGACAATGGAAAAAGGGTAGTCCCAAAGAGGAAGGAAACCGGGGTAAACAATGTAAGTACATACAGGCCAACTTATTCGAAACCAATTGCGATGACACAGTCAAAACCTCCCTCTGACAACTATCAGAATTTACCAAGAACAGAGTCAAACTGGAAAAAGAATACCGAGAGGATTCAGTTCACTCTCATTCCCGTTACTTACAAAGACCTCTATCAGCAGTTGTATGACCAACACGTGGTAGCCCCATATATCACGGAGCCCGTACAACCACCATTTCCAAAGTGGTATGATGCCAATGCCCAATGTGAATTTCATGGAGGAGTGATTGGCCATTCCATTGAAAATTGTTTCACCTTCAAGAAATTAGTGGAAAAACTAATCAAGATGAAGAAAATAAGATTCGATGAGCCATCGAGACCTAATGTGGCTGGAAACCCTCTGCCCGTCCACTCTGACCAAGGGGTAAATGCAATTACGAGAATAGACGAAAAAAGGGTTAAAGCTCACATTGAAGAGGTCAGATCCCCCATGAGATGGGTATGGCATCAGCTGGTGGCTAGAGGAATGATCAGACAGGACGGCGAAAGGATGGCAAAAGCAAAAGACTATTGCGACTTCCACAACGCTGAAGGACATGAGATTCAGCATTGCACGGAGTTCAAGGTCCTAATACAAAACCTGATGGACCGCAAGGAATTAGAGTTCTTCGAAGAAGGGGAAGAGATAGGGGACATTTGCTCCTCCGAAGGAAAGATGAAACATGAACATGATCGCCCAATAATAATCATCTCCACATCCAGGGGAGCTGAGTCGAGAAAACAAGAGACACCATGTGTAATCATACGGAAACCCGCACCGTTTTCGTATGAAAACAGTAAAAGAGTTCCCTGGAATTACGGATGCGACATCAAGGCACCCAAGGATGAGCAGCTGCAAAACGTGAACTTAGTCACACGCAGCGGTAAAAGTTACAATGTGGAAGAGAAAGCAGCTACCAAAGGGAAAGGTATCATGGTTGAACCTGAAAAGATGACTGACAAGGCAGAACCAATAAACGAGCCGATGGCAGAAAGAGAAGCACAAGAGTTCCTAAATTCTTGAAACATAGCGAGTACAGCGTAGTTGAATAATTACATAAGCAGCCCGCACGTATATCTATCTTGGCATTACTACTGAGTTCAGAAGCACACCGTAACGCACTAATGAGGGCGCTCAACGAAACCTACGTGACCCAAGATATATCGGTATGCAAGCTGGATCGACTAATTAACAACATCAGTGCTGATAATTTCATTTCCTTCAATGATGATGAAATCCCATCTGGAGGTATGGGATCGACCAAAGCATTGCATATTACCACTCGCTGTAAAGGTTATACTCTACCCGGGGTGCTTATTGACAACGGCTCAGCTTTGAACGTTCTACCGTTAGCCACTCTCGAGAGACTACCCATCGATAGCTCTCACATGAGGACATGCCACAACATAGTCAGAGCGTTTGATGGAACTGAAAGAAAAGTGATGGGTAGGATCGAGGTACCATTGCAAATAGGCCCGAATACTTACGAGGTTGACTTCCTGGTGATGGATATCAAGCCTTCCTATAATTGCTTATTAGGAAGACCTTGGATTCACGCAGCAGGGGCAGTACCGTCCTCACTTCACCAAAAGCTCAAGCTGGTAACTGACGGGAGGTTGGTCACAATCAATGCTGAGGAGGACATTGTTGCGTCTGTAACAAATGATGCCCCGTACATAGACAAGGATGAAGAGGCAATAGAATGCTCTTTTCGTTCGTTGGAATTTGTCAATGCCGCATTCATTGGAGAGGGAAGTAAAATTCCTGAACCTAAATTGTCGCAAACGACGAAGATGGGATTGTGTTTGACGATTGGAAAAGGAGCATTACCGGGGAAAGGGCTCGGAAAACACCTCCAAGGAGTGATCTATGCACCGTCGTTATTTGGAAAATGGGATCGTTTCGGGCTAGGGTACAAATCGGATATGAAAGAAAAGAAGAAGGAGATAGAGCGGAAACGAGAGATAAGAAGAGCTCGACAAGCCGGGGAAGAAATCGGTTGGAGACCGATGACTTTCCCTCACATTTCAAAAACTTTCATTTCTGGCGGGCTAAGGCTTGAGGAAGCAAGAGTGGCGAGACGGGTAATGGAATTAAGCATAAATGCCGTTTCCGAAGAAGCTGAAGAAAGGAGTTCGCTTCAAATATGTCCGTATGCACCTGGGAGTAATTTGGACAACTGGACAGAAGAGGAGCTCCCCGTAGTTTTTAGGAACATTCCAAAGTAATACTCGTTGAACCTTTGTCATTCTATGCCCAAGAATGATATAAATCTTTTGTAAAAGGGCTTTTGAGTTTTTATCCATTATTTTAAATGAAGATACATTTTGACGACTATCTCTTTAGTCTTTTCCTTTCAAATCCCGAAGTAAATTAATTACACTCACACATATGAATAAATAAATCATTCTTGAATATATACACCCATATCATGTCATACAGCCATTCTTTAATTTATTTTGTTCATTAGCCCATTCTCATTCTTTACAGATCTTGGGATATCAGTAATATGAGTGATACTGACTCCGAACCTCATTTCGAACAAGATATGTGTCTTGAAGAGTCTCAGGATTTCGAAGATGATCAGGATTGTAACATATTTCCTGAATTGCAACGAATGATGGAACAGGAAGAAAAACAAATCTTGCCCCACAAAGAGGTAGTGGAAACAGTAAGCATAGGGGATGAGGATGAAAAGAAAGAAATAAGAATCGGGACAAGCATCTCAGCAAAGACACGAGGAGATCTTATTGAGCTGCTAAGAGAATTCAAGGACGTCTTCGCTTGGTCCTACCAAGACATGCCAGGGCTAAGCACCGACATCGTAGTTCACAAGCTCCCAATAAAAGAAGAATGCAAACCCGTCCAACAAAAACTTCGCAGAATGCGACCCGATGTGTTGCTTAAAATAAAAGAAGAAGTTCGAAAACAGTTCGACGCGGGTTTTCTCCGAGTAGTTGAATATTCGGAATGGGTCGCCAATATAGTTCCTGTCCCCAAAAAAGATGGTAAAGTACGTATGTGCGTAGATACCGGGATTTAAATAGGGCCAGCCCAAAAGATAACTTTCCACTGCCACACATCGACACTTTGGTAGATAATACAGCAGGGCATGCCTTTTTCTCCTTCATGGATGGTTTCTCTGGATATAATCAAATAAAGATGGACCTCGAAGACATGGCGAAAACCACCTTTGTCACAATGTGGGGAACATTTTGTTATAAAGTGATGCCGTTCGGACTCAAAAATGCCGGGGCAACATATCAAAGAGCCATGGTGACGTTATTTCATGACATGATGCACAAAGAAATTGAGGTTTACGTCGACGACATGATTGCAAAGTCCCGAACGGAGGAGGAACATGTGAATGTCTTAAGGAAACTGTTCATGAGGTTGAGAAAGTTCCAGCTAAAATTGAACCCTGCCAAGTGCACTTTTGGGGCTACGTCCGGAAAATTATTGGTTTTGTGGTCAGCCAAAAGGGGATCGAGATAGACCCAGACAAAGTTAAGGCCATACAAGAATTACCCCCGCCTCGTACGCAAAAGGAGGTTCGAGGTTTTCTTGGGAGACTGAATTATATCGCTCGGTTTATTTCACAGCTAACAGAGAAGTGTGACCCATATTTCGCCTTCTTAGAAAGCATAATCCAGGCGTTTGGGATGATCAGTGTCAAAGGACTTTCGATAAAGTTAAACAGTATTTGTCTGATGCTCCGGTACTAGTACCACCAAATCCCAACAAACCATTGATTTTATACTTAACGGTTTTCGAGAATTCTATGGGATGTGTCTTGGGCTAACACGACGAGACGGGAAGGAAAGAAAGGGCCATATACTATCTCAGTAAGAAATTTACTGACTGTGAAATAAGATACTCCCCAATAGAAAAACTATGCTGCGCACTGGTTTGGACTACCCGAAGGTTGCGGCAATACTTGCTATACCACACGACATGGTTGATCTCAAAGTTGGATCCTCTAAAATACATGATGGAGTCAACCGCGCTGAATGGGAGAATGGCTAGATGGCAGATCCTATTGTCGGAATTTGATATCGTCTATGTGAGCCAAAAAGTAATTAAGGGAAGTGCAATCGCGGACTTCCTTGCCAGTAGGGCTTTGGAAGACTACGAGCCGATAAATTTTGACTTTCCGAATGAGGATCTAATGTATGTCGCGAATACCGAAGAAACAATCGCTGAGCATTCATGGCGATTAAACTTCGATGGTGCTTCGAACGCTGTGGGTAATGGGATCGGTGCAGTTTAGTGTCACCAGAAGGAGACCATTATCCCTTCACCAGCAAGCTTGACTTTGATTGCACAAATAATATGGCAGAATATGAGGCATGTATCATGGGGATCCAAGCAGCCATAGATCGAGGGATCAAAGTTTTAGAAATCTATGGAGATTCAGCATTGGTGATCTACCAGCTCAGAGGAGAATGGGAGACCAGAGACTCCAAATTAATTGAATATAGAAATATGATCCTCGAACTGATCAAAGAATTTGACGAAGTCACATTCAAGTACCTCCCACGCGAAGAAAACCAAATGGCTGATGCTTTGGCCACCTTAGCTTCAATGATAAAAGTGAATAGGCCAGAGGATATGAACTCATTCAAATGAGCATTTACGAAGCTCCAGCCCATTGCTGCGATATCGAAGAAGAAGAGAAAGAAGAGCATCCTTGGTACCAGGATATTTTCCACTATGTGAAGGATCGAAAATACCCCGAGGGAGCTACCGATAATGACAAAAGGACATTGAGAAGGCTCGCAAATGAGTATGTCCTGGACGGAGAGGTCTTGTATAAGAGAAGGAAGGATCAAGTGTTATTAAGATGTGTGGACTCAATCGAGGCTAAAAAGATCTTGGAAGAAGTCCATGAAGGGATTTGTGGAACACACGCGAATGGATTCAAGATGGCTAGGCAGATCATGAGATTTGGGTACTACTGGTCGACCATGGAGACTGATTGTATCGACTATGCCAAGAAATGCCACAATTCAGATCTATGGGGACAAGATACATGTGCCTCCTTCACCCCTGCAGTCATGACATCCCCATGGCCATTTTCTATGTGGGGCATGGATGTTATTGGACCAATTTCGCCAAAGGCCTCTAATGGACATAGATTCATTTTTGTGGTTATCGACTACTTCACCAAGTGGGTAGAAGCTGCCTCTTATGCTAATGTTACAAAGTCCGCAGTCAGCAAGTTCCTGAAAAAAGAAATAATATGTCGATATGGGATGCCTGAAAAGATCATATCAGACAATGCGTTAAACTTAAACAATAGCACGATATCGGAGGTTTGTGAGCAGTTTAAGATCAGACACCATAATTCATCCCCATATCGCCCAAAGATGAACGGAGCAGTAGAAGCAGCGAATAAAAACATCAAGAAGATTGTCGCAAAAATGACAGAAACTTATAGAGATTGGCATGAAAAACTACCTTTTGCCCTTCTTGCTTATAGGACTTTCATCAGGACGTCTACTGGGGCAACACCGTTCTCACTTGTATATGGAATGGAAGCTGTTTTACCCATCGAGGTGGAGATTCCTTCTCTCCGAGTCTTATCAGAGCTGAATTTAGATGAAGCGGAATGGGTTCAAGCTAGATATGATCAGTTAAATTTGATTGAGGAAAAGAGATTAAAAGCTATCCGCCATGGTCAAATGTACCAAAAACGGATGATGCGCGCTTACAACAAGAAAGTTCTTCCTAGAGAATTCCATGAGAGAGACCTTGTCTTGAAGAAAATACTTCCAATACACAAAGACTCTCGAGGAAAATGGATGCCTAATTGGGAAGGGCCGTACGTTGTAAAGAAAGCCTTCTCTGGAGGAGCTTTAATTTTGACTGAGATGGATGGCAAAGAGCTATACAACCCGGTGAATTCAGACTCGGTGAAGAAATATTACACCTAAAAAGAAAAAAAAAAAGAAAAAAACAAAAACAAAAAAAAACAAAACAAAACAAAAAAAAAAGAAAAAAAACAAAAACAAAACAAAAAAAAAACGGAGAGGTCAGGATGAACCCGTGAAAGGGCATCCCGAAACCAAAGGGGTTTTGAGTTGAAAACTCGAAAAGAGCAACTCAAATACAAAACAAGGACGACCAATTGCTCCCTCAAAAGCGGCAAAATGGAAATATTTTACATCTTGAGGCATCGACGAAGTAATTCCGAGACCTCCGGAAACATGGCAAGCGGAAAATGATCTTTGGATCAGGGAAACTTATAGCTGATATCTAATCTAATACTTTCCTATCGGTCGTTATTTGTTCTTTGTAAATATTTGATATCATAGCCAATAAATCTCCAAATTTGATCTCATTCTTTTCCATATTGTCCAAATATTCTCATATTAAAATGATGGATAAAAGGTCATTAAAAAAGAAACTAGGGTTCGCGGGTATTATTTTAGGAATTGCCTAAAAGATGCGAGATTTCTAAGCAACTGCTAGTTGAAAGAGCTAAAATTGGAAAAAGCAATTCAAAGTCGAATTTGCCGAATTGAATCCAAAAGAACGTCAAGAGATGGCTTCCAAATATAAAAGACTAATCTTTGAAAATGCAAACATTGAATCATACCACATTCTTTTAGGTTTAGAGCATTCTAACTCATTTCCAGGCATAACATCTTAAACATATCTGGCCTATGTAGAGGACCATTTGAGCATTTTTGCAGATCTCAACGTCATCCCCTTGAAATTGAAGTAGAGTGGAACCACGTCTTCATCTCTGAAATTGAAGTAAGAGCAACGTCATCCCCTTGAAATTGAAGTAGAGTGGATAACACGTCTTCATCTCTGAAATTGAAGTAAGAGCAACGTCATTCCCTTGAAATTGAAGTAGAGTGGATAACACGTTTTCATCTCTGAAATTGAAGTAAGAGCAACGTCATCCCCTTGAAATTGAAGTAGAGTGGATGAACACGTATTCAATCTCTGAAATTGAAGTAAAGAGCACGTCATCCCTTGAAATTGAAGTAGAGTGGAACCAACGTCTTCATCTCTGAAATTGAAGTAAGAGCAACGTCATCCCCTTGAAATTGAAGTAGAGTGGATAACACGTCTTCATCTCTGAAATGAAGTAAGAGCAACGTCATCCCCCTTGAAATTGATAGAGTGGATGACACGTCTTCATCTCTGAAATTGAAGTAAGAGCAACGTCATCCCCTTGAAATTGAAGTAGAGTGGAACACGTCTTCATCTCTGAAATTGAAGTAAGAGCAACGTCATCCCCTTGAAATTGAAGTAGAGTGATAACACGTATTCATCTCTGAAATTGAAGTAAGAGCAACGTCATCCCCTTGAAATTGAAGTAGAGTGGATAACACGGATTCATCTCTGAAATTGAAGTAGAGCAACGTCATCCCCTTGAAATTGAAGTAGAGTGGATAACACATCGTCATCTCCAAATTGAAATAAGAGCAAGGTCATCCCTTTGAAATTGAAGTAAGAGTGGATAACACGAAAGATCATTTCCTATCCTCTAGAATTGAAGTAAAGATGGATAGCAAAGTCTTTATCTCCCTGAAGAGCAAGACCAAAGCCTCACGCCAAACCCCACTCAGAAGGACGCAGTAAGCCAAAGGTAGATTCTATTTTCCCGCAGTCACGAGGGATTGGAAATATAGCGACAAGTCAAGTGTTGTCAACAAAGGAGCCAAGCGTCAGTGAAATTTGACAAAATTGTGCCTCCTTTCAATCTTTGCTCTGTTCCCGTT